>CM075765.1:38100147-39300147 GCA_037974665.1 Ehretia macrophylla | reverse complement strand
TGTACTCCGGATGTACCCCGAAACCTACGACCCAATTCTCCAAGGGTGAATACCAAGCAAGAGAGGGAATTGGATCATGGTAGTCACGGTAACACCGGCAAGCTCGATGCCGCCCGGCGGACGTGAAACGCTACCATGCCACACGAAAGGTTGCAACCTTGTATGCAATGCACATTTATAACATTTAACACATCACGTTAGGAGGACAACAAAGTAGGTTGCCTCCGAACAGTTATAAGATCGCACGTTGTCAAGTAGTCAAACAAGGCACGATAAGACAAGTAATTTCACTTGAAAGGCATATAGAGTCATATGAACATCAAACGGGCAGCCATGTAACACATGTAAAACAGGCCATATAACTCATCAAGAAGCTCATATAATCAAGTGATACGAATTATTCGACATGCAACAACATTTACGTGGGTTCGGTAGCAAGACAAGCTTATTTGACAACATGCAATGGTCAAAACCATAATTGAAGTTATAACACATTTACGGGCAGCCCACGCAATGTACAGTTTCCACACAATATCCAATGATTAACACTTAGTAAGATTACTTAGCCATTAGGGTTTCCGTTTCATGCATAATCGTGTGTTCAAACCCTAAGTCAACTCAACATCATTCCCGAGTCATACATCATTCAATTCAAACATCCTCAAGTACTCAAAACAGTCCACGCAATATTCCAACATCACAATTCCAAGCAATTAGTACCACAAGAGAGGTTACAATAGTTTTCCTAGTTTTCCATGCATATAGCTAAGTGAAACACTCACTGCAATAGGCTGTTTTCTCACAATCAATCGGGTAAGCAAACAATATCCAAATTCAGTGAATAAGATTTCAAATTAAAGCTTAAGAAGTTAGCTAAACTCAGAAACAAACCTTGCATCAATTGGAGTTCAGAATCATTAGTTATGGCCGAAACAGTGAGGTAGCACAAAACTGTCCAGATTTGTACACTTTTCATAAATTGACGTTTTTGAGGTCCTTAGAGTCAGTTTTAGCTTTGGTCCATTTCTGACAAAATTTTCCAGGACGGAAAAATCTAGCAGCACACTAAATTTCATGCATTTTGGAAAACATTTACTAAGTCAAACATGGTTCGTTCCACAAGGTCAGTGCATCTGCCAAAACCTGATCAATTTTTTCCAGATTTCCAGATTTGGTCACATTTTAATGATTTGCCATTTTTAGGACCTTAGAGTCAAAATTAGCTTCGGCCTATTTCTGGAAAAAAATGTTTAAAACTGTACAAACTAGTAACTTACCAATTTTCAAGAATTTTCAACATCATTTGCCTAGCTAAACTTACCTCGAACAGACGGGTCAGAGAGCTGTCACAAAAATTCGACTTCACCTAGCATCATTTTTAAGTCAAGATCTTGCCATGCATGGTTGTTTAAGCTCATGAACGACCATATATCTCAAGTACAGAAGCAAATACACACATTTATGAGCATGCATGTGAATTTTTAAAGAGTTTTCAAAAGATTTTAACCCTCACCTTAGCAATCAACCACAAAATGCTCAAGACCCTTTGTTGAAGCTCAAATCTTCTCCTTTCCCTTGCTTAGCCGAGAACCTCACTAGTTTTTCTCTATTTTTCCTAGCTTAATGATCAATCTCTTAGTGCATGCACATAGCTAGAACTTGAAGAAAAGAAATGGATGCTTAGTAACTCACCTAGGCCGAAAATGAAGCTTCAATGCACATGCAAGAGAAATTTTCGAACTCTAGCTTGCTCGGTTGTAGTTCTTTACTTGTAGCTTGCTATACTTAGCTATGGTGTGAAGAGGAGAAGTTGAAAAGATGGTGAATTCAGCCAAGGCCGAGAATGAGAGAGAAAGGAGAGATGAGGAGAGAAATGAATGAAAAGAAATGAAGAAAATGACAAACAAGGAAGCCTTTTGCATCTTCAAGGAGAATGTCGGCCTTGGGCTTCAAAATTCTGCATTTTGTGTCTCCAATGTGCTATTTTGAAATTGCTAGGATGGGCAAGGTGTTGTGGTCGAGAATGGTGAGGAGATTGAGTGAATTTTGAGCAATTTTTTAATGCTTTGAGTCATAAATTGTCTTGGCATGCAATAGAATAAAACAATTGCTCAAACCTTGTGCAAAAAAGCTTGATATGGTCGGCCAAGGCATTAAAGAATGCTGAATTTGTGTCATCTTGAGCATTATTCTAATTGTATTTTGAAGTGCAAAAAGAATAATGGATAAAGAATAAGGAATGTTTTGTTTTTGGTGCATTTTTGTCTTCTAGTGAATAGAATTTGGATTACTATATTGTTAGTGGATTTTGTAGGATTGTTTAATAGTCTAGTGTTTCGTGAAAGATGCTTTCTTGATTAGCGTATAGACACGCTTTTCTAGGTTTAGGGTACGCATTTCGAGGTAGGACATGAACTATGAGACGAACGCACATTTTTCAAATAAACGCACGTAACCCTATATGAATGCACGAAATTCAATGCAAGGCACACAAAACTAAATACAATTCTTAAACCTAGGTCATGGCACGCAAATCTAGGTCAGGGCACACGAAGCTAGGTTTCGCACGTAAATCGGGGTCGGGCCTCACATGCGCGGCACACAGCATACCTTTGGAAAGCTCTCTGAGATCTCTACGACAGGGGCAGCAAGCCTGCTAAGCTGCGCCTGTTTTCGGAACCCAAAATCGAATGTTTTCTACAGTTTCGGGACACTTTTATTCTTTTGCGCTGTTTTTTCGTCCTGGATCGCACGTCATGAGCAGCGAAAAGGACGACAACCTAATAAATCACATTTCTATTACTGAATCCCACCTCACCTTGGGCAACATAACTTCGCTTCACGTAAAGGCTGAGCCCGCAAACCGAGGGCGTGGGGCCTCAGGACCATGTCTCCATCGCTCCGGTGCCCATAACTTTTGATCCGTAAGGAGTTACGCGGCGCACAGAATACCGTTGGAAAGCACTCCGAGAGCTCTACGATGTGGACAGGTAGCCTGTTCTGCTGCGCCTTTTTTCGGAGCCCAAAATTGAACATTTTTATCAGTTTTGGGACACTTTTCTTCTTCTACTCTATTTTTTCATCCCGGATTGTACGTCGTGAGTCGTGAAAAGGACGAGAACCTAATACAACACATATCTATTGCTGAATCCCATGGCACCTTGGGCAAGACAACCTCACTTCACGTAAAGGCTGGGCCAGCAAACCGAGGGCGTGGGGCTTGGGACCAGGTCATCGTCGCTTCGTTGCCCATAACTTTTGATCCGTAAGGAGTTACGCGGCGCGCAGCATACCGTTCGGAAGCTATCCATGAGCTGTACAATGTGGGCAGCAAGCTTGCTCTGTTGCGCCTATTTTTAGAGTCTAAAATTGAACATTTTCATCAGTTTTGGAACACTTTTCTTATTTTGCGTTATTTTTTCGTTCTGAATCGTACGTTATGAGCCGCGAAAAGGACGACAACATAATCCATCACATTCTATTACTGAATCCCACGGCAACTTGGGCAAGACAACATCGCTTCACGTATAGGCTGGGCCCGCAAACCGAGGGCGTAGGGCTTGGGACTAGTTCACCGTAGCTCCAGTGCCCATAACTTTTGATCTGTAAGGAGTTACGCAGCATACAACATACCGTTCGAATGCTCTCCAAGAGCTCTATGACGTGGGCAAAAAGTCTGCTTTGTTGCGCCTATTTTCAGAGCCTAAAATCGAACGTTTTCATCAATTTTGGGACACTTTTCTTCTTTTACGCTATTTTTCCATCCCGGATCATACGTCGTGAGCCGCGAAAAGGATGACAACCTAATCCATCACATTTCTATTACTTGAATCCCACAGCACCTTGGGCAAGAAAACTTCGCTTCACGAATAGGCTGGGCCCACAAACCGAGGGCGTGGGGCTTGGGTCTAGGTCACTGTCACTCCGGTGCCCATAACTTTTGTTACGTAAGGAGTTATGCGGCGCACAGCATACCATTCGGAAGCTCTCCAAGAGCTCTACAAAGCGGGGCAGCTTGCTTGTTTTGCTGTGCCAGTTTTCAGAGCCCAAAATTGAACATTTTCATCAGTTTTTGGACACTTTTCATCTTTTGCGCAATTTTTTCATCCCGGATCGTACGTCGTGAGCCGCGAAAAGGACGACAACCTAATCCATCACATTTCTATTACCGAATCCCACGGCACCTTGGGCAAGAAAACTTCGCTTCATGTATAGGTTGGGCCCGCAAACCAAGGGCGTGGGGCTTGGGAGTCGGTCACCGTCGCTCTGGTGCCTATAACTTTTGATCTGTAAGGAGTTACGCGACGCACATCATACCGTTCGAAAGCACACTAAGAGATCTACGACGTGGATAGCAAGCCTGTTCTCTTGCGCCTGTTTTCAGAGCCCAAAATCGAACGTTTTCATCAGTTTTGGGATACTTTTCTTCTTTTGCACTATTTTTCTGTCCCGAATCGTACGTCGTGAGCCGCAAAAAGGATGACAACCTAATACATTACATTTCTATTACTGAATCCCATGGCACCTTAGGTAAGACAACTTCGCTTTGACATGGAGTATGGGCCCACAAACCGAGCGCGTGGGCTTGGGACCAAGTCTCCGTCGCTCCGGTGCCCATAACTTTTGATCCGTAAGGAGTTACGCGGTGCACAGTATACCGTTGGAAAGCACTACGAGAGCTCTACGAAGAGGGGCAGCTTGCCTGTTCTACTGTGCCAATTTTTGGAGCCCAAAATTGAACATTTTCATCAGTTTTGGGATACTTTTCTTCTTTTGCGCTATTTTTTCATCCAGGATCGTACGTCGTCAGCCGCGAAAAGGACGACAACCTAATATATCACATTTCTATTACTGAATCCCACCGCACCTTGGGCAAGACAACTTCGCTTGACGTAGAGGCTGGGCTCGCAAACCGAGGGCATGGGGGCTTGGGACCATGTCTCCGTCGCTCTGGTGCCCATAACTTTTGATCCGTAAGGATTTATGCGGCGCACAGAATACCGTTGGAAGGCACTCTGGGAGCTCTACGATGGGGGCAGCTAGCCTGTTCTGCTGCGCCTATTTTCAGAACCCAAAATTGAACGTTTTCATCAGTTTTGGGATACTTTTCTTCTTCTGCGCTATTTTTTCGTCCCGGATCGTACGTCGTGAGCCACGAAAAGGACGAGAACCTAATACAACACATTTCTATTGTTGAATCCCATGGCACCTTGGGCAAAACAACTTCGCACCACGTAGAGGCTGGGCCCGCAAACCAAGGGCGTGGGGCTTGGGACTAGGTCACCGTCGCTCCGGTGCCTATAACTTTTGATCCGTAAGGAGTTACGCAGCGCACAACATACCGTTCGGAAGCTCTCCAAGAGCTCTACGATGTGGGCAGCAAGCTTGCTTTGTTGCGCCCGTTTTCAAAGCCTAAAATCGATCATTTTCATCAGTTTGGGACACTTTTCTTCTTTTGCTCTATTTTTCTATCCTGGATTGTACGTCGTGAGCCGCAAAAAGGACGACAACCTAGTCCATCACATTTCTATTACTGAATCCCACGACACCTTGGGCAAGGCAACTTCGCTTCACGTAGAGGCTAGGCCCACAAACAAAGGGCGTAGGGCTTGAGACCAGGTCTCCGTCGCTTCAGTGCCCATAACTTTTGATCGGTAAGGAGTTACGCGGCACACAACATACCGTTGGAAAGCACTCCGAGAGCTTTACGAAGGGAGTCAGCTTGCCTGTTCTGCTGCGACAGTTTTCGGCGCCCAAAATTGAACGTTTTCATCAGTTTTGGGATACTTTTCTTCTTTTGCGCTATTTTTTCGTCTCGGATCGTACATCGTGAGCTGCGAAAAGGACGACAACCTAATACATCACATTTCTATTTCTGAATCCCATGGCACCTTGGGCAAGACAAGTTCGCTTCACGTATAGGCTGGTCCTGTAAACCGAGGGCGTGGGGCTTGGGACTAGGTCACCGTCGCTCCAGTGCCCATAACTTTTGATCCGTACGGAGTTACGCAGTGCACAACATACAGTTCGGAAGCTCTCCAAGATCTCTACCACGTGGGCAGCATGCCTGCACTGTTGCGCCTATTTTCAGAGCCTGAAATCGAATGTTTTCATCAGTTTTGGGACACTTTTCTTCTTGTGCACTATTTTTCTGTCCCGGATCGTACGTCGTGAGCCGCAAAAAGGACGACAACCTAATACATTACATTTCTATTACTGAATCCCATGGCACCTTGGGCAAGACAACTTCGCTATGACGTAGCGTCTGGGCCCACAAGCCGAGCGCATGGGCTTGGGACCAGGTTTCCGTCGCTCCGATGCCCATAACTTTTGATCCGTAAGGAGTTATGCAGCGCACAGCATACCTTTGGAAAGCTCTCTGAGATCTCTACGACAGGGGCAGCAAGCCTGCTATGTTGCGCCTATTTTCGAAACCCAAAATCGAAAGTTTTCTACAGTTTTGGGACACTTTTCTTCTTTTGCGCTGTTTTTTCCTCCTGGATCGCACGTCATGAGCAGCGAAAAGGACGACAACCTAATACATCACATATCTATTACTGAATCCCACAGTACCTTGGGCAAGACAACTTCATTTCACGTAGAGGCTGGGCCTGCAAACCGAGGGCGTAGGGCTTAGGACCAGGTGTCCGTCGCTCCGTTGCCCATAACTTTTGATCCGTAAGGCGTTACGCAGCGCACAACATACCGTTGGAAAGCTCTCCAAAAGCTCTACGAAAGGGCAGCAAGCCTGCTCAGTTGTGCCTATTTTTGAAGCCCAAAATTGAACATTTTCTTTAGTTTCGGGAAACTTTTCTTCTTTTGCGCTGTTTTTTCGTCCTGGATCGCACGTCATGAGCAGCGAAAAGGACGACAACCTAATCCATCACATTTCTATTTCCGAATACAACAGTACCTTGGGCAAGAAAACTTAGCTTTAACGTAGAGGCTGGGCCCGCAACCTATGGCGTGGGGCTTGGGACCAGGTCTCCGTCGCTCCGGTGCCTATAACTTTTGATCCGTAAGGAGTTACGCAGCACACAACATGCCGTTGAAAAGTACTCCGAGAGCTCTACGAAGGGGGGCAGCTTGCCTGTTCTGCTGCAACAGTTTTCAGAGCCCAAAATCGAACGTTTTCATCAGTTTTGGGACATTTTTCTTCTTTTGCTCTATTTTTTCATCCAGGATCGTACGTTATAAGCCGCGAAAAGGATGACAACCTAATTTATCACATATCTATTACTGAATCCCATGGTACCTTAGGCAAGGCAACTTTGCTTCACGTAGAGGCTGGGCCCGCAAAACGAGGGCGTGGAGCTTTGGACCAGGTCTTCGTCGCTCCGGTGCCCATAACTTTCGATCCGTAAGGAGTTACGCAGCGCACAGCATACCGTTGGAAAGCACTATGAGAGCTCTACGAAGGGGGACAGCTTGCCTGTTTTGCTGCACCAGTTTTCGGAGCCTAAAGTCGAACATTTTCATCAGTTTTTGGATACTTTTCTTCTTTTGCGCTATTTTTTCATCCCGGATCGTACGTCGTGAGCCGCGAAAAGGACAACAACCTAATACATCACATTTCTATTACTGAATCCCATCGTACCTTGGGCAAGACAACTTCGTTTCACATAGAGGCTGGTCCCGCAAACCGAGAGCATGGGGGCTTGAGACCATGTCTCTGTCGCTCCGGTGCCCATAACTTTTGATCCGTGAGGAGTTACGCGGTGCACAAAATACCGTTGGAAAGCACTCCGAGAGCTCTACGACGGGAGCAGCTAGCCTGTTCTGCTATGCCTATTTTCGGAGCCCAAAATTGAATGTTTTCATTAGTTTTAGGACACCTTTCTTCTTTCGCGCTATTTTTTCATCTCGGATCGTACGTCGTGAGTCGCGAAAAGAACGAGAACCTAATACAACACATTTCTATTGCTGAATCCCACGGTACCTTGGGCAAGACAACTTCGCATCACGAAGAGGCTGGACCCGCAAACCGAGGGCATGGGGCTTGGGACCAAGTCACCGTCGCTCCGGTGCCCATAACTTTTGATCCGTAATGAGTTACGTGGCGTACAACATACCGTTCGGAAGTTCTCCAAGAGCTGTACAACGTGGGCAGCAAGCTTGCTCTGTTGCTCCTGTTTTCAGAGCCTAAAATCGAACGTTTTCATTAGTTTTGGGATACTTTTCTTCTTTTGCGCTATTTTTTCGTCCTTGATCGTACGTCGTAAGCCACGAAAAGGACTACAACCTAATCCATCGCATTTCTATTATTGAATCCCATGGTACCTTAGGCAAGGCAACTTAGCTTCACGTAGAGGATGGGCCCGCAAACCGAGGGTGTGGGGCTTGGGACCAGGTCTTCGTCGCTCCGGAGCCCATAACTTTTGATTCGTAAGGAGTTACGCGGCGCACAGAATACTGTTGAAAAGCACTCCGAGAGCTCTACGAATGGGGCAGCTAGCCTGTTCTGCTGCGCCTATTTTTGGAGCCAAAAATTGAACGTTTTTATCAATTTTGGGACACTTTTCTTCTTTTGCACTATTTTTTCGTCCCGGATCGTATCTCGTGAGCCACGAAAAGGATGACAACCTATTACAACACATTTCTATTGTTGAATCCCACGGCACCTTTGGCAAGTCAACTTTGCTTCACGTAGAGGCTGGGCCCGCAAATCGTGGGCGTGGGGCTTGGCACCAGGTTACCGTCGCTCCGGTGCCCATAACTTTTGATCCGTAAGGAGTTACGCAGTGCACAACATACCGTTAGGAAGCTATCCAAGAGCTCTACGACGTGGGCAGTAAGCCTTCTCAGTTGTGCCTGTTTTCAGAGCCTAAAATAGAACGTTTTCATCAGTTTTGGGACACTTTTCTTCTTTTGCGCTATTTTTTCATCCCGGATCGTACGTCGTGAGCCGCGAAAAGGACGACAACCTAATCCATCACATTTCTATTACTGAATCCCATGGCACCTTGGGCAATGCAACTTCTCTTCACGTAGAGGCTGGGCCTGCAAATCGAGGGCGTGGGGCCTGGGACCAGGTCTCCATCGCTTCGGTGCCCATAACTTTTGATCCGTAAGGAGTTACGCGGCACACAACATACCGTTGGAAAGCACTCCGAGAGCTCTACGAAGAGGGGTAGCTTGCCTGTTCTGCTATGCCAGTTTTCGGAGCCCAAAATTGAATGTTTTCATCAATTTTGGAACACTTTTCTTCTTTTACGCTATTTTTTCATCCCGGATCGTATGTCGTGAGCCGCGAAAAGGACGACAACCTAATCCATCACATTTCAATTACCGAATCCCAAAGCACTTTGGCCAAGACAACTTCGCTTCACGTATAGGTTGGGCCCGCAAATCGAGAGCGTTAGGCTTGGGACTACGTCACCGTCGCTCCGGAGCCCATAACTTTTGATCCGTAAGGAGTTACGCGGCGCACAACATATCGTTAAGAAGGTCTCCAAGAGCTCTACGACGTGGGTAGCAATTCTGCCCTGTTGCGCCTATTTTCAGAGCCTAAAATTGAACATTTTCATCAGTTTTGGAACACTTTTCTTCTTTTGCGCTATTTTTCTATCCTGGATCGTACGTCGTGAGCCGAAAAAAAGGATGACCACCTAACCCATTACATTTCTATTACTGAATCCCATGGCACCTTGGTCAAGACAACTTCGCTTTGACGTAGAGGCTGGGCCCGCAAACCGAGTGCGTGGGCTTGGGACAAAGTCACCGTCGCTCTGGTACCCATAACTTTTGATCCGTATAGAGTTACGCGGCGCACGGCATACCGTTGGAAAGCTCTCCGAGAGCTCTACAATGGGGGTAGCAAGCCTACACAGCTGCGCCTATTTTCAGAGCCCAAAATTGAACGTTTTCATCAGTTTTGGTACACTTTTCTTCTTTTACGCTGTTTTTCAGTCACGAATCGTACGTCGTGAGCCACGAAAAAGAAGACAACCTAATACATAAAATTTCTATTACTGAATCCCACGACACCTTGGGCAAGAAAACTTCGCTAGACGTAGATGCTGGGCTCGTCTCACGCCCTGACCCCGACCCATCACTAGGTTAAGGCCGAAACATGATGTTCGAATCGCTTAAAAAATGTAAATAATAATTTAACAAATGTATATCCACTTAAACTTCATAATAACTCCAAATAATTACCCATCCATCGGCCTTAAAGGATTACAACAATTCAAGAAATATTCACAAGACCTTGAATTCCCCTGTTCAACATAACAATTAACTAAGAATCAAGTTTCTGGGTCTCAAAAGAATAATCACCGACACAAAGTTATATTATCCAACACTGACATTATACAAACTTCATCACTGATAATTAAGATTACGATCATAACCCATCAATTTACATAATACTTATCACCGAGTGACTATACACATGATCTAGATTCTCTAATGTACATCAAGTATCTCACGTACTTATAGAACATTCAATCAAGAAGTCTTTCACGAATGCTATCCTTTCCTTCAACTTGCAAGCCACTCAATCAGTCTTACCTGTAAGTGTCATGAAAGAGGGGTGAGCTAGATCCTCGCATATAGCTCAGTGAGGAGGAAAAACAAGGACATGTTTTCGTAAACATTTTCTTGCCTTTAGAAAGCCTTTTATAAAACCATGCCACCAATGCACAATTGTATCTCGCAAGTAAATACTACATGGTCTTAAACATTCCATAAGAACATCAAGTATAACACGAATTAGAACAACATTCATAACATGATAATATTATCCAACTCTACTCTCCGAGGACCTCAAGGGACCAGGCAAGAGTAGGAAACACCTAATAAAGCATATATTCCGGACATAATCAAAAGATAGATACCAAATAAGGAAGGTGGCTTATGTGGATTCAAGAGGTGTCTCCCACTATCACAGCCGTGTGCACCTCAAAAGGTGTCTCCCACTATCACTGCCGTGTGCACTTTGCTCTACATAGCCCATTATTCCTTTACCATATTCATATAGGAACCATTAGGGTAGGGAGGTGTCTGCCACTATCACAGCCGTGTGCACCTCAAAAGGTGTCTCCTACTATCACTGCCATGTGCACCTTTGATCCCTTCCCATAACAAACAAGAGGTTGAAACCAAGTCGTACCCATACAGTTTGTAGCCACCCCGAAATCTTAGAGGCTCAAGGGTGCAACTACTACCGACGTATTATCTGCTTTGTACACCCCGAATCTCTACGGCTCAAAGGTGCCTCAACTAATACAATTCATATATATGGAGCATTCACAATATTGCCATGCAAGAGTTTAGATTGAAAAGTACAAAGTGAACTTAAGACTCACAAGCTCGACTTTCATATGCACATTTAAAGTGTACAAGATCGAGGCAAAGGAAATCACGTTCATGATCAAACATAATCTCCTATACCACACAATACATACAATCCTATACCTCAATCATGTCAGAATTAACCTCCTTTTATAACCATGAAACAAATTGGTACCAATGCCACAAAGGTATATCAAGAAATCAAACAACCTCAATCCTCCCGCATTAGCCCAACTTAGGAGATAAATTAACCTACCTTCCTAAACTCCAATTACTCTAATTTTTGTCTAGAATCGAATCTTATCAAATGTAGATAACTCTAGAATCAAACAGAACTCAATTTAGAGTTGAAACGAATAAAATATGGCCTCCGCAATTTCACTGCGCAGAGTTGTCAAACATCCGGGCGTTGGGGCCTTCATCCGGTCGACCGGATGAAGCCAGTAATGCCCAGATCAGAGCTTTCTGCCGGGCGTTGAGGCCTCTATCCGGGCGACCAGATAGGGGCTGTAACGCCCGGATAGCTGGACGGGAAATGCACATTTTCAACCAAAATCACCCAAACAACCTCCCATCCTCATCCCAACACTCAAACAAGTTCAAAATGGCTATTAGGCATCATACAAGAGTTCCAATTCAACCAAAACTACCCAACATCAATAATCAACAAATACCCAAAATCAAATTCAAAACCCTAGATCTACAACACAATATCCTCAACTTATCATTCAAGCTCTTGTATACAATTTATAGTAAGATTACTACACATATATCATCACATTCATGCTCAATATAGCTTTGAAAACTTTTAAGAAAACAACCCTCACCTCAATAAATGTTTGAATGCAAGCTTGGTGGTTATGATGCAAAGATGAAGCTTGAAAATGGTGAAAATAACTTGAGCAAGCTTCCTCTCTTCCCTCTTCTCTCTCTTTCTTCCTCTTCCTTTTCTTCTTCTCTCCCTCTTCTTTCCCTCTTTGGTCGAGTATATGTGTGTGTGTGAGTGTGTTTGTGTGTTGTCTGATGGGTGTGTGTGTGTGTAAAGTATGTTTGTGTATGTTTTGAGTAGGTAGCAAATATCTCATAAGCCTAATACCCAAATTGCCCTCTAACTAATTAATTATTTCAAGTTTGTCATTCTAGTTTTGCTTCAACTAATTAGTTAGCTAGTGTGGTGTAGTGTAATTTATTTAATTCATATGATATCTAAATCACACAAATGCATGTTTAAACACTACAAATGCACGTAAAACGATGCAAACATACATTAAATGATATAAATGCATTTTCAATGCTGTGAATGTATAGTATTATCATGTAGTTCTGATTTTAATTATTTTGGTTAGTTCATTTAATTTAGTAAAATTTAATTATCATCCACAACCTCTAAGATTCTCGAATGCAGAAGGTGGGAACACGTTAAACAAGATAGATGCACTTTAACTAGGGTAAATGCACATTAATTTACATAAATTCACATTAAATGATGCAAAAATTTATGAAATGTTATAAAATGCATATGGGGTCTCGTGCAGGGTTTCATATCCTTCCCTCCTTAACAGAATTGCGCCCTCGCAATTCCCTCAATTGACAATTCCTCGATAAGCTGCAACGACTCTGATTAAAGTACATAAAGGAGTTCACTAGGGAAGTATGAAGATACCCAACTAAGAATTCTGTATAGTTGTTGCCGATCAAGAAGTCCCGATGCAATATTGAATACCACATAGAATATCGAATATAGATACCATGTGAAGACCCCGAATAAGAATACTGAATACCGGATGCCGGAAGAAAATAACAATAAAGAATATCGAATATTAGATAAGAATTCCCAGAATAAGAGCACGGACTGAAAATACCAAATAGAAGTCCCGAATAAGAATACTATCAAGAATACCAAGTGAGAATACCCATGATAAATCCCAAAATAAAATCCGAATGACAAATAAGAAGACCAAGTTAAGTCATCAAATAGAGATATCGGCAAATGAAAATCTACCTTCAACTGTAGTTGCTGCCCCTGGAAGTTCCCCTTGATCAATAGCATCAACTAGGGCTTCAAATTTTTGTCCTAAGGCATTCCTAGCGAGTCAAGACCGTGTTCCCACATTCTGCATCCTCAAGTAGTCTTTATATAGGTGTTGATCACTCCCACATCTTACACACTTGTCTGTCTTCCTCCAACATTGGTTCTCAGTGTGCCCCCTCTTGTTGCAACAAGCACAAACAATTTTCCAAGAGATGGTTGTATTACTTGATAACCCTCGAGTTGTCTTAGTAGTGAATTTACTAAGCTGAGATCCAATAGCAGCGGGTGGCCTTTGATTCTGAGTCGGATAGGGTTCTTGTGATGTCGGAGATAAGAACGACCTTTTATTGCCTTCACTTGGCCCACTTCGAGTTTCGAGTTGCCTCTTCTCGACGTGGGATGCCGAGTCTAGCATATCACTGTATGATGTAAAGCAATGTGAAGCTATGAAATCTTGAATCTCGGGCCTTAATCCTCGAACAAATTGCTTGATCCTCCCGTTTTCCGTCTGGACCAACTCGGGGAGGTAATGAGAGAGCCTATTAAAACGAGCTTCATATTGAACCACAGTCATCTCATCTTGCTTCAAAGTAAGAAATTCTTCTTCTTTCCCCTCTCGGGCTACTTTCGTAATATAATTCTCCTTGAAGGATTTTACGAAGTTAGCCCAAGTGACGGGTGTGCCATCCCGCTCCCAACGAAGCTTTTCTGTTCTCCACCATTGTTCCGCATCTTCTTCTAACAAGAATACTGCGAAAACTACCCTTCTTTCATCATGGTAGTCAAGAGTAGCATATATCTTTTCAACTTTTGCCAACCAAGCTTCAGCCTTTTCATCATCGGGTTCACGTAGAAACTTAGGAGGTCCATAGCTTAAGAAATCCTTCAATGTGCCATCACTAGTTCCCGCACCTACTCCGGTCACTTGATTCTCTAAAATTTGGCTCATTCTATCCACGACAGTTATCAGCAGATTAAACATCTCTCTTCCAGACCCATCTCGATCAACGTTCTCTGCCTCTCGAATCCCAGTGCTACCACAAGTATTAGGCCCTGCCATTTATGGGATGGATGCACGATGCCCCTTATAGTTATATGATATATATATGCATGGTATGACAAAGGAATATGTTCTCTATCAATGCTCCTAGCATGTATGTGTCATGACTATATCTAATATGTAAATTCATCAAACATTCGTGGCACATGTTAAGCATATATGATTCATATAACACATTAAACATAAAAATTCACACATAACACATAACATGAGGCATACTGAGCAAGTTACATGTAACACAAGAGCACATAATTTCCAAGTAAGAAAACTAAACCACCAATTCAAACCTTAAAGTTTATCCCTATGATACAACCTCAGCTTAATTCATAATCCAAGACAATTCTTATGTACTACATGACACCATGGCTAAAGTCTTACTCAAGGATCTTCAATCTTCAACTCTATCCTTTGACTAAGATAACCTCGAACAACCATAACCTCCAACTTTCGTTAAAGCCATCTTTTCACCATACATACCCATGTCATCTTAATCAATTTTACCTTGAGGCTTCTACCCACTGACCAGGGGTTCCAAACCCAGCTTGCGCCTAGCTAATGAGCTAAGCTCTGATACCACTCTAGGTGTCACGCCCCGACCCCGACCCCGACCCCGACCCATCGCTAGGTTAAGGCCGAAACATGACGTTCGAATTGCTTAAAACATGTAAATAATAATTTAGCAAATGTACATCCACTTAAACTTCATAATAACTCCAAATAATTACCCATCCATCGGCCTTAAAGGATTACAACAATTCAAGAAATATTCACAAGACCTTGAATTCCCCTGTTCAACATAACAATTAACTAAGAATCAGGTTTCTGGATCTCAAAAGAATAATCACCAACATAAAGTTATATTATCCAACACTGACATTATACAAATTTCATCACTGATAATTAAGATTACAATCATAACCCATCAATTTACATAATACTTATCACCGAGTAACTATACACATGATCTAGATTCTCTAATATACATCAAGTATCTCACGTACTTATAGAACATGCAATCAAGAAGTCTTTCACGAATGCTATCCTTTCCTTCAACTTGCAAGCCACTCAATCAGTCTTACCTGTAAGTGTCATGAAAGAGGGGTGAGCTAGATCCTCGCATATAGCTCAGTGAGGAGGAAAAACAAGGACAGGTTTTCATAAACATTTTCTCGCCTTTAGAAAGCCTTTTATAAAACCATGCCACCAATGCATAATTGTATCTCACAAGTAAATACTACATGGTCTTAAATATTCCATAAGAACATCAAGTATAACACGAATTAGAACAACATTCATAACATGATAATATTATCCAACTCTACTCTCCGAGGACCTCAAGGGACTAGGCAAGAGTAGGAAACACCTAATAAAGCATATATTCCGGACGTAATCAAAAGATAGATACCAAATAAGGAAGATGGCTTATGTGGATTCAAAAGGTGTCTCCCACTATCACAGCCGTATGCACCTCAAAAGGTGTCTCCCACTATCACTGCCGTGTGCACTTTGCTCCATATAGCCTATTATTCCTTTACCATATTCATATAGGAACCATTAGGGTAGGGAGGTGTCTGCCACTATCACAGCCGTGTGCACCTCAAAAGGTGTCTCCTACTATCACTGCCGTGTGCACCTTTGATCCCTTCCCATAACAAACAAGAGGTTGAAACCAAGTCGTACCCATACAGTTTGTAGCCACCCCGAAATCTCAGAGGCTCAAGGGTGCAACTACTACCGAGGTATTGTCCGCTTTGTACACCCCGAATCTTTACGGCTCAAGGGTGCCTCAGCTGATACAATTCATATATATGTAGCATTCACAATATTGCCATGCAAGAGTTTAGATTGAAAAGTACAAAGTGAACTTAAGACTCACAAGCTCGACTTTCGTATGCACATTTAAAGTGTACAAGATCGAGGCAAAGGGAATCACGTTCATGATCAAACATAATCTCCTATACCACACAATACATACAATCCTATACCTCAATTATGTCACAATTAACCTCCTTTTATAACCATGAAACAAATTGGTACCAATGCCACAAAGGTATATCAAGAAATCAAACAACCTCAATCCTCCCGCATTAGCCCAACTTAAGAGATAAATTTACCTACCTTCTTAAACTCCAATTACTCTGATTTTTGTCTAGAATCGAAGCTTATCGAATGTAGATAACTCTAGAATCAAACATAACTCAATTCGGAGTTGAAACGAATAAGATATGGCCACCGCAATTTCACTACACAGAGCTGTCAAACATCCGGGCGTTGGGGCCTTCATCCGATTGACCGGATGAAGCTAGTAACGCCCGGATCAGAGCTTTCTGCCGGGCGTTGAGGCCTCTATCCGGGCGACCGGATAGGGGCTGTAACTCCCAGATAGCTGGACGGGAAATGCACATTTTCAACCAAAATCACCCAAACAACCTCTCATCCTCATCCCAACACTCAAACAAGTTCAAAATGGCTATTAGGCATCATACAAGAGTTCCAATTCAACCAAAACTACCCAACATCAATAATCAACAAATACCCAAAATCAAATTCAAAACCCTAGATCTACAACACAATATCCTCAACTTATCATTCAAGCTCTTGTATACAATTTATAGTAAGATTACTACACATATATCATCACATTCATGCTCAATATAGCTTTGAAAACTTTTAAGAAAACAACCCTCACCTCAATAAATGTTTGAATGCAAGCTTGGTGGTTATGATGCAAAGATGAAGCTTGAAAATGGTGAAAATAGCTTGAGCAAGCTTCCACTCTTCCCTCTTCTCTCTCTTTCTTCCTCTTCCTTTTCTTCTTCTCTCCCTCTTCTTTCCCTCTTTGGTCGAGTATATGTGTGTGTGTGAGTGTGTTTGTGTGTTGTCTGATGGGTGTGTGTGTGTGTAGTGTTTTTGTGTATGTAAAATGTGTTTGTGTGTGTTTTGAGTAGGTAGCAAATATCTCATAAGCCCAATACCCAAATTGCCCTCTAACTAATTACTTATTTCAAGTTTGTCATTCTAGTTTTGCTTCAACTAATTAGTTAGCTAGTGTGGTGTAGTGTAATTTATTTAATTCATACGATATCTAAATCACAAAAATGCATGTTTAAACACTGCAAATGCACGTAAAACGATGCAAACATACGTTAAATGATATAAATGCATTTTCAATGCTGTGAATGTATAGTATTATCACGTAGTTCTGATTTTAATTATTTTGGTTAGTTAATTTAATTTAGTAAAATTTAATTATCATCCACTACCTCTAAGATTCTCGAATGCATGCTATTGTACTCATTTACACGTTAAACAAAATATATGCACGTTAACTAAGGTAAATGCACGTTAATTTACATAAATGCACATTAAATGATGCAAAAATATATGAAATGTTATAAAATGCATATGGGGTCTCGTGCGGGGTTTCACAGCTCGCTAACCGAGCGCGTAGAGCTCGGGAGCAGGTCTCCATCGCTCTGATGCCCAAAAATTTTGATCCGTAAGGAGTTACGCGGCGCATAGCATACAGTTGGAAAGATCTCCGAGAGCTCTACGACGGGGCATTATGCTTGCTCAGCTGCGCCAGTTTTCAGAGCCTAAAATTGAACTTTTTTTTCAATTTTGGGACACTTTTCTTCTTTTGTGCATTTTTTTGTCCCACATCGTGCGTGGTGAGCCGCGAAAAGGACGACAACGTAATCCATCATATTTCTATTACTGAATCTCACGACACCTTGGGCAAGACAACTTCGCTTCACGTAGAGTCTGGGCTCGCAAACCGAGGGCGTGGGGCTTGGGACCAGGTCTCCGTCGCTCCGATGCCCATAACTTTTGATCTGTTAGGAGTTACGTGGCGCACAATATACCGTTGGAAAGCACTCCGAGAGCTCTACGACCGGGGCAACTAGCTTGTTCGGGTGCACCTGTTTTTGAAGCCCAAAATTGAACATTTTCATCATTTTTGGGATACTTTTCTTCTTTTGCTCTGTTTTTTCGTCTCAGATCGTACGTCGTGATCCGTGAAAAGGACGATAACCTAATACATCACATTTCTATTACTGAATCCCATGGCACGTTGGGCAAGACAACTTCACTTCACATAGTGGCTGGGCCCACAAATCGAGGGTGTGGGGCTTAGGACCAGGTCTCCGTCTCTCCGGTGCCCATAACTTTTGATCTGTAAGGAATTACGCGGCACATAGCATACCATTGGAAAGCTCTCCAAGAGCTCTACAACGAGGGTAGCAAGCCTGCTCGGCTGCGATTGTTTTCAGAGCCTAAAATCTAATGTTTTTAATACTTTTGAGATAATTCTCTTCTTTTGTGCTATTTTTTCGTCCCGGATCGTACTTTGTGAGCCGCGAAAAGGACGATAACCTAATCCATCACATTTCTATTACAGAATCCCACGGCATCTTGGCAAAGACAACTTCGCTTCACATAGATACTGGGCCCACAAACCGAGGGCGTAGGGATTGGGACCAGGTCTCCGTCGCTCCGGTGCCCATAACTTTTGATCCGTAATGAGTTACGCGGCGCACAGTATACCGTTGGAAAGCTCTCCGAGAGCTCTACGACGGTGGCAACAAGCTTGATCGGCTGTACCAGTTTTCAAAGCCTAAAATCAAAAGTTTTCATCAATTTCGAGACATTTTTCTTCTTTTGCGCTATTTTTTCGTTCCGGATTGTACGTCGTGAGCCGCAAAAAGGACGATAACGTAATCCATCACATTTCTATTACCGAATCCCATAGTACCTTGGGAGGAAAAATTGCTTCACGTAGAGGCTGGGTCGGCAAACTGAGGGCGTGGGGCTTGGGACCAGGTCTCCGTCGCTCTGGTGCCCATAACTTTTGATTCGTAAGGAGTAATGTGGCGCACAACATACCGTTGGAAAGCTCTCCGAGAGCTCTACGGCGGGGTCAGTAGGCCTGCTCGATTGCGCCTATTTTCAGAGCCTAAAATCGAACGTTTTCATTAGTTTCGGGATACTTTTCTTCTTTTGCGCTGTTTTTTTATCCCGGATCGTACGTCGTGAGCCGCAAAAATGACGACAACCTAATCCATCACATTTCTATTATCGAATTCCACGACACCTTGGGCAAGACAACTTCGCTTTGACGTAGAGGCTGGGCCCGCAAACCGAGCGCGTGGGCTTAGGACCAATTCCCTGTCGCTTTGGTGCCCATAACTTTTGATCCGTAAGGAGTTACGCGTTGTACAGCACACCGTTGGAAAATTCTCCGAGAGCTCTACGATAGGGGCAGCAAGTTTACTCGGCTGCGACTATTTTTGGAGCTCAAAATTGAACGTTTTCATAAGTTTCGGGACACTTTTCTTCTTTTGCGCTATTTTTCGTCTTAGATCATATGTCGTGAGCCGCGAAAAGGACGATAACCTAATCCATCACATTTCTATTACTGAATCCCACTGCACCTTGGGCAAGACAACTTTGCCATAACGTAGAGGCTGGGCCCGCAAACCGAGTGCGTGGGCTTGGGACCAAGTCTCCGTTGCTCCAGTGCCTATAACTTTTAATCCGTAAGGAGTTACACGGCGCACAGCATGCCGTTGGATAGCTCTCCAAGAGCTCTACAAAGGGGGCAGCAAGCCTAGTCAGTTGCGCCTATTTTCAGAGCTCAAAATCGAACGTTTTTATCAGTTTTGGGACACTTTTCTTCTTTTACATTATTTTTCTGTTCCGGATCGTACGTCGTTAGTCGCGAAAAGGATGACAACCTAATACATCACATTTCTATTACTAAATCCCACGGCACCTTGGGAAAGATAACTTCGCAACACGTAGAGGCTGGGCCCGCAAACTGAGGGCGTAGGCCTTGGGACCAGGTTTTTGTCGCTCCGGTGCCCATAACTTTTGATCCGTAAGGAATTACGTGGCGCATAGCATACCGTTGGAAAGCTCTCTGAGAGTTGCACGACGGGTGCATCATGCCTACTCAACTGCGCCTATTTTCAGAGCCTAAAATCCAATGTTTTCATCAATCTCGGGACACTTTTCTTCTTTTGCATTGTTTTTCCGTCACGGATCGTACGTCGTGAGCCACGAAAAGGACGACAACCTAATCCATCACATTTCTATTATCGAATCCCACGGCACCTTGGGCAAGACAACTTCGCTTCACGAAGAAGCTGGACCCGCAAACCGAGGGCGTGGGGCTTGGGATCAAGTCTTCGTCTTTCCCGTGCCCATAACTTTTGATCTGTAAAGAGTTACACGGCGCACAGCATACCGATGAAAATCTCTTCGAGAGCTCTACAATGGGGGCATCAAGCCTGCTCAGCTGCACCCATTTTCAGATTCCAAAATCAAAGGTTTTCATCAGTTTCGGGACACTTTTCTCCTTTTGCGCTGTTTTTTTGTCCCGGATCGTATGTCATGAGCCGCAAAAAGGTCGACAACCTAATACATCACATTTCTCTTACTGAATGCCACGGCAGCTTGGGCAAGACAACTTCGCAACACGTAGAGGCTGGGATCGCAAACCAAGGACGTAGTGCTTAGGGTCAGGTTTCCGTCGCTCTGGTGCCCATAACTTTTGATCCGTAAGGAGTTACGCGGTGCACAGCATACCGTTGGAAAGCTCTCTGAGAGCTCTACAATGAGGGCAGCACGCCTGTTTACAGAGCCCAAAATCGAACATTTTCATCAGTTTTGAGACACTTTTCTTCTTTTTCGATGTTTTTCCTTCCCGAATCATACGTCGTGAGCCACGAAAAGGAGGACAAGCTAATCCATCACATTTCTCTTACCAAATCCCAAGGTACCTTGGGCAAGACAACTTCGCTTCACGTAGAGGCTGGGCCAGCAAACCAAGGGCGTGGGGCTTGGGACCAGGTCTCCGTTGCTCCGGTGCCCATATCTTTTGATCCGTAAGGAGTTACGGGCGCACTGCATACCGTTGGAAAGCACTCCGAGAGTTCTACAATGGGTGCAACTAGCCTGTTTGGCTGCACCTATTTTCGGAGCCCAAAATCAAACGTTTTCATCAGTTTTGGAATACTTTTCTTCATTAGCGCTGTTTTTCTGTCCCGGAACATACGTCGTGAACTGCGAAAAGGACGACAACCTAATAAATCACATTTCTATTACTGAATCACACGGCATCATGGGCAAGACAACTTCGCTACACGTAGAGGCTGGCCCCGTAAACCGAGGGCGTAGGGCTTGGACCAGGTCTCCGTCGCTCCGGTGCCCATAACTTTTGATCCGTAAGGAGTTATGCGGCACACAACATACCGTTGGAAAGCTCTTTGAGACCTCTACGACAGGGGCAGCAAGCCTGCTAGGCTGCGCCTGTTTACGGAGCCAAAATCGAACATTTTCATCAGTTTCGGGACACTTTTCTTCTTTTGCGATGTTTTTCCTTCCTGGATCATACGTCGTGAGCCGCGAAAAGGAGGACAACCTAATCCATCACATTTTTATTACCGAATCCCGTGGTACCTTGGGCAAGACAACTTCACTTCCTGTAGAGGGTGGGCCCGCAAACCAAGGGCGTGGGGCTTGGGACCTGGTCTCCGTCGCTCCGGTGCCCATAACTTTTGATCCGTAAGGAGTTACGAGGCGCACAGCATACTGTTGGAAAGGACTTCGAGAGTTCTACGACGGGTACAGCTAGCCTATTCAGCTGCACCTATTTTCGGAGCCCAAACTCATACGTTTTCATCAGTTTCGGGATACTTTTCTTCTTTTGCGATGGTTTTCCTTCCCGGATCATACGTCGTGAGCCGCAAAAAGGAGAACAACCTAATCCATCACATTTCTATTATCGAATCCCAAGGTACCTTGGCCAAGACAACTTCGCTTCACGTAGAGGGTGGGCCAGCAAACCAAGGGCGTGGGGCTCGGGACCAGGTCTCCGTCGCTCCGGTGCCCATAATTTTGATCCGTAAGGAGTTACGCGACGCATAACATACTGTTGGAAAGCACTCCGAGAGTTCTACGACGGGTGCAACTAGCCTGTTCGGCTGCGCCTATTTTCGGAGCCGAAAATCAAACGTTTTCATCAGTTTCGGGATACTTTTCTTCTTTTGCGCTATTTTTTCATCTCGGATCATACGTTGTGAGCCGCGAAAAGGACGACAACCTAAACCATCACATTTCTATTACCGAATCCCACGACACCTTGGGCAAGACAACTTCCTTTCACGTAGAGGTTGGGCCCGTAAACCGAGGGCGTGGAGCTTGGGACCAAGTCTCCGTCTCTCCGGTGCCCATAACTTTTGATCCGTAAGGAGTTACATAGTGCACAGTATACCGATGGAAAGCTCTGCGAGAGCTCTACGACGGGGGTAGCAAGCCTGCCCAGCTGCACCTCTTTTCGGAGCCCAAAATCAAAGGTTTTCATTAGTTTCTGGACACTTTTCTTCTTTTGCGCTATTTTTTCGTCACGGATCATACGTCGTGAGCCGCAAAAAGGACGACAACCTGATACATCACATTTCTCTTACTGAATCCCACGGCACATTGGGCAGGACAACTTCGCTACACGTAGAGGCTGGGCCCTCAAACCTGGGGCGTAAGGCTTGGGACCAGGTCTCCGTCGCTCCGGTGCCCATAACTTTTGATCTGTAAGGAGTTACGCGACGCACAACATACCGTTGGAAAGCTCAACAAGAGCTCTACGACGGGGGTAGCAAGCCTGCTCAGCTGCGCTATATTTTAGAGCCCAAAATCGAATGTTTTCATCAATTTTGGGATACTTTTATTCTTTTGCGCTGTTTTTCCATCCCGGATCGTACGTCGTGAGCCGCGAAAAGGACAACAACCTAATCCATCACATTTCTATTACTGAATCCCACAGCACCTTGGGCAAGACAACTTCGCTTCACATAGAGGCTGGGCCCACAAACCGAGGGCGCGGGGCTTGGGACCTAGTCTCCGGCGCTCTGGTGCCCATAACTTTTGATCCGTAAGGAGTTACGCGGCGCACAGCATACCGTTGGAAAGCTCTCCGAGAGCTCTACGACGTGGGAAACAAGCCTACTTAGCTGCACCTATTTTCAGAGCCCAAAATCGAACATTTTCATCAGTTTCGGGACACTTTTCTTTTTTTGCAATGTTTTTCTATCCCGGATCGTACGCCGTGAGTCACGAAATGGACGACAACTTAATCCATCACATTTCTATTACTAAATCCCATGGCACCTTGGGCAAGACAACTTCGCTTCACATAGAGGTTAGGCCTGCAAAGCGAGGGCGAAGGGCTTAGGACCAGGTCTCCGTCGCAAAGGTGCCCATAACTTTTGATTCGCAATGAGTTATGCGGCGCACAGCATACCGTTGAAAAGCTCTCCGAGAGCTCTAAGACGGGGGCAGCTAGCTTGCCAGGCTGTGCCTATTTTCAGAGCCTAAAATCGAATGTTTTCATCAGTTTCTGGACACTTTACTTCTTTTGCACTGTTTTTCGATCCCGGATCGTACGTCGTGAGCCACGAAAAGGAGGACAACCTAATCCATCACATTTCTCTTACCGAATCCCACTACACCTTGGGCAAGACAACTTCGTTTCACGTAGAGGTTGGGCCCGTAAACCAAGGGCGTGGGGCATTGGACCAAGTCTCCGTCTCTCCGGTGCCCATAACTTTTGATCCGTAAGGAGTTACATGGCACACAGCATACCGTTGGAAAGCTCTCCGAGAGCTCTACGACAAGGGCAGCAAGCCTATCGGCTGCGCCTATTTTTGGAGCCCAAAATCAAAGGTTTTCATCAGTTTTGGGACACTTTTTTTCTTTTGCGTTGTTTTTTCATCCCGGATCGTACATCGTGAGCCGCGAAATGGACGACAACCTAATCCATCATATTTCTATTATTGAATCCCACGGCACCATGGGCAAGACAACTTCGCTTCACATAGAGGCTGGGCCTGCAAACCGGGGGCATGGGGCTTGGGACCAGGTCTCCTTTGCTCTGGTGCACATAACTTTTGATTCGTAAGGAGTTACGCGGCGCACATCATACCATTGGAAAGCTCTTTCAGAGCTCTACGATAGGGGCAGCAAGCCTGCTAGGTTGTGCCTGTTTTCAGAGCCTAAAATTGAACTTTTTCGTCAGTTTCGGGACACTTTTCTTCTTTTGCGTTGTTTTTTCATCCTAGATCGTTCGTTGTGAGCCGCGAAAAGGATGAAATCCTAATCCATCGCATTTCTATTACCGAATCCTATGGCACCTTGGGAAGACAACTTCACTTTGACGTAGAGGCTGGGCCCGTAAACTGAGCGCGTGGGGCATGAGACCAACTCTTCGTCGCTCCGATGCCCATAACTTTTGATCCGTAAGGAGTTACGTGGCGCACAATATATAGTTGGAAAGCTCTCCGAGAGCTCTACTACTGGGGCAGCAAGCCTGCTCGGCTGCGCCTCTTTTCGAAAACCAAAATCGAACGTTTTCATCTGTTTCAGGAGACTTTTCTTCTGTTGCGCTATTTTTGCATCCCGGATCGTACGTCGTGAGCCGCGAAAAGGACGACAACCTAATCCATCATATTTGTATTACCGAATCCCATGGCACCTTGGGCAAGACAACTTCGCTTCACGTAGAGACTGGGCCCGCACACTGATGGCGTGGGGCTTGGGATCAGGTCTCTGCCACTCTAGTTCCTATAATTTTTGATCCGTAAGGAGTTATGTCACGCCCCAACCCGGCCTATAAGGTTAGACTAGGGTGTGATCTAAATATTCAAGTCATATCACATAGTTAACCGTTTATGAAGATTTAACACTTAATGTTTTAGCCTAAACTCCAAAATTTTCCGAAAAACCGGCAGCATAACGGCTGTAATTGGGCTCTTTGGTTTGACCTAATTCTCTAAACGCCTCAAAATTTTCAATTCTCAATCTCATTTCTAACTAAGATTACTATTTACCATCAATTGAAATGCCTACTGGTTATCTCGATGTCTCGTTTGATTAATAACCTAGCATGATACTATGTCTCGTTTGTTTGTTTATCCTCGTTACAAACGTACCTATTGATCTTAGCTTAACAACGAGTATCTGCTTAAGATTTGTTGGTTCATTTTACTTAGCCCTTACCTAATACTTCATAATCCTATCATAGATACTAGCAGCAATAATAGCAAAATGACCATAGTAGTGTCTAGTGTCTGTCTAGTAAATATCAGTACAAACCAAAATTAGACCCTAAATTACAACGGGGGTCTTTTACATTACAACATTGAGCAACATAAAAAGAAATAGTCTTCAAGTAGCATAGTTCACAAATAGCCACAATCACGCAAAGCACATAGGACAGGTAATCACTCCAAGGAATCATCGTTAGGCACATCGTCCTCAGGTACCTGTTCTTGATCTTCTTCACCTAAGATGATAAAAGAGGGTGAGTCCTTATGAACTCAGCGAGGGGAAACAAGAAATATGTTTTGAAACTTATTTTCCGGTTCAACTTATGAAAATCCTTTTGTAAGCATGAATGTACATAATTAAGTACATAACAATAATATAAAGTAAAGGAACACAATTAGCAGTCTTTCCTCCCCGAGGTCCTCTAGGAACTAAGCGAGAGTACTTATACATATAGTAAAAGGATACAGTGAGATTTTGCTCTCAATTGTTGTGGCCGACTTCAAATCATCCCCTTATCACGCCAAGTGGGTGTACTCCGAATGTACCCCGAAATCCTATGACCCAACTCTCTGAGGAAGTCTAGCCCCCAAGCGAGAGAGGGAATTGGACAATGGTAGTCACAGTTGCACCGGTAAGCCCGATGCCACCCGGTGTGCGTGAACGCTACCACGCCAAAAACAAAGGTTGCAACCTCATATGCAATGCACATTTATGACATTTAATATATCACATTAGGAGGACAACAAAGTAGGTTGCCTCTGGACAGTCATAAGATTGCACATTGACAAGTAAACAAGCGAGGCACGAATAGTCAAGTAATTTCACTTGAAAGGCACATAGAGTTATATGAACATTAAACGGGCAGCCATGTACGCACGTAAATTAAGTCATATAACTCAATTCAAATTCCACGTAATCAAATAATAAGACTATTCAACATGCAACAACACTTACGTGGGTTTGGATGCAAGAAAGGCCTATTTGTCAACATGCAATGATCAAAATCACAGTTAGGGCTATAAGGGCAACTACGGGCAGCCTACTCAACATATAATTACACACAATATCCAAAGGATCAACACTTAGCAAGCTTACCTAGTTACTAGGGTTTCAATTTTGTGCTTACCCATGTGATTAAGCCCCAAGTCAACTCAAAATCAATCTCAAGCCATTCATCAATTAATTCAAACATTCCCAAGTACTCAAAACAGTCCACACAACATCCCAATGCCACAATCCCAAGTATTTAATACCACAAGAGAAGTTACAACAAATTTTCTAAGCATATAACTAAGTGAAACACTCACTGCAATAGGCTGTTTTCTCACAATCATTAAGACAAGTAAACAATCTCCAATTCCAGTGAATAAGATTTCAAATTAAATTTTAAGAAATGAACTAAAATCAGAAACAAACCTTGCATCATTTGGAGTTCGGGTCCAATAGTTATAGCCAAAACAGTGGGATTGCACAAAACTGTCCAGATTTGCACACATTTCAATACTTGTCGTTTTTTAGATCCTTAGGGTCAGATTTAGCCTTAGCCCATTTCTGACAAAAATGTCCAGAATTGAAAACTCTAGCAGCACCCCAAATTTCATGCATTTTAGACATCATTTACTAAGCCAAAACTGGTTCGTTTTACAAGGTCAGTGCATTTGCCATTGTGAGAACCTTAGAGTCAAAATTAGCTTTGGCCTATTTCTGTGAAAAATGTTCAAAACTGGCAAAACTAGTTACCTTCCAATTTTCATGCATTTTAAACATCATTTTCCTAGCCAAACTCACCTCGTAACAACAAGACAGAGAGCTCTCACCAAACCCAATTTCATTTATCATCATCTTCAAGCCAAAATCTTGCCATGCATGGTTGTAAAAGCTTATGAACACACATATAACTCAAGTACAGAAGCAAAGGCATATATTTAAGAGCATGCATGTGGGTTTTTGAAAGATTTTCAAGAAGTTTTAGCCCTCACCTTAGCAAATCAACAAGAAGATGCACAAAACTTTGATGAAGCACAAATTTCTTCTTCGTCCTTGATTAGCTGAGACTCCAACTCGATTTTCTCTATTTTTCCTAGCTTAGTGGCCAAGTTCTTAGTAGATGCATGTGGTTAGAACAAGAAGAAAAGAAATGGAAGCTAGCTAACTCACCAAGGCCGAAATGGTGACTCAAAGAGCTTGTATGTGTGATTCTTGCAACTTAGCTAGCTTGGTCGAGTTTCTTTGCTTGTTGCTTGTCTTGATGCACCATGGAATGATGAAGATGAGCAATGGTAAGATGAAACTCAGCCAAGGCCGAGAAAGAGAGAGAAGAATGAGAGGGAGAGAGAGAAATGTGAGGAGAATGAGAGAAAATGACAAAGAGTGAAGGCCTTGCAATTGATGAAGCATGTTCGGCCTTGGGCATACCAAAAAATCAGATTTGTGTCTTCAAGAAGCTTGAATTTTGAATCACCTAGCATGGGCAAGGGCATATGTCGAGATTGGTAGAGTTTTGAGGAGGTCTTTGAGCAATTTTTTATGCATTTGTGTCATAGAATTGTCATAAGTTGTCTAGAATTAATTTTGAATTGAGCAAGCCAGCATGAATGCCACAAGGTGGTCGGCCAAGGCTTAAGAAATCTGAATTTTTGTCATCTTTTGAGCATTATTTAATTGTGTGTTGAAAGTGCAAAAAGAATGAGGAATAAAGAATAAGGAATATCTAGCTTTTTGTAAGATTTTGTCTTCTAGTGGGTTGAATTAGTAATTTAATAATAGTTAGTGAAATTTGCAGGATTAATTAATGATCTAGTGCTTCGTGTAAGATGCTTTCTTGATTAGCGTGAGGGCACATTTTCCTAGGTCTATGGCACGCACTACGAGGTAGGGCACGAACTACGAGACGAACACACGTTTTTCAAGTAAATGCACGCAATCCTAAATGAATGCACGTAATTCAATGCATGACACACAAAACGAACACAATTCTTAAACCTAGGTCAAGGCATGCAAATCTAGGTTAGGGCACACAAAAGGAGGTATCGCACGCAAATCGAGGTCGGGCCTCACAAGTTACACGGCGTACAGCATACCGTTGAAAATAATTCCGAGAGCTCTACGACGGGGGCAACAAGCCTGCTCGGCTGCGCCTATTTTCAGGGCCCAAAATCGAACGTTTTCATCAGTTTCGGGACACTTTTCTTATTTTGCGTAGTTTTTCCATCCCGGCTCGTACGCCGTGAGCCACGAAAAAGACGAGAACCTAATCCATAACATTTCTATTACTGAATCCCACGGCACCTTGGGCAAGACAACTACGCTTCACGTAGAGGCTGGGCCCGCAAACCGAAGGCGTGGGGCTTGGGACAAAGTCTCCGTCGCTCCGGTGACCATAACTTTTGATCCGTAAGGAGTTACACGGAGCGAAGCATACTGTTGGAAAGCTCTCCAAGAGCTCTATGACGTGGGTAGCAAGCCTGTTCAGCTGCTCTTGTTTTTAGAGCCCAAATTCAAACATGTTCATCAGTTTCGAGACACTTTTATTCTTTTGCGCTGTTTTTTCGTCCCGGCTAGTACGTCGTGAGCCGCGAAAAGGAGGACAACCTAATCCATCACATTTCTATTACTAAATCCCACAGTACCTTGGGCAAGACAACTTCGCTTCATGTAGAGGTTGGGCCCGCAAACCGAGGGCGTGGGGCTTGGGACCAGGTCTTCGGCGCTCTGGTGCCCATAACTTTTGATTCGTAAGAAGTTACGCGGCGCACAGCATACCGTTGGAAAGCTCTCCGAGAGCTCTACGACGGGGGCAACAAGCCTACTCAGCTGCGCCTATTTTCGGAGCCCAAAATCGAGCATTTTCATCAGTTTCGGGACACTTTTCTATTTTTTGTGCTATTTTTTCATCCCGGATCGTACGTCGTGAGCCGCTAAATGGACGACAACTTAATCCATCACATTTCTATTACTGAATCCTATGGCACCTTGGGCAAGACAACTTCGCTTCACAAAGAGGCTGGGTCTGCAAAGCGAGGGAGTGGGGCTTGGGACCGGGTCTTCGTGGCAATGGTGCCCATAATTTTTGATTCGTAATGAGTTACGCGGCGCACAGCATACCCTTGAAAATCTCTCCGAGAGCTCTAAGACGGGGGCAGCAAGCTTGCTGGGCTGTGCTTGTTTTCAGAGCCTAAAATCGAACATTTTCATCAGTTTCTGGACACTTTGCTTCTTTTGCGCTGTTTTTCTGTCCCGGATCGTACGTCGTGAGCCACGAAAAGGACGACAACCTAATCTATCACATTTCTCTTACCGAATCCCATGGCACCTAGGGCAAGACAACTTCATTTCACGTAGAGGCTGGGCCCACAAACCGAGGGCGTAGGGCTTTGGACCAAGTCTCCGTCTCTCCGGTGCCCATAACTTTTGATCCGTAAGGAGTTACATGGCACACAGCATACCGTTGGAAAGCTCTCCGAGAGCTCTATGATAGGGGCAACAAGCTTGCTCGGCTGCGCCTATTTTTGGATCCCAAAATCAAAGGTTTTCATCAGTTTCGGGACACTTTTCTTGTTTTGCGCTGTTTTTCCGTCCCGGATCGTACGTCGTGAGCCGCGAAATGGACGACAACCTAATCCATCACATTTCTATTATTGAATCCCACGGCACCATGGGCAAGACAACTTCGCTTCACATAGAGGCTGGGCCCGCAAACCGGGGGTGAGGGGCTTGGGACTAAGTCTCCGTTGCTCTGGTGCCCATAACTTTTAATTCGTAAGGAGTTACGCGATGCATAGCATACCGTTGGAAAGCACTCCGAGTGATCTATGACGGGGGCAGCAAGCCTGCCAGGTTGTGCCTGTTTTCAGAGCCTAAAATCGAACTTTTTCATCAGTTTTGGGACACTTTTCTTCTTTTGCGCTAATTTTTCATCCAGGATCGTACGTCGTGAGCCGCGAAAAGGACGAAATCCTAATACATCGCATTTCTATTACCGAATCCCTTGGCACCTTGGGGAAGACAACTTCGCTTTGACGTAGAGGCTGGGCCCGCAAACTGAGCGCGTGGGGCATGAGACCAATTCTCCGTCGCTCCGGTACCCATAACTTTTGATCTGTTAGGAGTTACGCGGCGCGAAACATATCGTTGGAAAGCCCTCCGAAAGCTTTATGACGTGGGCAGCAAGCCTGTTCGGCTGCTCTTGTTTTTGGAGCCCAAATTCAAACATGTTCATCAGTTTTGGGACACTTTTATTCTTTTGCGCTGTTTTTTCGTCCCGGATCGTACGTCGTGAGCCGTGAAAAGGATGACAACCTAATACATCACATTTCGGTTACTGAATCCCATGGCATCTTGGGCAAGACAACTTCACTAAACGTAGAGGTTGGGCCCGCCAACTGAGGGCATGGGGTTGGGACTAGGTCTCCATCGCTCCGGTGCCCATAACTTTGGATCCATAAGGAGTTACGCGGTGCACAGCATACCGTTGGAAAGCTCTTCGAGAGCTCTACGACGAGGGTAGTTAGCCTACTCGGCTGCGCCTATTTTTGGTGAACAAAATCGAACGTTTTCATCAGTTTCGGGACACTTTTATTCTTTTGCGCTGTTTTTCAATCACGGATCGTACGTCGTGAGCCGCGAAAAGGACGACAACCCAATCCATCACATTTCGATTACCGAATCCCACGGTACCTTGGGCAAGAAAACTTCGCTTCACGTAAAGGCTGGGCCCGCAAACCGAGGGCGTGGGGCTTGGGACCAAGTCTCTGTCTCTCCGGTGCCCATAACTTTTGATCCGTATGGAGTTACACGGCGCACAGCATACCGTTAGAAAGCTCTCCGAGAGCTATACGACGGGGGCAGCAAGTCTGCTAGGCTGTGCCTATTTTTGGAGCCCAAAATCGAAGTTTTTCATCAGTTTCGGGACACTTTTCTTCTTTTGTGCTGTTTTTTAGCCCGGATCGTACGTTGTGAGCCACAAAAAGGACGACAACCTAATCCATCACATTTTTATTACTGAATCCCACGGCACCTTGGGCAAGACTACTTCACTTCATGTAGAGGCTGGGCCCGTAAACCAAGGGCGTGGGCCTTGGAACCAGTTCTCCGTCGCTCCGGTGCCCATAACTTTTGATCCGTAAGGAGTTACGAGGTGCACAACATACTGTTGGAAAGGTCTTCGAGAGCTCTATGACGGGGGTTGCAAGCCTACTCCACTGCAATTGTTTTCAGGGCCTAAAATTGAACGTTTTCATTAGTTTCGGGATACTTTTCTTCTTTTGCGCTATTTTTTCGTCCCGAGTCGTACGTCGTGAGCCACGAAAAGGACGATAACCTAATCCTTGGGCAAGAAAACTTAGCTTTGACGTAGAGGCTGGGCCCGTAAACCGAAGGCGTGGGGCTTGGGACCAAGTCTCCATCGCTCCGGTGCCCATAACTTTTGATCCGTAAGGAGTTACGCGGTGCACAACATACCGTTGGAAAGCTCTCCGAAAGCTCTACGATGGGGGAAGCAAGCCTGCTCGGCTGCGCTTATTTTCAGAGGCCAAAATCGAACGTTTTCATCAGTTTCGGGACACTTTTTTTTCTTTTGCGTTGTTTTCTTGTCCCGGAACGTACGTCGCGAGCGGTGAAAAGGACGACAACCTAATACATCACATTTCTATTACTGAATCTCACGGCACCTTGGGCAAGACAACTTCACTTCACATAGAGGCTGGGCCTGCAAACCGAGGGCGTGGGGCTTGGGACTAGGTCTCCGTCGCTCCGGTGCCCATAACTTTTGATACGTAAGGAGTTATGCAGCGCACAACATACCATTGGAAAGCTCTCTAAGAGCTCTACGATGGGGGCAGCAACCCTGCTTTGCTGCGCCTGTTTTCAGAGCCTAAAATTGAATATTTTCATCAGTTTCGGGATACTTTTCTTCTTTTACGCTATTTTTTATCCCGGATCGTACGTCGTCAGCGATGAAAATGACGACAACCTAATCCATCACATTTCTATTACTAAATCCCATGACCCCTTGGGCAAGACAACTTTGCTTCACGTAGAGGTTGGGCCCGCAAACCGAGGGCATAGGGCTTGGACCAGGTCTCCGTCGCTCTGGTGCCCATAACTTTTGATCTGTAAGGAGTTACGCGGTGCACAACATACTGTTCGAAATGTCTCCGAGACCTCTACGATGGGGGGAAGCAAGCCTGCTCGGTTGCACCTATTTTCAGAGCCTAAAATCAAACGTTTTCATCAGTTTTGGGACACTTTTCTTCTTTTGCGCTATTTTTTCATCCCGGATCGTACGACGTGAGCCACGAAAAGGACAATAACCTAATCCTTGGGCAAGAAAACTTAGCTTCGAAGTTGAGGCTGGGCCAACAAACCGAAGGCGTGGGGCATGGGACTAGGTCTCCATCGCTCCGGTGCCCATAACTTTTGATCCGTAAGGAGTTACGTGGCGGAAAGCATACTGTTGGAAAGCACTCCGAGAGCTCTACGATAGGGGCAGCAAGCCTGCTCGACTGCACCTATTTTCAGAGGCCAAAATTGAACGTTTTCATCAGTTTCGGGATACTTTTCATCTTTTGCACTATTTTTTCATCCCGGATCGTACGTCGTGAGCCGCAAAAAGGAGGATAACCTAATCCTTGGGCAATAAAACTTAGCTTTGAAGTTGAGGCTGGGCCAGCAAACCAAAGGCGTGGGGCATGGGACTAGGTCTCCATCGCTCTGGTGCCTATTACTTTTGATCCGTAAGGAGTTACGTGGCGCAAAGCATACCGTTGGAAAGTACTCCGAGAGCTCTACGACGGGGGTAGCAAGCCTGCTCGGCTGCACCTATTTTCAGAGGCCAAAATCGAACGTTTTCATGATTTTCGTGACACTTTTCTTCTTTTGCGCTGTTTTTTTATCCCGGATCATACGTCGTGAGCGGCGAAAAGGACGACAACCTAATCCATCACATTTCTATTACTGAATCCCATGGCACCATGGGCAAGACAACTTCACTTCACGTAGAGGCTGGGCCCACAAACCGAGGGTATGGGCCTTGGGACCAAGTCTTCGTCGCTCAGGTGCCCATAACGTTTAATACGTAAGGAGTTATGCAACGCACAGCATACCGTTGGAAAGCTCTCTAAGAGCTGTACGATGGGAGCAGCAAGCCTGCTTGGCTGCATCTATTTGCAGAGCTGAAAATTGAAAGTTTTCATCAGTTTTGGGACACTTTTGTTCTTTTGTGCTGTTTTTTTTATCCCGGATCGTATGTCGTGAGCCGCAAAAAGGACGACAACCTAGTCCATCACATTTCTATTACCGAATCCCACAGTACCTTGCACAAGACAACTTCGCTTTCACGTAGAGGCTGGGCCCGCAAACCAAGCGCGTGGGCTTAGGACCAAGTCTCCGTCGTTCCGGTGCCCATAACTTTCGATCCATAAGGAGTTACGTGACGCACAGCATATAGTTGGAAAGCTCTCTAAGAGCTCTACGACGGGGGAAGCAAGCCTGCTCGGCTGCGTCTCTTTTCAGAGCCTAAAATCAAAAGTTTTCATCAATTTTGGGACACTTTTCTTAATTCGCACTATTTTTCAGTTCCAGATCGTACGTTGTGAGCTGCGAAAAGGACGACAAACTAATCCATCACATTTCTATTACCAAATCCCACAGCACCTTGGGCAAGACAACTTCGCTTCACGTAGAGGCTAGGCCCGCAAACCGAGGTCGTGGGGCTTAGGACCAAGTCTCCGTCTCTCCGGTGCCCATAACTTTTGATCCGTAAGGAGTTACACGGCGCACAGCATACCGATGGAAAGCTCTCCCAGAGCTCTACGACGGGGGCAGCAAGCCTGCTCGGCTGCACCTATTTTCAGATCCCACCATTGAAGGTTTTCATCAGTTTTGGAATACTTTTCTTCTTTTGTGCTATTTTTCCGTCTTGGATCGTACGTCGTGAGCCACAAAGAGGACGATAACCTAATACATCACTTTTCTTTTATTGAATCCAATGGCACCTTGGGCAAGACAACTTCGCTACACGTAGAGGTTAGGCCCGCAAACCGAGGGCGTATGGCTTGGGACCAGGTCTCCATCGCTCCGGTGCCCATAACTTTTTATCCGTAAGGAGTTACGCGACGCACATCATGCCGTTAGAAAGCTCTACGAGAGCTCTACGATGGGGGCAGTAGGCTTGCTCTGTTGCGTTGGTTTTCAGTGTGAGGCCCGACCCTGAATAACATGTCTTACCTCGATTTACGTGCCTTCTACCTAGAACTGTATGACCGACCTTGGATTATGTGCCCTGTCTTGGTTTTCATGCATGCCTTGTCATACGTGCATTGACCTAAAATTGTGTGCCCTAATCTTTGACTTACGTGCCCTGATTTCAATTTACGTGCGATACCTCGATTTGTGTGCACTAACCTTAAGTTGCACACCCTAACCTAGGTTTAAGAGTCGTACTTTGATTTACGTGCATTGCATTGAATTACATGCCTTGCATTGGTTTATGTGCATTCACCTAGGGTTACGTGCATTTGCATTGGAATTCTTACATTTATCTTGAAGTACGTGTCTTACCTCGTGATTCGTGCCCTGTATTGATTTCTGTGCATGTCTCGTAGTGTGTGCCTTAGACCTAGGAAAACGTGCCCACACGCTAATCAATAAAGAATCCTACATAAAGCACAAGATAATAAAATAATCCTATACAATCCACTAACCAATATTATATTCCTAATTCAAATTCTCTACAAAACCCACTAACTAATAAAATATTCTATCATACTCAACTAACCAATAAACTATTATAAACCTACACTTATTATAATCCAAAATATACTAACTTGAATCTGAAATTTCAGATTCTCCCTTGCATTACATGGCCAAAACAAGGCAATTTGATCAACTTTGCACAATTAAATTAAAGTCTAGACATTCTATGACACATGCACTAAGCACAATGCATAAAAAATTCACCTACACCCTACCCAAGCATCTCATTTTCGACCCTCTCAATGCCATGCTACATTTCAACTCAAAAAAATGCTAAAGATGACACAAAATTCAGATTTGAAAGGCTCAAGGCCAACACACACACACACAAGCATCATTTCTATCTCAAACTCTCTTTTTCCTCTCAAACTCTCCCATTCTCTCTCCATTTTCGACCAAGGCAGCCTTTGAGCTCCCAAGACTCCTCACAAGCTCTCAAGGACTCTCTAAGACTCTCCCGAGCTCAGCCATAGCAATCCATAGCAAGCAAACACGCAAGAAAGTCTCATATAAGCTCATAACTCATCATTTTTGGCCTAGGTAAAGTTTTGATGGTTTTCATCCATTTATTTTTGTTCTTAACACATGCACACCTTCTACACAAGCTAACTAAGCTAGGATTTAAGGGAAATCAAGATATCAATCGGCCAAGTAAGGAGAAAAGACGTTTTTGTGCATCTTCAAGAGCTTTGTGCATCCTCATCTATTGTCTTGCTAAGGTGAGGGCTAAAACCTCTTGAAAAGCTTTCAAAAACCTCATGCATGCCTTTAAATGTCTATCTTTACCTCTGTACTTGTGATATATGTGTGTTCATGAGCTTTTTTAAGCATGCATGGCAAGATTTTGGCTAGAATGTGAAGATAGGTGAAAATCGCGTGTTGGACAGCTTTCTGTCTTGTTGGTGCAAGGTGATTTTGACCAGGTAAATGATGTTGAATGTCACGCCCCAACCCGGCCTATAAGGTTAGACTAGGGTGTGAACTAAACATTCAAGTAATATCACGTGCTTAGCTGTTTATGAAGATTTAACACCTAATGATTTAGTCTAAACTCCAAAGTATTTTCGGAAAACCGGCAGCATAACGGCTGTAATTGGGCTCTTTGGTTTGACCTAATTCTCTACACGCCTCAATTATTCCAATCATTAATCCAATTTCATTAAGGACTCCTATTTGTCACCAACCGATTTGCCTACTAGTTTATCTTGAAAGTCTCGTTTGGTTAATAAGCCTAACATGATAACTATGTCCCGTTTATTTGTCAATTTCCTATCATGCCGAGATGCCAGTACCTATTATCCTTTAGTTTGCAAATGAGCACCTAAGTGAAATTAGATAGAATTAACTTAGTTGATTGTTCATCTAGTGGTTTGAATGCCTACGATAACTACTAATTAAGAAAACGAAAGCAAACAACCAAATAAAAGTTCATCCGGTTACAGATAGTACAATCCCAGAATTAGACCCAAATTACAACGGGGTCATTTACATCAATAGAATGAATAGTTTACAATCAAACACAACATCCATATAGCAACCGCTTTCAGGCAAAGCACAAAAGCACGTAGGGATAGGCAATCACTCCAAGGAATCATCGTTAGGCACATCGTCCTTGGGTACCTGTTCTTGATCTTCTTCACCTGAGATGATAAAAGAGGGTGAGTCTTTATGAACTCAGCGAGGGGGAACGAGAAATACGTTTTGAAACTCATTTTCCGGTTCAATTTATGAAAACTCTTTTTGAGAATATGTCACGTATTACAAATAATAAGGTACGCAATTATGAGAAACAAATCGAGAAACGGATACAATTACCAATCATTTCAAGGATACGGTGAGCATTTGCTCTCAATTTCAATTTCGAATCAATTGTTGCGGCCGACTTCAATGATTCACTTATCACTCCCAATTGGGTGTACTCCGGATGTACCCCAAAACCTACGACCCAACTCTCCAAGGGTGAATACCAAGCGAGAGAGGGAATTGGATCATGGTAGTCACGGTAGCACCGGCAAGCCCGATGCCGCCCGGCGGACGTGAAACGCTACCATGCCACACGAAAGGTTGCAACCTTGTATGCAATGCACATTTATAACATTTAACATATCACATTAGGGGGGCAACAAAGTAGGTTGCCTCCGAACAGTTATAAGATCGCACGTTGTCAAGTAGTCAAATAAGGCACGATAAGACAAGTAATTTCACTTGAAAGGCATATATAGTCATATGAACATCAAACGGACAGCCATGTAACACATGTAAAACAGGCCATATAACTCATTAAGAAGCTCATATAATCAAGTGATACGAATTATTCAACATGCAACAACATTTACGTGGGTTCGGTAGCAAGGAAAGCTTATTTGACAACATGCAATGGTCAAAACCATAATTGAAGTTATAAGACATTTTACGGGCAGCCCACGCAACGTACAGTTTCCACACAATATCCAATGATTAACACTTAGTAAGACTACTTAGCCATTAGGGTTTCCATTTCATGCATAATAGTGTGTTCAAACCCTAAGTCAACTCAACATCATTCCCAAGTCATACATCATTCAATTCAAACATCCGCAAGTACTCAAAACAGTCCACGCAATATTCCAACATCACAATTCCAAGCAATTAGTACCACAAGAGAGGTTACAATAGTTTTCCATGCATATAGCTAAATGAAACCTTTACTGCAATAGGCTGTTTTCTCACAATCAATAGGATAATCAAACAATCTCAAAATTCAGTGAATAAGATGTCAAATCAAATCTTAAGAAGTTAACTAAAATCAGAAACAAACCTTGCATCAATTGGAGTTCAGAATCATTAGTTATAGCCAAAACAGTGAGGTAGCACAAAACTGTCCAGATTTGCACACGTTTCAGAAATTGACGTTTTTGAGGTCCTTAGGGTCAGTTTTAGCTTTGGTCCATTTCTGACAAAATTGTCCCGAACTGAAAAATCTAGCAGAAAACCAAATTTCATGCATTTTGGACAACATTTACTAAGTCAAATATGGTTCGTTCCACAAGGTCAGTGCATCTGCCAAAACCTGCTTCATTTTTCCAGATTTACAGATTTGGTCATATTTTAAAGATTTGCCATTTTTAGGACCTTAGAGTTAAAATTAGCTTCGGCCTATTTCTGGGAAAAATGTTCAAAACTGTCCAAACTAGTCACCCACTAGCATTTTCAACATCATTTTCTTAGCTAAAATTACCTTGAACAGACTGGTCAGAGAGCTGTCATCCATTTCGACTTCACCTAGCATCATTTTCAAACCAAGATCTTGCCATGCATGGTTGTTTAAGCTTATGAACGACCATATATCTCAAGTACAGAAGCAAATACACACATTCATGAGCATGCATGTGAAATTTTGAAGAGTTTTCAAAAGGTTTTAACCCTCACCTTAGCAATCAACCACAAAGATGCACAAAAACTTGTTGAAGCTTCAAATCTCTTCTTCTTCTTGCTTAGCCGAGATTCCAACTTGGTTTCTCTATTTTTCCTAGCTTAGTGATCAATCTCTTAGCACATGCATGAGGTTAGAACAAGAAGAAAAGAAATGGAAGCCAAGAAAACTCACATAGGCCGAATAGAGGTCTTCAATGTACATGCATGTGTGATTTTCACTTCCTAGCTAGCTCGGTTGAGGTCCTTTGCTTATGGCTTGCTTTGTTTAGCTATGGTGTGAAGAAGATAAGCTATAGAGGTGGAGAACTCAGCCAAAACCGAAATGGAGAGAAGAAATGAGAGGGAAGTGAGAGAAAAGAATGAAGAGAAATGAAGAAATGACAAAGAAATGAAGCCTTTTGCAAGTTTGAGGAGCATGTCGGCCTTGGGCTTCCAAATCTGAATTTTTGTGTCTTCAAGGTGGAATTTGAAATGTTAGCATGGGCCATGAGTGGTTTGGTCGAAAATGAGAGGAAATTGAGGTGGTTTTGGGCAATTTTTTTATGCATTGATAAGTGTTTTTGTGTCATGACTTGTCTAGAATCATTTTGAATTAAACATGCATGCAAAAATCTGATTTTGTGTCATCTTTTGAATTGTTTTAACATGTGTGTAAGAGAATGTTGGGTATTTAGGGATTTTAGGTAGAATAGAATATAGGGTATGTTTAGAGGTTTGTGAGATTTTGTCTTGTAGTGAGTTTAAAATATAATAGTTAGGTGTTAGTGGATTTTGTAGAGATTTGAATTAGGATTATAATAATAGTTAGTGGATTGTGTAGGATTTTTTTATTGTCTTGTGCTTTGTGTAGGATTCTTTATTGATTAGCGTGGTGGCACGGATTCTTAGGTCTAGGGCACGAATTACGAGGTAGACACGAACTACGAGGTAAGATACCAACTTCAAGACTAATGCACGTACTTCAAGATAAATGCACGAATTCTAATGCTAACACACGCAACCCTAGGTGAATGAACATAAACCAATACAAGACATGTATTTCAATGCAATGCACGTAAATCAAGACATGACTCTTAAACCTAGGTTAAGACACGTAGTTCAAGGTTAATGCACACGAAACGAAGAGACACACGTAAATCAAGGTCTCGCACGTAAATTAAGGTCATGGCATGTTTATCTAGGTATCGCACGGCACGTATATCGAGGATTAAGGCACACAATCCAAGGTCAGTCATATCATTCTTGGTCTATGGCACGCAAATCAAGGTAACACACGTTATTCGGGGTCGGGCCTCACATGAAAATGCGTGAAAATTGGTAGGTAACTAGTTTTTCCAGTTCTGAGAATTTTTGGCAGAAATAGGCCAAAGCCAATTTTGACTCTAAGGTCCTCAAAATGGCAAATTATCAAAATGTGTCCAAATCTGGAAAGTCTGGAAAAATGAAGCAGGTTTTGGCAGATTCACTGACCTTGTAGAACGAACCAGTTTTGACTTAGTAAATGATATCCAAAATGCATGAAATTTGGTGTGTAACTAGATTTTTCAGTTCTGGACATTTTCTTCAGAACTGGACTAAGGCTAAATCTGACCCTAAAGCCCTCAAAAACGACAAGCATTGAAATGTGTGCAAATCTGGACAGTTTTGTGTAGTCTCACTGTTTTGGCTATAACTCTTGAACCCGAACTCCAAATGATGCGAGGTTTGTTTCTAAATTTAGTTCACTCCTTAAGCTTTAATTTGACATCTTTTTCACTGGAATTGGAGTTTTTTTGCTTGTCTCAATGATTGTGAGAAAACAGTCAATTGCAGTGAGGGTTTCACCTAGTGATATGCTTAGAAAAATTATTGTAGCTTCTCTTGTTGCATTAAATGCTTGGGATTGTGGCATTTGGATGTTGTGTGGATTGTTTTGAATACTTGAGGGTGTTTGAATTAATCAATGCATGACTTGAGTTTAATTACGAGATGACTTGGGGCTTGATCGCACGGGTAAGCACGAATTGAAACCCTAGTGACTAGGTAAATTCGCTAAGTATTGATCCTATGGATATCGTGTTTGATTATGTAATTAGTAGGCTGCCCATAGTTGCCCTCATAGCCCTAAACATGATTTTGATGATTACATGTTGACAAGTAGGTCTTTCTTGCACCCGGTCCCACATAGATGTCGTTGCATGTTGAATAATCTTATTAATTGATTACGTGAATTTCGAAATGAGTTATATGACTTAATTTAAATGCGTTACATGGCTGCCCGTTTAATATTCATATAACTCCATGTACTTTTCAAGTGAAATTACTTGTCATATCATGCGTCGCTGTTTACTTATCAATGTGCAATCTTATGACTGCTCGGAGGTGACCTACTTTGTTATCCTCCTAATGTGATATATTAAATGTCATAAATGTGCATTGCATACAAGGTTGCAACCTTTCATTCTGGCGTGGTAGCGTTTCACGCACACCGGGCGGCATCGGGCTTGCCGGTGCAACCGTGACTACCATTGTCCAATTCCCTCTCTCGCTTGGGGGCTAGACTTCCTCGGAGAGTTGGGTCGTAGGATTTCGGGGTACATCCGGAGTACACCCATTTGGCGTGATAAGTGGATGATTGAAGCCGGCCGCAACAACTGTTATCAGAAATGATCTTGAGAGCGAAAGCTCACCGTATCCTTTTCACTATGTGTTTAAGTACTCTCGCTTGCTTCCTAGAGGACCTCGGGGAGGAAAGACGGGTAAATGTGTTCAATTAAATTTATATTATGTTATAAACTTACTTGTGTTATATGTCATGCTTTCAAAAATGGTTTTTCATAAGTTTAACTGAAAAAGGATTTCAAAACATTATCTCTTGTTCCCCCTCGCTGAGTTCATAAGGACTCACCCTCTTTTTTGTCACAGGTGCAGCAGATTTGGAACAAGAACCCGAAGTAAATGTGCTTGTTGATGATTCCTTGGAATGACTACGTGCTTTTGTGCTTTGCCTGAAAGTGGTTGCTATATGGATGTTGTGTTTGATTGCAAACTGTTCATGTTATTGATGTAAATGACCCCGTTGTAATTTTGGTCTAATTTTGGGATTGTACTATCTATAACCGGACGAACTTCTTATTTGGTTATTTGCTTTCATTATCTTGAATAGTAGCTATCGTAGGCAATTAAACCACTAGGTGAAAAATCAACTAAGTCAATTCTATCTAATTCCACTTAGGTGCTTATTTGTAAACTAAAGAATAATAGGTACTTGCATAATAGGAAATTGATAAATAAACGGGACATAGTTATCATGCTAGGCTTATTAACCAAACGAGACTTTCAAGATAGACTGGTAGGCATATCGGTTGATGACAAAATAGGAGTCCTTAATGGAATTGGATTAATGATTGGAATAATCGAGGTGTTTAGAAATTAGGTCAAACAAAAAGATCCTAACTACAGCGGTTATGCTGCCGGTTTCTCCGAAGAATTGTTGGAGTTCTAGTCTAACGGATAAGCTTAACCTTCGTTAACCAGTTATAATCGTAAAAGAACGTGAATGATTAGATCACACCCTAGTCTAACCTTCATAGGTCGGGTTAGGGGTGTGACATTCAGAGCCCAAAATCGAACATTTTCATCAGTTTTGGGACACTTTTCTTCTTTTGCGCTGTTTTTCTGTCCCAGATCGTACGTCATGAGCCGCGAAAAGGATGACAACCTAATCCATCACATTTTTATTACCGAATCCCATGGCACCTTGGGCAAGACAACTTCGCTTTGACGTAGAGGCTAGGCCCGCAAACCGAACACGTGGGCTTGGGACCAAGTCTCCGTCGCTCCGGTGCCCATAACTTTTGATCCGTAAGGAGTTACGCGGCGCACAACATACAGTTGGAAAGCTGTCCGAGAGCTCTACAATGAAGGCAGCAAGCCTGCCTGGTTGCGCCTGTTTTCGAAGACCAAAATCGAACGTTTACATCAGTTTCAGTATACTTTTCTTCTTTTGTGCTATTTTTTCGTCCCGGATCGTACGTCGTGAGCCGCAAAAAGGACGACAACCTAATACATCACATTTCTATTACTAAATCCCACGACACCTTGGGCAAGGCTACTTCGCTTCACGTAGAGGCTGGGCCTGCAAACCGAGGGCGTGGGGCTTGAGACCAGGTCTCCGTTGCTCCGGTGCCTATAACTTTTGATCCGTAAGGAGTTATGCGGTGCACAGCATATCGTTGGAAAGCTCTCCAAGAGCTCTACAACGAGGGAAGAAAGCCTACTTTGTTGCGCCTATTTTCAGAGCCTAAAATCGAACGTTGCCATCAGTTTCGTGACACTTTTCTTCTTTTGCGATGTTTTTCCGTCCCGGATCATACGTCGTGTGCCGCGAAAAGGACGACAACCTAATCAATCACATTTCTATTACCAAATCCCACGCTACCTTGGGCAAGACAACTTCGCTTTGACGTAGAGGCTGGGCCCGCAAACCGAGCGCGTGGGCTTGGGACTAGGTCTCCGTCGCTCCGGTGCCCATAACTTTTGATCCGTAAGGAGTTACGCGGCGCACAACATACAGTTGGAAAGCTGTCCGAGAGCTCTACAATGAAGGCAGCAAGCCTGCCTGGTTGCGCCTGTTTTCGAAGACCAAAATCGAACGTTTACATCAGTTTCAGTATACTTTTCTTCTTTTGTGCTATTTTTTCGTCCCGGATCGTACGTCGTGAGCCGCAAAAAGGACGACAACCTAATACATCACATTTCTATTACTAAATCCCACGACACCTTGGGCAAGGCTACTTCGCTTCACGTAGAGGCTGGGCCTGCAAACCGAGGGCGTGGGGCTTGAGACCAGGTCTCCGTTGCTCCGGTGCCTATAACTTTTGATCCGTAAGGAGTTATGCGGTGCACAGCATATCGTTGGAAAGCTCTCCAAGAGCTCTACAACGAGGGAAGAAAGCCTACTTTGTTGCGCCTATTTTCAGAGCCTAAAATCGAACGTTGCCATCAGTTTCGTGACACTTTTCTTCTTTTGCGATGTTTTTCCGTCCCGGATCATACGTCGTGTGCCGCGAAAAGGACGACAACCTAATCAATCACATTTCTATTACCAAATCCCACGCTACCTTGGGCAAGACAACTTCGCTTTGACGTAGAGGCTGGGCCCGCAAACCGAGCGCGTGGGCTTGGGACTAGGTCTCCGTCGCTCCGGTGCCCATAACTTTTGATCCGTAAGGAGTTACGCGGCGCACAGCATATAATTGGAAAGCTCTCTGAGAGCTCCACAACAAGGGCAGCAAGCCTGCTCGGCTGCGCCTATTTTCGGTATCCAAAATCGAACGTTTTCTTCAATTTTGGGACATTTTTCTTCTTTTGCGCTGTTTTTCCGTCCATGATCGTACGTCATAAGCTGCGAAAAGGACGACAATCGAATACATCACATTTCTATTACTGAATCCCATTGCACCTTGGGCAAGACAACTTCGTTTCACGTAGAGGCTGGGCCCGTAAACCGAGAGCGTGGGGCTTGGGACCAGGTCTCCGTTGTTCCAATGCCCATAACTTTTGATCTGTAAGGAGTTACGCAGCGCACAACATATCGTTGGAAAGCTCTCCGAGAGCTCTACGACTAGACAGCAAGCCTGCTTGGTTGCCCCTATTTTTGGAGCCCAAAATCAAACGTTTTCATCAGTTTCAGGATACTTTTCTTCTTTTGCGCTGTTTTTCTGTCCTAGATCGTACATCGTGAGTCGCAAAAAGGACGACAACCTAATCCATCACATTTCTATTTTCGAATCCCATGACACTTTGGGCAAGAAAACTTAGCTTGGACGTAGAGGCTGGGCTCGCAAACCGATGGCGTGGGGCTTGGGACCAGATCTCCGTCGCTCCGGTGCCCATAACTTTTGATCAGTAAGGAGTTACGCGGCGCACAACATACCGTTGGAAAGCTCTCTGAGAAGTCTACGACGGGGGCAGCAAGCTTGCTCTGCTGCGCCAATTTTCAGAGGCCAAAATCGAATGTTTTCATCAGTTTCGGGATACTTTTCTTCTTTTGTGCTATTTTTTCGTCCCGGATTGTACGTCGTGAGCCATGAAATGGACAACAACCTAATCCATTACATTTCTTTAACTGAATTCCACGGCACCTTGGGCAAGACAACTTCGCTTCACGTAGAGGCTGGGCTAACAAACCGAGGGCGTGGGGCTTGGGACAAGGTCTCCGTCGCTCCGATGCCCGTAACTTTTGATACGTAAGGAGTTACGCGGTGCACAGCATACCGTTGGAAAGCTTTCTAAGATCTCTACAACGAGGGCAGCAAGCGTGATCTGCTGTGCCTCTTTTCCGAGCAAAATTGAATGTTTTCATCAGTTTCGGGAGACTTTTCTTCTTTTGCGCTGTTTTTCTTCCCGGATCGTACGTCATGAGCCGCGAAAAGGACAACAGTCTAATCCATCACATTTCTATTACTGAATCCCACGGCATCTTCGGTAAGACAACTTCACTTTCATGTAGAGGCTGGGCCCGCAAACCGAGCGCGTGGGCTTGGGACCAAGTCTCCATCGCTCCGGTGCCCATAACTTTTGATCCGTAAGGAGTTACGCGGTGCAAAGCATACCGTTGGAAAGCACTCCGAGAGCTCTACGACGGGGGAAGCAAGCCTGCAAATCAGTGCCTATTTTCGGAGCTCAAAATCGAACGTTTTTATCAGTTTCGTGATACTTTTATTCTTTTGCGCCGTTTTTTCATCCCGGATTGTACGTCGTGGGCCTCGAAAAGGACGACAACCTAATCTATCACATTTCTATTACCGAATCCCACGGCACCTTAGGCAAGACAACTTCGCTTCACGTAGAGGCTGGGCCCGCAAACCGAGGGCGTGGGGCTTGGGACCAGGTCTCCGTCGCTACGGTGCCCATAACTTTTGATTCGTAAGGAGTTGCGCGGCGTACAGCATACCGTTGGAATGCTCTCTGAGAGCTTTACAATGGGGGCAGCTACCATGCTCAGCTGCGCTTGCTTTCGAAGCCCAAAATTGAACATTTTCATCAGTTTCAAGACACTTTTCTTCTTTTGCGCTATTTTTCGATCTCGGATCGTACGTCATGAGCCACGAAAAGGACGACACCTAATGCATCACATTTCTATTACCGAATCCTACGACACCTTGGGCAAGACAACTTCGCTTTGACGTAGAGGCTGAGCCCGCAAACCGAGCGTGTGGGCTTGGGATCAAGTCTTCATCGCTCCGGTGTCCATAACTTTTCATCCGTAAGGAGTTACGCGGCACATAGCATACCATTGGAAAGCTCTCCGAGAGCTCTACAACGGGGGAAGAAAGCCTACCCGGCTGCACCTATTTTTGGAGACCAAAATCTAACGTTTTCATCCATTTTGGGACACTTTTCTTCATTTGCGCTATTTTTTGTCCTGGATCGTACGTTATGAGCCGCGAAAAGGACGACAACCTAATACATCACATTATTATTACTAAATCCCATGGCACGTTGAGCAAGACAACTTCGCTTCATGTAGAGGTTGGGCCCGAAAACCGAGGGCGTGGGGCTTGGGACCAGGTCTCCGTTGCTTCGGTGTCCATAACTTTTGATCCGTAAGGAGTTACATGGCACACAGCATACCGTTGGAAAGCTCTCCAAGAGCTCTACGACGGGGGCACAAAGCCTGCTCTGCTACGCCTATTTTCAGTGCCTAAACTCGAATGTTTTCATCAGTTTCGGGACACTTTTCTTCTATTGCGTTGTTTTTTCGTCCAGGATCGTACGTCGTGAGCCGCGAAAAGGACGACAACCTAATCCATCACATTTCTATTACCGAATCCCATGGCACCTTAGGCAAGACAATTTCGCTTTGACGTGGAGGCTGGGCCCGCAAATCGAGCGCGTGGGCTTGGGACCAGGTTTCCGTCTCTTCGATGCCCATAAATTTTGATCCGTAAGGAGTTACGCGGCGCACAACATACCATTGGAAAGCTCTCCGAGAGCTCTACGATGGGGGCAGCAAGCCTGCTTTGTTGTGCATGTTTTCAGAACCCAAAATCGATCATTTTCTTCAGTTTCGGGACACTTTTCTTCTTTTGGGCTGTTTTTCTGTCTTGGATCGTGCACCATGAGTTGCGAAAAGGACGACAACCTAATACATCACATTTCTATTACTGAATCCCACATCACCTTGGGCAAGATAACTTCATTTCACGTAGAGGCAGGACCCGCAAACCGAGGGCGTGGGGCTTGGGACCAGGTCTCCGTCGCTCCGATGCCCATAACTTTTGATTCGTAACGCGTTACGCAGCGCACAACATATCGTTAGCAAGCTCTCCGAGAGCTCTACGACTGGGCAACAAGCCTGCACGGTTGAGCTTGTTTTTGGAACCCAAAATCAAACATATTCTCCAGTTTCTGGAGACTTTTCTTCTTTTGCGCTGTTTTTTCGTCCCGGATCGTACGTCGTGAGCTGCAAAAAGGATGACAACTTCGCTTCATGTAGAGGTTGTGCCCAAAAACCTAGGGCGTAGGGCTTGGGACCAGGTCTCTGTCGCTTCGAAGCCCATAACTTTTGATTAGTGAGGAGTTTCACGGCGCACAACATAACGTTGGAAAGCTCTCCGAGAGATCTACAATGGGGACAACAAGTATGCTCAGCTGCGCCTATTTTTGTAACCCAAAATCGAACGTTTTCATCAGTTTTGGGACACTTTTCTTCTTTTGCGCTATTTTTTCTTCCCGGATCGTACGTTGTGAGCCGCGAAAAGGACGACAACCTAATTCATCACATTTCTATTACTGAATCCCACCGCACATTGGGCAAGACAACTTCACTTCACGTAGAGGCTGGGCCCGCAAACCGAGAACGGGGGGCTTGGGACTAGGTCTCCGTCGTTCCGGTGCCCATAACTTTTGATCCGTAAGGAGTTACGCGGCGTACAACATACCGTTCGGAAGCTCTCCAAGAGCTCTACCATGCGGGCAGCAAGCCTGCTCTGTTGCGCCTATTTTCAGAGCCTAAAATCGAACGTTTTCATCAATTTTGGGACACTTTTCTTCTTTTGTGCTATTTTTTCATCTCGGATCGTACGCCGTGAGCCGCGAAAAGGACGACAACCTAATCCATCACATTTCTATTATTGAATCCCACGATACTTTGGGCAAGGAAACTTCGCTTCACGTAGAGGCTGGGCCTGCAAACCGAGGGCGTGGGGCTTGGGACCTGGTCTCCATCGCTCTGGTACCCATAACTTTTGATCCGTAAGGAGTTACGCGGTGCACAGCATACCGTTGGAAAGCATTCCGAGAGCTCTACGATGGTGGGTAGCTGGCCAGTTCTACTATGCCAGTTTTTGGAGCCTAAAATCGAACGTTTTCATCAGTTTTGGGACACTTTTCTTCTTTTGCGCTATTTTTTCATCCCGGATCGTACGTCGTGAGCCGCGAAAAGGATGACAACCTAATTCATCACATTTCTATAACTGAATCCCACGACACCTTGGGCAAGGCAACTTCGCTTCATGTAGAGGCCGGGCTCGCAAACCGAGGGTGTGGAGCATGGGACCAGGTCTCCGTCGCTCCGAAGCCTATAACTTTTGATCCGTAAGTAGTTACGCGGCGCACAGAATACCGTTGGAAAGCACTCCGGGAGCTCTATGACGGGGGCAGCTAGCCTGTTTTGCTGTGCCTATTTTCGGAGCCCAAAATTGAACGTTTTCATCAGTTTTGTTACACTTTTCTTCTTTTGCACTATTTTTTTGTCCCGGATCGTATGTCGTGAGTCGCGAAAAAGACGACAACCTAATACAACACATTTCTATTGCTGAATGCCATGGCACCTTGGGCAAGACAACTTCGCTTCACGTAGAGGCTGGGCCCGCAAACCGAAGGCGTGGGGCTTGGGACCAGGCCACCGTCGCTTCGGTGCCCATAACTTTTGATTAGTTAGGAGTTACGCGGTGCACAGCATACCGTTCGGAAGATCTCCAATAGCTCTACGACGTGGGCAGCGAACCTGCTCTGTTGCGCCTGTTTTCAGCCTAAAATCGAACATTTTCATCAGTTTTGGGACACTTTTCTTCTTTTGCGCTATTTTTTCATCCTGGATCGTACGCCTTGAGCCGCGAAAAGAACGACAGCCTAATCCATCACATTTCTATTACTGAATCCCACGGCACCTTGGGCAAGGCAACTTCGCTTCACGTAGAGGCTGGGCCTGGAAACCTAGGGCGTGGGGCTTGGGACTAGGTCTCCGTTGCTCCGGTGCCCATAACTTTTGATCCGTAAGGAGTTACGCAGTGGACAGCATACCATTGGAAAGCACTTCGAGAGCACTACGATGGTGGGCAGCTTGCCTATTCTGCTGCGCTAGTTTTTGGAGCTTAAAATCGAACGTTTTTATCAGTTTTGGGACACTTTTCTTCTTTTGCGCTATTTTTTCATCCCGGATCATACGTCGTGAGCCGCAAAAAGGACGACAACCTAATCCATCACATTTCTATTATTGAATCCCATGGCACCTAGGGCAACGCAACTTAGCTTCACGTAGAGGCTAGGCCCACAAACCGAGGGCGTGGGGCTTAGGACCAGGTCTCCGTCGCTCCGAAACCTATAACTTTTGATCCGTAAGTAGTTACGCGGCGCACAGAATACCGTTGGAAAGTACTCCAAGAGCTCTATGACAGGGGCAACTAGCCTGTTCTGCTGCGCCTATTTTTGGAGCCCAAAATTGAACATTTTCATCAGTTTTGTTACACTTTTCTTCCTTTGCATTATTTTTTTGTCCTGGATCGTATGTCGTGAGCTGCAAAAAGGATGACAACCTAATAAAACACATTTCTATTGCTGAATCCCACGGCACCTTGGGCAAGACAACTTCGCTTCACGTAGAGGCTGGGCCCACAAATCGAGGGCGTGGGGCTTGGGACCAGGTCACCGTTGCTCCGGTGCCCATAACTTTTGATCCGTAAGGAGTTACGGGGTGCATAGCATACCGTTTGGAAGATCTCCAATAGCTCTACAATGTGGGCTGCAAGCCTGCTCTGTTGTGCCTGTTTTCATCATAAAATTGAACATTTTCATTAGTTTTGGAACACTTATCTTCTTTTGCGCTATTTTTCCGTCCCGGATCGTACGCCGTGAGCCGCGAAAAGGACGACAACCTAATCCATCACATTTCTATTACTGAATCCCACGGCACCTTGGGCAAGGCAACTTCGCTTCACGTAGAGGCTGGGGATGCAAACTGAGGGCGTGGGGCTTGGGACCAGGTCTCCGTCACTCCGGTGCCCATAACTTTTGATCTGTAAGGAGTTACGCGGTGCACAACATACCGTTAAAAAGCACTCAGAGAGCTCTACGATGCTAGGCAGCTTGCCTGTTCTGCTACGCCAGTTTTTGGAGCCCAAAATCGAACGTTTTCATTAGTTTTGGGACACTTTTCTTCTTTTGTACTTTTTTTTCATCCCGGATCGTACGTCGTGAGCCGCGAAAAGGATTACAACCTAATCCATCACATTTTTTATTACCGAATCCTACGGCACCTTGGGCAAGACAACCTTGTTTCACGTATAGGCTGGGCCTGCAAATCGAGGGCGTGGGGCTTGGGACTTGGTCACCGTCGCTCCGGTGCCCATAACTTTTGATCCGTAAGGAGTTACGGGGTGCACAGCATACCGTTCGGAAGATCTCCAATAGCTCTACAATGTGGGCAGTAAGCCTGCTCTGTTACGCTTGTTTTCATCCTAAAATCGAACATTTTCATCAGTTTTGGGACACTTATCTTCTTTTGCGCTATTTTTCTGTCCCAGATCGTACGCCGTGAGCCGCGAAAAGGACGACAACCTAATCCATCACATTTCTATTACTGAATCCCACGGCACCTTGGGCAAGGTAACTTCGCTTCACGTAGAGGCTGGGGATGCAAACTGAGGGCGTGGGGCTTGGGACCAGGTCTCCGTCGCTCCGGTGCCCATAACTTTTGATCTGTAAGGAGTTACGCGGTGCACAGCATACCATTGAAAAGCACTCAGAGAGCTCTACGATGCTGGGCAGCTTGCCTGTTCTGCTACGCCAGTTTTTGGAGCCCAAAATCAAACGTTTTCATTAGTTTTGGGACACTTTTCTTCTTTTGCACTTTTTTTTCGTCCCGGATCGTACGTCGTGAGCCGCGAAAAGGACAACAACCTAATTCATCACATTTTTTATTACCGAATCCCACGGCACCTTAGGCAAGACAACCTTGCTTCACGTATAGGCTGGGCCTGCAAACCGAGGGCATGGGGCTTGGGACTTGGTCACCATCGCTCCGGTGCCCATAACTTTTGATCCATAAGGAGTTACGGGGTGCGCAGCATACCGTTCGGAAGATCTCCAATAGCTCTACAATGTGGGCAGTAAGCCTACTCTGTTGCGCCTGTTTTCATCCTAAAATCGAACATTTTCATCAGTTTTGGGACACTTATCTTCTTTTGCGCTATTTTCCGTCCCGGATCGTACGCCGTGAGCCGCGAAAAGGACGACAACCTAATCCATCACATTTCTATTACTGAATCCCACGGCACCTTGGGCAAGGCAACTTCGCTTCACGTAGAGGCTGGGGATGCAAACTGAGGGCGTGGGGCTTGGGACCAGGACTCCGTCGCTCCGGTGCCCATAACTTTTGATCCGTAAGGAGTTACGCGGTGCACAGCATACCGTTGAAAAGTACTCAGAGAGCTCTACGATGCTGGGCAGCTTTCCTGTTCTGCTGCGCCAGTTTTTGGTGCCCAAAATCGAACGTTTTCATTAGTTTTGGGACACTTTTCTTCTTTTGCGCTTTTTTTCGTCCCGGATCGTACGTCGTGAGCCGCGAAAAGGACGACAGCCTAATCCATCGCATTTTTTATTACCGAATCCCACGGCACCTTGGGCAAGACAACCTTGTTTCACGTATAGGCTGGGCCTGCAAACCGAGGGCGTGGGGCTTGGGACTTGGTCACCGTCGCTCTGGTGCCCATAACTTTTGATTCGTAAGGAGTTACGCGGCACAGAGCATACCATTCGGAAGCTCTCCAAGAGCTCTACGACGTGGGCAGCAAGCCTGCTCTGTTGCGCCTGTTTTTAGAGCTCAAAATCGAACGTTTTCATTAATTTTGGGACACCTTTCTTCTTTTGCGCTATTTTTCTATCCTGGATCGTACATCGTGAGCCGCAAAAAGGATGACGACCTAACCCATTACTTTTCTATTACAGAATCCCATGGCACCTTGGGCAAGACAACTTCGCTTTGACGTAGAGGATGGGCCCGCAAACCAAGCGCGTGGGCTTGCGACCAAGTCACTGTCGCTCCGGTGCCCATAACTTTTGATCCGTATAGAGTTACGCGGCGCACAGCATACCATTGGAAAGCTCTCCGAGAGCTCTACAACGGGGGTAGCAAGCTTGCACAGCTGTTCCAGGACACTTTTCTTCTTTTACGCTGTTTTTCAGTCCCGGATCGTACGTCGTGAGCCACGAAAAAGACGACAACCTAATACCTCACATTTCTATTACTTAATCCCACGGCACCTTGGGCAAGACAACTTCGCTACACGTAGAGGCTGGGCCCGCAAACTGAGGGTGAGCGGCTTGGGACCAAGTCTCCGTCGCTCCGGTGCCCATAACTTTTGATCCGTAAGGAGTTACGCGGCGCACATCATACCGTTGGAAAGCACTCCGAGAGCTCTACGAAGGGGGTTAGCTTTCCTGTTCTGCTGCGCCAGTTTTCGAAACCAAAAATTGAACGTTTTCATCAGATTTGGGACACTTTTCTTCTTTTGCACTATATTTTCGTCCCGGATCGTGAGTCGTGAGCCGCAAAAAGGATGACAACATAATCCATCACATTTCTATTACCGAATCCCACGGCGCCTTGGGCTAGACAACTTCGATTCACGTATAGGCTGGGCCTGCAAACCGAGGGCGTGGGGCTTAGAACTAGGTCACCGTCGCTCCGGTACCCATTACTTTTGATCCGTAAGGAGTTACGCGGCACACAGCATACCGATTGGAGGCTCTCCAAGAGCTCTACAATGTGGGCAGCAAGCTTGCTCAGTTGTGCCCGTTTTCAGAGCCTAAAATCGAATGTTTTCATCAATTTTGGGACACTTTTTTTCTTTTACGCTATTTTTCCGTCCCGGATCGTATGTCGTGAGCCGCGAAAAGGACGATAACCTAATCCATCACATTTCTATTACTGAAACCCACCGCAACTTGGGCAAGGCAACTTCGTTTCATGTAGAGGCTGGGCCCGCAAATCGAGGGCGTGGGGCTTGGGACCAGGTCTCCGTCGCTCCGGTGCCCATAAGTTTTGATCCAAAAGGATTTACGCGCCGCACAGCATACCGTTGGAAAGCACTCCGAGAGCTCTACGAAGGGGGACAGCTTGCCTTTTCTGCAGAGCCAGTTTTCACAACCCAAAATCGAACCTTTTTCATCAGTTTTGGGATACTTTTCTTCTTTTGCGCTATTTTTTTATCCCGAATCGTACGTCGTGAGCCGCAAAAAGGACGACAACCTAATACAACACATTTCTATTGCTGAATCCAACGGCACCTTGGGCAAGACAACTTCACTTGACGTAGAGGCTGGGCCCGCAAACCGAGGGCGTGGGGCTTGGGACCAGGTCACCGACGCTCCGGTGCCCATAACTTTTGATCCGCAAGAAGTTACGTGGCGCACAACATACTGTTCGGAAGCTCTCCAAGAGCTCTACGACGTGGGCAGCAAGCCTGCTCTATTGCGCTTGTTTTCAGAGCCTAAAATTGAACGTTTTCATCAGTTTTGGGACACTTTTCTTCTTTTGTGCTATTTTTCCGTACTGGATCGTACGTCGTGAGCCGCAAAAAGGACGACAACCTAATCCATCACATTTCAATTACTGAATCCCATGGCACCTTGGGCAAGGCAACTTTGCTTCACATAGAGGCAGGGCCCGCAAACCGAGGGCGTGGGGCTTGGGACCAGGTCTTTGTCGCTCCAGAGCCCATAACTTTTGATCCGTAAGTAGTTATGCGGCGCATAGAATACCGTTGGAAAGCACTCCGAGAGCTCTACGACGGGGCTGCTAGCCTATTCTGCTGCGCCAGTTTTCGGAGCCCAAAATTGACTGTTTTCATCAGTTTTGGTACACTTTTCTTCTTTTGCACTATTTTTTTGTCCCGGATCGTAGATCATGAGCCGCGAAAAGGACGACAACCTAAAACAACACATTTCTATTGCTGAATCCCACGGCACCTTGGGCAAGACAACTTCTCTTCACGTAGAGGCTGGGCCCGCAAACTGAGGGTGTGGGGCTTGGGACCTGGTCACTGTCGCTCCGGTGCCCATAACTTTTGATCCATAAGGAGTTACGCGGTGCACAGTATACCGTTCGGAAGATCTCCAATAGCTCTAAAATGTGGGCAGCAAGTCTGCTCTATTGCGCCTGTTTTCAAAGCCTAAAATTGAAAAAATTTATCAATTTTCGGATACTTTTCTTTTTTTGCGCTATTTTTCCGTCACGGATCGTAAGCCGTGAGCCGCGGAAAGGACGACAACCTAATCCATCACATTTCTATTACTAAATCCCACGGCACCTTGGGCAAGGCAACTTCGCTTCACATAGAGGCTGGGCCCGCAAACCGAGGGCGTAGGGCTTGGGACCAGGTCACCGTCGCTCCTGTGCCCATAACTTTTGATCCGTAAGGAGTTACGCGGTGCACAGCATACCGTTGGGAAGATCTCCAATAGTTCAACGACGTGGGCAGCAAGCCTGCTCTGTTGCACCTGTTTTCATCCGAAAATTGAACGTTTTCATCAGTTTTGGGACACTTTTCTTCTTTTGCGCTGTTTTTTCTTTCCGGATCGTACGTGGTGAGCCGCGAAAAGTATGACAACCTAATTCGTCACATTTCTATTACTGAATCCCACCACACATTGGGCAAGACAACTTCGCTTCATGTAGAGGCTCGGCCCGCAAACCGAGGGCGGGGGGCTTGGGACCAGGTCTCCGTAGTTTCGGGGCCTATAACTTTTGATCCGTAAGGAGTTACGCGGCGTACAACATACCGTTCGGAAGCTCTCCAAGAGCTCTACCATGTGGGCAGCAAGCCTGCTCTGTTGTGCCTATTTTCAGAGCCGAAAATCGAATGTTTTCATCAGTTTTGGGACACTTTTCTTCTTTTGCGCTATTTTTCCATCCTGGATCTTACGTCGTGAGCTGCGAAAAGGACGACAACCTAATACATCACATTTCTATTGCTGAATCCCACGACACCTTGAGCAAGACAACTTTGCTTCACGTATAGGCTGGGCCCGCAAACCGAGGGCGTGGGGCTTGGGACTAGGTCACCGTCGCTCCGGTGCCCATAACTTTTGAACTGTAAGGAGTTACGCGGCGCACAACATACCGTTCGGAAGCTTTCCAAGAGCTCTACAACGTGGGCAGCAAGCCTGCTCTGTTGTGCTGTTTTCAGAGCCTAAAATCGAACATTTTCATTAGTTTTGGTACACTTTTCTTCTTTTGTGCTATTTTTCTGTCTCGGATCGTACGTCGTGAACGGCAAAAAGGAAGACAACCTGACCCATTACTTTTCTATTACTGAATCGCATGGCACCTTGGGCAAGACAACTTCGCTTTGACGTAGAGGCTGAGCTCGCAAACCAAGCGCGTGGGCTTGCGACCAAGTCACTGTCGCTCCGGTGCCTATACCTTTTAATCTGTATGGAGTTACACGGTGCACAACATACCATTGGAAAGCTCTCCGAGAGCTCTACAACAGGGGTAGCAAGCTTGCATAGCTGTTTCGGGACACTTTTCTACTTTTACGCTATTTTTCAGTCCCGGATCGTACGTCGTGAGCCATGAAAAAGACGACAATCTAATACCTCACATTTCTATTACTGAATCCCACGGCAACTTGGGCAAGACAACTTCGCTTCACGTAGAGGCTGGGCCCGTAAACCGAGGGCGAGGGGCTTGGGACCAGGTCTCCGTCGCTCTGGCCCTTAACTTTTTATCCGTAAGGAGTTACGCGGCGTACATCATACCGTTGGAAAGCACTCCGAGAGCTCTACGAAGGGGGGCAGCTTTCTTGTTCTGCTGCGCCAGTTTTTGGAACCAAAAATTGAATGTTTTCATCATATTTGGAACACTTTTCTTCTTTTGCGCTATTTTTTCATCCCCGATCGTGTGTCGTGAGCCGCGAAAAGGACGACAACATAATCCATCACATTTCTATTACCGAATCCCACGGCATCTTGGGCAAGACAACTTCGCTTCACGTATAGGCTGGGCCCGCAAACCGAGGGCGTGGGGCTTTGAACTAGGTCACCGTCGCTCTGGTGCCCATAGCTTTTGATCCGTAAGGAGTTACCCGGCGCACAGCATACCGTTCGGAGGCTCTCCAAGAGCTCTACGCCGTAGGCAGTAAGCTTGCTCTGTTGCGCATGTTTTCAGAGCCTAAAATCGAACGTTTTCATCAGTTTTGGGACACTTTTCTTCTTTTGTGCTATTTTTCCGTCCCGGATCATATGTCGGGAGCCGCGAAAAGGACGACAACCTAATCCATCACATTTCTATTACTAAATCCCACGACACCTTGGGCAAGGCAATTTCGCTTCATGTAGAGGCTGGGCCCGCAAATCAAGGGCGTGGGGCTTGGGACCAGGTCTCCGTCGCTCCGGTGCCCATAAGTTTTGATCCGTAAGGATTTACTCGCCGCACAGCATACCGTTGGAAAGCACTCAGAGAGCTCTACGAAGGGGGCAGCTTGCCTGTTCTACTGAGCCAGTTTTCGTAGCCCAAAATCAAACTTTTTCATCAGTTTTGGGATACTTTTCTTCTTTTACGCTATTTTTTCGTCCCAAATCGTACGTCGTGAGGCTCGAAAAGGACGACAACCTAATACGACAAATTTCTATTGCTGAATCCCACGGCACCTTAGGCAAGACAACTTCGCTTCACGTAGAGGCTGGGCCCGCAAACCGAGGGCGTAAGGCTTGGGACCAGGTCACCGTCTCTCCTGTGCCCATAACTTTTGATCCGTAAGGACTAACGTGGCGCACATCATACCTTTCAGAAGTTCTCCAAGAGCTCTACGACGTGGGCAGCAAGCCTACTCTGTTGCGCATGTTTTCAGAGCCTAAAATTGAACGTTTTCATCAGTTTTGGGACACTTTTCTTTCTTTTGCGCTATTTTTTCGTACCGGATAGTACGTCGTGAGCCGCGAAAAGAACGACAACCTAATCCATCACATTTCTATTACTGAATCCCACGGCACCTTGGGCAAGGCAACTTCGCTTCACGTAGAGGCTGGGCCCACAAACCGAGGGCGTGGGGCTTGGGACTAGGTCTTCGTCGCTCCGGAGCCCATAACTTTTGATTCGTAAGTTGTTACGCGGCGCATAGAATACCGTTGGAAAGCACTCCGATAGCTCTACGACGGGGATGGCTAGCCTGTTCTGCTGCGCCGATTTTCAGAGCCCAAAATTGAATGTTTTCATCAGTTTTGGTACACTTTTCTTCTCTTACTCTATTTTTTTGTCCCGGATCGTACGTCGTGAGCCGCAAAAAGGACGACAACCTAATACAACACATTTCTATTACTGAATCCTAAGGCACCATGTGCAACGCAACTTCGCTTCACGTAGAAGCTGGGCCCGCAAACCGAGGGCGTAGGGCTTGGGACCAGGTCACCGTCACTCCGGTGCCCATAACTTTTGATCCGTAAGGAGTTACGCGGTGCACAGCATACCGTTCAGAAGATCTCCAATAGCTCTACGACGTAGGTAGCAACCCTGCTCTGTTGCGCCTGTTTTCATCCTAAAATCAAACATTTTCATCAGTTTTGGGACACTTTTCTTCTTTTGCGCTATTTTTCTGTCCCCGGATCGTACGCCGTGAGCCACGAAAATGACGACAAACTAATCCATCACATTTCTATTACTGAATCCCATGGCACCTTGGGCAAGGCAACTTCACTTCACGTAGAGGCTGGGGCTGCAAACTGAGGGCGTGGGGCTTGAGACCAGGTCTCCGTCGCACTGGTGCCTATAATTTTTGATCCGTAAGGAGTTACGCGGTGCACAACATACCATTGGAAAGCACTCAGAGAGCTCTACGATGGTGGCAGCTTACCTGTTCTGCTGCGCCAGTTTTTGAAGTCCAAAATCGAACGTTTTCATCAATTTTGGTACACTTTTCTTCTTTTGCGCTATTTTTTCATCCCGGATCGTACGTCGTGAGCCGCGAAAAGAACGACAACCTAATCCATCACATTTTTATAACCGAATCCCATGGCACCTTGGGCAAGACAACCTCGCTTCACGTATAGGCTGGGCCCGCAAACCGAGGGCGTGGGGTTTGGGACTAGGTCACCGTCGCTCCGGTGCCCATAACTTTTCATCCGTAAGGAGTTACGCGGCGCACAGCATACCGTTCGGAAGCTCTCCAAGAGCTCTACAACGTGGGCAGCAAGCCTGCTCTGTTGTGCTGTTTTCAGAGCCTAAAATCGAACATTTTCATTAGTTTTGGTACACTTTTCTTCTTTTGTGCTATTTTTCTGTCTCGGATCGTACGTCGTGAACGGCAAAAAGGAAGACAACCTGACCCATTACTTTTCTATTACTGAATCGCATGGCACCTTGGGCAAGACAACTTCGCTTTGACGTAGAGGCTGAGCTCGCAAACCAAGCGCGTGGGCTTGCGACCAAGTCACTGTCGCTCCGGTGCCTATACCTTTTAATCTGTATGGAGTTACACGGTGCACAACATACCATTGGAAAGCTCTCCGAGAGCTCTACAACAGGGGTAGCAAGCTTGCACAGCTGTTTCAGGACACTTTTCTACTTTTACGCTATTTTTCAGTCCCGGATCGTACGTCGTGAGCCATGAAAAAGACGACAATCTAATACCTCACATTTCTATTACTGAATCCCACAGCAACTTGGGCAAGACAACTTCGCTTCACGTAGAGGCTGGGCCCGTAAACCGAGGGCGAGGGGCTTGGGACCAGGTCTCCGTCGCTCTGGCCCTTAACTTTTTATCCGTAAGGAGTTACGCGGCGTACATCATACCGTTGGAAAGCACTCCGAGAGGTCTACGAAAGGGGGCAGCGTTCGGGTTTTGCTGCGCCAGTTTTTGGAACCAAAAATCGAACGTTTTCATCATATTTGGGACACTTTTCTTCTTTTGCGCTATTTTTTTTATCCTGGATCGTGTGTCGTGAGTCGCGAAAAGGACGACAACATAATCCATCACATTTCTATTACCGAATCCCACGGCATCTTGGGCAAGACAACTTCGCTTCACGTATAGGCTGGGCCCGCAAACCGAGGGCGTGGGGCTTTGAACTAGGTCACCGTCGCTCTGGTGCCCATAGCTTTTGATCCGTAAGGAGTTACCCGGCGCACAGCATACCGTTCGGAGGCTCTCCAAGAGCTCTACGCCGTAGGCAGTAAGCTTGCTCTGTTGCGCATGTTTTCAGAGCCTAAAATCGAACGTTTTCATCAGTTTTGGGACACTTTTCTTCTTTTGTGCTATTTTTCCGTCCCGGATCATATGTCGGGAGCCGCGAAAAGGACGACAACCTAATCCATCACATTTCTATTACTGAATCCCACGACACCTTGGGCAAGGCAATTTCGCTTCATGTAGAGGCTGGGCCAGCAAATCAAGGGCGTGGGGCTTGGGACCAGGTCTCCGTCGCTCCGGTGCCCATAAGTTTTGATCCGTAAGGATTTACTCGCCGCACAGCATACCGTTGGAAAGCACTCAGAGAGCTCTACGAAGGGGGCAGCTTGCCTGTTCTACTGAGCCAGTTTTCGTAGCCCAAAATCAAACTTTTTCATCAGTTTTGGGATACTTTTCTTCTTTTACGCTATTTTTTCGTCCCAAATCGTACGTCGTGAGCCGCGAAAAGGACGACAACCTAATACAACAAATTTCTATTGCTGAATCCCATGGCACCTTAGGCAAGACAACTTCGCTTCACGTAGAGGCTGGGCCCGCAAACCGAGGGCGTAGGGCTTGGGACCAGGTCACCGTCTCTCCGGTGCCCATAACTTTTGATCCGTAAGGACTTACGTGGCGCACAACATACTGTTCAGAAGCTCTCCAAGAGCTCTACGACGTGGGTAGCAAGCCTGCTCTGTTGTGCATGTTTTCAGAGCCTAAAATTGAACGTTTTCATCAGTTTTGGGACACTTTTCTTTCTTTTGCGCTATTTTTTCGTACCGGATAGTACGTCGTGAGCCGCGAAAAGAACGACAACCTAATCCATCACATTTCTATTACTGAATCCCACGGCACCTTGGGCAAGGCAACTTCGCTTCACGTAGAGGCTGGGCCCACAAACCGAGGGCGTGGGGCTTGGGACTAGGTCTTCGTCGCTCCGGAGCCCATAACTTTTGATTCGTAAGTTGTTACGCGGCGCATAGAATACCGTTGGAAAGCACTCCGATAGCTCTACGACGGGGATGGCTAGCCTGTTCTGCTGCGCCGATTTTCAGAGCCCAAAATTGAATGTTTTCATCAGTTTTGGTACACTTTTCTTCTCTTACTCTATTTTTTTGTCCCGGATCGTACGTCGTGAGCCGCAAAAAGGACGACAACCTAATACAACACATTTCTATTGTTGAATCCCACGGCACCTTGGGCAAGACAACTTCGCTTCACGTAGAGGCTGGGCCCGCAAATCGAGGGCGTGGGGCTTGGGACCTGGTCACCGTCGCTCCGGTGCCCATCACTTTTGATCCGTAACGAGTTACGCGGTGCACAGCATTCCGTTCAGAATATTTCCAATAGCTCTACGACGTGGGCAGCAAGCCTGCTCTTTTGCGACTATTTTCAATGCCTAAAATTGAACGTTTTTATTAGTTTTATGACACTTTTCTTCTTTTGCGCTATTTTTTCATCTTGGATCGTACGCCGTGAGCCGCAGAAAGTACGACAACCTAATCCATCACATTTCTATTACTAAATCCCACGACACATTGGGCAAGGAAACTTCGCTTCACGTAGAGGCTGGGCCCGCAAACCGAGGGCGTAGGGCTTGGGACCAGGTCTCCGCCGCTCCGGTGCCCATAACTTTTGATCCGTAAGGAGTTACGCGGTGCGCAACATACCGTTGAAAAGCGCTCTGAGAGCTCTACGAAGAGGGGTAGTTTGTTTGTTCTGCTGCGCCAATTTTCGGAGGCCAAAATCGAACGTTTTCATCAGTTTTGGGACACTTTTCTTCTTTTGCGCTATTTTTTCGTCCCGGGTCGTACGTCGTGAGCCGCAAAAAGGACGACAACCTAATCCATCACATTTCTATTATCGAATCCCACGGCACCTTGGGCAAGACAACTTCGCTTCACGTATAGGCTGGGCCCACGAACCGCGGGCGTGGGGCTTGGGACTAGGTCACCGTCACTCCGGTGGCTATAACTTTTGATCCGTAAGGAGTTACGCAGTGCACAGCATATCATTTGGAAGCTCTCCAAGAGCTATACGACGTGGGCAGCAAACCTACTCTATTGCGCCTGTTTTCAGAGCCTAAAATTGAATGTTTTCATTAGTTTCGGGATACTTTTCTGGTTTTGCACTATTTTTCTGTCCCGGATAATACGTCGTGAGCCGCAAAAAGGACGACAACCTAACCCATTACTTTTCTATTACTGAATCCCATGGCACCTTGGGTAAGACAACTTCACTTTGACGTAGCGGCTGGGCCCGAAAACCAAGCACGTGGGCTTAGGACCAAGTCACCATCACTCCGGTGGCCATAATTTTTGATCCGTATGGAGTTACGCGGTGCATAGTATACCATTGGAAAGCTCTCCGAGAGCTCTACAACGGGGCCAGCAAGCCTGAACATGTCACACCCCAACCCGGCCTATAAAGGTTAGACTAGTGTGTGATCTAAACATTCAAGTCATGTCTCGTACTTAGTTTTTCATGAAAGTTTAACGCTTAACGTTTAGCCTAAACTCCACAATTTTTTTGAAAAATCGGCAGCATAACGGTTGTAATTGGGCTCTTTAGTTTGACCTAATTCTCTAAACGCCTCGAATTTCATTTTCGAGTAAGATTACTATTTACCATCAATTGAGATGCCTACTAGTTATCTCGATGTATCGTTTGATTAATAACCTAGCATGATACTATGTCTCGTTTGTTTGTTAATCCTTGTTACAAAAGTACATGTTGATCTTAGCTTAACAATGGGTACTTGCTGAAGATTGGATGGTTCATTTTACTTAGTCCTTACCTGATACTTCATAATCCTATGATAGATACTAACCAGTAACAATAGCAAAACGACCATAGTAGTGTCTCTCTAGTTATTATCAGTACAAGCCAAAATTAGACCCCAAATTACAACGGGCGTCTTTTGCATTACAAACATCAAGCAACAAGAAAAGAAATAGTCTTCAAGCAGCATAGTGTTCACAATGGCCATAATCAAGCAAAGCATATAGGATAGGCAATCATTCCAAGGAATCATCATTAGGCACGTCATCCTCGGGTACTTGTTCTTGATCTTCTTCACCTAAGATGATAAAAGATGATGAGTCCTTATGAACTCAACGAGGGGGAATGAGAAATAGGTTTTGAAACTCATTTTCCGGTTCAACTTATGAAAACCCTTTTTGCAAGCATGAATATATCACAAGTAAGTACATAACATGATATAAAAATAAAGGAACACAATTACCGGTCTTTCCTCCCCGAGGTCCTCTACGAACCAAGCGAAAGTACTTATAGACATAGTGAAAAGGATACGGTGAGCTTTTTCTCTCAGTTCATGTCAGTATCAGTTGTTGCGACTGACTTCAAATCATCCCCTTATCATGCCAAATGGGTGTACTCCGGATGTACCACGAAATCCTACGACCCAACTCTCCGAGGAAGTCTAGCCCCCAAGCGAGAGAGGGAATTGGACAATGGTAGTCACGGTTGTACCGGCAAGCCCGATGCCGCCCGGTGTGCGTGAACGCTACCACGCCAGAATGAAAGGTTGCAACCTTGTATGCAATGCACATTTATGACATTTAATATATCACATTTATGACATTTAATATATCACATTAGGTTGCCTCCGAGCAGTCATAAGATTGCACATTGACAAGTAAACAAGTGAAGCACGATAAGACAAGTAATTTCACTTGAAAGGCACATGGAGTTATATGAACATTAAACGGGCAGCCATGTAACGCACGTAAATCAAGTCATATAACTCATTTCAAAGTTCACGTAATCAAATAATAAGATTATTCATCATGCAACGGCATCTACGTGGGACCGGGTACAAGAAAAGCCTACTTATCAACATGAAATCATCAAAATCATATTTAGAGCTACAAGGGCAACTACGGGCAGCCTACTAAACACATAATCCAACACAACATCCAAAGGATCAACACTTAGCAAATTCACATAGTTACTAGGGTTCCAATTCATGCTTACCCGTGCGATTAAGCCCCAAGTCATCTCGAAATCAAACTCAAGCCACGCGTTGATTAGTTCATACACCCTCAAGTATTCAAAACAGTCAACACAACATCTCAATGCCACAATCCCAAGCATTTAATACAACGAGAGAAGCTACAATAATTTTTCTAAGCATATCACTAAGTGAAACCCTCACTGCAATGGACTGTATTCTCACAATCATTAAGACAAGAAAAAAATCTCCAATTCTAGTGAATAAAATGTCAAATTAAAGCTTAGGAAGTGAACTAAATTTAGAAACAAACCTCGTATCATTTGGAGTTCGGGTTCAATAGTTATAGCCAAAACAGTGAGACTGCACAAAACTGTCCACATTTGCATACATTTCAATACTTGTTGTTTTTGAGGGCTTTAGGGTCAGATTTAGCCTTAGTCCATTTCTGAAAAAAATGTCCAGAACTGAAAAATATAGCATCAAACCAAATCTCATGCATTTTGGATGTCATCTACTAAGTCAAAACTGGTTCGTTCTACAAGGTCAGTGAATCTGCCAAAACCTGCTTCATGTTTCCAGACTTTCCAAATTTGGACACATTTTAATAATTTGCCATTTTTAGGACCTTAGATTCAAAATTAGATTTGGCCTATTTCTGTGAAAAATGTTCAGAACTGGCAAAACTAGTTACATACAAATTTTCACACATTTTAAACATCATTTACCTATCTAAAATCACATCGCACCAACAAGGTAGAAAACTGTCTCATACACGATTTCATCCAACATCACATTTTAGCCAAATATCTTACCATGCATGTTTATAAAAGCTCATGAACACACATATATCTCAAGTACAGAAGTAAAGATAGACATTTAAGGGCATGCATGTGGGTTTTTGAAAGATTTTCAAGAAGTTTTAGCCCTCACCTTAGCAAAATAACAAGAAGATGTACAAGACTCTTGGCGAAGCACAAAGTTGACCTTTTTCCTTGCTTAGCCGAGACACCACTCGATTTTTCTCAAATTTCCTAGCTTAGTAACCAAGTTCTTAGTAGGTGCATGTGGTTAGAACAAGAAGAAAAGAAATGGAAGCTAGCAAACTCACCTAAGCCGAAATGGAGATTCAAAGAGCTTGCATGTGTGTTTCTTGCAACCTAGTTTGCTTAGTCGAGCTCCCTAGCTTCTTGCATGCCTTGATGAACCATGGAGTGATGAAGATAAGCTAAGGAGTGTAGAAACTCAGCCAAGGCCGAAAGAGAGAGAAGGATGAGAGGGAGAGAGAAGAATGAGAGGAAATGAGAGAAATGAAAGAAATGAAAGAAAAATAAAAGCTTTTGCAAGGTTTGAAGCATGTGTCGGCCTTGAGCTTTGCAATTTTAGATTTTTGTGTCTTCAAGGAGTATAATTTGAAGTGTTTAGCATGGGCAAGGAGCTTATGTCGAGATTGGTGGAGCTTGGTAGAGTTTTTGAGCTATTTTTTATTGCTTTGTGTCATTAGTTGTCATAGAATTGTCTAGGTTTAATTTGAATTATGCAAAGCAAGCACAAAGCACACAAGGTGGTCGGCCAAAGAGGTGTTCAAATCTGAATTTTTTTGTCTTGTTCAAAGCTTATTTTATTGTGTGTTTGGGATATGCAAAGAATAAAGAATAAAGAATAAAGAATGTCTAGCTTTTGGTACAATTTCGTCTTCTAGTGCATTGACTTAGCATTTTAATATTAGTTAGTGGGATTTGTAGGATTAATTATTGATCTAGTGCTTCGTGTAAGATGCTTTATTGATTAGCGTGAGGGCACACTTTCCTAGGTCTAGGGCACACACTACGAGGTATCGCACGCAAATCGAGGTCGGGCCTCACATCCTCCCCTCCTTAAAAGAATTTCATCCCGAAATTCAATATTACCTTTGAAATAAAGCTGGATACTGTTGCTCCATCTGGTCTCGCCTTTCCCACATTGCTTCTTCAACTCCATGATGATCCTACAACACTTTCACCATCGGTATAGATTTGTTGCGCAACTCCCGATCTTGTTGGTCTAGGATCTGAATGGGCTTCTCTTCATAAGACAAGTTCTCCCGAAGCTGCAACGGCTCTGGCTCCAAGATATGCGATAGATCAGGGTGATACTTCCGCAGCATCGAAACATGAAAGACGTTGTGAATATTGGAGAGGTTTTGGGGTAGTGCCAGGCGATACGCTAATTTGCCAACCTTCTCAATTATCTCAAATGGTCCTACAAATCTCGGGCTCAACTTTCCACCCTTGCCGTGTTTAATCAGTCCCCTCCGGGGTGATATCTTCAAGAACACCTTGTCGACAACCTCAAACTCTAGGCTCCGTCTCCGTCAGTCTGCATAACGTTTCTGCCTGCTTTTCGCGGTAAGCATCCATTTCCGGATGAGGTGAATATTATCCATAGTCTTCATAAGTTCAGGTAAAAGGGTCGGGTCAAAAGTATTCGTTTCACCTACGAGGTCTAGGGCACGCACTATGAGTTATCGCACGCAAATCGAGGTCGAGCCTCACAGCACAGCTGCACCTATTTTAAGAGCCCAAAATCGAAAGTTTTCATCAGTTTCGGGACACTTTTATTCTTTTACGCTGTTTTTCAGTCCCGGATCGTACGTCGTGAGCCACGAAAAAGACGACAACCTAATACCTCACATTTCTATTACTGAATCCCACGGCACCTTTGGCAAGACAACTTCACTACACGCAGAGGCTGGGCCCGCAAACCGAGGGCATGGGGCTTGGGACCAAGTCTCCGTCGCTCCGGTGCCCATAACTTTTGATCCGTAAGGAGTTACACGGAGCACAGAATACCGTTGGAAAGCACTTCGAGAGCTCTACGAAGGGGGGCAGCTTGCCTGTTTTGCTGTGCCAGTTTTCAGAGCCCAAAATCGAACGTTTTCATCAGTTTTGGGACACTTTCTTCTTTTGCGCTATTTTTTCTTCCCGGATCGTACTTCGTGAGCCGCAAAAAGGACGACTACATAATCCATCACATTTCTAATACCGAATCCCACGGCACCTTGGGCAAGACAATTGCGCTTCACATATAGGCTGGGCCCGCAAACCGAGGGCGTGGGGATTGGGACTAGGTCACCGTTGCTCCGGTGCCCATAACTTTTGATCCGTAAGGAGTTACGCGGCGCACAACATACAGTTCGAAAGCTCTTCAAGAGCTCTACGACTTGGGCAGCAAGCCTTCTCTATTGCGCCTATTTTCAGAGCCTAAAATCAAACGTTTTCATCAATTTTGGGACACTTTTCTACTTTTGCGCTATTTTTTCGTTCCAGATCGTACGTCGTTAGCCGTGAAAAGGACGACAACCTAATCCATCACATTTTTATTACTGAATCACATGGCACCTTGGGCAAGGCAACTTCGCTTCACGTAGAGGCTGGGCCCACAAACTGAGGGCGTGAGGCTTGGGACCAGGTCTCCGTCGCTTCGGTGCCAATAACTTTTTATCCGTAAGGAGTTATGCAGCGCACAGCATACCGTTGGAAAGCACTCCTAGAGCTCTACAAAGGGGGGCAGCTTTCCTGTTCTGCTGCGCCAGTTTTCAGAGCCCAAAATCAAACTTTTTCATTAGTTTTGGGATACTTTTATTCTTTTGCGCTATTTTTTCGTCCCGGATCGTATGTCGTGAGCCGCGAAAAGGATGACAACCTAATACATCACATTTCTATTACTGAATCCCATGGCACCTTGGGCAAGACAAGTTCGGTTCACGTATAGGCTGGGCCAGCAAACCGAGGGCGTGGGGCTCTAGAATATGTCACCGTCGCTCCGGTGCCCATAACTTTTGATCCGTAAGGAGTTACACGGCGCACAGCATACCGTTCGGAAGCTCTCCAAGAGTTCTATGACGTGGGCAGCAAGCCTGCTTTGTTGCGCCTGTTTTCAGAGCCTAAAATATAACGTTTTCATCAGTTTTGGGACACTTTTCTTTTTTTGCACTATTTTTCTGTCGTGGATCGTACGTCGTGAGCCGCAAAAAGGATGACAACCTAATATATTACATTTCTATTACTGAATCCCATGGCACCTTGGGCAAGACAACTTCGCTTTGACGTAGAGTCTGGGCCTGCAAACCGAGCGCGTGGGTTTGGTACCAGGTCTCCGTCGCTCCGGTGCCCATAACTTTTGATCCGTATAAAGTTTTGTGGCGTACAACATACCGTTGGAAAGCTCGCTGAGAGCTCTACGACAGGGGCAGCAAGCTTGCTCAGCTGCGCCAGTTTTTGGATCCCAAAATCAAACATTTTCTTCAGTTTCGAGACACTTTTCTTCTTTTGAGCTGTTTTTTCATCTTGGATCGTACGTCATGAGCAGCGAAAAGGACGACAACCTAATTCATCACATTTCTATTACGGAATCCTACAGCACCTTGGGCAAGACAACTTCGTTTCACGTAGAGGCTGGGCCCGCAAACCGAGGGCGTAGGGCTTGGGACCAGGTCTCCGTTGCTCCGTTGCCCATAACTTTTGATCTGTAAGGTGTTATGTAGCGCACAACATACCGTTGGAAAGCTCTCCGAGAGCTCTACGACGGGGCAACAAGCCTGCTCGGTTGTGCCTATTTTTGGAGCCCAAAATCAAATGTTTTCATCAGCTTCGGGATACTTTTCTTCTTTTGCGCTGTTTTTCTGTCCTATATCGTACGTCATGAGCCGCGAAAAGGACGACAACCTAATCCATCATATTTTTATTTTTGAATACTACGGCACCTTGGGCAAGAAAACTTAGCTTTGATGTAGAGGTTGGGCCCGCAAACCGAAGGCGTGGGGCTTGGGACTAGGTCTTCGTCGCTCCGGTGCCCTTAACTATTTATCTGTAAGGAGTTACGCGGCGAACAACATACCGTTGGAAAGCTCTCTGAGTGGTCTATGACGGGGGTAGCAGGCCTACTCGACTGCACCAATTTTCAGAGGCCAAAATCGAACGTTTTCATCAGTTTCGGGATACTTTTCTTCTTTTGCGCTGTTTTTTCGTCCCGGATCGTACGTCATGAGCCGCGAAAAGGACGACAACCTAATCCATCACATTTCTATTACTGAATCCCACCGCACCTTGGGCAAGACAACTTCGCTTCACGTAGAGGTTGGACCCGCAAACCGAGGGCGTGGGGGCTTGGGACCTGGTCTCCGTCGCTCCGGTGCCTATAACTTTTGATCCATAAGGAGTTATGCAGCGCACAGAATACCGTTGGAAAGCACTCCGAGAGCTCTACGACGGGGACAGCTAGCCTGTTCAGCTGCGCCAATTTTCAGAGCCCAAAATTGAACGTTTTCATCAGTTTTAGGACACTTTTCTTCTTTTGCACTATTTTTTCGTCCCGGGTCGTACGTCGTGAGCCGCGAAAAGGACGACAACCTAATACCACATATTTCTATTGCTGAATCCCATGGCACCTTGGGCAAGACAACTTTGCTTCACGTAGAGGCTGGGCGCGCAAACCGAGGGCATAGGGCTTGGGTCTAGGTCACCGTCGCTCCGGTGCCTATAACTTTTGATCCGTAAGGAGTTACGCGATGCACAGCATACTGTTCGTAAGCTCTCAAAGAGCTCTACGACGTGGGCTGCAAGCCTGCTATGTTGAGCCAGTTTTCAGAGCCTAAAATAGAACTTTTTCATCAGTTTTGGGACACTTTTCTCCTTTTATGCTATTTTTCTGTCCCCGATCGTACGTCGTGAGCCGCGAAAAGGATGACAACCTAATCCATCACATTTCTATTACTGAATCTCACGGCACCTTGGGCAAGGCAACTTCACTTCACGTAGAGGCTGGGCCCGCAAACTGAGGGCGTTGGGCTTGGGACCAAGTCTCCGTCGCTCCGGAGCCCAAAACTTTTGATCCGTAAGGAGTTACACGGTGCACAGAATACCGTTGGAAAGCACTCTGAGAGCTCTACGACGTGGGCAGCTAGCCTGTTCTACTGCACCTGCTTTCGGAGCCATAAATTGAATGTTTTCATCAATTTTGGGACACTTTTCTTCTTTTCCATTATTTTTTCATCCCGGATCGTACGTCGTGAGTCGCGAAAAGGACGACAACCTAATACAACACATTTATATTGCTGAATCCCACGGCACCTTGGGCAAGACAACTTCGCTTCACGTAGAGGCTGGGCCCACAAACTGAGGGCGTAGGGCTTGGGACTAGGTCACCGTCGCTACGGTGCCCATAACTTTTGATCCATAAGGAGTTACGCGGTGCACAACATACCGTTCGAAAGCTCTCCAAGAGCTCTACGACATGGGCTGCAAGCCTGCTTTGTTGCGCATGTATTCAGAGCCTAAAATCGAACGTTTTCATCAGTTTTGGGACACTTTTCTTCTTTTGCGCTATTTTTCATCCCGGATCGTACGTCGTGAGCCGCAAAAAGGACGACAACCTAATCCATCACATTTCTATTACTGAATCCCACAGCACCTTGGGCAAGGTAACTTCGCTTAAGGCAGACGCTGGGCCCGCAAACCGAGGGCGTGGGGCTTGGGACCAGGTCACCGTCGCTCCGGTGCCTATAACTTTTGATCCGTAAGGAGTTATGTGGCACACAGCATACCGTTCGGAAGCTCTCCAAGAGCTCTACGACGTGGGCAGCAAGCCTGCTCTGGTACGCCTCTTTTCAGAGCCTAAAATCAAACGTTTTCATCAGTTTTGGGACACTTTTCTTCTTTTGCGCTATTTTTTCGTCCTGGATCGTACGCCGTGAGTCGCGAAAATGACGACAACCTAATCCATCACATTTCTATTACTGAATCCCACGGCACCTTGGGCAAGGCAACTTCGCTTCACGTAGAGGCTGGGGCTGCAAACTGAGGGCGTGGGGCTTGAGACCAGGTCTCCGTCGCTCCGGTGCCAATAACTTTTGATCCGTAAGGAGTTACGCGGTGCACAGCATACCGTTGGAAAGCACTCAGAGAGCTCTACGATGGTGGGCAGCTTACTTGTTCTGCTGCACCAGTTTTTGGAGTCCAAAATTGAACGTTTTCATCAGTTTCGGGACACTTTTCAATTTTTACGCTGTTTTTCAGTCCCGGATCGTACGTCTTGAGCCACGAAAAAGACGACAAACGAATACATCACATTTCTATTACTGAATCCCATGGCACCTTGGGCAAGACAACTTCGCTACACGTAGAGGCTGGGCCCAAAACATAGGGCGTAGGGCTTGGGACTAGGTCTCTGTCGCTCTGATGCCCATAACTTTTGATCCGTAAGGAGTTACGCGGCGCATAGCATACCGTTGGAAAGATCTCCGAGAGCTCTAAGACGAGGGCATTATGCTTGCTTAGCTGCGCCTATTTTCAGAGCCTAAAATTGAACGTCTTTTTTTTTTTTTCAGTTTTGGGACACTTTTCTTCTTTTGCGCTTTTTTCCATCTCGGATCTTGCGTCGGGAGCCGCGAAAAGGACAACAACCTAATCCATCACATTTCTATTACTGAATCCCACTGCACTTTGGGCAAGACAACTTCGCTTCACGTAGAGGCTGGGCCCGCAAACCGAGGGCGTAAGGCTTGGGACCAGGTCTCCGTCGCTCCAATGCCCATAACTTTTGATCCGTAAGGAGTTACGCGGCGCACAGCATACCGTTGGAAAGCACTATGAGAGCTCTACGACGGGGGCAGCTAGCCTGTTCAGCTGCACTTGTTTTCGAAGCCCAAAATCGAACATTTTCATCATTTTTGGCACACTTTTCTTCTTTTGTTCTGTTTTTTCGTCCCGGATCGTACGTCGTGAGCTGCGAAAAGGACGACAACCTAATACATCACATTTCTATTACTGAATCCCACAGCATGTTGGGCAAGACAACTTCGCTTCACGTAGAGCCTGGGCCCGCAAACCGAGGGCATGGGGCTTGGGACCAGGTCTCCGTCGCTCCGGTGCCTATAACTTTTGATCCGTAAGAAGTTACGCGGCGCATAGCATACCGTTGGAAAGCTCTCCAAGAGCTCTACATCGGGCGTAGCAAGCCTGCTCAGCTGCGCTTGTTTTCAGAGCCTAAAATGGAACGATTTTATTAGTTTCGGGACACTTTTCTTCTTTTGCGCTGTTTTTCGGTCCCGGATCGTACGTCGTGAGCCACAAAAAGGGCGATAACCTAATCCATCACATTTCTATTACCGAATCCCATGGCACCTTGGCAAAGACAATTTTGCTTCACGTAGATGCTGGGCCCGCAAACCGAGGGCGTGGGGATTGGGTCCAAGTCTCCGTCGCTCCGGTGCCCATAACTTTTGATCCGTAAGGAGTTACGCGGTGCATAGTATACCGTTGGAAAGCTCTCTGAGAGCTCTACGTTGATGGCAGCAAGCTTGATCGGCTGCACCTGTTTTCAAAGCCTAAAATCGAACGTTTTCATCAATTTCGAGATACTTTTCTTCTTTTGCGCTGTTTTTTCATCCAGGATTGTACGTCATGAGCCGCGAAAAGGAAGATAACCTAATCCATCACATTTTTATTACCGAATCCCACGGCACCTTGGGAAGACAAATTTGCTTCACGTAGAGGCTGGGCTGGCAAACCAAGGGCGTGGGGCTTGGGAAAGGTCTCCGTCGCTTCAGTGCCCCTAACTTTTGATCTGTAAGGAGTAATGCGGCGCAAAGTATACCGTTGGAAAGCTCTCCGAGAGCTCTATGACGGGGGTTATAGGCCTGCTCGGCTGCGCCTATTTTCAGAGATTAAAATTGAACGTTTTCATCAGTTTCGGGACACTTTTCTTCTTTTGTGCTATTTTTTTGTCCCGGATCGTATGTCGTGAGCCACGAAAATGACGACAACCTAATCCATCACATTTTTATTACCGAATCCCACAGCACCTTGGGCAAGACAACTTCACTTTGACGTAGAAGCTATGTAACACCCCGATCCCTCTCGAGACTGGGAGTTCTATCAATCGATCTAATCACAACCCAAACCAAACCCGGGCATAATTTTCAGGGAAAACGGACGGAGTCTCCCCTCTTTCTAGGCAAAATGTAAAACCTGCGATAGCATATAAATGGACCAACACCGTGTCCAACCATATAAACTACCTCAAGGCCATCCGAGCCTCGGTTCTCAACAATTAAACTCAGCAAGTATACATACATTTCCAATTTAAAAGCTAACCTATCTCTTTTCATTTTTGACAAGTACATTCGAACTAGACGCTTAAACCATACTAAGCTACTGCATAAAATAAACGATCATGCCATTCTAACTCTTTTTCCTTTGGACATTACAGACATGCATTGAAGTTAAGCTATGCTAACTGATTACATAAACTAGCTTATCAATTCACCTAAGCTACTTAGCTAAATTTAAATTACATTTCTTTTGACAATAAATACAAACAACATATGAACATACATCTTTACAAACTTCGACACTCAAGCCACATAGGCACGCAAGACAACTCTTCAGGCAACGAACTTTCACGAAATCACAAACTTTCCAGCTAACATGACATTTCCTGAAATATGGTGGTGAGGAGTGAGTATACACAACACGTATACTCAGTGAGGGCGAGACAGATATCGAATTGGAGAGAAAGAAAGTCGTGCAATGCAAATAGACACAGCTAAGCAATAAAATCAATAAGAAAGCATTCAATACAAACGACAATATATTAAACATTCAAGAAAGCATTAACACAACCATTCAAAGCTATACCACACTCTGAAGGCTATGGTTCACTCTTACGAGCAATATACCATTTCACGAGCGATACATCAATCTTGAGCTTGATGTTGACAACGATGACAATAAGCGCGCAACCACCTTATAACACCAGTTTGGAATACCCCGGGAGTAACCATCAATTCTACGACCCAAATCTCCCTGGGAGGCAACCCAAGCGAGAAGAGGGAATAGCTACGGAGCTAGAGCAACCAACACTGGCAACCCGAGGCTACCCAGAGAGGCCTATCACTTACACGCTGACACTATGCAATGCAAGACTCGATACAAGGCGATAAACCAGCGATAGCACAACAATACAGAATAGAGGAGATAAACGAGATATCAAGCATTATCAACAATTGTTAAACATTTCAATCAATAATCAACTCTAACAAGCGTAATAAGCATTAACAAGCATTTACAATCAAACAAGTAACAAAAATAACACCAACTAACATTATCAAGCAATAACAAGTATTCTATAGGCATTACAAGCATTCTATAGGCAACATAAGCATTCTATAAGCAATATAAGCATTCTATAAGCAATATTCTATGAAAACACACAAAATCATTAAAATGACCCTAACTTACCAAACTCTACTACTTTTAAACGAGCCACGAGTTTTGGAAACCGACTTCACCAATCCTTCTAGGTCACTATAAGGCACGTCTAAAGACCCCGAAACCCTACTTAACCCTGGAATTCACGCAAAGTCCTGATTTCTCCCTTTGCTCGTTTGAACTACAACTATACTAACGAAACACCCAACCAACGCCATAATCACACCAAAACTGCTTCCATGGCCTCCCGAAACAATGCCATCACGCAAAACGAGAAAACGCTAAACTCGACCTAAACGACCCCGACTTTCACCAAGGCATTTTTCTCATTTTTTCCATTACGCAACCTAAACAAATCATGTATTTAGGCATTCTAGCATACCTAGCACATTTTCGCATCAACAGACAGCATAACAAAGCAACTTTATCGTTTCAAGGGTTTACTATTCATAAAATACTATTCAACTAACAATTTATATTTCAATTTCAATATTCAACCGCAGAAAATGTTAAAAAGCTATAAATACGTGTTCTACGATTGCTAGGGAACATACTTTAAGCAATGAAATGGACAAAATAACAATCTACGGTTAAATCACAAAAATTAAAATTTATGTTCAATATTTTCAAATGCACAAATAACGATGAAACTCTCACCTTAGACGCTCCTAGACGCTAGGGAAACCACGGTGGATGCCTCGGAAACCACCCCGCACGAGCTCTCGCGAAGAAATTGAAGTTTAAAGTTGAAATGTTTTTTTTTTCTTTTTCCTCCATGGTTTCAGCCATGGCCTTCTTTATTTCCTGATTTTGGTCTTTTGTTTCGTATTTCATACTTAAATAAAAGATGACAAATGGTCAAAGCTTCGGTCAACCCGCTAAACCAAAACAGCTATGCGCGACCTTACGAAAACAGCCATAACTTCTTCTAGAAAACTCCAATTCACGGACGGTTTGAAGCCTCAGAAACTAGACTCATAGAGCTTTCCAACCATATATAATTTGCTACCTAACTCTTCCCCAATTGGTTCAGATTTAATTCCAAAGTTGACCCAAAATTTGACTAACTTAACATTGTATTTTTTTATTTCTAATCCCAAGTTTGCCCTTTATTAAACATTTCAAAAAATTTCACCTTGTCCTAGTTGGTCATTGTAGATGAAAAGTCAACTAGTTTGGTCAAAGAAGGTGAAAGGTCAATAAAATGCAATTTAAATGAACTTTAAATGCTATTAAATATATGCCAGGTTCGGGGTATCACAAGTTGGGCTCGCAAACCGAACGTGTGGGCTTGGGACCAGGTCTCCGTCGTTTCGGTGCCCATAACTTTTGATCCGTAAGGAGTTACGCGGTGCACAGCACACCGTTGGAAAGCTCTCCTCTACGTCGGGGGCAGCAAGCTTGCTCGGCTGTAACTATTTTTGGAGCCCAAAATTGAACATTTTCATTAGTTTCGGGACACTTTTCTTCTTTTGCGCTGTTTTTTCGTCCAGGGTCATATTTTGTGAGCCGCGAAAAGGACGATAACCTAATCCATCACATTTCTATTATCGAATCCCTCTGCACCTTGGGCAAGACAACTTCGCCTTGACATAGAGGCTGGGCCTGCAAACCGAGCGCGTGGGCTTGGGACCAAGTCTCTGTCGCTCCGGTGCCCATAACTTTTAATCCGTAAGGAGTTACGTGGTGTACAGCATACCGTTGGAAAGCTCTACGAGAGCTCTACAACGGAGGTAGCAAGCCTGGTCAGCTGCGTCTATTTTCAGAGCTCAAAATTGAACATTTTCATCAGTTTCTGGACACTTTTCTTCTTTTACGTTGTTTTTCTATTTCGGATCATACGTCGTTAGCCGCGAAAAAGACGACAACCTAATACATCATATTTCTATTACTGAATCCCACGGCACCTTGGGCAAGACAACTTCGCTACATGTAGAGGCTGGGCCCTCAAACCGAGGTCGTAGGCCTAGGGACCAGGTCTCCGTCGCTCCGGTGCCCATAACTTTTGATCCGTAAGGAGATACGAGGCGCATAACATACCGTTGGAAAGCTCTCTGAGAGCTCTACAACGAGTGCATCATGCCTGCTCGGTTGCACCTATTTTCAGAGTCTAAAATCGAACGTTTTCATCAATCTCGGGACACTTTTCTTCTTTTGCGCTGTTTTTCTGTCCCGGATCGTACGTCGTGAGCTGCGAAAAGGACGACAACCTAATCCATTAGATTTCTATTACCGAATCCCATGGCACCTTGGGCAAGACAACTTCGCTTCACGTAGAGGCTGGGCCCGCAAACCGAGTGCGTAGGGCTTGGGACCAGGTCTCTGTCGGTCCGGTGCCCATAACTTTTGATCCGTAAGGAGTTACACAGCGCACAACATACCATTGGAAAGCTCTCCAAGAGTTCTACAATGGGGGCAACTAGTCTGCTCAACTGCACCTATTTTTGAAGTCCAAAATTGAACATTTTCATCAGTTTTGGGAACACTTTTTTTCTTTTGCGCTGTTTTTCTATCTCGAATCGTACGTCGTGTGCCACGAAAAGGACGATAACCTAATCCATCACATTTCTATAACCGAATCCCGTGGCACCTTGGGCAAGACAACTTCGCTTTGATGTAGAGGCTGGGCCCGCAAACTGAGCGCGTGGGCTTGGGACCAAGTCTCTTTCGCACCGGTGCCCATAACTTTTGATCTGTGAGGGGTTACGTGGCGCACAACATACCGTTGGAAAGCTCTCCGAGAGCTCTACAACGGGGACAGCAAGCCTGCTCGACTACTCCTATTTTCTGAGCCCAAAATCGAACATTTTCATCTGTTTTGGGATATTTTTCCTCTTTTATGCTATTTTTCCGTCCCGGATCGTATGTTGTTAGCCGCGAAAAGGACGACAACCTAATACATCACATTTCTATTACTGAATCCCACGCCACCTTGGGCAAGACAACTTCGCTACACACAAAGGTTGTGCCCGTAAACCGAGGGTGTAGGGCATGGGACCAGATCTCCGTCGCTCCGGTGCCCATAACTTTTGATCCGTAAGGAGTTACGCGGCGCATAGCATACCATTGGAAAGCTCTCTGAGAGTTCTACGACATAAGCAACAAGCTTGCTCGGCTGCGACTATTTTCGGAGTCCAAAATTGAACGTTTTCATCAGTTTTGGGACACTTTTCTTATTCTGCACTATCTTTTCATCTCGGATCGTATGTTATGAGCCGCGAAAAGGATGACAAGCTAATCCATCACATTTCTATTACCGAATCTCATGACACCTTGGGCAAGACAACTTCGCTTCACGTAGAGGCTGGGCCCGCAAACCGAGGGTGTGGGGCTTGGGACCAGGTCTCCATCGCTCCGGTGCCCATAACTTTTGATCCGTAAGGAGTTACGCGGCGCACAACATACCGTTGGAAAGCTCTCCGAGAGCTCTATGACGGGGGCAGCAAGCTTGCTCGGCGCGCCTGTTTTCGAAGTCTAAAATCAAACGTTTTCATTAGTTTTGGGACACTTTTCTTCTTTTGTGCTATTTTTCATCCCGGATCGTACGTTGTGAGCTGCGAAAATGACGACAATCTAATCCAGCACATTTCTATTAGCGAATCCCACAGCACCTTGGGCAAGACAACTTCGCTTTGATGTAGAAGCTGTGCCCGCAAACTGAGCGCGTGGGCTTGGGACCAAGTCTCCATCGCTTCGGTGCCCATAACTTTTGATCCGCAAGGAGTTACGCGGCGCACAACATACCATTGGAAAGCTCTCCGAGAGTTCTACGATGGGGGCAACAAGCCTGCTCGGTTGTTGTCACGCCCCAACCCGACCTATAGAGGTTAGACTCGGGTGTGATCTAAACATTCATATCATTTCACGTACTTAATCGATCATTAAGGTTTAATGCTTAACGTTAGCCAAGAACTCCAAAAGATTCTCTGAAAAACCGACAGCATAACGGCTGTAATTGGCTCTTTAGTTTGACCTAATTTTCTAAACACCTCAAGACTTTCAATCTCAAATTCGATTCCAACTAAGATTACTATTTATCACCAATTGATATGTCTATTATTTATCTCAAGTGTCGTTTGGTTAACACCTAGCATGACAACTATGTCTCATTTATTTGTCAATCCCTGTTACACAAGTACTTGTTGATCTTAGCTTACCAATGAGTACCTGCTTAAGATTGGATAGATTCACTTTACTTAACTCTTGCCTAGCACTTCATAAGCCTGCAGTAGTTACCAATCAAAGTAGCAAAACGAGCAAATAGGGTGTCTGTCTAGTTAAAATCAGTACAAATCAAAATTAGACCCCAAATTACAACGGGGGTCTTTTACAGTAACAACGACAAACAACATAAGAGATAATCTTCAAAACAAACATATCGTTTACAAAATGGCCACAGTCAAGTAAGGCACGTAGGGTAGGCAATCACTCCAAGGAGTCATCAATAGGCATGTTATCCTCAGGTACCTGTTCCTGATATTCTTCACGTGTGATGATAAAAGAGGGTGAGTCCTTATGAACTCAGCGAGGGGGAATGAGAAATACGTTTTGAAATTCTTTTTCCGGTTCAACTTATGAAAATCCCCTTTTTTTTTTTGAAAGCATGACATATAACACAAGTAAGATTATAATGTAATATAAAAGTCGAAGAACACAATTACCCATCTTTCCTCCCCGAGGTCCTCTAGGAACCAAGCGAGAGTACTTATACACATAGTGAAAAGGATACGGTGAGCTTTTGCTCTCAATTCATTTCTAGTAACAATTGTTGCGGCCGACTTTAAATCATCCACTTATCACGTCAAATGGGTGTACTCCGGATGTACCCCGAAAACCTACGACCCAACTCTCCGAGGAAGTCTAGCCCCCAAGCGAGAGAGAGAATTGGACCATGGTAGTCACGGTTGCACCGGCAAGCCCAATGTCTCCCGGTGTGCGTGAACGCTACCATGCTAGAAAGAATGGTTGCAACCTTGTATGCAATGCACATTTATAACATTTAACATATCACATTAGGAGGACAACAAAGTAGGTTGCTTCCGAGCAGTTATAAGATCGAACGTTAACAAGTAAACACACGAGGCATGCTTTGACATGTAATTTCACTTGTAAAGCACATGGAGTTATATGAATATTAAACGGGCAGCCATGTAACACCTGTAAATCAAGTCATATAACTCGTTTCGGGGTTCACGTAATCAGATAATAAGTTTATACAAGCATGCAGCGACGTCTACGGGGGACCGGGTCAAGAAAGGTCTACTTATCAGCATGTAATCATCGGGAATCACATTCCAAGCATAATTAACATTTCTTAGGCAGCCCACTAATCACACAATTGGACACAATAACCATAGGATTAACACTTAGCGAGTTTTCATATTCAATAGGGTTTCAATTCATGCTTACACGTGCGATTTAAGGCACAAGTTGTCACGTAACTAACCCAAGCCATGCATCGATTTATTAAAATATCCTCAATCATCATAAACAGTCCACATAATATCCAAGTGCCACAATCCCAAGCATTCAATATCACAAGAGAAGTTACAATATTTTTTTCAAAGTATATCACTAAATAAATACCTCACTGCAATGGTCTGTTTTCCCACAATCATTTAGACAAGAAAACAATCTCCAATTCCAGTGAACAAAATGTCAAATTAAAGCTTATTAAGTGAACTAAATCCAGAAACAGACCTCGCATCATTTGGAGTTCGTATTCAAGAGTTATAGCTAAAACCGTGAGACTACGCAAAACTGTCCAGATTCGTACATATTTCAATACTTGCCAATTTTGAGGGTCTTAGGGTCAGATTTAGCTTTAGTCTATTTCTGACAAAAATGTCCAGAACTGAAAAGTATAGCAACGTACTAAATTTCATTCATTTTAGATATCATTTACTAAGTCAAAACTGGTTTATTCTACAAGGACAGTGAACTGCCAAAAACCTGCTCCATTTTCCCAGATTTTCCAGATTTAGATACCCTTCAATGTTTTGCCATTTTGGAGACCTTAGAGTCAAAATTGGCCTTGGCATATTTCTATGACAAATGTTCAGAACTGGCAACACTAGTTATCTACCAATTTTCATGCATTTTCAACATCATCTACCAGGCCAAATTCACTTCACTCTAACAAGTCAGAAATCTGCCATTTTCGCGATTTCACCTATCTTCAAATTCTAGCTAAATATCTTGTCATGCATGGTTACAAAAGCTCATGTACACACATATACCACAAGTACAGAGGTAAAAATAGACATATGAAGGCATGCATGTGGTTTTTGAAAGCTTTTAAAAAAGATTAACCCTCACCTTAGCCTATTGACAACAAATGATGCTCAAAACTCTTGAAGATGCACAAATGGTCTTCTCTCCTTGTTTGGCCGAGAGATATTGCTTGATTTCCTTAATTCCTAGCTGAGTTACCATGTCCTTAGTAGGTGCATGTGGTTAGAACAAAAGGAAGATGAAAGAAAAGCTATCAACATACCTAGGGCCAAAATGAGTGTTCTATGAGCTTGCATGCAACTTTTCTTGCTTCTAGCTTGCTTGGTCGAGCTTCCTAGGGTCCTTGAGTGTCTTGGTGAGCTTTAGGAGGTGAGCTTAAGCTATGGAACTTGAGGGTGCAGCTTTGGCTGAGAGAGAGAGAAAAAAAATGAGAGAATGAGATTTGAGAGAAAGACAATGATGTGTTTGAGCATATGGTCGGCCTTGAGCTTCTACAAATCTGATTTGTGCCATTTCTTTTGAGCATTTGAATTATCTTAGCATGGGCAATTGAGTGGGCCGAGAATGAGAGAGAATTTCAGGGCAAAAAGGAAGGTGAAATTGTTAGAAAATTGTTGCATGCTTGTCTCGGCCTTGGGCTTGGCAAAAATTCTGATTTTGTATCATCTTTTAGCATGGTTTTGTTTTGAAGTTGCAAAGCATGCTCAAGCTCTTCACATGGTCGGCCAAGCTTGTAAAATTTCTGAATTTTGTCATGCTTTATGCCTTATTTAATTGTACGTGCTTGGAATATGCAAAAGAATAAAGAATAAAGAATAAGAATGTTTAGCTTTTGGTAAAATTTTGTCTTCTAGTGCATTGACATAGCATTTTAATATTAGTTAGTGGAATTTGTAGGATTAATTAATAATCTAGTACTTCGTGCAAGGTGCTTTCTTTATTAGCGTGCGGGCACGCTTTCCTAGGTTTAGGGCATGTACTACGAGGTAAAGCACAAACTACGAGATGAATGCACGTTTCCCAAGTAAATGCACGCAACTCTAAATGAATGCACGTAATTCGATGTAAGGCACATAAAACGAGACACGACTCTTGAACCTAGGTCAAGGCACGCAATTTGAGGTTAATGCACGTGAAACGAGGTATCGCAAGCAAATCGAGGTCGGGCCTCACAGCTGCGATTATTTTCGGAGCCCAAAATCGAACGTTTTCATTAGTTTCGGGACACTTTTCTTCTTCTGCGCTGTTTTTTTCATCCCGGATCATATGTCGTGAGCGGCGAAAAGGACGACAAGCTAATCCACCACATTTCTATTACCGAATCCCACGACACCTTGGGCAAGACAACTTCGCTTCACGTAGAGGCTGGGCCCGCAAACCGAGGGTGTGGGGCTTGGGACCAAGTCTCCTTCGCTCTAGCGCCCATAACTTTTGATCTGTAAGGAGTTACACAGCGCACAGCATATCGTTGGAAAGCTATCTGAGAGCTCTACAACGGGGGCAGCTAGCCTGCTCAGCTACGCCTATTTTCAGAACCCAAAATCTAATGTTTTCATCAGTTTTGAGACATTTTTCTTCTTTTATGCTATTTTTTCGTCCCGGATTGTACGTCGTTAGTCGCGAAAAGGACAACAACGTAATACATCACATTTCTATTACTGAATCCCACGGCACCTTGGGCAAGAAAACTTCACTACACGTAGAGGCTGGGGCCGCAAACCGAAGGCGTAGGGCTTGGGACCAGGTCTCCGGCGCTCCGGTGCCCATAACATTTTATCCGTAAGGAGTTACGCGGCGCATAGCATACCGTAGGAAAGCTCTCCTAGAGCTCTACAATGGGGGGCAACAAGCCTGCTCAACTGCACCTGTTTTTAAGCCCAAAATTGAACATTTTCATCAATTTCGGGACACATTTCTTCTTTTTCGCTGTTTTTCCGTCCCGGATCGTACATCGTGAGTCGCGAAAAGGATGACAACCTAATCCATCACATTTCTATTACTGAATCCCACGGCACCTTGGGCAAGACAACTTCGCTTTGACGTAGAGGCTAGGCTCGCAAACCGAGCGCGTGGGGAATGAGACCAAGTCTCTGTCGCTCCGGTGCCCATAACTTTTGATCCGTAAGGAGTTATGCGACGCACAACATACCATTGGAAAGCTCTCCAAGAGCTCTACGACGGGGTCAACAAGCTTGCTTGGTTGCGCCTAATTTCATAGCCCAAAATCAAACATTTTCATCAGTTTCGAGACACTTTTCTTCTTTTTCGCTATTTTTTCATCCCAGATCGTACGTTGTGAGCCGCGAAAAGGACGACAACCTAATCCATCACATTTCTATTACTAAATCCCACGATACCTTGCACAAGACAACTTCGCTTCACGTAGAGGCTGGGCCCGCAAACCGAGGGCGTGGGGCTTGAGACTAGGTCTCCGTCTCTCTAGTGCCCATAACTTTTGATCCGTAAGGAGTTACGTAGCGCACAACATACCGTTGGAAAGCACTCCGAGAGCTCTATGACGGGGGCAGCTAGCCTGTTCGGCTGCGCCTGTTTTTGAATCCCAAAATCAAAAGTTTTCATCAGTTTTGGGACACTTTTCTTCTTTTGCCCTTTTTTTTTGTCCCGGATCGTATGTTGTGAGCCGCGAAAAGGACGACAACCTAATACATCACATTTCTATTACTGGATCCCACAACACGTTGGGCAAGACAACTTTGCTTCACGTAGAGGCTGGGCCCGCAAACCGATGGCATTGGGCTTGGGACCAGGTCTCCGTCGCTCCGGTGCCCATAACTTTTGATCCATAAGGAGTTACGCGGCGCACATCATAACGTTAGAAAGCTCTCCAAGAGCTCTACAATAGAGGTAGCAAGCCTGCTCAGCTGTGCCTATTTTCAGAGCCTAAACTTGAATGTTTTCATCAGTTTCGGGACACTTTTCTTCTTTTGCGCTGTTTTTTCATCCCGGATCGTACGTCGTGAGCCGCGAAAAGGACGACAAACTAATCCATCACATTTCTATTAACGAATCCCATGGCACCTTGGCCAAGACAACTTCGCTTCACGTAGAGGCTGGGCCCGCGAACCAAGGGCGTGGGGATTGGAACCAGGTCTTTGTCACTCCGGCGACCATAACTTTTGATCTGTAAGGAGTTACGCGGCGCAAAGCATACCGTTGGAAACCTCTCCGAGAGCTCTACGACTGGGGTAGCAAGCTTGCTCGGCTGCGCCTATTTTTAGAGCCTAAAATCGAATGTTTTCATCAGTTTTGGGACAGTTTTCTTCTTTTGCGCTGTTTTTTCGTCCTCGATCGTACATCGTGAGCCGCGAAAAGGACGACAAACTAATCCATCACATTTCTATTACCAAATTGCACGGCACCTTGGCTAAAACAAGTTCGCTTCACGTAGAGGCTGGGCCTGCGAACCGAGGGCGCGGGGATTGGGACCAGGTCTCCGTCGCTCCGGTGCTCATAACTTTTGATCCGTAAGAAGTTACGCGGCGCACAACATACCATTGGAAACCTCTCCGAGAGTTCTACGACGGGGGCAGCAATCTTAATCAGCTACGCTTGTTTTCAGAGCCTAAAATCGAACGTTTTCATCAGTTTCGGGATACTTTTCTTCTTTTGCGCTGTTTTTCCATTCCTGATCGTACATCGTGAGCTACGAAAAGGACGACAACCTAATCCATCACATTTCTATTACCGAATCCTATGGCACCTTGGGCAAGACAACTTCACTTCACGTAAAGTGTGAGGCCCGACCCCGAATAATATTTCTTACCTCGATTTGCGTGCCTTCGACCTAGAATTATATGACTGATCTTGGATTACGTGCCATGTCTTGTCTTTTGCTCATGCCTCGTCTTACGTGCCTTGACCTAAAATTTTGTGCCCTAATCCTCGACTTACGTGCCATGACTTTGATTTACGTGCGATACCTCATGTGCACTGACCTTGAATTGTGTGCCCTAATCTAGGTTTAAGAGTCATACCTCGATTCACGTGCATTGCATTGAATTACGTGCCTTGCATTGGTTTACGCTATTCACCTAGGGTTGCATGCATTTGCATTGGAATTCATGCATTTATCTTGAAGTACGTGCCTTACCTCGTAGTTCGTGTCTACCTTGTGATTCGTGCCTCGTATTGATTTCTGTGCGTGTCTCGTAGTGCGTGCCCTAGACCTAGAAAAACGTGCCCGCACGCTAATCAATAAAGAATCCTACACAAAGCACAAGACAATAAAATAATCCTACACAATCCACTAACCAATATTATATTCCTAATTCAAATTCTCTACAAAACCCACTAACTAATAAAATATTCTATAGCACTCAACTAACCAATAAACTATTTTAAACCTACACTTATTATAATCCAAAATATACTAACTTGAATCTGAAATTTCAGATTCTCCCTTGTATTACAAGGCCAAAACAAGGCAATTTGATCAACTTTGCACAATTAAATTAAATCCTAGACATTCTATGACACATGCACTAAGCACAATGCATAAAAAATTCACCTACACCCTACCCAAGCATCTCATTTTTGACCCTCTCAATGCCATGCTTCATTTCAACTCAACAAAATGCTAAAGATGACACAAAATTCAGATTTGAAAGGCTCAAGGCCAACACACACACACAAGCATCATTTCTCTTTCAAACTCTCTCTTTCCTCTCAAACTCTCCCATTCTCTCTCCATTTTCGACCAAGGCAGCCTTTGAGCTCCCAAGACTCCTCACAAGCTCTCAAGGACTCTCTAAGACTCTCCCAAGCTCGGCCATAGCAAGCCATAGCAAGCAAACACGCAAGAAAGTCTCATACAAGCTCATAACTCATCATTTTCGGCCTAGGTAAAGTTTTGATGGTTTTCTTCCATTTCTTTTTGTTCTAACCACATACACATACTAAGAACATGGTAACTCAGCTAGGAATTAAGGAAATCAAGCAATATCTCTCGGCCACACAAGGAGAAAAGACGTTTTTGTGCATCTTCAAGAGTTTTGAGCATCATTTGTTGTCAATAGGCTAAGGTGAGGGTTAATCCTTTTTAAAAGCTTTCAAAAACCATATGCATGCCCTTATATGTCTATTTTACCTTTGTACTTGTGGTATATGTGTGTACATGAGCTTTTGTAACCATGCATGGCAAGATATTTAGCTAGAACTTGAAGATAGGTAAAATCACGAAAATGGCAGATTTCTGACTTGTTAGAGCGAAGTGAATTTGGCCTGGTAAATGATGTTGAAAATGCATGAAAATTGGTAGGTGACTAGTTTTGCCAGTTCTGAGAATTTTTCGTAGAAATAGGCCAAGGCCAATTTTGAATCTAAGGTCTCCAAAATGGCAAAACATCGAAGGGTGTCTAAATCTGGAAAATCTGGAAAATCTGGGAAAATGGAGCAGGTCTTTGGCAGTTCACTATCCTTGTAGAACGAAACAGTTTTTACCTAGTAAACAATATCTAAAAAGCATGAAATTTGGTAAGTTACTATATTTTTTAGTTCTGGACATTTTTGTCAGAAATAGACTAAAGCTAAATTTGACCCTAAGACCCTCAAAAATGGCAAGTATTGAAATATGTACGAATCTAGACAGTTTTGCGTAGTCTCACGGTTTTTGCTATAACTCTTGAATCCGAACTCCAAATGATGCGAGGTTTGTTTCTGGATTTAGTTCACTCAATAAGATTTAATTTGAAATTTTATTCACTGGAATTGGAGATTGTTCGCTTGTCTAAATGATTGTGGGAAAACAGACTATTGCAGTGAGGTTTTTGTCTAGTGATATGCTTTGAAAAATGCTGTAACTTCTCTTGTGGTATCGAATGCTTGGGATTGTGGCACTTGGATGTTGTATGGACTGTTTTAGATGATTGAGGATGTTTTAATTAACCGATGCATGGCTTGGGTTTAATTACGTGACAACTTGCGGCTTAATCGCACGTGTAAGCATGAATTGAAACCCTATTGACTATGAAAACTCGCTAAGTGTTGATCCTATGGTTATTGTGTCTAATTGTGCGATTAGTGGGCTGCCTAATAAATGTTAAGTATGCTTGAAATGTGATTCCCAATGATTACATGTTGATAAGAAGACTTTCTTGCACCCGGTCCTATGTAGACGTCATTGCATGCTTGCATAAACTTATTACTTGATTATGTGAACCCTGAAATAAGTTATATGACTTGATTTACATGTGTTATATGGCTGCCCATTTAATATTCGTATAACTCCATGCGTATTACAAGTGAAATTAAATATCAAAGCATGCCTGGTGTGTTTATTTGCCAACGTGCGATCTTATAATTGTTCGGAGGCAATCTACTTTGTTGTCCTCCTAATGTGATATGTTAAATGTTATAAATGTGCATTGCATACAAGGTTGCAACCTTTCATTTTGGCGTGGTAGCGTTTTCCGCACACTGGGCAGCATCGGGCTTGCTGGTGCAACCATGACTACCATTGTCCAATTCCCTCTCTCGCTTGGGGGCTAGACTTCCTTAGAGAGTTGGGTCGTAGGATTTTGGGGTACATCCGGAGTACACCCATTTGGCTTGAAAAGTGGATGATTGAAGCCGGCCGTAACAACTATTACTGAAAATGAACTTGAACGGCAGGAAATAAGTGCTATGCGGGGGAAAGTGCTACACCTAAATGTGGTGGGAGCTACCTCTTGAGCCCGTATGAGCTACCTCTAGAGTCCTATACGTATCAAACCGTATCCTTTTTACTATGTGTTTAAGTACTCTAGCTTGGTTCCTAGAGGACTTCGGGGAGGAAAGACGGGTAAATGTGTTCATTTATATTTATGTTATGTATGAACTATTTATTCTAATTGGCATGTTTTCAAAGGAGTTTTCATAAGATTAACTGGAAAAGAGTTTTAAAACGTTATCTCTCGTTCCCCCTCGTTGAGTTCATAAGGACTCACCATCTTTTATCATCTCAAGTGAAGAAGATCTGGAACAGGTACCCGACGAGAATGTGCCTGTTGATGATTCCTTGGAGTGATTACGTGCTTTATTTGCCTTGCTTGTCAGTGGCTGTTCTATGAACGTTGTGTTTGCTCTGAAGACTACTTATTTTGTTGATGTAAATGACCCCGTTGTAATTTGGGTCTAGTTTTGGATTGTACTATCTATAACCGGACGAACTTCTTATTTGGTTATTTGCTTTCATTATCTTGAATAGTAGCTATCATAGGCAATTCAACCACAAGGTGAAAAATCAACTAAGTCAATTCTATCTAATTTCACTTAGGTGCTTCTTTGTAAACTAAAGGATAATAGGTACTTAAATGATAGGAAATTGATAAATAAACGGGACATAGTTATCATGCTAGGCTTATTAACCAAACGAGACTTTCAAGATAGACTAGTAGGCATATCGGTTGATGACAAAATAGGAGTCCTTAATGGAATTGGATTAATGATTAGAATAATTGAGGCGTTTAGAAATTAGGTCAAACCAAAGGTCTTAAATACAGCCGTTATGCTATCGGTTTTCCGGAAAAACTTTTGGAGTTCTAGGCCAACGTTAAGCATTAAATCATAACAAAAGGCTAAGTGTATGAAATAACGATAATGATTTAGGTCACACCCTAGTCTAGCCTCCATAGATCGGGTTAGGGTGTAACATAGAGGCTGGGCCGGTAAACCGAGGGCGTGGGGCTTGGGACTAGGTCTCCGTCTTGCTAAGTTGATGCTTGTGTCGGCCTTGGGCCTTGAGAATTCTGAATTTGTGTCTTCAAGAAGCATAATTTTGAATCACCTAGCATGGCAAGAGGATGGGTCGAGAATGGTGGAGTCTTGAGTAGAGTTTTGAGACAATTTTTTTTTATGCTTGTGTCATAAAATTGTCATAGAATGTCTAGGTGTAGATTTTGAAATTGAAGTGCATGCACAAGGCTCCATGTGGTCGGCCAAGGATGTGTTTAAATCTGAATTTTTTTTGTTTGTTCAAGGCTTATTTTATTGTGTGTTTAGGATATGCAAAGAATAAAGAATAAAGAATAAAGAATTCTTAGCTTTTGGTGCAATTTCGTCTTCTAGTGAGTTGAATTAGCAAATTAATATTAGTTAGTGGAGTTTGTAGGATTAATTAATGATCTAGTGCTTCGTGTAAGATGCTTTCTTGATTAACGTGCGGGCACGTTTTCTTAGGTTTAGGGCACGTATTACGAGGTAGGGCACGAACTATGAGACAATTGCATGTTTTCCAAGTAAATGCATGCAACCCTAAATGAATGCACGTAATTCAATGGAAGTCACACAAAATGAAACACAATTCTTAAACCTAGGTCAAGGCACACAAATCTAGGTTAGGGCACACGAAACGAGGTATCACACTCAAATTGAGGTCGGGCCTCACAAGTTATGCGGCGCACAACATACCATTGGAAAACTTGCCGAGAGCTCTACGACGGGGGCAACAAGCCTATTCGGCTGCGTCTAATTTCGGAGCCCATAATCGAATGTTTTCATCAGTTTTGGTACACTTTTCTTCTTTTGCGCTGTATTTTCGTCCCGGATCGTACATCGTGAGCTGCGAAAAGGACGACAACCTAATCCATCACATTTCTATTACTGAATCCCATGGCACCATGGGCAAGAAAACTTCGCTTCACGTAGAGGTTGTGCCCGCAAACCGAGGGCGTAGGGCTTGGGACCAGGTCTCCGTCGCTCTAAACCCCATAACTTTTGATCCGTGAGGAGTTACGCGGTGCACAACATACCGTTGGAAAGCTCTCCGAGAGCTCTACACTGGGGATAGCAAGCTTGCATTGCTGCGGCTGTTTTCGAAACCCAAAATCGAATGTTTTCATCAGTTTTGGGACAATTTCTTCTTTTGCGCTATTTTTTCGTCCCGGATCGTACATCATTAGCCGCGAAAAGGATGACAACCTAATACATCACATTTCTATTTCTGAATCCCATGGCACCTTGGGCAAGACAACTTTGCTTCATGTAGAAGCTAGGCCCGCAAATCGAGGGTGTGGGGCTTGGGACCAGGTCTCCGTCGCTCAAGTGCCCATAACTTTTGATCCGTAAGGAGTTACGTGGCGCATAGCATACCGTTGGAAAGTACTCCGAGAGCTCAACGACGGGGGCAGCAAGCTTATTCGACTGCATCTATTTTCGGAGCCCAAAATCGAACGTTTTTATCAGTTTCGGGATACTTTTCTTCTTCTGCGCTATTTTTTTGTCCCGGATCGTACTTCGTGAGCCACGAAAAGGACGACAACCTAATTCATCACATTTCTATTACTGAATCCCATGACACCTTGGGCATGAAAACTTCGCTTCACGTAGAGGCTGTGCCTGCAAACCGAGGGCGTGGGGCTTGGGACCACGTCTTCGTCGCTCTGAACCCCATAACTTTTGATCCGTGAGGAGTTACGCGGCGCACAGCATACCGTTGGAAAGCTCTAAGAGAGCTCTACAACGAGGATACCAAGCTTGCTTTGCTACGCCTTTTTTTGGAACCCAAAATCGAACATTTTCATCAGTTTCGAGACACTTTTCTTCTTTTGCGCTGTTTTTTCGTCCCGGATCGTACGTCGTTAGCCACGAAAAGGATGACAACCTAATGCATCACATTTCTATTACTGAATCCCACGGCACCTAGGCAAGACAACTTTGCTTCTCATAGAGGTTGGGCCCGCAAACCGAGGGCGTGGGGCTTGGGATCAGGTCTCCGTCGCTCCGGTGCCCATAACTTTTGATCCGCAAGTAGTTACGTAGCGTACAGCATACCGTTGGAAAGCATTCCACGAGCTCTACGATAGGGGCAGCTAGCCTATTCGGCTGCGCCTGTTTTCAGAGCCCAGAATCGAACGTTTTCATTAGTTTTGGGACACTTTTCTTCTTTTGCGCTGTTTTTTCATCGCGGATCTTACGTCGTGAGCCGCTAAAAGGATGAAAACCTAATACATCACATTTCTATTACTGAATCCCATTGTACCATGGGCAAAAGAACTTCACTTCACGTAGAGGCTGGGCCCACAAACCGAGGGCGTGGGGCTTGGGACCAGGTCCCCGTCACTCCGGTGCCCATAACTTTTGATCCGTAAGGAGTTACGCGGCGCACAGCATACTGTTGGAAAGCCCTCCAAGAGGTCTACGACGGGGGCAGCAAGCCTGCTCTACTGCTCCTGTTTTCATAGCCTAAAATCAAACGTTTTAATTAGTTTCGGGACACTTTTCTTCTTTTACGCTATTTTTCTGTCCCGGATCGTATGTCGTGAGCGGCGAAAAGGGCGACAACCTAATCCATCACATTTCTATTACCGAATCCCATGACACCTTGGCCAAGACAACTTCGTTTCACGTAGAGGCTGGTCCTGCAAACAGAGGGCGTGGGGCTTGGGACCAAGTCTCCGTCGCTCGGGTGCCCATAACTTTTGATCCGTAAGGTGTTACGCGGCGCACATCATATCGTTGGAAAGGACTCCAAGAGTTCTACGACGGAGGTAGCAAGCCTGTTCTACTGCGTTTGTTTTTGGATCCCAAAATCGAATATTTTCATTAGTTTCGGGACACTTTTCTTCTTTTGCTCTGTTTTTCTGACTCGGATCGTACGTCGTGAGCCGCGAAAAGGACGACAATCTAATCCATCACATTTCTATTACTGAATCCCACGGCACCTTGGGCAAGACAACTTCGCTTCATGTAGAGGCTGTGCCCGCAAACCGAGGGCGTGGGGCTTGGGACCAGGTCTCCGTCGCTCCGAAGCCCATAACTTTTGATCCGTAAGGAGTTACGTGGTGCACAGCATACCGTTGGAAAGCTCTCCAAGAGCTCTACAACGAGGGCAGCAAGCCTGCTCAGCCGCGCCTATTTTTGGAAACCAAAATCGAACGTTTTCATCAATTTCGATACACTTTTCTTCTTTTGCACTGTTTTTCCGTCCCGGATCGTACGTCGTGAGCCACGAAAAGAACGACAACCTAATCCATCACATTTCTATTACCGAATCCCACGACATCTTGGGCAAGACAACTTCACTTCACGTAGAGGCTGGGCTCGCAAACCGAGGGCGTGGGGCTTAGGACCAGGTCTCCTTCGCTCCGGTGCCCATAACTTTTGATCTGTAAGGAGTTACGCGGCGCACAACATACAGTTGGAAAGCTCTCCGAGATCTCTACGATGGGGGCAGTAAGCCTGCTCAGCTATGCTTGTTTTTAGAGCCTAAAATCGAACGTTTTCCTCAATTTCGGGACACATTTCTTCTTTTGCTCTGTTTTTCTGTCCCAGATCGTACGTTGCGAGCCGCGAAAAGGATAACAACCTAATCCATCACATTTCTATTACTGAATCCCATGGCACCTTGGGCAAGACAACTTCGCTTCACGTAGAGGCTGGGCCGGCAAACTGAGGGCGTGGGGCTTGAGACCAGGTCTTCGTCGCTCCGGTGCCCATAACTTTTGATCCGTAAGGAGTTACGCGACGCACAACTTACAGTTGGAAAGCTCTCCAAGAGCTCTACGACGGGGGCAGCAAGCCTGCTCGATTGCGTCTATTTTTAGAGCCTAAAATATAACATTTTTATCAGTTTTGGGACACTTTTCTTCTTTTGCGTAGTTTTTTCATCCTGGATCGTATGTCGTGTGTGAGGCCCGATCTCGATTTGCGTGCGATACCTCGTTTCGCATGTCTTAACCTCGAATTGCGTGCTTTGACCTAGGTTTCAGAGTCCGGTCTCGTTTTATGTGTCTTGCATTGAATTACGTGCATTCATTTAGAAGTACGTGTATTTTCTTGAAATACGTGCATTGGTCTCGTAGTTCGTGCCTTACCTCGTAGTGTGTGCCCTAGACCTAGGTAAGCGTGCCTGCACGCTAATCAAGAAAGCATCTTACACGAAGCTCTAGATTATTAACTAATCCTACAAACTCCACTAACTAATATTAAAATGCTAAGTCAATGCACTAGAAGACAAAATTTCACCAAAAGCTAAACATTCTTATTCTTTATTCTTCATTCTTTTGCATATTCCAAGCACACTCAATTAAATAAAGCTTAAAGCATGACAAAAATTCAGAAATTGGAGCCAAGATGGCCGGCCATACTAAGGGCTTGAGCAAGGTTTGAACCATTATTTTATATCTTGCATGCTTAGTCAAAAAAGAAAAAGAAAAGCTCACACCATGACAAATCTTTCCTTGCACCAAGACACCTTTTGCTAAACACCAAGCTACACATCTCGGACTCTTCTCCATTGTGTCTCCTCACAATTCAAATTGCTCAACATAACAACACAAATCAGAATTTTGAGAGCATAGGGCCGACACACACACCAACATTTCATTTTCCTCAAAACATTCTCTCTTTCTCTCATCTTCTCTCACTCTCTCGGCCTTGGCTGCATTTATGACTCTCCATAGCTTAAGCTCATCTCCTAAGGTTCACCTAGGCACACAAGGACTCTAGGAAGCTCGACCAAGCAAGCAAGAAGCCAGAAATGCATGCAAGCACACAAGAACCCTTCATTTCTGCTTAGGTTTGTTTGATAGCTTCTATTTCATTTCATTTTGTTCTAGCCACATGCACATACTAAGAACATGGTAACTAAGCTAGGAATTAGAGAATCTCTCGGCCAAGCAAGGAGAAAAGACGTTTTTGTGCATCTTCAAGAATTTTGAGCACCGTTTATCATTAATAGGCTAGGGTGAGGGTTAATCCTTTTTTTAAGCTTTCAAAAACCACATGCATGCCTTCATATGTCTATTTTTACCTATGTACTTGTGGTATATGTGTGTACATGAGCTTTTGTAACCATGCATGGCAAGATATTAAGCTAGAACTTGAAGATAGGTTAAATCGCGAAAATGGCTGATTTCTGACTTGTTAGAGCGAAGTGAATTTGACCTAGTAAATGATGTTGAAAATTAGTTAAAATTGGTAGGTGACTATTTTGGCCAGTTCTGAGAATTGTTCATAGAAATAGGCCAAGGCCAATTTTGACTCTAAGGTCTCCAAAATGGAAAAACATCAAAAGGTGTCTAAATCTGGAAAATCTAGGAAAATGGAGCAGGTTTTTGGCAGTTCACTGTCCTTGTAGAACAAAACAGTTTTTACATAGTAAATGATATTTAAAATGCATGAAATCAGGTAGGTTGCTAGATTTTTCAGTTCTGGACAATTTTTGCAGAAATAGACCAAGGCTAATTATGAATCTAAGAACCTCAAAATTGAAAAAAATCGTAATGTGTCTAAAACTGGACAGTTTTGCGTAGTCTCACGGTTTTGGCCATAACTCCTAAGTATGAACCCCAAATGAGGTGAGGTTTGTTTCTGGATTTAAATCACTCATTAAGATTTAATTTGAAATTTTTTTTACTAGAATTGGAGATTTTTTGCTTGTCTAAATGATTGTGGGAAAACAGACCATTGCAGTGAGGTTTTTATTTAGTGATATGCTTTGAAAAATATTGTAACTTCTCTTGTGGTATTGAATGCTTGGAACTGTGGCACTTGGATGTTGTATGGACTGTTTTGGATGATTGAGGATGTTTTAATTAAACGATGCATGGCTTGGGTTTAATTACGTGACAACTTGCGACTTAATCGCACGTGTAAGTATGAATTGAAACCCTATTGACTAGGAAAACTCGCTAAGTGTTGATCCTATGGTTATTGTGTCTAATTGTGTGATTAGTGGGCTGCCTAATAAATGTTAAGTATGCTTGAAATGTGATTCCAATGATTACATGTTGATAAGTAGACTTTTCTTGCACCCGGTCTCATGTAGACGTCGTTGCATGCTTGTATAAATTTATTACTTGATTACGTGAACCCCGAAACGAGTTATATGACTTGATTTACATGTGTTACATGCCTGCCCGTTTAAAATTCATATAACTCCATGTGTATTACAAGTGAAATTAAATATCAAATCATGCCTCGTATGTATACTTGCCATCGTGCGATCTTATAACTACTCGGAGGCAACCTAGTTTGTTGTCCTCCTAATGTGATATGTTAAATGTTATAAATGTGCATTGCATACAAGGTTGCAACCTTTCATTTTGGCATGGTAGTGTTCACACACACTGGGCGGCATCAGGCTTGCCGGTGCAACCGTGACTACCATTGTCCAATTTCCTCTCTCGCTTGGGGGCTAGACTTCCTCAGAGAGTTGGATCGTAGGATTTCGGGGTACATTTGGAGTATACCTATTTGGCGTGATAGGTGGATGATTTGAAGTCGGCCGCAACAACTGTTATTGGAAATGAATTGAGAGCAAAAGCTCACCGTATCCTTTTCACTATGTGTACAAGTACTCTCGCTTGGTTCCTAGAGGACTTCGGGGAGGAAAGACGGGTAATTGTGTTCTTCTACTTTTATATTACATTATAAACTTACTTGTGTTATATGTCATGCTTTCAAAAAAGGTTTTTCATAAGTTGAACCGGAAAAAGAGTTTCAAAACGTATTCCTCATTCCCCTTCGCTGAGTTCATAAGGACTCACGCTCTTTTATCATCACAGGTGAAGAAGATCAAGAACAGGCACCCGTGGATAACGTGCCTATTGATGACTCTTTGGAATGATTGCATGCCCTGCGTGCCTTACGTGATTGTAGCTGTTTTGTGAACGATATGTTGTTTTGAAGACTATTTCTTATGTTGCTTGTTGTCGTTATTGTATATGACCCCCATTGTAATTTGGGGTCTAATTTTGATTTGTACCGATATTAACTAGACAGACACCCTATTTGCTCGTTCTGCTACTTGGTTTAGTAATTATCACAGGCTTATGAAATATTAGGCAAGGAATCAAGTAAAATGAATCTATCCAATCTTAAGCATGTACTCATTTGTAGGCTAAGATCAATAGGTATTTGCGTAACAGGAATTGACACATAAACGAGACATCGTTATCATGCTAGGTTATTAATAAAATGAGACTTCGAGATAATCAGTCGGCACGTCAATTGGTGATAAATAGTAATCTTAGTTGGAAATGAATTTGAGATTGAAAGTTTTGAGGCGTTTAGAAAATTAGGTCAAACTAAATAGCCCAATTACAGCCGTAATGCTGCCGGTTTTTCGAAAATCTTTTGGAGTTCTAGGCTAACGTTAAGTGTTAAATCTTAACGAATGATTAAGTATGTGAAATGGTATAAATGATTAGATCACACCCTAGTCTAACCTCTATAGGTAGAGTTGGGGTGTGACATCGTGAGCCGCGAAAATGAAGAGAACCTAATCCATCACATTTCTATTACCGAATCCCACGGCACCTTGGGCAAGACAATTTCTCTTTGACGTAGCGGTTGGGCCCGCAAACCGAGCGCGTGGGCTTGGGACCAAGTCTCCGTCGCTCCGGTGCCCATAACTTTTGATCCGTAAGGAGTCACGCGGCGCACAGCATACCGTTGGAAACCCCTCCGAGAGTTCTACGACGAGGGTAGAAAGCTTGCTTGGCAGCGACTATTTTTGGAGCCCAAAATCAAACGTTTTCATCAGTTTCGGGACACTTTTCCTCATTTGCGCTATTTTTTCATCCCGGATCGTATGTCGTGAGCCGCGAACAGGACGACAACCTAATCCATCACAATTCTATTACTGAATCCCACTGCACCTTGGGCAAGACAACTTCGCTTCACGTAGAGGTTGGGCCCGCAAACCGAGGGCGTGGGGCTTGGGACCATGTCTCTATCGCTCCGGTGCCCATAACTTTTGATTCGTAAGGAGTTACGCGGCGCACAACAGACTGTTGGAAAGCCCTCCGAGAGCTCTACGACTGGGGCAGCAAGCCTATTCGGCTGCGTCTATTTTCGGAGTCCAAAATTGAATGTTTTCAATAGTTTCGGGACACTTTTCTTCTTTTGCGCTATTTTTTCGTCCCGGATCGTACGTCGTGAGCCACGAAAAGGACAACAACCTAATCCATTACATTTCTATTACCGAATCCCACAGCACCTTGTCCAAGACAACTTCGCTTCACGTAGAGGCTGGGCCCGCAAACCGAGGGCATAGGGCTTGGGACTAGGTCTCCGTTGCTTCGGTGCCCATAACTTTTGATCTGTAAGGAGTTACGCGGCGCACATCATATCGTTGGAAAGCACTCCAAGAGCTCTACGACGGAGGCAGCAAGTCTATTCGGCTGCGTCTGTTTTTGAAGCCCAAAATTGAACGTTTTCATCAGTTTCAGGACACTTTTCTTCTTTTGCTCTGTTTTTCTATCCCGGATCGTACGTCGTGAGCCGCGAAAAGGACGACAACCTAATCCATCACATTTCAATTTCTGAATTCCATGGCACCTTGGGCAAGACAACTTCGCTTCACATAGAGGCTGTGCCCGCAAACCGAGGGCGTGGGGCTTGGGACCAGGTCTCCGTCGCTCCGAAGCCCATAACTTTTGATCCGTGAAGAGTTACGTGGCGCACAGCATATCGTTGGAAAGCTCTCCGAGAGCTCTACAACGAGGGCAACAAGCCTGCTCAGTCGTGCCTTTTTTGGAACCCAAAATCGAACGTTTTCATCAATTTTGGGATACTTTTCTTCTTTTGCGCTGTTTTTCCGTCACGATTCGTACGTCGTGAGCTGCGAAAAGGAAGACAACCTAATCCATCATATTTCTATTACCGACTCCCACGGTATCTTCAGCAAGACAACTTCGTTTCACGTAGAGGCTGGGCTGGCAAATCGACGGTGTGGTGTCACTCCCCAACCCGACCTATAGAGGTTAGACTAGGATATGATCTAAACATTCATATCATTTCACGCTTAATCGTTCTTTGAGGTTTAACACTTAACGTTAGCCTGAAACTCCAAAAATTCTCCGAAAAAACCGGCAGCATAACGGCTGTAATTGGGCTCTTTAGTTTGACCTAATTTTCTAAAGGCCTCAAAACTTTCAATCTCAAATTCATTTCCAATTGAGTTTACTATTTATCACCAATCGAAATGCCTACTAGTTATCTCGAAGTATCGCTTGATTAACAACCTAGCATGATAACTATGTCTCGTTTGCTTGTCAATCCTTGTTACAAAAGTACCTGTTGATCTTAGTTTACCGATGAGTACTTGCTTAAGATTGGATAGATTCATTTCACTTAACCCTTTACCTAATACTTCATAAGCCTGTGATAGATACTAAACCAGTAGCAAAACGAGCAAATAGGGTGTCTGTCTAGTTAATATTAGTACAATCAAAATTAGACCCCAAATTACAACGGGGGTCATTTACAATAACGACAGTAAGCAACACAAGAAATAGTCTTCAATACAACATATCGTTCACAAAATAGCCACAGTCAAGTAAGGCACATAGGCAAACAATCACTCCAAGGAGTCATCGATAGACACGTTATCCTCAGGTACCTATTCCTGATCTTCTTCACCTGAGATGATAAAAGAGGACGAGTCCTTATGAACTCAGCGAGGGGGAATGAGAAATAAGTTTTGAAACTCTTTTTCCAGTTCAACTTATGAAAACCCTTTTGCAAGCATGACATATATCACAAGTAAATTCATAATGTAATATAAAAGTAAAAGAACACAATTACCCATCTTTCCTCCCCGAGGTCCTCTAGGAACCAAGCGAGAGTACTTATACACATAGTGAAAAGGATACAGTGAGTTTTTGCTCTCAGTTCATTTCCAGTATCAGTTGTTGCGGCTAACTTCAAATCCTCCACTTATCACTCCAAATGGGTGTACTCCGGATGTATCCCGAAATCCTACAACCCAACTCTTCGAGGAAGTCTAGCCCCCAAGCGAGAGAGGGAATTGGACAATGGTAGTCACGGTTGCACCGGCAACCCCGATGCCGCCCGGTGTGCGTGAAACGCTACCACGCCAGAATGAAAGGTTGCAACCTTGTATGCAATGCACATTTATGACATTTAATATATCACATTAGGAGGACAACAAAGCAGGTTGCCTCCGAGCAGTCATAAGATTGCACATTGTCAAGTAAACACGCGAGGCATGCTTTGACACGTAATTTCGCTTGTAAAGCACATGGAGTTATATGAATATTAAACGGGCAGCCATGTAACACACGTAAATCAAGTTATATAAATCATTTCGGGGTTCACGTAATCAAATAATAAGTTTATACAACATGCAACGACGTCTACGTGGGACCGGGTGCAAGAAAGGCCTACTTGACAATATGTAATCATCGAAAATCACATTTAGGGCTATAACGACAACTACGGGCGCACTAATCACATAATTAGACACGATAACCATAGGATCAACACTTAGCGAGTTTTCATAGTCATTAGGGTTTCAGTTCATGCTTACCCGTGCGATTAAGCCATAAGTTGTCACGTAATTAAACCAAAGCCATGCATCGATTAATTAACCATCCTCAATCATTCAAAACAATTTACACAACATCCAAGTGCCACAATCCCAAGCATTTAATACCACAAGAGAAGTTACAATAATTTTCAAAGCATATCACTAGATAAAAACTTCACTGCAATGGTCTATTTTCCCACAATCATTTAGACAAGCAAACAATCTCCAATTCTAGTGAACAAAATTTCAAATTAAATCTTATTAAGTGAACTAAATCCAGAAACAAACCTTGCATCATTTGGAGTTCGGATTCAAGAGTTATAGCCAAAACCGTGATACTACGCAAAACTATCCAGATTTGTACACATTTCAATACTTGTCATTGTTTAGGGCCTTAGGGTCAGATTTAGCCTTAGTCTATTTCTGACAAAAATGTCCAGGACTGAAAATATAGCAACCTACCAAATTTCATGCATTTTAGACATAATTTTCTAAGTCAAAAATGTTTCGTTCTACAAGAACAGTGAACTGCCAAAAACTTGCTTCATTTTCCTGATTTTTTAGATTTAGACACCTTTTGATGTTTTTCCATTTTGGAGACCTTAGAGTCAAAATTGGCCTTAGCCTATTTCTACGAAAAATGCTTAGAACTAGCAAAAATAGTCACCTACCAATTTTCATGCATTTTCAACATCATTTACCAGGCCAAATACACTTCGTTCTAAAAAGTCAGAAATCTGCCATTTTCGCGATTTTCCTATCTTCAAGTTCTAGCTAAATATCTTGACATGCATGGCTACAAAAGCTCATGTACACACATATACCACAAGTACAGAGGTAAAAATAGACATATGAATGCATGCATGTGGTTTTTGAAAGCTTTTAAAAAGGATTAACCCTCACCTTAGCCTATCGACAACAAATGATGCTCAAAACTCTTGAAGATGCACAAATGGTCTTCTCTCCTTGTTTGGCCAAGGGATATTGCTTGATTTCCTTAATTCCTAGCTAAGTTACCATGTCCTTAGTATGTGCATGTGGTTAGAACAAAAAGTAAATGAAATAGAAGCTACCAAACATACCTAAGCCGAAATGAGTGTTCTATGAGCTTGCATGCATGTTTCTTTGCTTCTAGCTTGCTTGGTCGAGCTTCCTAAGGCCTTGAGTGTCTTGATGAACCTTAGGATGATGAGCTTAAGCTATGGAGAGGTGATGAAGCAGCCTAGAGGATGAGAGAAAATGAGAGGATGAGAGAATGAGAGAAAGAAATGAAAAGCTTGAGCATGTGGTCGGCGTTGGGCTTCTACAAATCTGATTTTTGTGTCTTCAAAAGCATATTTTGAATTGTCTAGCATGGGCATTGAATAGATCGAAAATGTGGAGCATGGTGGAGGATAAAATAATGCTTGGTTTCCATTTTTTTTTTTTTTGCATTGTGTCATAGAATGTCTAAACTTGATTTTTGAAATTGCAAAGCATGACAAAAGCTCCTCACATGGTCGGCCAAGGCAAGCTCAATTCTGAATTTTTTGTCTTGTTTTGAGCTTATTTTATTGTGTGTTTGGAATATGCAAAAGAATAAAGAATAAGGAATAAGAATGTTTAGCTCTTGGTGAAATTTCATCTTCTAGTGCATTGACTTGGCATTTTAATATTAGTTAGTGGAGTTTGTAGAATTAATTAATGATCTAGTGGTTCGTGTAAGATGCTTTATTGATTAGCATGTGGGCACGCTTGCCTAGGTTTAGGGTACGCACTACGAGGTAAAGCACGAACTACGAGATGAATGCACGTTTTCTAAGTAAATGCACGCAACCCTAAATGAATGCACATAATTCAATGCAAGGCACATAAAATGAAACACGACTCTTAAACCTAGGTCAAGGCATGCAAATCTAGGTTATGGCACACGAAGCGACATATCGCACGCAAATCGAGGTCGGGCCTCACACGTGGGGCTTGGGACCAGGTCTCCGTCGCTTCGGTGCCTATAACTTTTGATCCGTAAGGAGTTACGCGGCGCACAACATATAGTTGGAAAGCTCTCCGAGAGCTCTACGACGAGGGCAGCAAGCCTGCTCAGCTGCGCCTGTTTTTAGAGCCTAAAATCAAACGTTTTCATCCGTTTCGGAACACAATTCTTCTTTTGCGCAGTTTTTCTGTCCCGGATCATACGTCGTGAGCCGCGAAAAGGACGACAACCTAATCCATCACATTTCTATTACCGAATCCCACGGTACCTTGGGCAAGACAACTTCGTTTCACGTAGAGGCTGGGCCAGCAAACCGAGGGCGTGGGGCTTGGGACTAGGTCTCCGTCGCTCCGGTGCCCATAACTTTTGATCCGTAAGGAGTTACATGGCGCACAACATACAGTTGGAAAGCTCTTCGAGAGCTCTACGACGGGGGCAGCAATCCTGCTTGACTGCACCTACTTTTAGAGCCTAAAATCGAACGCTTTCATCAGTTTTGGGACAATTTTCTTCTTTTGCGCAGTTTTTCAGTCCTGGATCGTATGTCATGAGCCGCGAAAATGAAGACAACTTAATCCATCACATTTCTATTACCGAATCCCACGACACCTTGGGCAAGTCAACTTCGCTTTGACGTAGAGGCTAGGCCCGCAAACTGAGCGCGTGGGCTTGGGACCAAGTCTCCGTCGCTCCAGTGCCCATAACTTTTGATCCGTAAGGAGTTATGCGGCGCACAGCATACCGTTGGAAACCTCTTCGAGAGTTCTACGACGGAAGCAGCAAACTTGCTCGGCTGCGACTATTTTCGATGCCCAAAATCGAACGTTTTCATCAGTTTTGGGACATTTTTCCTCTTTTGCGCTATTCTTTCATCCCGGATCGTATGTCGTGAGCCGCGAAATGGACGACAACCTAATCCATCACATTTCTATTACTGAATCCCAATGTACCTTGGGCAAGACAACTTCGCTTCACGTAGAGGCTAGGCCCGCAAACCGAGGGCGTGGGGCTTAGGACCAGGTCTCCGTCGCTCCGGTGCCCATAACTTTAGATCCGTAAAGAGTTACGCGGCGCACAACATACCGTTAGAAAGCCCTCCAAGAGCTCTACGACGGGGGCAGAAAGCCTACTCTACTGCGCCGGTTTTCAGAGCCTAAAATCAAACGTTTTCATCAATTTCGAGACACTTTTCTTCTTTTGCGCTATTTTTTCGTCCCGGATCGTACGTCGTGAGCCGCGAAAAGGACGACAACCTAATCCATCACATTTCTATTATTGAATCCTACAGCACCTTGGCGAAGACAACTTCGCTTCACATAGAGGCTGGGCCAGTAAACCGAGGGCGTGGGGATTGGGACCAGGTCTCCGTCACTCCGGTGCCTATAACTTTTGATCGGTAAGGAGTTACGCGGCGCACAGCATACCGTTGGAAACCACTCTGAGAGCTCTACGATGGGGGCATTATGCCTGCTCGGCTGCGCCTGTTCACAGAGCCTAAAATCAAACGTTTTCATTAGTTTCAGGACACTTTTCTTCTTTTGCGTAGTTTTTTCGTCCCGGATCATACGTCGTGAGCCTCGAAAAGAACGACAACCTAATACATCACATTTCTATTATCGAATCCCGTGGCACCTTGAGCTAGACAACTTTGCTTTCACGTAGAGGCTGGGCCTGCCAACCGAGCACGTGGACTTGTGACCAAGTCTCCGTCACTCCGGTGCCCATAATTTTTGATCCGTAAGGAGTTACGCGGCGTACAACATACCGTTGGAAAGCTCTTCGAGAGCTCTACGATGGGGGCAGCAAGCCTTCTTGGCTGTGCCTATTTCTGAGCCCAAAATCGAACGTTTTCATTAGTTTCGGGACATTTTTCTTCTTTTGCGCTGTTTTTTCATCCTGGATCGTTCGTCGTGAGCCGCGAAAAGGACGACAACCTAATCCATCACATTTCTATTACTGAATCCCACGACACCTTGGGCAAGACAACTTCGATTCACGTAGAGGCTGGGCCCGCAAACTGAGGGCGTGGGGCTTGGGACTAGGTCTTCGTTACTCTGGTGCCCATAACTTTTGATCTGTAAAGAGTTACGCGGTGCATAGCATACCATTGGAAAGCACTTCGAGAGCTCTACGGCGAGGGCATCTAGCCTACTCGGCTGCGCCTATTTTCAGAGCCCAAAATTGAACTTTTTCATCAATTTTTTGACACTTTTCTTCTTTTGCGCTGTTTTTCCGTCCCGGATCGTACGTCATGAGCCGCGAAAAGGATGACAACATAATACATCATATTTCTATTACTGAATCCCATGGCACCTTGAGCAAGATAACTTAGCTACACGTAGAGGATAGGCTCGCAAACCGAGGGCGTAGGGCTTGGGACCAGGTCTCCGTTGCTCTGGTGGCCATAACTTTTGATCCGTAAGGAGTTTCGCAGAGCACAACATACAGTTGGAAAGCTCTCCGAGAGCTCTACGACAGGGGCGGCAAGCCTGCTCGGCTGCGCCTATTTTCAGAGCCTAAAATCAAACGTTTTCATCAGTTTCGGGACACTTTTCTTCTTTTGTGCTATTTTTTCGTCCCGGATCATACGTCGTGAGCTGCGAAAAGGACGACAACCTAATACATCACATTTCTAATACAGAATCCCATGGTACCTTGGGCAAGACAACTTCGCTTCACGTAAAGGCTGGGCCCGCAAACCGAGGGCGTAGGGCTTGGGACCAGGTCTCTGTCGTTCCGGTGCCCATAACTTTTGATCCGTAAAGAGTTACGTGGCGCACAGCATACTGTTGGAAAGCACTCCGAGAGCTCTACGTCGGGGGTAGCTAGCCTGTTCGGCTGTGCCTATTTTTTGAGACTAAAATTGAACATTTTCATCAGTTTCAGACATTTTTCTACTTTTGCGCTGTTTTTCCGTCCTAGATCGTAAGTCGTGAGCCACAAAAAGGGCGACAACCTAATACATCTCATTTCTATTACTGAATCCCATGGCACTTTGGGCAAGACAACTTAGCTACACGTAGAGGCTTGGGACCAGGTCTCTATCGCCCCGGTGCCCATAACTTTTGATCCGCAAGGAGTTACGTGGCGCATAGCATACCGTTGGAAAGCTCTCCAAGAGCTCTACAATGGGGGCAGCAAGCCTGCTCGGCTGCGCCTGTTTTCAGAGCCCAAAATCAAACGTTTTTATCAGTTTCGGGACCCATTTCTTCTTTTGCTCTATTTTTTCATCCCGGATAGTACGTCGTGAGCCGCAAAAAGGACGACAACCTAATCCATCACATTTCTATTACCGAATCCCAAGGCACCTTGGGCAAGACAACTTCGCTTTGACGTTGAGACTGGGCCAGCAAACCGAGTGCATGGGGCATGGTTCCAAGTCTCCGTCGCTCCGGTGCCCATAACTTTTGATTCGTAAGGAGTTACGCAGCGCACAGCATACCGTTGGAAAGCTCTCCGAGAGCTCTACGACGAAGGCTCGAGCCTGCTCGGCTGCGCCTATTTTCAGAGAACAAAATCGAACATTTTCATCAGTTTCGGGACATTTTTCTTCCTTGCGCTATTTTTTCATCGTGGATCATACGTCGTGAGCCGCGAAGGACGACAACCTAATCCATCACATTTCTATTTCCGAATCCCATGGCACCTTGGGCAAGACAACTTCACTTCACGTAGAGGTTGGACCCGCAAACCAAGGACGTGGGGCTTGGGATCAGGTCTCCGTCGCTCCGATTCCCATAACTTTCGATCCGTAAGGAGTTACACGATACACAGCATTCCGTTGGAAAGCTCTCCGAGAGCTCTACGACATGGCCTGCAATCCTGCTCGGTTGTGCCTATTTTTGGAGACAAAAATCGAACGTTTTCATCAATTTTGGGACACTTTTCTTCTTTTGCGCAGTTTTTTCGTCCCAGATCGTACGTCGTGAGCCGCGAAAAGGACGTCAACCTAATCCATCACATTTCTATTATTGAATCCCACCGCACCTTGGGCAAGACGACTTCGCTTCACGTATAGGCTGGGCCTACAAACCGAGGGCGTGGGGCTTAGGACCAGGTCTCCGTCACTCCAGTTCCCATAACTTTCGATCCGTAAAGAGTTACGCGGCGCACAGCATACCGTTGGAAAGCTCTCCGAGTGCTCTGCGACATGGTCTGCAATCCTGCTCGGCTGTGCCTATCTTCGGAGCCTAAAATCGAACATTTTCATTAATTTCAGGACACTTTTCCTCTTTTGCGCTATTTTTTATCCCGGATCGTACGTTGTGAGCCGCGAAAAGGACAACAACCTAATCCATCACATTTCTATTACCGAATCCCACATTACCTTGGGCAAGACAACTTCGCTTCACGTAGAGGCTGGGCCTGCAAACCGAGGGCGTGGGGCTTGGGACCAGGTCTCTGTCGCTCCGGTGCCCATAAATTTTGATCCGTAAGGAGTTACGCGGCGTACAACATACCGTTGGATAGTACTCTGAGAGCTCTACGACGGGGGCAGCTACTCTGTTCGGCTGCGCCTATTTTCGGATCCCAAAATTGAACGTTTTCATCAGTTTTGGGACACTTTTCTTCTTTTGCGCTATTTTTCCGTCCCGGATCGTACGTCGTGAGCTGCGAAAAGCACGACAACCTAATACATCACATTTTTATTACTGAATCCCAAGGCACCTTGGGCAAGAAAACTTAGCTACACGTAGAGGCTGGGCCCGCAATCCGAGGGCGTAGGGCTTGGGACCAAATCTCCGTCACTCCGGTGCCCATAACTTTTGATCCGTAAGGAGTTACGAGGCGCACAGCATACCGTTGGAAAGCTCTCTGAGAGCTCCACAACAGGGGCAGCAAGCCTACTCAATTGCACCTATTTTCAGACCCCAAAATCAAACATTTTCATCAATTTTGGGACACTTTTATTCTTTTGCGCTGTTTTTCCGTCCTGGATAGTACGTCGTGAGCCGCGAAAAGGACAACAACCTAATCCATCACATTTCTATTACCGAATCCCACGGGACTTTGGGCAAGACAACTTCTCTTTGACGAAAAGGCTGGGCCTGCAAACCGAGCACATGGGGCATAAGACCAAGTCTATCTCGCTACGGTGCCCATAACTTTAGATCCGTAAGGAGTTACGTAGCGCACAACATACTGTTGGAAAGCTCTCAGAGAGCTCTACGATGTGGGCAGCAATCCTGCTCGGCTGTGTCCATTTTCAGAGCCCAAAATCTAACGTTTTCATCAGTTTTGAGACATTTTTCTTCTTTTGTGCAGGTTTTTCGTCCCATATCGTACATCGTGAGCCGCGAAAAAACCATCACATTTTTATTATCGAATCCCATGGCACCTTGGGCAAGACAACTTAGCTACAAGTAGAGGCTGGGCCCGCAGACTGAGGGCGTAGGGCTTAGGACCAGGTCTCCGTCGCTCCGGTGCCCATAACTTTTGATCCGTAAGGAGTTACGCGACGCACACCATATACTGTTGGAAAGTACTCCGAGAGCTCAACGATGGGGGCAGCAAGCCTGCATGGCTGCTCCTATTTTCAGAGCCTAAAATCAAATGTTTTCATAAGTTTTCGGACACTTTTCTTCTTTTGCGCTATTTTTTCATCCCGGATCGTACGTCGTGAGCAGCGAAAAGGACGACAACCTAATCCATCACATTTCTATTACCGAATCCTACGACACCTTGGGCAAGACAACTTCGCTTTGACGTAGAGGCCGGGCCCGTCACCTGAGCGTGTGGGGCATAGGACCAAGTCTCCGTCACTCCGGTCCCCATAACTTTTGATCCGTAAGGAGTTTCGCGGAGCACAGCATACCGTTGGAAAACTCTCCGAGAGCTCTACGACGAAGGCAACAAGCCTGCTCGACTGCGCATATTTTCAAAGACCAAAATTGAACGTTTTCATCAGTTTTAGGATATTTTTCTACTTTTGCGATGTTTTTTCATTGCGGATCGTACGTCGTGAGCTGCGAAAAGGACGACAACCTAATCCATCACATTTCGATTACCGAATTCCATGGCACCTTGGGCAGGATAACTTCACTTCACGTAGAGGCTGGGCCCGTAAACTGAGGGCGTGGGGCTTGGGACCTGGTCTCCGTCGCTCCGGTGCCCATAACTTTTGATCCGTAAGGAGTTACGCAGAGCACAGTATACCGTTGGAAAGCTCTCCGAGAGGTCTACGATGTGGGCAGCAATCCTGCTTGGCTGGGGCTATTTTTCAGAGCCCAAAATCGATCGTTTTCATCAGTTTCGGGACACATTTCTTCTTTTACGCTGTTTCGCCATCCCGGATCGTACGTCGTGAGCCGCGAAAAGTACGACAACCTAATCCATCACATTTCTATTACCGAATCCCACTGTACCTTGGGAAAGACAACTTCGCTTTGGCGTAGAGGCTGGGCCCGCAAATAGAGCGCATGGGGCATGGAACCAAGTCTCCGTCATTCCGGTGCCCATAACTTTTGATTCGTAAGGAGTTACGCGGTGTACAACATACCGTTGGAAAGCTCTTCGAGAGCTCTACAACGAGGGCAACAATCCTGCTTAGCTGCGCCTATTTTCAGAGACCAAAATCGAACGTTTTCATCAGTTTCGGGATATTTTTCTTCTTTTACACTGTTATTTCATCGCGGATCGTACGTCGTGATCCACGAAAAGGACGACAACCTATTCCATCATATTTCTATTATCGAATCACATGGCACCTTGGGCAAGATAATTTCACTTCACGTAGAGGCTGGGCCCGCAAACCGAGGGCGTGGGCTTGGGACCAGGTCTCCGTCGCTCCGGTGCCCATAACTTTTGATCCGTAAGGAGTTACGCAGCGCACAACATACCATTGGAAAGCTCTTCAAGAGCTCTACAATGGGGGTAGCAAGCCTGCTCGGCTGTACCTATTTTCGGAGCCGAAAATCGAATGTTTAATTAGTTTTGGGACACTTTTCTTCTTTTGCGCTATTTTTTCGTTCCGGATCGTACGTCGTGAGCCGCAAAAAGGACGACAACCTAATCCATCACATTTCAATTACCGAATCCCACGGTACCTTGGGAAAGACAACTTCGCTTCACGTAGAAGCTGGGCCCAAAAACAGAGGGAGTGGGGCTTGGTACCAGGTCTCCGTCGCTCTGGTACCTATAACTTTTGATCCGTAGGGAGTACGCGGCGCACAACATACCGTTGGAAAGCACTCCGAGAGCTCTACGACGGAGGCAACTATCTTGTTCGGCTGCGCCTATTTTTGATGCCCAAAATTGAACATTTTTATCAATTTCAGTACACTTTTCTTCTTTTGCGCTGTTTTTCCATCCCGGATCGTGCGTCGTGAGCTGCGAAAAGGATGATAACCTAATACATCACATTTCTATTACTGAATCCCATGGCACCTTGTACAAGACAATTTAGATACACATAAAGGCTGGGCTCGCAAACCGAGGGCGTATGGCTTGGGACCAGGTCTCCGTCGCTCAGATGCCCATAACTTTTGATCCGGAAGGAGTTATGCGGAGCACAGCATAACGTTGGAAAGCTCTCCAAGAGCTCTACAACGGGGGCAGCAAGCCCGCTCGGCTAAAATCAAACGTTTTCATCAGTTTTGGGATAGTTTTCTTCATTTGCGCTATTTTTCCGTCCGAATAGTACGTCGTGAGCCACGAAAAGGACAGCAACCTAATAAATCACATTTCTATTACCAAATCCTACGGCACCTTGGGCAAGACAACTTCGCTTTGACGTAGAGGCTGGGCCCGCAAACCGAGCGCGTGGGGCATGGGACCAAGTCTCCATTGCTCCAGTGCCCATAACTTTTGATCCGTAAGGAGTTACGCGGTGCACAGCATACCGTTGGAAAGCACTTTTAGAGCTCTACGACCGGGGCATCAAGCTTGCTTGGCTGTGCCTATTTTCGGAGCCCAAAATCGAATGTTATCATCAGTTTTGGGACACTTTTCTTCTTTTGCGCTGTTTTTTCATCCCGGATTGTACGTCGTGAGCCGCGAAAAGGACGACAACCTAATCCATCACATTTCTATTACCGAATCCCACGGTACCTTGGGCAAGACAACTTCGCTTTGATACAGAAGCTGGGCCCACAAACCGAGCGCGTGGGGCATGGGACCAAGTCTTCGTTACTCCGGTGCCCATAACTTTTGATCCGTAAGGAGTTACGCGGTGCACAACATACCGTTAGAAAGCTCTCAGAGAGCTCTACGACGAGGGAAGTAAGCCTGCTCGGCTGCGCATATTTTCGGAGACTGAAATTGAACATTTTTATCAATTTTGGGACATTTTTCTTCTTTTGCGCTGTTTTTTCATCACGGATCGTACGTCGTGAGCTGCGAAAAGGATGACTACCTAATCCATCATATTTCAATTACCGAATCCGATGGCACCTTGGGCAAGACAACTTCACTTCACATAGAGGCTAGGCTATCAAACCGAGGGCGTAGGGCTTGGGACCAGGTATCTATCGCTCCGGTGCCCATAACTTTTGATCTATAAGGAGTTACGCGGCGCACAGTATACCGTTGGAAAGCTCTTCGGGAGCTCTACAACAGAGGCAGCAAGCCTGCTCGGCTAAAATCCAACATTTTCATCAGTTTCGGAAAACTATTCTTCAGTTGCACTATTTTTTCGTCCCGATAGTACGTCGTGAGCCGCAAAAAGGACGACAACCTAATGCATCACATTTCTATTACCGAATCCCACGGCACCTTGGGCAAGACAACTTCTCTTTGACGTAGAGGCTGGGCCCGTAAACCGAGCGCGTGGGGCATGGGACCAAGTCTTCGTTGCTTTGGTGCCCATAACGTTTGATCCATAGGGAGTTACGCGGTGTACAACATACCGTTGGAAAGCTCTTTGAGAGCTCTACAACGGGGGCAGCAAACCTGCTCAGCTAAAATCAAACGTTTTCATCAGTTTCAGGACACTTTTCTTAATTTGCGCTATTTTTCTGTCGGGATAGTACGTCGTGAGCCGCAAAAAGGACGACAACTTAATGCATCACATTTCTATTACCGAATCCCTTGGCACCTTAGGCAAGCCAACTTCGCTTTGACATGGAGGCTGGGCCAGCAAACCGAGCGCGTGAGGCATGGGACCAAGTCTTCGTTGCTCCGGTGCCCATAACTTTTGATCCGTAAGGAGTTACGCGGCGTGCAGCATACCATTGGAAAGCTCTCTGAGAGCTCTACGATTGGGGCAGCACGCCTGCTCGGCTGCACCTATTTTTGAAGCCCAAAATCGAACGTTTTCATCAGTTTTAGGGCACTTTTCTTCTTTTGCGCTGTTTTTTCATCCTGAATCGTACATCGTGAGCCGCGAAAAGGACGATAGCCTAATCCATCATATTTTTATTACCGAATCCCAGGGCACCGTGGGAAGACAACTTCATTTTGACCTAGAGGTTGGGCCCGCAAACTGATGGCGTGGGGCATGTGACCAAGTCTCCGTCGCTCTGGTGCCCATAACCTTTGATCTGTAAGGAGTTACGTGGTGCACAACATACCGTTGGAAAGCTCTCCGAGAGCTTTACGACGTGAGCAGCAAGCCTGCTCAGCTATGCCTATTTTCGGAGACTAAAATCAAACTTTTTCATCAGTTTCGGGACATGTTTCTGCTTTTGCGCTATTTTTCCTACCCGGATCGTATGTCGTGAGCCGCAAAAAGGACGACAGCCTAATCAATCACATTTCTATTACTGAATCCCACGGCACCTTGGGCAAGACAACTTCACCTCATGTAGAGGCTGGGCCCGCAAACCAAGGGCATGGGGCATGGGGCATGGGACCAGGTATCCGTCGCTTCGGTGCCCATAACTTTTGATCCGTAAGGAGTTACGCGGCGCACAGTATAACCTTGGAAAGCTCTTTGAGAGCTCTACAACGTGTGCAGCAATCCTGCTCAGTTGTGCCTATTTTCAGAGCCCAAAATCGAACGTTTTCATCATATTCGGGACACTTTTCTTCTTGTGTGTTGTTTTTTCGTCCCGGATCGTACGTCGTGAGCTGCGAAAAGGACGACAACCTAATCCATCACATTTCTATTGCCGAATCCCACGACAACTTGGACAAGAAAACTTGGCTACACGTAGAGGCTGGGCCCGTAAGCCGAGGGCGTGGAGCTTGGGACCAGGTCTCCGTCGCTCCGGTGCCCATAACTTTTGATCCGTAAGGCATTACACGGCGCACATCATACCGTTGGAATGCACTCCAAGAGCTCTATAACGTGGGTAGCAAGTCTGCTCGACTACGCCTATTTTTAGAGCTTTAAATCAAATATTTTCATCAGTTTCAAGATATTTTTCTTCTTTTACGCAGTTTTTTCGTCCCCGATAGTACGTCGTGAGCCGCGAAAAGGACGACAACCTAATCCATCACATTTCTATTACTGAATCCCACGGCACCTCGGGCAAGACAACTTCGCTTTGACGTAGAGGCTGGCCCCGCAAACCGAGCGTGTGGGGTATGGGACCAAGTCTCTGTCACTCCGGTGCCCATAATTTTTTATCCGTATGGAGTTACGCGGTGCACAGCATACCAAGCTCTCCGAAAGCTCTACGACGGGGGCAGCAAGCCTGGTCGGCTGCGCCTGTTTTTGGAGCCCAAAATTGAACATTTTCATCAATTTCGGGACACTTTTCTTGTTTTTCACTATTTTTTCGTCTCGGATCGTACCTTGGCAGCCGCGAAAAGGACGACAACCTAATCCATCACATTTTTCTTACCGAATCCCACAGTACCTTGGGTAGCACAACTTCGCTATGACGTAGAGACCGGGCCCGCAAACCGACCGCGTGGGGTATGGGACCAAGTCTTCTCGCCTGCGCATATTTTCAGAGACCAAAATCGAACATTTTCATCAGTTTCGGGACATTTTTCTTCTTTTGCGCTGTTTTTTCAACCCAGATCGTACGTCGTGAGTCGCAAAAAGGACGACAACCTAATCCATCACATTTCTATTACCGAATCCCATGGCACATTGGGCAAGACAACTTCACTTCACATAGAGGCTGGGCCCGTAAACCGAGCGTGTGGGGTATGGGACCAAGTCTCCGTCGCTCTGGTTCCCATAACTTTTGATCCGTAAGGAGTTGTGCGGCGCACAACATACCGTTGGAAAGCTCTCCGAGAGCTCTACGACGAAGGCAGCAAGCCTGCTCAGCTACATATATTTTTGGAGACCAAAATTGAATGTTTACATCAGTTTCGGGATATTGTTCTTCTTTTGCATTGTTTTTTCATCGCGGATTGCACGTCATGAGCCGCGAAAAGGACGACAAACTAATCCATCACATTTCTATTACCGAATCCCATGACACCTTGGGCAAGACTACTTCACTTCATGTAGAGGCTTGGCCCGCAAACCGAGGGCGTGGGGCATGGGACCAGGTATCCGTCGCTCCGGTACCCATAACTTTTGATCCCTAAGGAGTTACGCGACGCACAATATACCGATAGAAAGCTCTCCGAGAGCTCTACGACGTGGGCAGCAATCCTGCTCGTCTGTTGTCACGCCCCAACCCGACCTATGAAGGTTAGACTAGGGTGTGATTTAAATATTCAAGTCATATCACATACTTAATCGTTCAAGAGGGTTTAACACTTAACATTTTAGCCTAAACTCCACAAATTCTCTGAAAAACCGGCAGCATAACGGCTGTAGTTAGGACCTTTTTGTTTGACCTAACTTCTAAACGGCTCAATTATTCCAATCATTAATCCAATTCCATTAAGGACTCCTATTTTGTCTCATCAACCGATATGCCTAGTAGTCTATCTTGAAGGTCTCGTTTGGTTAATAAGCCTAGCATGATAACTATGTCCCGTTTATTTATCAATTTCCTATCATGCAAGTACCTATTATTCTTTAGTTTACAAATAAGCACCTAAGTGGAATTAGATCGAATTGACTTAGTTGATTTTTCACCTAGTGGTTTAATTGCCTACGATAGCTACTATTCAAGATAATGAAAGCAAATAACCAAATAAGAAGTTCGTCCGGTTATAGATAGTACAATCCCAAAATTAGACCCAAATTACAACGGGGTCATTTACATCAATAAAATGAATAGTTTGCAATCAAACACAACATCCATATAGCAACCACTTTCAAGCAAAGCATAAAAGCATGTAGTCACTCCAAGGAATCGTCAACAAGCACATTCACTTCGGTATCTGTTCCAAATCTGCTGTACCGGTGACAAAAAAGAGGGTGAGTCCTTATGAACTCAGCGAGGGGGAACGAGAGATAACGTTTTGAAATCCTTTTCCTGTTAAACTTATGAAAACTCCTTTGAAAACATGTCAAACAGAATAAGTAAGCTTATAATATAGCATATATATATATATATATGAACACATTTACCCGTCTTTCCTCCCCAAGGTCCTCTAGGAACCAATTGAGAGTACTTAAACACATAGTAAAAAGGATACGATTTGATACGTACAGGACTCTAGAGGTAGCTCATACGGGCTCAAGAGGTAGCTCCCACCACATTTAGGTGTAGCACTTTCCCCCGCATAGCACTTACTTCCTATCGTTCAAGTTCATTTTCAGTAACAGTTGTTGCAGCCGGCTTCAATCATCCACTTTTCAGGCCAAATGGGTGTACTCCGGATGTACCCCGAAATCCTATGACCCAACTCTTCGAGGAAGTCTAGCCCCCAAGCGAGAGAGGGAATTGGACAATGGTAGTCACGGTTGCACCGGCAAGCCCGATGCCGCCCGGTGTGCGTGAAACGCTACCATACCAGAATGAAAGGTTGCAACCTCATATGCAATGCACATTTATGACATTTAATATATCACATTATGAGGACAACAAAGTAGGTTGCCTCTAGACAGTCATAAGATTACACATTGATAAGTAAACAAGCGAGGCACGAATAGACAAGTAATTTTACTTGAAAGGCACATGGAGTTATATGAACATTAAACGAGCAGCCATGTACGCACGTAAATTAAGTCATATAACCCATTTCGAAGTTCACATAATCAAATAATAAGATTATTCAACATGTAACGACATCTACATGGGTCCGGGTGCAAGAAAGGCCTACTTGTCAACATGTAATCATCAAAATCACATTTAGGGCTACAGGGGCAACTACGGGCAGCCTACTAAACATATAATTAAACACGATATTCATAGGATCAACACTTAGTGAATTTACCTAGTCGTTAGGGTTTCCATTTCGTGCTTACCCGTGCGATTAAGCCCCAAGTCAACTCAAAATCAATCTCAAGCCATGCATCAATTAATTCAAACATCCCCAAGTATTCAAAAAAGTTCACACAACATCCCAATGCCACAATCCCAAGCATTTAATACTACAAGAGAAGTTATAACAAATTTTCTAAGCATATAACTAAGTGAAACCCTCACTGCAATAGGCTGTTTTCTCACAATCATTAAGACAAGTAAACAATCTACAATTCTAGTGAATAAGATGTCAAATTAAAGCTTAAGAAATGAACTAAAATCAGAAACAAATCTTGCATTGTTTGGAGTTCGGGTCCAATAGTTATAGCCAAAACAGTGGGATTGCACAAAACTGTCCAGATTTGCACACATTTCCATACTTGTCATTTTTGAGATCATTAGGGTCAGATTTAGCCTTAGTCCATTTCTGAAAAAAATGTCCAGAACTGACAAACCTAGTAGTACACCAAATTTCATGCATTTTGGAAATCATTTACTAAGTCAAAACTGGTTCGTTCTACAAGGTCAGTGAATCTGCCAAAACCTGCTTCATTTTTCAGATTTTGCAGATTTGGACACATTTCAATGATTTACCATTTTTAGGACCTTAGAGTCAAAATTCGCTTTAGACTATTTCTGGGAAAAATGTTCATAACTGGTAAAACTAGTTGTCTATCAATTTTCATGCATTTGCAACCTCATTTACCTAGCCAAAAATCACCTCGAACCGACAAGACAGAAAGCTATCACATGCACGATTTCATCTATCATCACATTCTAGCCCAAAATCTTGCCATGCATGGTTATAAAAGCTTATGAACACACATATATCTCAAGTACAGAAGCAAGGACATACATTTAAAAGCATGCATGTGGATTCTTGAAAGATTTTCAAAAAGTTTTAGCCCTCACCTTAGCAAAACAACAAGAAGATGCACAAGACTTTGATGAAGCACAAGATTTGTTCTTTTCCTTGCTTAGCCAAGACTCCACCCGTTTTTTTCTCAATTTTCCTAGCTTATTGACAAAGTTCTTAGTAGGTGCATGAGGTTAGAAAAAAGAAGAAAAGAAATGGAAGCTAGGAAACTCACCTAAACCGAAATGGAAGTTCAAAGAGCTTGCATGTGTGTTTCTTACATCCTAGCTTGTTTAATCGAGTTTCTTAGCTTCTAGCTTGCCTTGATGAACCATGGAATGATGAAGATGAGCTAGGGAGTGTATGAACTCAGCCAAAACCGAGATTGAGAGAGAGAGAATGAGAGGGAGAGAGAGAAATGAGAGAAAATAGAAGCTTTTGCAATTGTTGATGCAAATGTTGGCCTTGGGCATGCAAAAATCAGATTTGTGTCTCCAAGAAGCACAATTTGAATCATCCTAGCATGGGCATATGCATGTGTCGAGATTTTGGGTGCATTGGGTAGGGTTTTGGGTTAATTTTTATGCATTTGTGTCATATAATTGTCATAGGAATGTTGGAAATTTAGGGAATCTAGGTAGAATAAAATATAGGAATATTTGTTGATGAGTTGAATTATGAATAGAATAATAGATAGTAGGAAATGTAGGAATAGTTTAGTATTATTTTATTGTTAGTGGAGTTTGTAGAGAATTTGAATTAGGAATATAATATTGGTTAGTGGATTGTGTAGGATTCTTTCTTGATTAGCGTGTAGGCACACAGTTCGAGGTTTAGGATACACACTACGAGGCACGCACCGAAATCAATACGGGGCATGAATCACGAGGTGGACACGAACTACGAGACGAATGCATGTTTTTCAAGTAAATGCACGTAAATTGAGGTACGATTATTAAACCTAGGTTAAGACACACAATTCAAGGTCAGAGCACACGAAACGAGGATTAGGGCACATCATTCTAGGCACGAATGATGAAGCATGCACGAAAACCAAGACAGGTCGGTCATATAATTTTTGGTCTATGGCACGCAAATCAAGGTAACACACGTTATTCGGGGTCAGGCCTCACAACTGCGCCTATTTTAGTAGCCCAAAATCGAACGTTTTCATCAGTTTCGGGACACTTTTCTTCTTTTGCACTATTTTTCTGTCCCGAATCATATGTCGTGAGCCGCTAAAAGGACGACAACCTAATCCATCACAATTCTATTACTGAATCACATGGCACCTTAGGCAAGACAACTTAGCTACACGTAGAGGCCGGGCCCGCAAACAGAGGGCGTAGGGCTTGGGACCAGGTCTCCATCGCACTGGTGCCTATAATTTTTTATCCGTAAGGAGTTACGTGGCGCATAGCATACTGTTTGAAAGCTCTCCGAGAGCTCTACGACGGGGGTAGCAAGCCTGCTCGGCTGCGCCTGTTTTCATGGCCTAAAATCAAATGTTTTCATCAGTTTCGGGACACTTTTCTTCTTTCGCGCTATTTTTCCGCCCCGGATCGTACGTCGTGAGACGCGAAAATGACGACAACCTAATCCATGACATTTCTATTACCGAATCCCACGGAACCTTGGGCAAGACAACTTCACTTTGACGTAAAGGCTGGGCAAACTGAGCGCGTGGGGCATGGGACCAGGTGTCCGTCGCTCCCGTGCCCAGAACTTTTGATCCGTAAGGAGTTACGCGGCGCACAGCATACCGTTGGAAAGCTCTCCGAGAGTTCTACAATGGGGGTAGTGAGCCTACACTCTTGTGCCTGTTTTCGAAGCCCAAAATCGAACGTTTTCATCAGTTTAGGGATACTTTTCTTCTTTTGCGCAGTTTTTCTGTCCCGGATCGTACGTCGTGATCCGCAAAAAGGACGACAACCTAATCCATCATTTTTCTATTAACAAATCCCACGACACCTTGGGCAAGACAACTTCGCTTTGACGTAGAGGGTGGGCCCGCAAACTGAGCGCGTGGGGCTTGGTACCAGGTCTCCATCGCTCCGGTGCCCATAACTTTTGATCCGTAAGGAGTTACGCGGCGTGCAGCATACCATTGGAAAGCTCTCTGAGAGCTCTACGATTGGGGCAGCACGCCTGCTCGGCTGCACCTATTTTTGAAGCCCAAAATCAAATATTTTCATCAGTTTTGGGATACTTTTTCTTCTTTTGTGCTTTTTTTTTTGACCCGGATCGTACGTCGTGAGCAGCGAAAAGGGTGACAACCTAATCAATCACATTTCTATTACCGAATCTCACGATACCTTAGGCAAGACAACTTCGCTTCACGTAGAGGTTGGGCCGGCAAACCGAGGGCGTGGGGCTTGGGACCAGGTCTCCGTCGCTACGGTGCCCATAACTTTTGATCCGTAAGGAGTTACGCGGCGCACAACATGCTGTTGGAAACCACTCCGAGTGCTCTACGACGGGGGTAGCTAGCCTTTTCAGCTACGCCTACTTTCGGAGCCCAAAATTGAACATTTTCATCAGTTTTGGGATACTTTTCTTCTTTTGCGCTATTTTTTTATCCCGGATTGTACGTCGTAAGCCGCAAAAAAAATGACAACCTAATACATCACATTTATATTACTGAAACCCACAGTACCTTGGGCAAGACAACTTAGCTACACATAGAGGTTGGGCCCGCAAACCGAGGGCGTAGGGCTTGGGACCAGGTCTCCGTCGCTCCGGTGCCCATAACTTTTGATCCGGGAGTTACGCGGCGCACAACATACCGTTGGAAAGCTCTTCGAGAGCTCTACGACAGGGGCAGCAAGCCTACTCGGCTGCGCTTGGTTTCAGTGCCTAAAATCAAACGTTTTCATCAGTTTTGGGACACTTTTCTTTTTTTTGCGCTGTTTTTCCATCCCGGATCGTACAGATGGATCGTACACCGTGAGCCATGTAAAGGACGACAACCTAATCCATCATATTTCTACTACCGAATACCATGGTACCTTGGGCAAGACAACTTCGCTTTGACTTAGAGGCTGGGCCCGTAAACCGAGCACGTGGGGCATGGGACCAAGTCTCCGTCGCTCTGGTGCCCATAACTTTTGATTTGTAAGGAGTTACGCAGCGCACAACATACTGTTGGAAAGCTCTCCGAGAGCTCTACGACGAGGGCAGCAAGCCTGCTCGGCTGCGCCTATTTTTGGAGACCAAAATTGAATGTTTTCTGTAATTTCAGGACACTTTTCTTCTTTTAGGCTATTTTTTCATCCCGAATCGTACGTCGTGAGACTCGAAAAGGACGACAACCTAATCTGTCACATTTCTATTGCCACATCCTGTGGCACCTTGGGCAAGACAACTTCAATTCACATAGAAGCTGGGCCCGCAAACCGAGGGCGTGGGGCTTGGGACCAGGCCTCCGTCGCTCCGGTGCCTATAACTTTTGATCTGTAAGGAGTTACGGGGCACACAGCATACTGTTGGAAAGCTCTCCGAGAGCTCTACGACGTGGGATGCAAGCCTGCTCAGCTGAGCTTCTTTTTAGACCCCAAAATTGAACATTTTCATCCGTTTCAGGACACTTTTCTTCTTTTGCGCTATTTTTTCATCCCAGATCGTACGTCGTGAGCCGCGAAAAGTACGACAACCTAATCTATCATATTTCTATTACTGAATAACACGGCACCTTGGGCAAGACTACTTCGCCTCACATAGAGGCTAGGCTCGCAAACCGAGGGCGTGGGGCTTGGGACCAGGTCTCCGTTGCTCTAGTGCCTATAACTTTTGATCCGTAAGAAGTTACGCGGCGCACAGCATACCGTTAGAAAGCTATCCGAGAGCTCTACGATGTGGACAGCAAGCCTTCTCAACTGCGTCTTTTTTCGGTGCTCAAAATTGAACGTTTTCATCAGTTTCGGAACAATTTTCTTCTTTTGCGCTGTTTTTCCTTCCCGGATCGTATGTTGTGAGCCGCGAAAAGGACGACAACCTAATTCATCACATTTATATTACTGAATCCCACGGCACCTTGGGCAAGACAACTTCGCTTCACGTTGAGGCTGGGCCCGCAAACCGAGGGCGTGGGGCTTGGGACCAGCTCTCCGGCGCTCCGGTTCCTATAACTTTTTATCCGTAAGGAATTACGCAGCGCGGAGCATACCGTTGGAAAGCTCTCCGAGAGCTCTACAATGGGACAAAAAATCCTGCTTGGCTGTACCTATTTTTGGAGCCCAAAATTAAATGTTTTCATCAGTTTCAGGTCACTTTTCTTCTTTTGCGCTTTTTTTTCTGTCCCAAATCGTACGTCGTGAGCCGCGAAAATTACGACAACTTAATGCATCACATTTCTATTACCGAATCCCACGGCACCTTGGGCAAGACAACATCACTTCACGTAGAGGTTGGGCCTGCAAACCGAGGGCGTGGGGCTTGAGACCAGGTCTCCGTCGCTCCGGTGGCATTAACTTTTGATCCGTAAGGAGTTACGCAGCGCACATCATACCATTGGAAAGCTCTCCGAGAGCTCTATGATGTGGGCAGCAAGCATGCTCGGCTGTGCCTATTTTCAGAGCCCAAAATCTAACATTTTCATCCATTTTAGGACACTTTTCTTCTTTTGCGCTATTTTTTCGTCCAAGATCGTACGTCGTGAGCCGCGAAAAGAATGACAAGCTAATCCATCACATTTCTATTACTAAATCCCACCGCATCTTGGGGAAGACAACTTCACTTCACGTAGAGGCTAGGCCCGCAAATCGAGGGCGTAGGACTTGGGAGCAGGTCTCCGTCGCTCTAGTGCCCATAACTTTTGATCTGTAAGGAGTTACGTTGCGCAGAGCACACCGTTGGAAAGATCTCCGAGAGCTCTACGACGGGGCACCAAGCCTGCTTGGCTGTCCATATTTTTGGAGCCCAAAATCAAACGTTTTCATCAATTTCGGGATACTTTTATTCTTTTGCGCTGTTTTTCTGTCCCATATCGTACGTCGTGAGCCGCGAAAAGGACGACAACCTAATCCATCACATTTCTATTACCGAATCGAACGGAACCTTGGGAAAGACAACTTAGCGTCACGTAGAGGCTGGGCCAGCAAACCGAGGGCGTGGGGCTTGGGACTAGGTCTCCGTCGCTCCGATGCCCATAACTTTTGATCCGTAAGGAGTTACGCGGTGCAAAACATACCGTTAGAAAGCTCTCCGAAAGCTCTACGATGGGGGCAGCTAGCTTGTTCAGTTGCGCCTATTTTCGAAATCCAAAATCGAACATTTTCATCAGTTTCGCGACACTTTTCTTCTTTTGCGCTATTTTTTCGTCCTGGATAGTACGTCGTGAGCCGCGAAAAGGACAACAACCTAAAACATCAAATTTCTATTACTGAATCCCAAGGCACCATGGGCAAGACAACTTCGCTTCGTGTAGAGGATGGGCCCGCAAACCGAGGGCGTGGGGCTTGAGACTAAGCCTCCGTCGCTCCGGTGTCCATAACTTTTGAACCGTAAGGAGTTACGCAGTGCACAACATATCGATGGAAAGCTCTCCGAGAGCTCTATGATGGGGCAGCAATCCTGCTCGGCTGTGCCTATTTTTGGAGCCCAAAATCAAACGTTTTCATCAGTTTTGTGACACTTTTCTTCTTTTGCGCTGCTTTTTTATCCCAAATCATACGTCGTGAGCAGCGAAAAGGACGACAACCTAATCCATCACATTTCTATTACCGAATCCCACTGCACCTTGGGCAAGACAACTTCGCTTCACGTAGAGGCTAGGCCTGCAAACTGAGGGCGTGGGGCTTGGGACAAGGTCTTCGTCACTCCAGTGCCCATAACTTTTGATCCGTAAGGAGTTACGCAGCGCACAGTATACCGTTGGAAAGCTCTCCGAGAGCTTTACAATGGGGGCAGCTAGCTTGTTCGGCTGCGCCTCCTTTCGGAACCCAAAATCGAGCATTTTAATCAGTTTTTGGATATTTTTCTTCTTTTGCGCTGTTTTTCTGTCCCATATTGTACGTCGTTAGCCTCGAAAAGGACGACAACCTAATCCAATCCATTTCTATTACCGAATCCCACACCACCTTGGCAAGGCAACCTCGCTTCACGTGGAGGCTGGGTCAGTAAACCGAGGGCGTGGGGCTTGGGACCAGGTCTCCATCGTTCCAGTGCCCATAACTTTTGATCCGTAAGGAGTTACGCGGCGCACAGCATACCGTTGGAAAGCTCTCCAAGAGCTCTACGATAGGGGCAACTAGCCTGTTCTGCTGCGCCTGTTTTCACTAACCAAAATTGAACATTTTCATTAGTTTTGTGACAATTTTCTTCTTTTGTGCTATTTTTTCGTCCCGGATTGTACGTCATGAGCCGTGAAAAGGATGACAACCTAATCCATCACATTTCTATTACCGAATCCCATGGTAACTTGGGCAAGAAAACTTTGATTCAAGTAGAGGATGGGCCCGCAAACCGAGGGCGTGGGGCTTGGGACCAGGTCTTCATCACTCCGGTGCCGAGAACTTTTGATCCGTAAGGAGTTACGCGGCGCACAACATACAGTTGGAAAGCTCTCCGAGAGCTCTACGATGGGGGCAGCTAGCCTGTTCGTCTGCACCTATTTTCTGAACCCAAAATCGAATATTTTCATCAGTTTCGGGACACTTTTCTTCTTTTGCGTTGTTTTTCTATCTTAGATCGTACGTCGTGAGCCGCGAAAAGGACGACAACCTAATCCATCACTTTTCTATTACAAAATCCCACGGCACCTTGGCAAGACAACTTCGCTTCACGTAGAGGCTGGGCCAGCAAACCGAGGGCGTGGGGCTTGGGACTAGGTCTCCGTCGCTCTGATACCCATAACTTTTGATCCGTAAGGAGTTACGTGACGCACAACATACCGTTAGAAAGCTCTCCGAGATGTCTACGACGGGGGCAGCTAGCTTGTTTGATTGCGCCTTTTTTCAGGACCTAAAATCAAATGTTTTCATCAGTTTCGGGACACTTTTCTTCTTTTGCGCTATTTTTCCATTCCGGATCGTACGTCGTAAGCAGCAAAAAGGACGGCAACCTAATCTATCACATTTCTATTACCAAATCCCACGGTACCTTGGGCAAGACAACTTTGATTCATGTAGAGACTGGGCCCGCAAACCGAGGGCGTACGACTTGGGACCAGGTCTCCGTCGCACCGGTGCGCAGAACTTTTGTTCCGGAAGGAGTTATGCGGTGCACAACATACCGTTGGAAAGCATTCCGCGAGCTCTACGACGTGCACATCTAGCCTATTCGACTGCGCCTATTTTCAAAGCCCAAAATTGAATGTTTACATCAATTTCGGGACACTTTTCTTCTTTTGCGCTATTTTTTCTTTCCGGATCGTGCGTCGTGAGCTATCAAAAGGACGACAATCTAATCCATCACATTTCTATTACCGAATCCCACGGCACCTTGGGCAAGAAAACTTCGCTTCACGTGGAGGCTGGGCCCGCAAACCGAGGGCATGGGGCTTGGGACCAGGTCTCCGTCGCTCCAGTGCCCATAACTTTTGATCTGTAAGGAGTTACGAGGCGCACATCATACTGTTGGAAAGATCTTCGAGAGCTCTACGAGAAAGGCAGCTGGCCTGTTCGGCTATGCCTATTTTCAAAACCTAAAATTGAATATTTTTATCAGTTTCGGAAAACTTTTCTTCATTTGCGCTATTTTTTCATCCCGGATCGTACGTTGTGAACCGTAAAAAGGACGACAACCTAATCCATCACATTTCTATTACCGAATCCCACGGCCCCTTGGGCAAGAAAACTTTGCTTTACGTAGAGGTTGGGCCTATGAACTGAGGGTGCGGGGCTTGGGACCAGGTATCCGTCGCTCCGCTGCCCATAACCTTTGATCCATAAGGAGTTTCGTGGCACACAGCATATCATTGGAAAGCACTCCAAGAGCTCTACGACGGGGGCCGCTAGCCTATTCGACTGTGCCTAATTTCGGAGACCAAAATCGAACATTTTCATCAGTTTCGGAATACTTTTCTTCCTTTGCGTTGTTTTTTCATCTCGGATCATACGTCGTGAGCCGCAAAAAGGACGACAACCTAATCCATCACATTTTTATTACCGAATCCCACGGCACCTTGGGTAAGAAAACTTCGCTTCACGAATAGGCTGGGCCCGCAAGCCGAGGGCGTGGGGCTTGGGACCAGGTCTCCGTCGCTCTGGTGCCCTTAACTTTTGATCCATAAGGAGTTACGTGGCGCACAGCATATCGTTGGAAAGCTCTCTGAGAGCTCTACAGCGAGGGCAGCAAGCCTGCTCGGTTGCGCCTGTTTTCGGAGCCCAAAATGGAACGTTTTCATCAGTTTCTGGACACTTTTCTTCTTTTGTGCTATTTTTTCGTCCCAGATCGTACGTCGTGAGCTGTGAAAAGGACGACAACCTAATCCATCACATTTCAATTACCGAATCTCATGGCACCATGGGCAAGACAACTTCGCTTCATGAAGTGGCCGGGCCTGCCAGTCGAGGGCGTGGTGCTTGTGACCAGGTCTCCGTCGCTATTCGTGAGCTCTAAGACGGGGGCAGTAGGCCTGCTCGCTGCGCCTATTTTCGGAGCCCAAAATCGAACGTTTTCATCAGTTTCTGGACACTTTTATTCTTTTACCCAGTTTTTTCATCCTGGATCGTACGTTGTGAGCCGCGTAAAGGACGAAAACCTAATCCATCACATTTCTATTGCCGAATCCCACGGTACCTTGGGCAAGACAACTTCGCTTCATGTAGAGGCTGGGCCCGCAAACTAAGGGTGTTGGGCTTGGGACCAGGTCTCCATCGCTTCGGTGCCCATAATTTTTGATCCGTAAGGAGTTACTCGGCGCACAACATACCGTTGGAAAGCTCTTAGTGAGCTCTACGACGGGGGTAGTAAGCTTACTAGGCTGCGCCTATTTTCGGAACCCAAAATCAAACGTTTTCATAAGATTCTGGACACTTTTCTTCTTTTGCGTAGTTTTCTCATTCCGGATCGTACGTCATGAGTCGCAAAACGGACGACAACCTAATTTATCACATTTCTTTTACCGAATCCCATGGCACCTTGGGCAAGACAACTTCGCCTCACGTAAAGGCTGGTCCCGCACAACGAGGGCGTGGGGCTTGGGACAAGGTCTCTATCGCTCCGGTGCCCATAACTTTTGATCCGTAAGGAGTTACGCGGCGCACAGCATACTGTTGGAAAGCACTTTGAGAGCTCTACGACGGGGGCAGCAAGGTTGCTCGGCTGCGCCTATTTTCGAAGACCAAAATCGAATGTTTTCATCAGTTTTAGGACACTTTTCTTCTTTTCCACAGTTTTTTCATCCCAGATCGTACGTCGTGAGCTGCGAAAAGGACAGCAACCTAATCCATCACATTTCTTTTACTGAATCGCACGACACCTTGGGCAAGACAACTTCGCCTCAAGTAGAGGCTAGGCCCGTAAACCGAGGGCATAGGGCTTGGGACCAGGTCTCCGTCGCTCCGGTACCCATAACTTTTGATTCGTAAGGAGTTACGTGGCGCACAACTTACTGTTGGAAAGCTCTCTAAGAGCTCTACACGGGGGCAGCTTGCCCGTTTGGCTGCGTCTGATATCGGAGCACAAAATTGAACGTTTTCATCAGTTTCAGGACACTTTTCTTCTTTTGCCCGGTTTTTCGTCGCGGATGGTAAGTCGTGAGCTGTGAAATGGACGAAACCTAATCCATCACATTTCTATTACAGAATCCAATGGTACGTTGGGCAAGACAACTTCGCTTCACGTAGAGGTTGGGCCCACAAACCGTGGCCGTGGGGCTTGGGACCAGGTCTCCGTCGGTCCGGTGCCCATAACTTTTGATCCGTAAGGAGTTACGCGGAGCACAGCATACCGTTGGAAAGTAATTCGAGAGCTCTACGACGGGTGCAGCAATCCTGCTCAGTTGCGCCTGTTTTCGGAGCACAAAATCGAACGTTTTCATTAGTTTCGGGACACTTTTCTTCTTTTGCGCTATTTTTTCATCCTGGATTGTACGTTTTTGAGCCGCGAAAAGGACGAAAACCTAATCCATCAAATTTCTATTACCGAATCCCACAGCACCTTGGGCAACACAACTTCGCTTCGGAAAGAGGCTGGGCCCACAAACTGAGGGCGTGGGCTTAGGACCAGGTCTCTGTCGCTCCGGTGCCCATAACTTTTGATCCGTAAGGAGTTACGCGGCGCACAACATACTGTTGGAAAGCTCTCTATGAGCTCTACGATAGGGGCAGCTTGCCTATTTGGCTATGTCTGATATTGGAGCACAAAATTGAACGTTTTCATATATTTTGGGACACTTTTCTTGTTTTGCCCTGTTTTTTCGTCCCGGATGGTAAGTCGTGAGCCGCGAAATGGACGAAAACCTAATCCATCACATTTCTATTACTGAATTCCACGGCACCTTGGGCATGACAACTTCGCTTCACGTAGAGGTTGGGCTCGCAAACCGTGGGCGTAGGGCTTGGGACCTGGTCTCCGTCGCTCCGGTGCCCATAACTTTTGATCCGTAAGGAGTTTCGCGGCGCACAGCATACCGTTGGAAAACACTCCGAGAGCTCTACGACGAGGGTAGCAAGCCTGCTCGTCTGCGCCTGTTTTCGGAACCCAAAATCGAAAGTTTTCATTAGTTTCGAGACACTTTTCTTATTTTGCGCTATTTTTTCATCTCGGATTGTACGTCGTAAGCTGCTAAAAGGGCGACAACCTAATCCCTCACATTTCTATTACTAAATCCCACGACACCTTGGGAAAGACAACTTCACTTCACGTAGAAGCTGGGCCCGCAAACTGAGGGCGTGGGGCTTGGGACCAGGTCTCCGTCGCTCTGGTGCTCATAACTTTTGATCCGTAAGGAGTTACGCGGCGCACAACATACCGTTGGAAAGCTCTCTGAGAGCTCTACGACAAGGGCAGCAAACCTGCTAGGCTGCAGCTGTTTTTGGAGCCCAAAATCAAATGTTTTCATCAGTTTTGGGACATTTTTCTTCTTTTGCGCTATTTTTTCATCCCGGATCATATGTCGTGAGCCGCGAAAATGACAACAACCTAATCCATCACATTTATATTACCGAATCCCCCGGCACCTTGGGCAAGACAACTTCACTTCCCGTAGAGGCTGTGCCCGCAAACCGAGGGCGTGGGGCTTGGGATCAGGTCTCCGTCGCTCCGGTGCCATAACTTTTGATCCATAAGGAGTTACACGACGCACAACATACCGTTGGAAAGCTCTCTGAGGGCTCTACGACAGGAACAGCTTGCCTGTTGGGCTGCGTCTGATATCGGAGCACAAAATTGAACGTTTTCACCAGTTTCGGGACACTTTTCTTCTTTTGCCCTATTTTTTCGTCCTGGATGTTAAGTTGTGAGCCGCGAAATGCACGAAAACCTAATCCATCACATTTCAATTACTGAATGCCCTGACACCTTGGGCAAGACAACTTCGCTTCACATAGAGGCTGGGCCCACAAACCAAGGGTTTGTGGCTTGGGACTAGGTCTTCGTCCCTCTGGTGCCCAGAACTTTTGATCCGTAAGGAGATACGCAGCGTACAGCATACCGTTGGAAAGCACTCCGAGAGCTCTACGACTGGGGTAGCAAACCTGTTCGGCTACGCTTGTTTTCGGAGTCCAAAATCGAACGTTTTCGTCATTTTTGGGACACATTTCATCTTTTGCTCTGTATTTTCATCCCGGATCGTACGTCGTGAGCTGCAAAAAGGATGACAACCTAATCCATCACATTTCTATTACTGAATCCCACAGCACCTTGGGCAAGACAACTTCGCTTCACATAGAGGTTGCGCTCACAAACCGGGGGCATGGGCTTGGGACCAGGTCTCTGTCGCTCCGGTGCCCTTAAATTTTGATCCGTAAGGAGTTACGCGGCGAACATCATACCATTGGAAAGAAACTTTGCTAGGCTACGCTTGTTTTCGGGAACCAAAAATAAAACGTTTTCATTAGTTTTGAGATACTTTTCTTCTTTTGCGCTATTTTTTCGTCCCGGATAATACGTTGTGAGCCTAAAAAAGGGCAACAACCTAATCCATCACATTTCTATTACCAAATCCCACTGTAACTTGGGCAACACAACTTCGCTTCGGAAAGAGGCTGGGCCCGCAAACCGAGGGCATAGGGCTTGGGACCAAGTCTCCGTCGCTCTAGTGCCCATAACTTTTGATTCGTAAGGAGTTACGCGGCGCACAACATACCGTTGTAAAGCACTCCAAGAGCTCTACGACGGGGGCAGCAAGCCTATTCGGCTGCTCCCGTTTTCGGAGCTCAAAATCAAACATTTTCATCATTTTCGGGACACTTTTCTTCTTTTGCACTGTTTTTTCGTCCCGGATCGTACGTCATGAGCCGCAAAAAGGACGACAACCTAATCCATCACATTTCTATTATCGAATGCCACGGCACCTTGGGCAAGACAACTTTGCTTCACGTAGAGGCTGGGCCCGTAAACCGAGGGTGTGGTACTTGGCACCAGGTCTCCGTCGCTCCGGTGCCCATAACTTTTCATCCGTAAAGAGTTACGCGGCGTACAGCATACCGTTGGAAAGCACTCCGAGAGCTCTAAGACGGGGGCAGCAAGCTTGCTTAGGTGCACCTATTTTCGGAGCCCAAAATCGAACGTTTTGATCAGTTTTGGGACACTTTTCATTTTTTTCCTATTTTTTCATCCCGGATCGTACGTCGTGAGCCGTAAAGTGGACGACAACCTAATCCATCAAATTTCTATTACCAAATTCCATGGCACCTTAGGCAAGACAACTTTGCTTCACGTAGAGGCTGGGCCAATAAACCGAGGGCGTGGGACGTCGGACTAGGTCTCCGTCGCTCTGATGCCCATAACTTTTGATTGTTAAGGAGTTACGCGGTGCACATCATACCGTTGGAAAGCTCTCCGAGAGCTCTACAATGGGGGCAACAAGCTTGTTCGGCTGCGCCTATTTTCAGAGCACAAAATTGAATGTTTTCATTAGTTTCGGGATACATTTCTCCTTTTTCGCTATTTTTCCATCTCGGATCGTACGTCGTGAGCCGCAAAAAGGACGACAACCTAATCCATCACATTTCTTTTACTGAATCCCATGACACCTTGGGCAAGAAAACTTCGCTTCACCTAGAGGCTGGGCTGGAAAACTGAGGGCGTAGGGCTTGACACCAGGTCTCCGTCGTTCCGATGCCCATAAATTTTGCTCCGTAAGGAGTTACGCGGCGCACAGCATACCGTTGGAAAGTACTCCAAGTGCTCTACGACTGGGACAGCAAGGCTGTTCGGCTGGGCCTGTTTTCGAAGCCCAAAATTGAACGTTTCCATCAGTTTCGGGACACTTTTCTTCTTTTGTGCTATTTTTCAATCTTGGATCGTACATCCTGAACCGTGAAAAGGACAACACCCTAATCCGTCACATTTCTATTACTGAATCCCACGGCACCTTGGGCAAGACAACTTCGCTTCACGAAGAGGCTGGGCCTGCAAACCGTGGGCGTGGGGCTTGGGACCAAGTCTCCGTCGCTCTGGTGCCTAGAACTTTTGTTCCGTAAGGAGTTACGCGGCACACAGCAAACCGTTGGAAAGCTCTCCGAGTGATCTACATCGAAGGCAGCAAGCCTGCTTTGCTGCGTCTGTTTTCGGAGCCCAAAATAGAACATTTTGGGACACTTTTCTTTTTTGCCTTATTTTTTCGTCCCGGATCGTACGTCGTGAGCTGCGAAAAGGTCGACAACCTAATCCATGACATTTCTATCACCGAATCCCATGATACCTTGGGCAAGACAACTTCGTTTCATGTAGAGGCTGGGCCTGCAAACTGAGGGCATGGGGCTTGGGACTAGGTCTCCGTCGCTCCGGTGCCCATAACTTTTGATCCGTAAGGAGTTATGTGGCGCACAACATACCTTTGGTAAGCACTTCGAGAGCTCCACGACATGGATATCTAGCCTGTTCGGCTGCGCCTATTTTTGGAGCCCAAACTCAAATATTTTCATCAGTTTCGGGACACTTTTCTTCTTTTGCACTATTTTTCGAATTCATCACATTTCAATTACCGAATCCCTAGGCACCTTGGGCAAGACAACTTCGCTTCATGTAGAGACCGGGCCCGCAAGCCGAGGGCGTAGGGCTTGGGAACAGGTCTTCGTCGCTCAGGTGCCCATAACTTTTGATCCGTAAGGAGTTACGCGGCGCACAACTTACCGTTCGAAAGCTCTCCAAGAGCTCTACGACGGGGGCAGCAAACCTGCTCGGCTGTGCCTATTTTTGGAGCCCAAAATCGAACATTTTAATCAGTTTCGGGACACTTTTCGTCCTTTGCGCTATTTTTTCATCCTAGATCGTACATTGTGAGCCGCGAAAAGGACGAAAACCTAATCCATCACATTTCTATTTACTGAATCCCACTGCACCTTGGGCAAGACAACTTCGCTTCCCGTAGAGGCTAGGCCCGCAAACCGAGTGCGTGGGGCTTGGGACCAGGTCTCCGTCGCTCCGGTGCCCATAACTTTTGATCCGTAAAGAATTACTCGGCGCACAACATACCGTTGGAAAGCTCTCCAAGAGCTCTACGACGGGGGTAGCAGGCCTGCTTGGCTGCGCCTATTTTCGGAGCCCAAAATCAAATGTTTTCATCAAATTTTGGACACTTTTCTTTTTTTAAGCAGTTTTTTCATCCCAGATTGTACGTCGTGAGCCGCGAAACGAACGACGACCTAATCCATCATATTTCTATTTTCGAATCCCATGGCACCTTGGGCAAGACAACTTCGCCTCACGTAAAGGTTGGGCCCGCAAACCGAGGGCGTAGGGCTTGGGACCAGGTCTCTGTCGCTCTGGTGCCCATAACTTTTGATCCGTAAGGAGTTACGCGACGCACAACATACAGTTGGAAAGCACTCCGAGAGCTCTACAACTGGGCAGCAAGCCTGCTCGGCTGCACCTATTTTCAAAGCCCAAATTCGATTGTTTTTATCAGTTTCAGGATACTTTTCTTCTTTTGCACACTTTTTTCATCCCGAATCGTACGTCGTGAGCCGCGAAAAGGACGACAACCTAATCCATAACATTTCTATTACCAAATCCCATGACACCTTGGGCAAGACAACTTTGCCTCACGTAGAGGCTAGGCTCGCAAACCGAGGGCGTAAGGCTTGGGAACAGGTCTCCATCGCTCCGGTGCCTATAACTTTTGATCCGTAAGGAGTTATGCAGCGCACAACTTACCGTTCGAAAGCTCTCCGAGAGCTCTACGACGGGGTAGTAAGCCTTCTCGGATGCACCTGTTTTTGGAGCCCAAAATCGAACGTTTTAATCAATTTTGGTACACTTTTCTTCTTTTGCGCTATTTTTTCATCTCGGATCACACATCGTGAGCCGTGAAAAGGACGAAAACCTAATCCATCACATTTCTATTTACCGAATCCCACTGCACCTTGGGCAAGACAACCTCGCTTCCCGTAGAGGCTAGGCCCGCAAACCGAGTGCGTGGGGCTTGGGACCAGGTCTCCGTCGCTCCGGTGCCCATAACTTTTGATCTGTAAAGAATTACTCGGCGCACAACATACCGTTGGAAAGCTCTCCAAGAGCTCTACGACGGGGGTAGCAGGCCTGCTTGGCTGCGCCTATTTTCGGAGCCCAAAATCAAATGTTTTCATCAAATTTTGGACACTTTTCTTTTTTTAAGCAATTTTTTCATCCCGGATTGTACGTCGTGAGCCGCGAAACGAACGACGACCTAATCCATCATATTTCTATTTTCGAATCCCATGGCACCTTGGGCAAGACAACTTCGCCTCACGTAAAGGCTGGGCCCGCAAACCAAGGGCGTAGGGCTTGGGACCAGGTCTCTGTCGCTCTGGTGCCCATAACTTTTGATCCGTAAGGAGTTACGCGACGCACAACATACAGTTGGAAAGCACTCCGAGAGCTCTACAACTGGGCAGCAAGCCTGCTCGGCTGCACCTATTTTCAAAGCCCAAATTCGATTGTTTTTATCAGTTTCAGGATACTTTTCTTCTTTTGCACACTTTTTTCATCCCGAATCGTACGTCGTGAGCCGCGAAAAGGACGACAACCTAATCCATAACATTTCTATTACCAAATCCCATGACACCTTGGGCAAGACAACTTTGCCTCACGTAGAGGCTAGGCTCGCAAACCGAGGGCGTAAGGCTTGGGAACAGGTCTCCATCGCTCCGGTGCCTATAACTTTTGATCCGTAAGGAGTTATGCAGCGCACAACTTACCGTTCGAAAGCTCTCCGAGAGCTCTACGACGGGGTAGTAAGCCTTCTCGGATGCACCTATTTTTGGAGCCCAAAATCGAAGTTTTTAATCAATTTTGGTACACTTTTCTTCTTTTGCGCTATTTTTTCATCTCGGATCACACATCGTGAGCCGTGAAAAGGACGAAAACCTAATCCATCACATTTCTATTTACCGAATCCCACTGCACCTTGGGCAAGACAACCTCGCTTCCCGTAGAGGCTAGGCCCACAAACCGAGGGCGTGGGGCTTGGAACCAGGTCTCTGTCACTCCGGTGCCCATAACTTTTGATCCGTAAAGAGTTACGCGACGCACAACATACCGTTGGAAAGCTCTCTGAGAGCTCTATGACTAGGGCAGCTAGCCTGTTCTGCTGCATCTATTTTCGGAGTACAAAATTGAACGTTTTCATCAATTTTGGGATACTTTTCTTCTTTTGCCCTGTTTTTTCGTCCTAGATGGTAAGTCGTGAGCTGCGAAATCGACGAAAACCTAATCCATCACATTTCTATTACCGAATCCCACGTTCCCTTGGGCAAGACAACTTCGCTTCACGTAGAGGCTGGGCCTGTGTGAGGCCCTAACTCGATTTTTGTGTACCTCATTTTCTGTGCCCTAACCTAGATTTGCGTGCTTTGACCTAGGTTTAAGAATTGTGTTTCATTTTGTGTGCCTTGCATTGAATTATGTGCATTCATTTAGGTTTGCGTGCATTTACTTGGAAAACGTGCATTCGTCTTGTAGTTTGTGCCCTACCTTGTAGTGCGTGCCCTAAGCCTAGAAAAGCGTGCCCTCATGCTAATCAAGAAAGCATCTTGCACGAAGCACTAGGTCATTAATTAATCCTACAAATCCCACTAACTAATATTAAATTACTAATTCAACCCACTAGAAGACAAAATCTCACAAAAAGCTAGACATTCCTTATTCTTTATTCCTTATTCTTTGGCCCTTTCCAAACACACAATTAAATAATGCTCAAAAGATGACAAAAATTCAGATTTTTGCAATGCCTTGGCCGACCACTTTGTGTGCTTTTGTGATTTCTTGCACAATTCAAATTGAACCCAAACATTCTATGACAATTCTATGACACAAATGCATAAAAAAATAACCCAAAACCCTACCCAATGCACCCATATTCTCGACCCATTCTCTTGCCATGCTAGGTAATTCAAAAACCATGCTTCTTGAAGACACAAATCTGAATTTGCAAAGCTCAAGGCCGACACATGCTTCAAACCTTGCAAAAGCTTTTATTTTTCTTTCATTTCTCTCATTTCCTCTCATTCTTCTCTCTCCCTCTCATCCTTCTCTCTCTCTCTCGGCCTTGGCTGAGTTTCTACACTCCTTAGCTTATCTTTATCTCTCTATGGTTCATCAAGGCATGGAAGAAGCTAGGGAGCTCGACTAAGCAAGCTAGGTTGCAAGAAACACACATGCAAGCTCTTTGAATCTCCATTTTGACTTAGGTGAGTTTGCTAGCTTTCATTTCTTTTCTTCTTGTTCTAACCACATGCACCTACTAAGAACTTGGTTACTAAGCTAGGAAATTTGAGAAAAACCGAGTGGTGTCTCGGCTAAGAAAGGAAAAAGGTCAACTTTGTGCTTCACCAAGAGTCTTGTGCATCTTCTTGTTGTTTTGCTAAGGTGAGGGCTAAAACTTCTTGAAAATCTTTCAAAAACCCACATGCATGCCCTTAAATGTCTATCTTTACTTCTATACTTGAGATATATGTGTGTTCATGAGCTTTTATAAACATGCATGGCAAGATATTTGGCTAAAATGTGATGTTGGATGAAATCGTGTATGGGACAGTTTTCTGCCTTGTTGGTGTGATGTGATTTTGGCTAGGTAAATGATGTTAAGAATGCGTGAACATTGGTAGGTAACTAGTTTTGCCAGTTCTGAACATTTTTCATAGAAATAGGCCAAAGCTAATTTTGACTCTAAGGTCCTCAAAATGAAAAATTATTAAAATGTGTCCAAATCTGGAAAGTCTAGAAAAATGAAGCAGGTTTTGGCAGATTCACTGACCTTGTAGAATGAACCAGTTGTGACTTAGTAAATGACATCCAAAATGCATTATATTTGGTGTGCTGCTATATTTTTCAGTTCTGGACATTTTTGTCAGAAATGGACTAAGGTTAAATCTGACTCTAAGGCCCTCAAAAACGATAAGTATTGAAATGTGTACAAATCTGGACAGTTTTGTGCAGTCTCACTGTTTTGGCTATAACTATTGAACCTGAACTCCAAATGATGCAAGGTTTGTTTCTGAATTTAGTTCACTTATTAAGCTTTAATTTGAAATCTTATTCACTAGAATTGGAGATTTTTTTCTTGTCTTAATGATTGTGAGAAAACAGTCCATTGCAGTGAGGGTTTCACTTAGTGATATGCTTAGAAAAATTATTGTAGCTTCTCTCGTTGTATTAAATGCTTGGGATTGTGGCATTGGGATGTTGTGTGGACTGTTTTGAATACTTGAGGGTGTTTGAATTAATCGATACATGGCTTGAGTTTGATTTTGAGATGACTTGGGGCTTAATCGCACGGGTAAGCACGAATTGAAACCCTAATGACTAGGTAAATTCACTAAGTGTTGATCCTATGAATATCGTGTTTAATTATATGTTTAGTAGGCTGCCCGTAGTTGCCCTTGTAGCCCTAAATGTGATTTTGATGATTACATGTTGACAAGTAGGCCTTTCTTGCACCCGGACCCATGTAGATGTCGTTGCATGTTGAATAATCTTATTATTTGATTATGTGAACTTTGAAATGAGTTATATGACTTAATTTACATGCGTTATATGGCTGCCCGTTTAATGTTCATATAACTCCATGTGCCTTTCAAGTGAAATTACTGGTTATATCGTGCCTCGCTTGTTTACTTGTCAATGTGCAATCTTATGACTGTCCGGAGGCAACCTACTTTGTTGCCCTCCTAATGTGATATATTAAATGTCATAAATGTGCATAGCATATAAGGTTGCAACCTTTCATTCTGGCGTGGTAGCGTTCACGCACATCGGGCGGCATCGAGGTTGCCGGTGCAATCGTGACTACCATTGTCCAATTCCCTCTCTCGCTTGGGGGCTAGACTTCCTCGGAGAGTTGGGTCGTAGAATTTTGGGGTACATCCAGAGTACACCCACTTGGCGTGATAAGGGGATGATTTGAAGTCGGCCGCAACAACTGATGTTGGAAATGAACTGAGAGCAAAAGCTCAACGTATCCTTTTTACTATGTGTATAAGTACTCTCGCTTGGTTCCTAGAGGACCTCGGGGAGGAAAGACGGGTAATTGTGTTCCTTTACTTTTGTATTATTGTTATGCACTTAATTGTGTTATATTCATACTTGCAAAAGGATTTTCATAAGTTGAATCGAAAAATGAGTTTCAAAACCTATTTCTCGTTCCCCCTCGCTGAGTTCATAAGGACTCACCCTCTTTTATCATCTCAGGTGAAGAAGATCAAGAACAGGTACCTGGCGACGATGTGCCTAACGATGATTCCTTGGAGTGATTGCCTGTCCTATGTGCTTTGCGTGATTATGGCTATTTGTGAATTATGCTACTTGAAGACTATTTATTTTTATGTTGCTCAACATTTGAATGTAAAATACCCCCGTTGTAATTTGGGGTCTAATTTTGGTTTGTACTGATGATAACTAGACACTAGACATTACTATGGTCATTTTGCTACTATTACTGCTAGTATCCATAATAGGATTATGAAGTATTAGGTAAGGGTTAAGTAAAATGAACCAACCAAATCTTAAGCAGGTACTCGCAATTAAGCTAAGATCAACAAGTACTTTTGTAACGAGGATAAACAAACAAACGAGACATAGTATCATGCTAGGTTATTAATCAAACGGGACATTGAGATAACCAGTAGGTATTTCAATTGAGGGTAAATAGTAATCCTAGTTGGAAATGAAATTGAGGTTGGAAAATTTGAGGTGTTCAGAGAATTAGGTCAAACCAAATAGCCCAATTACAGCCGTTATGCTGTCGGTTTTCCAGAAAATTTTGAAATTTAAGCCAAAACGTTAAGTGTTAAATCTTCATAAATGGTTAAGCATGTGATATGACTTGAATGTTAGATCACACCCTAGTCTAACCTTTATAGGCCGGGTTGGGGCGTGACACCTTATAAGTAAAAAGATTGGTATCAGAGCTTAGATTGCTAAAGTCGGGTTTAACTCTCGGACCATGGGTAGAGCCCTAAGATAATTAGGATGACTTATCTATATGTTATTGTGTGATAATGTTAAATGTGCCTTCTATGTTTTATGTGCTTAAGTGATTAACATGTCTTAATTGTTTCTAGAATTATGTTGCATTAAATTCTTGTTTGTTGTATTTCAATAAATTGTGCATCGTAATCTGTGCCTATAGATGGCTGGCCCTAGTACCCGCACTACTAATAGGAGCGGTAAACCCCAAGAGACCGGAGATGCCTATCAAACTAATCCCGGCATGGCTATGTTTAACATGATGGCGAATGCCATGGATCGCGTATCACGAGTGATGGAGCGCCAAGATGCACGTGAGGCCAACAACAACAACAACAACAGGAATGATGGCAACCATGGGAGACATAGCAGAATGAGGGAGTTTCTTGACTTTCGCCCATCCAAATTCCACGGGGAAGCTGATGATGAGAAAGCAAAGGCTTGGCTATCCGAGGTTGAGAAGATTTTCAGGCCACTTGACTATACTGATGAAGAGAAGGTGGAGTTTGCTGTGTTTCTGTTGCACGGGGATGCTGAACATTGGTGGCACACTGTGGAGGCACTGTGGGAAACTGATCAGACACCTCGCTTGTGGGGTAATTTCGTTAAGGCATTCAAGAAGAAATATGTACCCGCAGTTTCCAGGTAGAGGCGGATTGAGGAGTTCATGCACTTGACCCAGGGTAACATGACAGTGGCCCAGTACGAGGCTCGTTTTGACCGACTGTCCCATTATGCTCAATATATGGTTAGTACTCTGGAGGCGAAGATGTAGAAATTTACAACTGGATTGAGGCCAGAGATTCAAAACCAGTTGGCTTCTCATGACTTCGATACCTATTCTGCTCTCTTTGCTGCTGCTTCTCGAGTTGAGAAAAGGAAACTTGATAGAGCCGATTCGAGTCAGCCGAACAAGAGACCATACCAGCCTCCAGGTCAGTAGAGGAAATTCCAGAGTCAGAGTCGTAGTCAAGGCCAGAGCTAGAACAGACCAGTGAATAACCGTGGCCCGACAAAAGCGCCATCAGCCTCTTACACCCGCGGATCCACAGTTAGTTCACCTGCTACTTAGTCTGTCAACTGTTCTTACTGTGACAAGAAGGGTCATACCGAGGCCCAGTGCTGGAAGAAGTCCACACGATGTGTGAGATGTGGCAGTGATCAGCATCAGATTAAGGATTGCCCTAAATGGAAAGCAGGGCAAAATCAGGGTAAACCAACTGGTAGAGGCAAGACTCCAGTTCCCAGAGTCCAGGCTCGAGCTTATGCTATCGAGTGCGATGAGCTTCCAGAGGAGACCGCTGTTGTTGAAGGTACATTCTTCATACTGAATCAACCTGTTAGGGTGCTAATTGACCCGGGTGCTACTCATTCATTTATTACTCCCTTATGTGTGGAACGTGTGAAACTGAAAGTTGTATGTTTGCCATACGAAGTAGAAGTTGGTACTCCAATGGGTTCTAAGCTAGTTACTAGCTCAATTTCTAAAGCATGTAAAATCCAAATTAAGGATAGGGAATTCTCAGCCAATCTTATTGTATTACCTTTTCGAGACTATGAGGTCATTTTAGGGATGGACTGGTTGGCAAAACATCATGTCCAACTAGATTGCCGGACGAAGATTATAACGTTCCGGGTACCTGGTCAACCAATACTGGAGGTAATTGGTCGAAGAGATTTCACCGGGAGTTCCATCATTTCATCTACGAAAGCAGTGAAGTCCTTGAGAAAAGGGTGTAGCGGATACTTAGCTTACCTCATCAACAAGCCGTCGGATAAAGCTAAGTTGGAGGAGATGCCAGTGATCAAAGACTATGCGGATGTGTTTCCAGAAGAATTGCCCAGTTTACCCCCAAATCGGGAGATCGAGTTCGTTATAGAGTTACTGCCTGGCACCCAGCCGATATCTAAAGCTCCCTATCGTATGGCACCGGCCGAGCTACAAGAATTGAAGGACCAATTGCAAGGATTGTTGAAGAAGGGGTTTGTTCAACCAAGTTCTTCACCGTGCGGTGCACCAGTTCTATTTGTGAAAAAGAAAGACAGAACGTTGAGGCTATGCATCGATTATCGAGGACTGAACCAAGTGACTGTCAAGAATAAATACCCACTTCCACTGATTGACGAGTTGTTTGATCAACTTCAAGGAGCCAAAGTGTATTTGAAACTCGACTTGAGGCAAGGGTACTACCAGTTGCGGATCAAAAAGGAGGATGTGCCTAAAATTGCTTTCAGGACAAGATATGGGCATTATGAATATGTGGTGATGCCATTTGGACTAACTAATGCCTCTGCAGCTTTTATGGACTTGTTGCACAGGGTGTTTCAACCCTACTTGGACCAATTTGTGGTGATCTTCGTTGATGATATTTTGGTATACTCGAATCCGAGGTGGAGCATGAACAACATCTGCGGTTGGTACTGCAGAAACTTCGAAAGCATCAATTGTACGCAAAGTTTAGAAAGTGTGAATTTTGATTGCAACAGATTGCATTTTTGGGGCATATCATATCCCAAGAGGGAAAAGCGGTGGATCCAGCAAAGATAGAAGCAGTGATGTCTTGGAAGAAGCCGAAAAATGTTATGGAGATTCGGAGTTTTCTTGGTCTAGCCGGCTATTATCGGAGGTTCGTGAAGGATTTCTCTAAGATTGCAGGACCGCTTACAAAGCTCACTCAAAAGAAAACAAAGTTCGTGTGGGATGATAAGTGTGAGAACAGCTTCCAAGAGTTGAAGAAAAGATTGACTACCGCATCTATTCTTGCATTGCCTGAAGGAAGTCAAGGTTTTGTAATCTACAGCGATGCTTCGAAGGAAGGATTGGGTTGTGTGTTGATGCAAAATGGAAGAGTGATTGCATATGCTTCTAGGAAACCGAAGCCGTATGAATTGAATTACCCGACGCACGATTTGGAGTTAGCGGCTATTGTGTTTGCACTCAAGAAATGGAGGCATTATCTGTGGGGTAACAAGTTTGAGGTATTTACTGATCACAAGAGCTTGAAACACTTGTTCACTCAAAAGGAGTTGAATATGAGGCAAAGGCGGTGGATGAAGCTTTTGGACAATTATAACTGCACAATCAATTATGTGCCCGGTAAAGCGAATGTAGTTGCAAATGCCTTAAGTAGGAAAGCGAGCATGGCAAAATTGGAAGTTAATGTGCAGGAGTTGTTGGAGGAAGCATTTCTGTGGAAACCATTATTGACTCAGAAAGGGTTACTTTTTGCCACTACGCAGGTTCAATCGACCTTGTTGTCTGAATTACGAGAGGCTCAACAGAAGGACCAACAATTTCAGAAGATTAAGGAAAGCAACGCGGATTTCAAGTTTCATGATGATGGTGTTTGGAGGTTTAGGAATCGGATTTGTGTTCCCAATGAACCAGAGCTGAAAAAGAAGTTTCTTGATGAAGCCCATAATTCAAGATACACTATTCACCCCGGTGGAACAAAGATGTACTGGGATTTGAAGTAACACTATTGGTGGAATAACATGAAGAGAGAGATTGCGGAGTTTGTGGCACAGTGTTTGACTTGCCAGAGAGTCAAAGCGGAACATCAACGACCCGCAGGTTTACTTCAATCGTTGGAGATTCCTCAATAGAAATGGGAACATATAACTATGGACTTTGTTATGGACCTGCCCAGGTCACAAAAGGGTCACGACGCCATTTGGCTCATAGTGGATAGATTGGCTAAGTCGGCACACTTTTTACCGATGAACAAGGAGGATAGTCCTGAGAAATTAGGAGATATGTATTTAGCGGAGATTGTAAGATTGCACGGGATGCCTGTGAGTATTGTGTCGGATAGGGATCCTCGTTTTACTTCCCGATTTTGGAAGAGATTGCAAGAAGCTTTGGGAACGAAGTTGAGTTTCAGCACGGCTTATCACCCTCAGACTGACGGACAATCGGAGAGAACTATTCAGATTCTGGAGGATATGCTGAGGGCGTGTGTTTTAGACTTCGGGAAAGGTTGGGAGAAATATCTGTCCCTGGCAGAGTTTTCTTATAATAACAGCTATCAGGCCATTATGGGAATGGCCCCATTCGAGGCGTTGTATGGACGTAAGTGTCGATCCCCAATTTACTGGGATAAAGTAGGTGAGACGAAGACTTTTGACCCGTGTGATAACCCAAGCCCGGCATGCATTTAATAGCACCTGACTGCCTTTGATTAAATGTTTAATTAGTTAAATCAACCAATTTGCACTATTTTAATATTCCTCTTGGAAGCATTTAGTAGTTGTAAATTGAATAATTAAAAGATTATTACCTATTCCTAATAATTATAGTAATTGAATTTCTTTTCTTGTATTAATTAAGTGTTATATTAAATGTTAGGGTTTAATTGTGTTTGACTACATGTTTATATTAACCTTCATTTGTAGCTTGATATTAACTTCATAATTCTTTAAAATATTCTAGAACTAGTGAAATTAATTATTTTAAATGAATATTGATTACCTTGATTGTTTTGATTATTTTAAAAATCAATTTTGGTTGTTTTGCGTTAAAATCACTCGGTTTTCAAATAAATGAGAAAGGTAACTCCGAGCCGGAGTAAATTCTAAACTATGATGCTTTCCAAAAATGATATATTTCTTAGATTCTTTGAGAATTAATTGTTACTTCTTTGTTGTCGCAACGTGCATTGCATATCGAGAGAGATAATTAGGAAATGAATTCGAGTCCTTAGCAAAAAGTGAAACTAGTATTTTAGTGCCTTAAATTTTATAATTTAATTGTTGTTACCTAGAATTGATGTTTCCTTAGTTGTTTTAGCCTAAAAATGCATAAAATAAGCTAGTTTGACCAAGGGGATTGACCATTTTGACCTTGTGCCCTTTTTAATAGCCTAAAATAGCAAAAAAAAAAAAAAAACAGAACTGAACAGCAGCAAGCAGGGCCGAAAATATGAGAGAAGAAAAAAAAAAGATTTCAAGCCAAAATCTTCGATTCTTCGCGAGGGCTTCCACGGGGTGGTTTCCGAGGCATCCTACGAGGTTTTCCTAGCGTCTAGGAGCGTCTAAGGTGAGGGTTTCATCGTTATTTGCGCATTTGAAATATTTGTATCTAAACTTTGATTTTTAGAATTTATCCGTAGATTGTTGTTTAAAGCGTTTTGATGCTTCTAGAATGTTCCTTGGCAATTGTAGAACGTGTATTTATAGCTTTTTAACATTTTTTGCGGTTAAATGTTGAGATTGCAATTTAAATTGGTTGTTGAATAGTATTTTGTGAATAGTCAACCCTTGAAATGATGAAGTTGCTCCATTATGCTATCCGTTGATGTAGAAATGTGCTAGGTGTGCTAGAATACCTAAATGTGTGGTTTGTTTGGGTTGCGTAATGGAAAAAATGGGAATTAAACCTTGGGGAAAGTCAGGGTCGTTTAGGTCGAGTTTAGCGTTTTCTCGTTTTGCGTGTTGGCATTGTTTTGGAAGGCCACGAAAGCACTTTTGGTGCAATTATGGCGTTGGTTGGGTGTTTGGTTGGTATAGTTGTAGTTCAAACGAGCAAAGGGGAAAATCGGGACTTTGCGTGAATTCTAGGGTAAAGTAGGGTTTCGGGGTCTTTAGACGTGCCTTATGGTGACCTAGGAGGATTGGCAAAGTCGGTTTCCAGAACTCGTGGCTCGTTTGGAAATAGTAGTGTTTTGATAGTTGGGGCCGATTGGTGATTTTGCTTGTTTTCTTGATATTATGTCTATAGAATGCTTAGGGTTGCTTGATATACTTGTTTGAATTGATTTTGATTGAAATGCATATCAACTGTTGCTATTGCGTGCGAGAGTAACCTACTTTGCTATTCTCCCACGTATGGCTTTATTGCTTGTTTATCGCCTTGTATCGAGTCTTGCATTGCATAATGTCTCGCGCGTGAGTGATGGGCCTCTCTGGGTAGCCTCGGGTTGCCAGTGTTGGTTGCTCTAGCTCCGCTGCTATTCCCTCTTCTCGCTTGGGTTGCCTCCCAGGGAGATTTGGGTCGTAGATTGATGGATACTTCTGGGGTATTCCAAACTGGTGTTATAAGGTGGATGCGCGCTTATTGTCATCGTTGTCAACATCAAGTTCGAGATTGATGTATCGCTCGTAAAATGGTACATTGCTCGTATAAGTGAACTATAGCCTTCAGAGTGTGGTATAGCTTTGAATGGTTGTGTTAATGCTTATAATAATTGCTTATTGTATTGATTGTTTGTCTTGATTGCTTATTTATCAGTTATATTGCTTAACTGTCTTATTTGCATTGCACGACTTTCTTTCTCTCCAATTCGATATCTGTCTCGCCCTCACTGAGTATACGTGTTGTGTATACTCACTCCTCACCACCACATTTCAGGAAATGCCATGTTAGCTGGAAAGTTCGTGATTTCGTGAAAGTCCGTGCTTGAAGAGTTGTCTTGCGTGCCTATGTGACTTGAGTTGTCAAAGTTGTAAAGTTGTATGCTTTTATGTATTATATGTATTTAAAGTTAAAGGGGATGTAATTTAAGTTCACTAGATTGTGTATTTAGTTAATGTAGCTTAACTTCAATGTATACTTGTAATGTCAAAGGAAAAGAGATAGAAAGGTATGATAGTCTAGCTTATGAAATAGGTTGGTGTAGTTTAATTGCTAAGCTTGAATGTATATTTACTTGTGTTTTGCTTGTTGTGAACCAAGGCTCGGATGGCCTTGAGGTGGTTGAATGTTTGGACATGGTATTGGTCCACTTATATGCTGTCGCAGGTTTTACATCTTGCCTAGAAACAGGGGAGACTCCATCCATTTTCCCTGAAAATTTATGTCCGGGTTTGGTTTGGGTTGTGAATAGATCGATTGATAGAACTCCCGGTCTTGAGAGGGATCGGGGTGTTACAACCCGACCCTTCTATCTGAACTTATGAAGACTGTTGATAATATCCACCTCATCCGGAAACGGATGCTTACCGCCCAGAGCAGGCAGAAGAGTTATGCAGACCGACGGAGACGGAGCCTAGAGTTTGAGGTCGGCGACAAGGTGTTCTTGAAGATATTACCTCAGAGAGGACTGATTAAACATGGCAAGGGTGGAAAGTTGAGCCCGAGATTTGTAGGACCATTCGAGATAATTGAGAAGGTTGGCAAATTGGCGTATCGCCTAGCACTACCCCAAAACCTCTCCAATATTCACAACGTCTTTCATGTTTCAATGCTGCGGAAGTATCATCCTGATCCATCGCATATCTTGGAGCCAGAGCCGTTGCAGCTTCGGGAGAACTTGTCTTACGAGGAGAAGCCCATTCGGATCCTAGACCAGCAAGATCGAGAGTTGCACAACAAAATTATGCCGATGGTGAAGGTGCTGTGGGATCATCATGGAGTTGAAGAAGCAACGTGGGAAAGGCGAGACCAGATGGAGCAGCAATATCTAGCTTTATTTCAAAGGTAATATTGAATTTCGGGACGAAATTCTTTTAAGGAAGGAAGGATGTGAGGCCCGACCTCAATTTGCGTGTGATACCTCATTTCGTGTGCCCTAATCTAGATTTGCGCGCCTTGACCTAGGTTTAAGAATTGTGTTTGTTTTGTGTGTCATGCATTGAATTACGTGCATTCGTTTAGGGTTGCGTGCATTTATTAAAAAAACGTGCATTCATCTCGTAGTTCGTGTCCTACCTCGTAATGCGTGCCCTCAACATAGAAAAGCATGCCCTCACGCTAATCAAGAAAGCATCTTGCACGAAGCACTAGGTCATTAATTAATCCTACAAAATCCACTAACTATTATTAAATTACTAATTCAACCCACTAGAAGACGAAATCTCACAAAAAGCTAGACATTCCTTATTCTTTATTCCTTATTCTTTTTGCACTTTCAACATACAATTAAATAATGCTCAAAAGATGACACAAAATCAGATTTTTTATAGCCTTGGCCGACCACCACATGAGTTTTGTGCTTGCTTGCTCAATTCAATTTAATTCTAGACAATTTATGACAACTCTATGACATAAATGCATAAAAAATTAGCTCAAAAACCTTTGCAAAAGCTTCCAATTCTCGACCAACTACTCCTTGCCCATGCTAGGAATTTAAAAATACATCTTGAAGACACAAAAAAGCTGAATTTTTGCTGCCCAAGGCCGAATATGCTTCATCAATTGCAAGGCTTCTATTTTTTTTCATTTCTCTCATTTTCCTCTCACATTTCTCTCTCTCCCTCTCATTCTTCTCTCTCTCTCGGCCTTGGCTGAGTTTCTTCCCTTCATAGCTCATCTTCATCATACCATAGTTAATCAAGACAAGCCACAAGCAAAGGAACTCGACCAATCTAGCTAGGATGCAAGAATCACACATGCATGCTCCTTGAGTCACCATTTCGGCCTTGGTGAGTTTACTAGCTTCCATTTCATTTCTTCTTGTTCTAACCACATGCATGTACTAAGAACTTGGCCACTAAGCTTGGAAAAATAGAGAAAATCGAGTTGGAGTCTCGGCTAAGTAAGGAAGAAGAAGAAATTTGTGCTTCATCAAAGTTTTGTGCATCTTCTTGTTGATTTTCTAAGGTGAGGGCTAAAACTTCTTGAAAATCCTTCAAAAATCCTCATGCATGCTCTTAAATGTATGTCTTTGCTTCTGTACTTGAGTTATATGTGTGTTCATAAGCTTTTACAACCATGCATGGGAAGATTTTGGCCTGAAGTTGATGATAGATGAAATCGGGTTTGGTGACAGCTCTCTATCTTGTTGTTGCGAGGTGAGTTTGGCTAGGCAAATGATGTTTAAAATGCATTAAAATTGGTCAGTAACTATTTTTTCCAGTTTTGAACATTTTTCGCAGAAATAGGCCAAAGCTAATTTTGACACTAATGTCCTCAAAATGGCAAAACATTAAAATGTGTCCAAATCTGGAAGTCTGGAAAAATGAAGCAGGTTTTGGCAGATGCACTGACCTTGTGGAACGAACCAGTTTTGACTTAGTAAATGTTGTCCAAAATTCATGAATTTTGGTGTGCTGCTATATTTTGCAGTTCTGGACATTTTTGTCAGTAATGGACTAAGGCTAAATCTGACCCTAAGGATCTCAAAAACAACAATTATTGAAATGTGTGCAAATCTGGACAGTTTTGTGCAATGCCACTGTTTTGGCTATAACTATTGATCTCGAACTCCAAATGATGGAAGGTTTGTTTCTGATTTTAGTTCACTTCTTAAGCCTTAATTTGACATATTATGTACTGGAATTGGAGATTTTTTTCTTGACTTAATGATTGTGAGAAAACAGCCTATTGCAGTGAGGGTTTCACTTAGTTATATGCTTAGAAATTTGTTGTAACTTCTCTTGTGGTATTAATTGCTTTGGATTTTGGCATTGGGATGTTGTGTGGACTGTTTTGAGTACTTGGGGATGTTTGGATTAATTGATGCTTGGCTTGAGATTGATTTTGAGTGGACTTGGGGCTTAATCGCACGGGTAAGCACGAAATGGAAACCCTAGCAACTAGGTAAACATGCTAAGTGTTGATCCTTTGAATATTGGGTGTAATTATATGCTTAGTAGGCTGCCCGTAGTTGCCCTTATAGCCCAAAATGTGATTTTGATCATTGCATGTTGACAAATAGGCCTTTCTTGCATCCGAACCTACGTAGATTGTTGTTGCATGTTAAATAACCTTATTATTTGATTACGCAGACGTTGAAATGAGTTATATGACCTGATTTACGTGCGTTACATGGCTGCCCATTTAATGTTCATATAACTCCATGTGCCTTTCAAGTGAAATTACCTGTCTTATCGTGCCACGCTTGTTTACTTGCCAATGTGCAATCTTATGACTGTCCGGAGGCAACCTACTTTTTTGTCCTCCTAATGTGATATATTAAATGTCATAAATGTGCATTGCATATAAGGTTGCAACCTTTCATTCTGGCGTGGTAACGTTCACGTACACCGGGCAGCATTGGGCTGGCCGGTGCAATCGTGACTACCATTGTCCAATTCCCTCTCTCGCTTGGGGGCTAGACTTCCTCGGAGAGTTGAGTCGTAGGATTTCGGGGTACATCCGGAGTACACCCACTTGGCGTGATAAGGGATGATTTGAAGTCGGCCGCAACAACTGATGCTGGAAATGAACTGAGAGCAAAAGCTCAACGTATCCTTTTTACTATGTGTATAAGTACTCTCTCTTGGTTCCTAGAGGACCTCGGGGAGGAAAGACGGGTAATTGTGTTCCTTTACTTTTGTATTATTGTTATGCACTTAATTGTGTTATATTCATTCTTGCAAAAGGATTTTCATAAGTTGAAACGAAAAATGAGTTTCAAAACCTATTTCTCGTTCCCCCTCGCTGAGTTCATAAGGACTCACCCTCTTTTATCATCTCAGGTGAAGAAGATCAAGAACAGGTACCGGAGGACGATGTGCCTAACGATGATTCCTTGGAGTGATTACCTGTCCTATGTGCTTTGCGTGATTATGGCTATTTGTGAACTATGCTACTTGAAGACTATTTCTTTTTATGTTGCTTAACGTTTGAATGTTAAAGACCCACGTTGTAATTTGGGGTCTAATTTTGGTTTGTACTGATGATAACTAGACACTAGACATTACTATGGTCATTTTGCTACTATTACTGCTAGTATCTAAAATAGGATTATGAAGTATTAGGTAAGGGTTAAGTAAAATGAAACAACCAAATCTTAAACAAGTACTCGCTATTAAGCTAAGATCAACAGGTACTTTTGTAACGAGGATAAACAAACAAACGAGACATAGTATCATGCTAGGTTATTAATCAAACGGGACATTGAGATAACCAGTAGGTATTTCAATTGATGGTAAATAGTAATCCTAGTTGGAAATGAAATTGAGGTTGGAAAATTTGAGGTGTTCAGAGAATTAGGTCAAACCAAATAGCCCAATTACCGCCGTTATGCTATCGATTTTCCAGAAAATTTTAGAGTTTAGCCCAAAACGTTAAGTGTTAAATCTTCATAAATGGTTAAGCATGTGATATGACTTGAATTTTAGATCACACCCTAGTCTAACCTTTATAGGCCGGGTTGGGGCGTGACACCTTATAAGTAAAAAGAATGGTATCAGAGCTTAGATTGCTTAAGCCGGGTTTAACTCTCGGACCATGGGTAGAGCCCTATGATAATTAGGATGACTTGTCTATATGTTATTGTGTGATAATGTTAAATGTGCCTTCTATTTTTTATGTGCTTAAGTGATTAACATGTCTTAATTGTTTCTAGAATTATGTTGCATTAAATTCTTGTTTGTTGTATTTCAATAAATTGTGCATTGTAATATGTGCCTATAGAAGGCTGGCCCTAGTACCCGCACTACTAATAGGAGCGGTAAACCCCAAGAGACCGGAGATGCCTATCAAACTAATCCCGGCATGGCTATGTTTAACATGATGGCGAATGCCATGGATCGCGTATCACGAGTGATGGAGCGCCAAGATGCATGTGAGGCCAACAACAACAACAACAACAACAGGAATGATGGCAACCATGGGAGACATAGCAGAATGAGGGAGTTTCTTGACTTTCGCCCATCCAAATTCCACGGGGAAGTTGATGATGAGAAAGCAGAGGCTTGGCTGTCTGAGGTCGAGAAGATTTTCAGGCCACTTGACTATACTGATGAAGAAAAGGTGGAGTTTGCTGTATTTCTGTTGCATGGGGATGCTGAACATTGGTGGCACACTGTGGAGGCACTGTGGGAAACTGATCAGACACCTCGCTTGTAGGGTAATTTCGTTAAGGCATTCAAGGAGAAATATGTACCTGCAGTTTCCAGGCAAAGCGGATTGAGGAGTTCATGCACTTGACCGAAGGTAACATGACGGTGGCCCAGTACGAGGCTCGTTTTGACTGACTGTCCCGTTATGCTCAATATATGGTTAGTACTCCAGAGGCGAAGATGTGGAAATTTACGACTAGATTGACGCCAGAGATTCAGGACCAGTTGGCTTCTCATGACTTCGATACCTATTCTGCTCTCTTTGCTGCTGCTTCTCGAGTTGAGAAGAGGAAACTTGATAGAGCCGGTTCGAGTCAGCCGAACAAGAAACCATACCAGCCTCCAGGTTAGCAGAAGAAATTCCAGAGTCAGAGTCGTAGTCAAGGCCAGAGCTAGAACAGACCAGTGAATAACCGTGGCCCGACGAAAGTGCCATCAGCCTCTTCCACCCGCGGATCCACAGTTAGTTCACCTGCTACTCAGTCTGTCAACTGTTCTTACTGTGACAAGAAGGGTCATACCAAGGCCCAGTGCTGGAAGAAGTCAGGATGATGAGTGAGATATGGCAGTGATCAGCATCAGATCAAGGATTGCCCTAAATGGCAAGCAGGGCAAAATCAGGGTAAACCAGCTGGTAGAGGCAAGACTCCAGTTCCTAGAGTCCAGGCTCGAGCTTATGCTATCGAGTGCGAGGAGCTTCCAGAGGAGACCGCTGTTGTTGATGGTACATTCTTCATACTGAATCAACCTGTTAGGGTGCTAATTGACCCGGGTGCTACTCATTCATTTATTATTCCCTTATGTGTGGAATGTGTGAAACTGAAAGTTGTATGTTTGCCATACGAAGTAGAAGTTGGTACTCCAATGGGTTCTAAGCTAGTTACTAGCTCAGCTTGTAAAGCATGTAAAATCCAAATTAAGGATAGGGAATTCTCAGCCAATCTTATTGTATTACCTTTTCGAGACTATGAGGTCATTTTAGGGATGGACTGGTTGGCAAAACATCATGTCCAACTAGATTGCTGGACGAAGATTATAACGTTCTGGTTACCTGGTCAACCAATACTGGAGGTAATTGGTCGAAGAGATTTCACCGGGAGTTCCATCATTTCATCTACGAAAGCAGTGAAGTCCTTGAGAAAATGGTGTAGCGGATACTTAGCTTACCTCATCAACAAGTCGTCGGATAAAGCTAAGTTGGAGGAGATGCTAGTGATCAAAGACTATGCGGATGTATTTCCAGAAGAATTGCCCGGTTTACCCCCAAATCGGGAGATCGAGTTCGTTATAGAGTTACTGCCTGGCACCCAGCCGATATCTAAAGCTCCCTATCGTATGGCACCGACCGAGCTACAAGAATTGAAGGACCAATTGCAAGGATTGTTGAAGAAGGGGTTTGTTCAACCAAGTTCTTCACCGTGCGGTGCACCAGTTCTATTTGTGAAAAAGAAAGACGGAACGTTGAGGTTATGCATCGATTACCGAGGACTGAACCAAGTGACTGTCAAGAATAAATACCCACTTCCACTGATTGACAAGTTGTTTGATCAACTTCAAGGAGCCAAAGTGTATTCGAAACTTGACTTGAGGCAAGGGTACTACTAGTTGCGGATCAAAAAGGAAGATGTGCCTAAAACGGCTTTCAGGACAAGATATAGGCATTATGAATATGTGGTGATGCCATTTGGACTAACTAATGCCCCTACAGCTTTTATGGACTTGATGCACAGGGTGTTTCAACCCTACTTGGACCAATTTGTGGTGATCTTCATTGATGATATTTTGGTATACTCGAAATCCGAGGCGGAGCATGAACAACATCTGCGGTTGGTACTGCAGAAACTTCGAGAGCATCAATTGTATTCAAAGTTTAGCAAGTGTGAATTTTGATTGCAACAGATTGCATTTTTTGGGCATATCATATCCCAAGAGGGAATAGCAGTGGATCCAGCAAAGATAGAAGCAGTGATGTCTTGGAAGAAGCCGGAAAATGTTATGGAGATTCAGAGTTTTCTTGGTCTAGCTGGCTATTATCGGAGGTTCGTGAAAGATTTCTCTAAGATTGCAGGACCGCTTACAAAGCTCACTCAAAAGAAAACAAAGTTCGTGTGGGATGATAAGTTTGAGAACAGCTTCCAAGAGTTGAAGAAAAGATTGACTACCGCACCTATTCTTGCATTGCCTGAAGGAAGTCAAGGTTTTGTAATCTACAGCGATGCTTCGAAGGAGGGATTGGGTTGTGTGTTGATGTAAAATGGAAGAGTGATTGCATATGCTTCTAGGAAACTGAAGTCGTATGAATTGAATTACCCGACGCACAATTTGGAGTTAGTGGCTATTGTGTTTGCTCTCAAGAAATGGAGGCATTATCTGTGAGGTAACAAGTTTGAGGTATTTACTGATCATTAGAGCTTGAAATACTTGTTCACTCAAAAGGAGTTGAATATGAGGCAAAGGCGGTGGATGGAGCTTTTGGACGATTATAACTGCACAATCAATTATGTTCCCAGTAAAGCGAATATAGTTGCAGATGCCTTAAGTAGGAAAGCGAGCATGGCAAAACTGGAAGTCAAGGTGCAGGAGTTGTTGGAGGAAGCATTTCTGTGGAAACCATAATTGACTCGGAAAGGGTTACTTTTTGCCACTACGTAGGTTCAATCGACCTTGTTGTCTAAATTACGAGAGGCTCAACAGAAGGACCAACAATTTCAGAAGATTAAGGAAAGCAACGCGGATTTCAAGTTTCATGATGATGGTGTTTGGAGGTTTAGGAATCGGATTTATGTTCCCAATGAACCAGAGCTGAAAAAGAAGATTCTTGATGAATCCCATAATTCAAGATACACTATTCACCCCGGTGGAACAAAGATGTACCGGGATTTGAAGTAACATTATTGGTGGAATAACATGAAGAGAGAGATTGCGGAGTTTGTGGCATGGTGTTTGACTTGCCAGAGAGTCAAAGCGGAACATCAACGACCCGTAGGTTTACTTCAGCCGTTGGAGATTCCTCAAAGGAAATAGGAACATATAACTATGGACTTTGTTATGGACCTGCCCAGGTCACAAAAGGGTCATGACTCCATTTGGGTCATAGTGGATAGATTGACTAAGTCGGCACACTTTTTACCGATGAACAAGGAGGATAGTCCTGAGAAATTGGGAGATATGTATGTAGCGGAGATTGTAAGATTGCACGGGATGCTAGTGAGTATTGTGTCGGATAGGGATCCTCGTTTTACTTCCCGATTTTTGGAAGAGATTGCAAGAAGCTTTGGGAACGAAGTTGAGTTTCAGCACGGCTTATCACCCTCAGACTGACGGACAATCGGAGAGAACTATTCAGATTCTGGAGGATATGCTGAGGGCGTGTGTTTTAGACTTCGGGAAAGGTTGGGAGAAATATCTGTCCCTGGCAGAGTTTGCTTATAATAACAGCTATCAGGCCACTATTGGAATGGCCCCATTCGAGGCGTTGTATGGACGTAAGTGTCGATCCCCAATTTACTGGGATAAAGTAGGTGAGACGAAGACTTTTGACCCGACCCTTCTATCTGAACTTATGAAGACTGTTGATAATATCCACCTCATCCGGAAACGGATGCTTACCGCCCAGAGCAGGTAGAAGAGTTATGCAGACCGACGGAGACGGAGCCTAGAGTTTGAGGTCGGCGACAAGGTGTTCTTGAAGATATCACCTCAGAGGGGACTGATTAAACATGGCAAGGGTGGAAAGTTGAGCCCGAGATTTGTAGGACCATTCGAGATAATTGAGAAGGTTGGCAAATTGGCGTATCGCCTAGCACTACCCCAAAACCTCTCCAATATTCACAACGTCTTTCATGTTTCAATGCTGCGGAAGTATCATCCTGATCCATTGCATATCTTGGAGCCAGAGCCGTTGCAGCTTCGAGAGAACTTGTCTTACGAGGAAAGCCCATTCGGATCCTAGACCAGCAAGATCGGGAGTTGCACAACAAAATTATGCCGATGGTGAAGGTGCTGTGGGATCATCATGGAGTTGAAGAAGCAACGTGGGAAAGGCGAGACCAGATGGAGCAGCAATATCTAGCTTTATTTCAAAGGTAATATTGAATTTCGGGATGAAATTCTTTTAAGGAAGGAAGGATGTGAGGCCCGACCTCAATTTGCGTGTGATACCTCATTTCGTGTGCCCTAATCTAGATTTGCGCGCCTTGACCTAGGTTTAAGAATTGTGTTTGTTTTGTGTGCCATGCATTGAATTACGCGCATTCGTTTAGGGTTGCGTGCATTTACTAGAAAAATATGCATTCATCTCGTAGTTCGTGTCCTATCTCGTAATGCGTGCCCTAGACCTAGAAAAGCGTGCCCTCATGCTAATCAAGAAAGCATCTTGCACGATGCACTAGGTCATTAATTAATCCTACAAAATCCACTAACTATTATTAAATTACTAATTCAACCCACTAGAAGACAATCTCACAAAAAGCTAGACATTCCTTATTCTTTATTCCTTATTCTTTTTGCACTTTCAACACACAATTAAATAATGCTCAAAAGATGACACAAAATCAGATTTTTTATAGCCTTGGCCGACCACCACATGAGTTTTGTGCTTGCTTGCTCAATTCAATTTAATTCTAGACAACTTATGACAACTCTATGACACAAATGCATAAAAAATTAGCTCAAAAGCCTTTGCAAAAGCTTCCAATTCTTGACCAACTACTCCTTGCCCATGCTAGGAATTTCAAAATACATCTTGAAGACACAAAAAAGCTGAATTTTTGCTGCCCAAGGCCAAATATGCTTCATCAATTGCAAGGCTTCTATTTTTTTTCATTTCTCTCATTTTCCTCTCACATTTCTCTCTCTCCCTCTCATTCTTCTCTCTCTCTCTCGGCCTTGGCTGAGTTTCTTCCCTTCATAGCTCATCTTCATCATACCATTGTTAATCAAGACAAGCCACAAGCAAAGGAACTCGACCAAGCTTGCTAGGATGCAAGAATCACACATGCATGCTCCTTGAGTCACCATTTCGGCCTTGGTGAGTTTACTAGCTTCCATTTCATTTCTTCTTGTTCTAACCGCATGCATGTACTAACAACTTGGCCACTAAGCTAGGAAAAATAGATAAAATCGAGTTGGAGTCTTGGCTAAGCAAGGAAGAAGAAGAAATTTGTGCTTCATCAAAGTTTTGTGCATCTTCTTGTTGATTTGCTAAGGTGAGGGCTAAAACTTCTTGAAAATCCTTCAAAAATCCACATGCATGCTCTTAAATGTATGTCTTTGCTTATGTACTTGAGTTATATGTGTGTTCATAAGCTTTTACAACCATGCATGGCAAGATTTTTGCTTGAAGTTGATGATAGATGAAATCGGGTTTGGTGACAGCTCTCTATCTTGTTGTTGTGAGGTGAGTTTGGCTAGGAAAATGATGTTTAAAATTCATTAAAATTGGTCAGTAACTATTTTTTCCAGTTTTGAACATTTTTTACAGAAATAGGCCAAAGCTAATTTTGACTCTAATGTCCTCAAAATGGAAAAACATTAAAATGTGTCCAAATCTGGAAGTCTGGAAAAATGAAGCAGGTTTTGGCAGATGCACTGACCTTGTGGAACGAACCAGTTTTGACTTAGTAAATGATGTCCAAAATTCATGAAATGTGGTGTACTTCTAGATTTTTCAGTTCTGGACATTTTTGTCAGTAATGGACTAAGGCTAAATCTGACCCTAAGGATCTCAAAAATGACAATTATTGAAATGTGTGCAAATCTGGACAGTTTTGTGCAATGCCACTGTTTTGGCTATAACTATTGATCTCGAACTCCAAATGATGCAGGGTTTGTTTCTGATTTTAGATCACTTATTAAGCTTTAATTTGACATCTTATGTACTGGAATTGGAGATTGTTTGCTTGACTTAATGATTGTGAGAAAACAGCCTATTACAGTGAGGGTTTCACTTAGTTATATGCTTAGAAATTTGTTGTAACTTCTCTTGTAGTATTAATTGCTTTGGATTGTGGCATGGACTGTTTTGAGTACTTGGGGATGTTTGGATTAATTGATGCTTGGCTTGAGATTGATTTTGAGTGGACTTGGGGCTTAATCGCACGGGTAAGCACGAAATGGAAACCCTAGCAACTAGGTAAACATGCTAAGTGTTGATCCTTTGAATATTGGGTGTAATTATATGCTTAGTAGGCTGCCCGTAGTTGCTCTTATAGCCCAAAATGTGATTTTGATCATTGCATGTTGACAAATAGGCCTTTCTTGCATCCGAACCTACGTAGATTGTTGTTGCATGTTAAATAACCTTATTATTTGATTACGCGGACGTTGAAATGAGTTATATGACCTGATTTACGTGCGTTACATGGCTGCCCGTTTAATGTTTATATAACTCCATGTGCCTTTCAAGTGAAATTAATTGTCTTATCGTGCCTCGCTTGTTTACTTGCCAATGTGCAATCTTATGACTGTCCGGAGGCAACCTACTTTGTTGTCCTCCTAATGTGATATATTAAATGTCATAAATGTGCATTGCATATAAGGTTACAACCTTTCATTGTGGCGTGGTTGCGTTCACGCACACCAGGCGGCATCGGGCTTGCCGGTGCAATCGTGACTACCATTGTCCAATTCCCTCTCTCGCTTGGGGGCTAGACTTTCTCGGAGAGTTGGGTCGTAGGATTTCGGGGTACATTCGGAGTACACCCACTTGGCGTGATAAGGGGATGATTTGAAGTCGGCCGTAACAATTGATGCTGGAAATGAACTGAGAGCAAAAGCTCAACATATCCTTTTTACTATGTGTATAAGTACTTTCGCTTGGTTCCTAGAGGACCTTGGGGAGGAAAGACGGGTAATTGTGTCCTTTACTTTTGTATTATTGTTATGCACTTAATTGTGTTATATTCATGCTTGCAAAAGGATTTTCATAAGTTGAACCGGAAAATGAGTTTCAAAACCTATTTCTCGTTCCCCCTCGCTGAGTTCATAAGGACTCACCCTCTTTTATCATCTCAGGTGAAGAAAATCAAGAACAATTACCTGAGGACGATGTGCCTAACGATGATTCCTTGGAGTGATTGCCTGTCCTATGTGCTTTGCGTGATTATGGCTATTTGTGAACTATGCTACTTGAAGACTATTTCTTTTTATGTTGCTCAACGTTTGAATGTAAAAGACCCCCGTTGTAATTTGGGATCTAATTTTGGTTTGTACTGATGATAACTAGACACTAGACATTACTATGGTCATTTTGCTACTATTACTGCTAGTATCTATAATAGGATTATCAAGTATTAGGTAAGGGTTAAGTAAAATGAACCAACCAAATCTTAAGCAGGTACTCGCTATTAAGCTAAGATCAACAGGTACTTTTGTAATGAGGATAAACAAACAAATGAGACATAGTATCATGCTAGATTATTAATCAAATGGGACATTGAGATAACCAGTAGGTATTTCAATTGATGGTAAATAGTAATCCTAGTTGGAAATGAAATTGAGGTTGGAAAATTTGAGGTGTTCAGAGAATTAGGTCAAACCAAAGAGCCCAATTACAGCCGTTGTGCTGCCGGTTTTCCGAAAAATTTTGGAGTTTAGGCCAAAACGTTAAGTGTTAAATCTTCATAAATGGTTAAACATGTGATATGACTTGAATGTTAGATCACACCCTAGTCTAACCTTTATAGGCTGGGTTAGGGCGTGACAGAATCCCACGTTCCCTTGGGCAAGAAAACTTCGCTTCACGTAGAGGCTGGGCCCGTGAAACGTGGGTGTGGGGCTTGGGACCAGGTCTCCATCGCTCTGCTGCCCATAACTTTTGATCCGTAAGGAGTTACGCGGCGCACAGCATACCATTGGAGAACTCTCCGAGAGCTCTACAGCGGGGGTAACAAGCCTGCTCGGCTGCGTCTATTTTCGGAACCCAAAATCGAACATTTTCATCAATTTCGGGACACTTTTCTTCTTTTGCGCTATTTTTTCGTCCTGGATCGTATTTCGTGAGCTGCGAAAAGGGCGACCACCTAATCCCTCACATTTCTATTACTAAATCCCATGAAACCTTGGGCAAGACAACTTTACTTCACGTAGAAGCTGAGCCTGCAAACCGAGGGCGTGGGGCTTGAGGCCAGGTCTCCGTCGCTCCGGTGCCCATAACTTTTGTTCCGTAAGGAGTTACGCGACGCAGAGCATACCGTAGGAAAGCTCTCTGAGAGCTCTACGATGGGGGCAGCTAACCTCCTCGGCTGTGCCTATTTTCGAATCCCAAAATTGAACGTTTTCATCAGCTTCTGGACACTTTTCTTCTTTTGCGCTATTTTTTCATCCCGGATCGTACGTCGTGAGCCGCAAAAAGGACGACAACCTATTCCATCACATTTATATTACCGAATCCCCCGGCACCTTGGGCAAGACAACTTCACTTCATGTAGCGACTGGGCCCGCAAACCGAGGGCGTGGGGCGTGGGACCAGGTCTCCGTCGCTCCGGTGCCCATAACTTTTGATTTGTAAGGAGTTATGTAGTGCACAGCATACTGTTGGTAAGCACTCTGAGAGCTCTACGACTGGGGTAGCAAGCCTGCTCTGCTGCACCTGTTTTTGAAGCCCAAAACAGAATGTTTTCATCAGTTTCAGGACACTTTTCTTTTTTTGCCCTATTTTTCCATCCCGGATCGTACGTCGTGAGCCACGAAAAGGACGACAACCTAATCCATCACTTTTCTATTACCAAATCCAACGGCACCTTGGGCATGACAACTTTGCTTCACGTAGAGGCTGGGCCCGCAAACCGAGGGCGTGGGTTACACTGTATTTTTGGAGTCCAAAATCAAACGTTTTCATCAGTTTTGGTACACATTTCATCTGTTACACTGTATTTTTGTCCCGGATCGTACGTCGTGAGCCGCGAAAAGGATGACAACCTAATCCATCACATTTCTATTACTGAATCCCAAGGCCCCATGGGCAAGACAACTTCGCTTCACGTAAAGGCTGGGCCTGCAAACCGAGCGTGTGAGGCTTGAGACCAAGTCTCCGTTGTTCCGGTGCCCATAACTTTTGATCCGTAAGGAGTTACGCGGCGCTCAGCATACCATTGGAAAGCTCTCCGAGAGCTCTACAACGGGGGGAGCAAGGCCGCTCAGCTGCGCCTGTTTTCAGAACACAAAATAGAACGTTTTCATCAATTTCGGGACACTTTTCTTCTTTTGCTATATTTTTTCGTACTGGATAGTACGTCGTGAGTCGCGAAAAGGACGAAAACCTAATCCATCAAATTTCTATTACCGAATCCCACGGCACCTTGGGCAAGATAAGTTCGCTTCGCATAGAGTCTGGGCCCACAAACCGAGGGCGTAAGGCTTAGGACCAGGTCTCCGTCGCTCCGGTGCTCATAACTTTTGATCCGTAAGAAGTTACGCGGCGCAAAGCATATCGTTGGAAAGCACTCCGAGAGCTCTACGACGGGGACAGCAAGCCTGCTCTGCTGCACCTGTTTTTGAAGCCCAAAACAGAATGTTTTCATCAGTTTCAGGACACTTTTCTTTTTTTGCCCTATTTTTCCGTCCCGGATCGTACGTCGTGAGCCACGAAAAGGACGACAACCTAATCCATCACTTTTCTATTACCAAATCCAACGGTACCTTGGGCATGACAACTTTGCTTCATGTAGAGGCTGGGCCCGCAAACCGAAGGCGTGGGGCTTGGGACCAGGTCTCCGTTGCTCCGGTGCCCATAACTTTTGATCCGTAAGGAGTTACGCTTCGCATAGCATACCGTTGGAAAGCACTCCGAGAGCTCTACGACGGGGGAAGCAAGCCTGTTCGGCTGCGCTTGTTTTTGGAACCAAAACTCGAACGTTTTCATTAGTTTTGGGACACTATTCTTCTTTTGTGCTATTTTTTCGTCCCGGATCGTACGTCATGAGCCGTAAAAAGGACGACAACCTAATCCATCACATTTCTATTACCGAATCCCACGCACCTTGGGCAAGACAACTTTGCTTCATGTAGAGGCTTGGCCCGCAAATCGAGGGTGTCGGGCGTGGGACCAGGTCTCTATCGCTTCGGTGCCTATAACTTTTGATCCTTAAGGAGTTACGTGGTGCAAATCATACCGTCAGAATACTCTCTGAGAGCTCTACAACAGGGGAAGCTAGCCTGTTCGGATGCCCCTATTTTCGGAGCCCAAAATCGAACGTTTTCATTAGTTTCGGGACACTTTTCTTCTTTTGCGCTATTTTTCTGTCTCGAATCGTACATCATGAGCCGCGAAGAGGACGTCAACCTAATCCATCACATTTCAATTACTGAATCCCACGACACCTTGGGCAAGACAACTTCGCTTCACCTAGAGGCTGGGCCCGTAAACCGAGGGTGTGGGGCTTGGGACCAAGTATCCGTTGCTCCGGTGCCCATAACTTTTGGTCCGTAAGGAGTTACGCGGCACACAGTATACCATTGGAAAGCACTCCAAGTGCTCTACGGTTGGGGCAGCAAGACTGTTAGGCTGTGCCTATTTTCGGAGCCCAAAATTGAACGTTTCCAATAGTTTCGGGATACTTTTCTTGTTTTGCGCTGCTTTTTCGTCCCAGATCGTCCGTCGTGAGCTGCGGAAAGGACGTCAACCTAATCCATCACATTTCTATTATTGAATCCCATGGTAACTTGGGCAAGACAACTTCACTTCACGTAGAGGCTGGGCCCACAAACCGAGGGCGTGGCGCTTGGGACCAGGTCTCCGTCTCTCCGGTGCCCATAATTTTTTATCCGTTAGGAGATACGCGGCGCACAGCATACCGTTGGAAAGCTCTCCGAGTGTTCTACAACGGAGGCAGTAAGCCTGGTATGCTGCGCTTGTTTTTGGAACCCAAAACATAACGTTTTCATCAGTTTCGGGACACTTTTCTTCTTTTGCGCTATTTTTTCATCCCGGATCGTACGTCGTCAGCCGCGGAAAGGACGACAACCTAATCCATCATATTTCTATTACTGAATCCCATGGTACCTTGGGCAAGACAACTTCGCTTCATGTAGATGCTGGGCCTGCAAACCGAGGGTGTGGGTCTTGGGACCAAGTCTCCGTCGCTCTGGTGCCTATAACTTTTGATCCGTAAGGAGTTACGTGGCGCACAGCATACCGTTGGTAAGTACTCTGAGAGCTCTACGACGTGGGAAACTAGCCTATTCAGCTGCACCTGTTTTTGGAAAAATTGAACATTTTCATCAGCTTCGGGACACTTTTCTTCTTTTGCGCTGTTTTTCTATCGCAGATCAAACGTCGTGAGCCGCGAAAAGGATGACAACCTAATCCATCACATTTCTATTACCGAATCCCATGGCACCTTGGGCAAGAAAACTTTGCTTCACGTAGAGGCTGGGCCCGCAAACTGAGGGCGTGGGGCTTGGGACCAGGTCTCCGTCACTCCGGTGCCCATAACTTTTGATCTGTAAGGAGTTACGCGGCGCACAGCATACCGTTGGAATGCTCTCCGAGAGCTCTATGATGGTGGCAGCAAGCCTGCTTGGCTTCTCTTATTTTCAAAGCCCAAAATCAAAAGTTTTCATCAGTTTCGGGACACTTTTCTTCTTTTGCGCTGTTTTTTCATCCCGGATCATACGTCGTGAGCTGCGAAAAGGACGAAAACCTAATCCATCACATTTCTATTACTGATTCCCACGGCACCTTGGGCAAGACAAGTTCGCTTCCCATAGAGGCTGGGCCTGTAAACCGAGGGCGTGGGGCTTGGGACCATGTCTCCGTCGCTCTAGTGCCCATAACTATTGATCTGTAAGGAGTTACGCAGCTCACAGCATACCGTTGGAAAGCTCTCCGAGAGCTCTACGATGGGGGCAGCTAGCCTATTCAGATGCGTCTATTTTCGGAGCCCAAAATGGAACATTTTTATCAATTTTGGGACACTTTTATTATTTTAGGCTGTTTTCTTGTCCCGGATCGTAAGTTGTGAGCCGCGAAATGGACGACAACCTAATCCATCACATTTCTATTACCGAATCCCATGGTACCTTAGGCAAAATAACTTTGCTTCTCATTGAGGCTGGGCTCGCAAACCGAGGGCTTGGGGCTTGGGGCCAGGTCTCCGTCACTCCTGTGCGCATAACTTTTGATCCGTAAGGAGTTACGCGGTGCACAACATACCGTTGGAAAACTCTCCGAGAGCTCTACGATGGGGGCAGCGAGCCTGCTCAGCTATGCCTATTTTCGGAATCCAAAATATAATGTTTTCATTAGTTTCGGGATACTTTTCTTCTTTTGCGCTATTTTTTCGTCCAGGATCGTATGTCATGAACCGCGAAAAGGATGACAACCAAATACATCACATTTCTATTACTGAATCCCACGGCACCATGGGCAAGACAACTTCACTTCACGTAGAGGCTGGGCCCGCAAACCGAGGGCGTGGGGCATGGGACCAAGTCTCCGTCGCTCCGATGCCCATAACTTTTGATCCGTAAAGAGTTACACAGCGCAGAGTATACCGTTGGAAAGCTCTCCGAGTGCTCTACGACTGGGAAACAAGCCTGCTCAGCTGCGCGTATTTTTGGAGCCCAAAATCAAACACTTTCATCCATTTCGGCAAACTTTTCTTTTTTTGCGCTGTTTTTCTACCCCAGATCGTACGTCGTGAGCCGCAAAAAGGGCTACAACCTAATCCATCACATTTATATTACCGAATCCCACGACACCTTGGGCAAGACAACTTCACTTCACGTAGAGGTTGGGCCCGCAAATCGAGGGCGTGGGGCTTAGGACCAGGTCTCCGTCTCTCTGGTGCCCATAAATTTTGATCCGTAAGGAATTACGTGGCGCACAGCATACTGTTGGAAAGCGCTCTGAGAGCTCTATGGCAGGGGTAACAAGCCTGTTCAGCTGCACTTGTTTTTGGAGCCCAAATTCGAAACGTTTTCATTAGTTTCAGGACACTTTTCTTCTTTTGCGGTGTTTTCCGTCCCGGATTGTACGTCCTGAGCTGCGAAAAGGACGACACCTAATACATCACATTTCTATTACTGAATCCCATGGCACTATGGGCAAGACTAATTCACTTCATGGAAAGGCTGGACTCGCAAACCGAGGGCGTGGGGGTTGGGACCAGGTCTCCGTCATTCCGATGCCCATAACTTTTGATCCGTAAGGAGTTACGTAGCGCAGACCATACCGTTGGAAAGCTCTCCGAGAGCTCTATGACGGGGCAGCAAGCCTGCTCAACCGCGCCTGTTTTTGGAGCCCGAAATCAAACATTTTCATCAGTTTCGGTATACTTTTCTTTTCTCGCACTGTTTTTCAGCCCCAGATCGTACGTCGTGAGCCGCGAAAATGACAACAACCTAATCCATCACATTTCTATTACCGAATGCCACAGCTCCTTGGGCAAGACAACTTCGCTTCACGTAGAGACTGGGCCCGCAAACAGAGGGCGTGGGGCTTAGGACCAGATCTCCGTCGCTCCGGTGCCTACAACTTTTGATCCGTAAGGAGTTATGCGGCGCATAGCATACCGTTGGAAAGCACTCTGGGAGCTCTACGACGGGGGCAGCAAGCCTGTTCGACTGCACTTGTTTTTGGAGCCCAAAATCGAACGTTTTCATCAGTTTCGGGATACTTTTCTTCTTTTGAGCTGTTTTTTCATCCCTGATCGTACGTCGTGAGCCGCGAAAAGGACGACAACCTAATCTATCACATTTATTTTACTAAATCCCATAGCACCTTTGGCAAGACAACTTTGCTTCACATAGAGGCTGGGCCCGCAAACCGATGGGTGTGAGGCTTGGGACCATGTCTCTGTCGCTCCGATGCCCATAACTTTTGATCCGTAAGGAGTTACACAACGCACAGCATATCGTTGGAATGCTTTCCGAGAGCTCTACAATGTGGGCAACAAGCCTACTCAGCTGCGCCTATTTTCGGCACCCAAAATAGAACGTTTTCATCAATTTTGGGACACTTTTCTTCTTTTGCGCTATTTGTTCGTCCCAAATCGTACGTCATGAGCCGCGAAAAGGACGACAACCTAATCCATCACATTTCTATTATCGAATCCCATGGTACCTTGGGCAAGACAACTTCGCTACATGTAGAGGCTGGGCCCGCAAACTGAGGGCGTAGGGCTTGGGACATGGTCTCCGTCGCTCTGGTGCCCATAACTTTTGCTCCGTAAGGAGCTACACGGCGCACAACATACCGTTGTAAAGCACTTCGAGAGCTCTACGACGGGGGCAGCCATCCTGTTCAGCTACGCCAATTTTTGGAGCCCAAAATCGAATATTTTCATCAGTTTCGGGACACTTTTATTCTTTTGCGCTATTTTTCCATCCCAGATCGTACGTCGTGAGCCGCGAAAAGGACTGCAACCTAATACATCACATTTCTATTACTGAACCACACGGCACCTTGGGCAAGACAACTTCGCTTCACGTAGAGGCTGGGCCCGTAAACTGAGGGCGTGGGGCTTGGGATCAGGTCTTCATCGCTCCGGTGCCCATAACTTTCGATCCGTAAGGAGTTACGCGGCGCACAGCATACCGTTGGAATGTTTTCATACCGTTGGCTGTGCCTGTTTTCAGAGCCTAAAATCGAATGTTTTCATTTGTTTTAGGATACTTTTCTTCTTTTGCGCTATTTTTTCGTCCCGGATCGTACGTTGTGAGGCGTGAAAAGGACAACAACCTAATCTATCCCATTTATATTACTGAATCCCACAGCTCCTTGGGCAAGACAACTTCGTTTCACGTAGAGGCTAGACCCGCATACCGAGGGCGTGGGGCTGAAATTTTTGTATTTTCACCCAAACATCGCAATCGAAAATTCGGCATTATAACGGTGTTACCACGTAATTAACAAACTTTTAGAAAACAATGGCAATCGATTCCAACCTCAACAACTCAAGATAATCATCAAATGGCCATTCTATCAACTTTAAATACCCAAAAATAAATAATTTCGCTACAATTGCTCAAATCTCGTAGTAATACACTTAAACGATCCCTAGCATGCACTGATCAATAATATAACTTCAAATTAACATTCTAACGGTTCAAAATGCAGTTATGAGCAAAAACATAAAAATGAGTTTTGAAATCTAAAATTTTTCTCTCACCTTTGATGCGATATAAGCCTAGATATGCGTGCAATGCGTGACCAACAAGTGAAATCCAACTTGGCACGAAGTTCTACGGATAAAAACTAGGTTTTTCTATGAAAAATTGAATTGAAAACTTGAAGAAAAGCTTTGGTTTTCTCTCTTATGGCTCTCGGCCATGTGTGTGTATTTTGAGTGTGTTTTGTGTGTGTTGATGCATTTAAGCTAAAGGTCAATTAAAAAAAATGCAAAGTCAAAGTTAGTTTATTAGTCCTTTCATTGTTTTTCTAGTCTTTTAATTCATTTCTTGAGTATTTCTTGCTCAACTAACAAATTAACACTTAAATTAATTCTAGTTAATATATGTTAGGTGACAAAGAATTTTACATTAAAATAGTTTCACCCGAATCGGCTTAAAACTCGTTTTCTTGCAAAAGAAAGTGTAAAAATCTTTAAAATTCCAAAACCGATTCCAAATCCATTTTAATCAAACACGGGTCTATTAATACTCGAGGACTAGGTTTTAAAACGTTTAAAACACCCCTGTAAAAATTTTAGCGGACAGGCGTTCAAAAACACTATTCATCAAAACCGACGATAACATTTCTGATTCCGTTTTTGATAAAAATTTCATGAATGCACACTTAGCATGTATTAGGAGTATTAATCACAGAATTATCACATTCTAAGTCATATAACACATAAACAGGTCAAATCACGCAAATCGATGTAAAGACACACAAATCGAGGTAAAGACGAAAATTGGGATTTCACAAACCAGGTCTCCGTCGCTCCGGTGACCATTACTTTTGATCCGTAAGGAGTTACGCGGCGCACAGCATACCGTTGGAAAGCTCTCCGAGAGCTCTAGGATAGGAGCAGCAAGCCTGCTCAGCTGCGCCTATTTTTAGAGCCTAAAATCGAACATTTTAATCAGTTTCGGGTAACTTTTTCTCTTCTGCACTGTTTTTCGATCCCGGATCGTACGTCATGAGCTGCGAAAAGGATGACAACCTAATCCATCACATTTATATTACCGAATCTCACAGCACCTTGGGCAAGACAACTTCGCTTTGACGTAGAGGCTGGGCCCGCAAACAGAGCGCGTGGGCTTGGGACCAAGTCTCCGTCGCTCTGGTGCCCATAACTTTTGATCAGTAAGGAGTTACGCGGCGCACAGCGTACCATTGGAAAGCTCTCCGAGAGCTCTACGACAGGGTAGCAAGCCTGCTAGGCTGCGCCTATTTTTGGAGCCTAAAATCAAACATTTTCATCAATTTCGAGACACTTTCCTTATTTTGCGCTGTTTTTCTGTCCCAAATCATATGTCGTCAGCCGCAAAAAGGACAACACCCTAATCGATCACATTTCTATTACCGAATCCCATGACACCTTGGGCAAGACAAATTCGCTTCACGTAGAGGCTGGGCCTGCAAACCGATGGCGTGGGGCTTTGGACCAGGTCTCCATCGCTCCGGTGCCCATTACTTTTGATCCGTAAGTAGTTATGCGACGCACACCATACCGTTGGAAAGCGCTCTGAGAGCTCTACGACGGGGTAGCAAGCCTGTTCGGTTGCGCCTATTTTTGGAGTCCAAAATCAAATGTTTTAATCAGTTTTGGGACACTTTTATTCTTTTGCGCTGTTTTTCCGTCCCGGATCGTATGTCGTGAGCCGCGAAAAGGACGACAATCTAATCCATCACATTTCTTTTACTAAATCCCATAGCACCTTGGGTAAGACAACTTCGCTTCACGTAGAGGCTGGGCCCGCAAACCGAGGGCGTGGGGCTTGGGACCAAGTCCCCGTCGCTCCGATGACCATAACTTTTGATCCGTAAGGAGTTACGCGGCGCACAACATACCGTTGTAAAGCTCTCCGAGAGCTCTACAATGTAGGCAGCAAGCCTGCTATGTTGCGCCTATTTTCGGAACCCAAAATAGAACGTTTTCATCAGTTTCGGGATACTTTTCTTCTTTTGCGCTATTTTTCTGTCCCGGATCGTACATCGTGAGCCGCAAAAAGGACGAAAATCTAATACATCACATTTCTATTACCGAATCTCACGGTACATTGGGCAAGACAACTTCGCTTCACGTAAAGGGTGGGCCCGCAAACCGAGGGCGTGGGGCTTGGGACAAGGTCTCTGTCGCTCCGGTGCCCATAACTTTTGCTCCGTAAGGATTTACGCAGCGCACCACATACCGTTGGAAAGCACTCCAAGAGCTCTACGACAGGGGCAGATAGCCTGTTCAATTGCGCCTGTGTTCGGATTCCAAAATTGAATGTTTTCAACAGTTTTGGGACACTATTCTTTTTCTGCTCTGTTTTTTCGTCCCGGATCGTATGTCGTAAGTTGCGAAAAAGACGACAACCTAATACATCATATTTCTATTACTGAATCCCATGGAACCTTGGGCAAGACAACTTCGCTTCACGTAGAGGCTGGGCCCGTAAACCGAGGGTGTGTGGCTTGGGACCAAGTCTCCGTCGCTTCGGTGCCCATAACTTTTGATCCGTAAGCAGTTACCCAGCGTACAACATACCGTTGGAAAGCTCTCCAAGAGCTCTACGACGTGGGCAGCAAGAATGCTCGGTTGCGCCTATTTTTAGAGCCCAAAATCGAACGTTTTCATCAATTTTGGGGCACTTTTCTACTTTTGCGCTGTTTTTCTGTCCCGGATCGTACGTCGCGAGCCGCGAAAAGGATGACAACCTAATCCATCACATTTCTATTACTAAATCCCATGGCACCTCAGGCAAGACAACTTCTCTTCACGTAGAGGCTGGACCTGCAAACCGAGGGTGTGGGGCTTGGAACCAGGTCTCCGTCGCTCTGGTGCCCATAACTTTTGATTTGTAAGGAGTTACGCGGCGCACAACAAACTGTTGGAAAGCTCTTCGAAAGCTCTACGACGGGGCAAAAAGAATGCTCGGCTGCGCCTATTTTCAGAGCCCAAAATCGAACGTTTTCATCCATTTCGGTATACTTTTCTTCTTTTGCGCTGTTTTTCTGTCCCGGATCGTACGTTGTCAGCCGCGAAAAGAATGACAACCTAATCCATCACATTTCTATTACTAAATCCCACGGCACCTCGGGCAAGACAACTTCGCTTCACGTAGAGGCTGGACCCACAAACCGAGGGCGCGGGCTTGGGATGCACAGCTTACCGTTGGAAAGCTCTCCGAGAGCTCTACGACTGGGGAGCAAGCCTGCTAGGCTGTGCCTATTTTCGTGGCCCCAAATTGAACGTTTTAATCAGTTTCGGGACACTTTACTTCTTTTGTGCTATTTTTTCATCCCGGATCGTACGTATTGAGCCGCGAAAAGGAGGACGACCTAATCCATCACATTTCTGTTACCGAATCCCACGGCACCTTGGGCAAGACCACTTCGCTACACGTAGAGGCTGGGCCCAGAAACCGAGTGCTTGGGACCAGGTCTCCGTCGCTCCGGTGCCCATAACTTTTGATCCGTAAGGAGTTACGCGGTGCACAGTATACCGTTGGAAAGCTCTCCGAGAGCTCTACGATAGGAGCAGCAGGCCTGCTCGGCTGCATTTGTTCACATAGCCTAAAATTGAACGTTTTAATTAATTTTGGGATACTTTTCTTCTTTTGCGCTATTTTTCCTTCCCGGATCGTACGTTGTAAGCAGTGAAAAGGACGACAACCTAATCCATCACATTTTTATTACCGAATCCCACGGCACCTTGTGCAAGACAACTTTGCTTTGATGTAGAGGCTGGGCTCGAAAACCGAGCGTGTGGGCTTGGGACCAAGTCTCCGTCACTCCGGTGCCCATAACTTTTGATCCATAAGGAGTTACGCGGCGTACAGCATACCGTTGAAAAACTCTCCGAGAGTTCTACAACGGGGGCAGGTAGCCTGTTCAGCTTCGCCTATTTTCAGATCCCAAAATCGAAACTTTTCATCAGTTTCAGGACACTTTTCTTCTTTTGTGCTATTTTTTCGTCCCTGATCGTACATTGTGAGTGGCGAAAAGGACGACAACCTAATCCATCACGTTTCTATTACTGAATCCCACGGCACCTTGGGCAAGACAACTTCGCTTCACGTAGAGGCTGGGCCCGCAAGCCAAGGGCGTGGGGCTTGGGACCAGGTCTCTGTCACTCTGGTTCCCATAACTTTTGATCTGTAAGGAGTTACGCGGCGCACAGCATACCGTTGGAAAGCAATCCGAGAGCTTTACGATGGGGGCAGCTAGCCTATTCGGCTGTGCCTATTTTCGGAGCCCAAGATTTAACGTTTTCATCAATTTTGGGACACTTTACTTTTTTGCGTTGTTTTTCCATCTCTGATCGTACGTCGTGAGCCGTGAAAAGGACGACAACGTAATCCATCATATTTCTATTACTGAATCCCACAACACCTTGGGTAGGATAGCTTCGCTTCACGTAGAGGCTGGGCCTGCAAACGGAGGGCGTGGGGCTTGGTACCAGGTCTCTGTCGCTCCGGTGCCCATAACTTTTGATCCATAAGGAGTTACGCGGCGCAAAGCATACCGTTGGAAAGCTCTCCGAGAGCTCTAAGATTGGGACAGCAAGCCTGCTCGGCTCCGCCTATTTTTAGAGCCTAAAATATAACATTTTCATCAGTTTCGGGATACTTTTCTTCATTTGCGCTGTTTTTCCATCTCGGATCGTACGTCGTGAGCCGCGAAAAGGACGACAACCTACTCTATCACATTTCTATTACCGAATCCCATGGCACCTTGGGCAAGACAACTTCGCTTTGACATAGAGGCTAGGCCCGCAAACCGAGCGCGTGGGCTTGGGACCAAGTCTCTGTTGCTCCGGTGCCCTTAACTTTTGATATGTAAGGAGTTACGCGGTGCACAGCTTATCATTGGAAAGCTATCCGATAGCTCTACGACTGGGGTAGCAAGCCCGCTTGGCTGTGCCTATTTTCGGAGCCCAAAATCGAACATTTTAATCAGTTTTGGGACACTTTACTTCTTTTGCGCTGTTTTTTCATCCCGGATAGTACGTCGTGAGCCGCGAAAAGGACGACGACCTAATCCATCACATTTCTATTACCGAATCCCACGGCACCTTAGACAAGACGACTTCGCTACACGTAGAGGCTGGGCCCGAAAACCGAGGGCTTGGGACCAGGTCTTCGTCGCTCCAGTGCCTATAACTTTTGATCCGTAAGGAGTTACGCGGCACACAGTATACCTTTGGAAAGCTTTCCGAGAGCTCTACGACGGGGGCAGCTAGCCTGTTCAGCTGCGCTAGTTTTTAAAGCCCAAAATTGAACATTTTCCTCAGTTTCGGGACACTTTTCTTCTTTTGCGCTGTTGTTTCGTCCCGGATCGTAAGTCGTAAGCCGCGAAAAGGACGACCACCTAATACATCACATTTTTATTACTGAATCCCATGGAACCTTGTGCAAGACAACTTCGCTTCACGTAAAGGCTGGGCCTGCAAACTGAAGGCGTGGAGCTTGGGACCAGGTCTCCGTCGCTCTGGTGCCTATAACTCTTGATCCGTAAGGAGTTATGCGGCGCACAACATACTATTGGAAAGCTCACCAAGAGCTCTACGACGGGGGTAGCAAGCCTGCTCGGCTGCACCTGTTTTCAGAGCCTAAAATCGAATGTCTTTATCTGTTTCGGGACACTTTCTTCTTTTGCACTATTTTTTCGTCCCGGATCGTAAGTCATGAGCCGCGAAAAGGATGACAACTTAATCCAGCACATTTCTATTACCGAATCCCACGGCACCTTGGGCAAGACAATTTCGCTTCACGTAGAGGCTGGGCCAACAAACCAAGGGCGTGGGGCTTGGGACCAAGTCTTCATCGCTCCAGTACCCATAACTTTTGATCCGTAAGGAGTAACGCGGCGCACAGCACACCGTTGGAAAGCACTCCAAGAGCTCTACAATGGGGGCAGCAAGCCTTCTCGGCTGCACCTATTCTTAGAGCCTAAAATCGAACGTTTTCATCAGTTTTGGGTCAGTTTTCTTCTTTTGTGCTATTTTTCCATTCCAGATCGTACGTCGTGAGCCGCGAAAAGAACGACAACCTAATCCATCACATTTCTATTACCGAATCCCACGGTACTTTGGGCAAGACAACTTCGCTTCACGTAGAGGCTGGGCCCGTAAACCGAGGGCGTGGGGCTTGGGACAAGGTCTTCGTCGCTCCGGTACCCATAATTTTTGATCCGTAAGGAGTTACGCGGCGCACAACATACCGTCGGAAAGTACTCGGAGAGCTCTACGACGGGGGCAGCAAGCCTACTCGGCTGCACCTATTTTCAGAGCCTAAAGTCGAATGTTTTTATCAGTTTTGGGACACTTTTCTTCTTTTGCGCTGTTTTTCCATCCCAGATCGTACGTCGTGAGCCGCGAAAAGGACGACAACCTAATCCATCACATTTCTATTACCGAATTCCACGGTACCTTGGGCAAGACAACTTCGCTTCACGTAGAGGCTGGGCCCGCTAACCGAGGGCGTGGGGCTTAGGACCAAGTCTTCATCGCTCCGGTGCCCATAACTTTTGATCCGTATGTAGTTATGCGTCGCACAGCATACCGTTGGAAAGCACTCTGAGAGCTCTACGACGGGGGTAGCAAGCCTGTTCGGCGGCGCCTATTTTCAGAGCCAAAAATCTAACATTTTCATCAATTTTGGGACACTTATCATCTTTTGCGCTGTTTTTTTGTCCCGGATCGTATGTCGTGAACCATGAAAGGACGACAACCTAATCCATCACATTTCTTTTACTAAATCCCACAGCACCTTGGGCAAGACAACTTGGCTTCACGTAGAGGCTGGGCCAGCAAACTGAAGGCGTGGGGCTTGGGACTAGGTCTCTGTCGCTCCGGTGCCCATAACTTTTGATCCGTAAGGAGTTACGCGGAGCACAGCATACCGTGGGAAAGCCCTCCGAGAGCTCTATAACGTGGATAGCAAGCTTGCTCAACTATGCCTATTTTCGGAACCCAAAATAGAACGTTTTCATCAGTTTCGGGATACTTTTCTTCTTTTACGCTATTTTTCTGTCTCGGATCGTACGTCATGAGCGGTGAAAAAGACGACAACGTAATCCATCACATTTTTAATACCGAATCCCAAGGTACCTTGGGCAAGACAACTTCGCTTCAGGTAGAGGTTGGGCCCGCAAACCGAGGGTGTGGGGCTTGGGACAAGGTCTCTGTCGCTCCGGTGCCCATAACTTTTGCTCCATAAGGAGTTACGCGGCCCACAGCATACCATTGGCAAGCACTCTGAGAGCTCTACGTCTAGGGTAGCTAGCCTGTTCATCTGCGCCTATTTTCGAAGCCCAAAATTAAACATTTTCATCAGTTTTGGGACACTTTTCTTCTTTTGCGCTGTTTTTCCGTCCCAGATCGTACGTCGTGAACCGTGAAAAGGACGACAACCTAATCCATCACATTTCTATTACTGAATCCCACTGAACCTTAGGCAAGACAACTTCACTTCACGTAGAGGCTAGGCCCGCAAATCGAGGGCGTGGGGCTTGAGACCAGGCCTTCGTTGCTCTAGTGCCCATAACTTTGGATCCGTATGGAGTTACGCGACGTACAGTATACCGTTGGAAAGCTCTCCAAGAGCTCTACGACTGGGGCAACAAGCCTGCTTGGCTGCGCTTGTTTTTAGAGTCCAAAATCAAACGTTTTCATCTATTTCGGGACACTTTTCTTCTTTTGCGCTGTTTTTCTGTCACGGATCGTACGTCGTGAGCCGCGAAAAGGATGACAACCTAATCCATCACATTTCTATTACAGAATCCCACAGCACCTTGGGCAAGACAACTTCGCTTCACGTAGAGGCTGGGCCTGCAAACTGAGGGCGTGGAGCTTGGGACAAGGTCTTCGTCTCTCCGGTGCCCATAACTTTTTATCAGTAAGGAGTTATGTGGCGCACAACATACCGTTGGAAAGCATTCCGAGACGTTTACGGCGGGGGAAACAAGCTTGCTCGGCTGCACCTATTTTCAGAGCCCAAAATCGAACGTTTTCATCAGTTTCGGGACACTTTTCTTCTTTTGCGCTGTTTTTTCATCCCGAATCGTACGTCGTGAGCCGCGAAAAGGACGACAACCGAATCTATCACATTTCTATTACCGAATCCCATGGCACCTGGGGCAAGAAAAGTTCGCCTTGACGTAGAGGCTGGGCATGGGACCAAGTCTCCGTCGCTCCGGTGCCCATAACTTTTGATCCGTAAGGAGTTACGTGGCGCATAGCATACCGTTGGAAAGCTCTCCGAGACCTCTACAACTGGGGGAGCTAGCCCGCTCGGCTGCGCCTATTTTCAGAGCCCAAAATTGAACATTTTAATAAGTTTCGGGAAACTATTCTTTTTTTGCACTATTTTTTCGTCCCGGATCGTACGTCGTGAGCCACGAAAAGGACGACAACCTAATCCATCACATTTCTATTATCAAATCCCACGACGCCTTGGGCAAGGCAACTTCGCTTCACATAGAGGTTGGGCTCGCAAACCGAGGGCGCGGGGCTTGTAACCAGGTCTCCGTCACTCTGGTGCCCATAACTTTTGATCCGTAAGGAGGTACGCGGCGCACAACATACCGTTGGAAAGCTTTCGGAGAGCTCTACGATGGAGGCAACAAGCATGCTCGGCTGCGCCTATTTTTGGACCCTAAAATCGAACGTTTTCATCAGTTTCGGGATACTTTTCTTATTTTGCGGTGTTTTTCCATCCCGGATCGTATGTCGTAAGCCGCGAAAAGGACGACAATCTAATCCTTCACATTTCTATTACCGAATCCCATGGCACCTTGGGCAAGACAAGTTCGCCTTGACGTAGAGGCTGGGCATGGGACCAAGTCACCGTCGCTCCAGTGCCCATAACTTTTGATCCATAAGGAGTTATATGGCGCACAGTATACCGTTGGAAAGCTTTTCGAGAGCTCTATGACTGGGGGAGCAACCCGCTCGGCTGCGCCTATTTTTGGAGCCCAAAATTGAATATTTTAATTAGTTTCGGGACACTTTTCTTCTTTTGCACTATTTTTCCATCCCGGATCGTACGTCGTGAGCCACGAAAAGGACGACAACCTAATCCATTACATTTCTATTACCAAATCCCACGCCACCTTGGGCAAGACAATTTCGATTTGACGTAGAGGATGGCCCCGCAAACCGAGCGCGTGGGCTTGGGACCGACTCTCCGTCGCTCCGATGCCCATAACTTTTGATCAGTAAGGAGTTACGCAGCGCACAGCGTACCATTGGAAAGCTCTCCAAGAGCTCTACGACAGGGCAGCAACCCTACTCTGCTGCGCCTATTTTTGTTGCACAAAATCAAACGTTTTCATCAGTTTCGGGACACTTTTCTTCTTTTGCGCTGTTTTTATGTCCCAGATCGTACACCGTGAGCCGTGAAAAGGGCGACAACCTAATCCATCACACTTCTATAACTGAATCCCACGGTACCTTGCGCAAGGCAATTTCGCTTCACATAGAGGCTGGGCCCACAAACCGAGGGCGTGGGGCTTGGGAGCATGTCTCCGTCGCTCCGGTGCCTTTAACTTTTGATCCGTAAGGAGTTACGTGGCGCACAGCATACCGTTGGAAAGTACTCTAAGAGCTCTACGACGGGGGTAGCAAGCATGTTCGGCCGCGCCTATTTTTGGAGCTGAAAATTGAACGTTTTCATCAGTTTCGAGACACTTTTCTTCTTTTGCGCTGTTTTTCCATCCCGGATCGTACGTCATGAGCCACGAAAAGGACGAAAACCTAATCCATCACATTTCTATTACCGAATCCCACGGTACCTTGGGCAAGACAACTTCGCTTCACATAGAGGCTGGGCCTGTAAACCGAGGGCGTGGGGCTTGGGACCAACTCTCCATCGCTCCAGTGCCCATAACTTTTGATCCTAAGGAGTTACACGGCGCACAACATAACGTTGGAAAGCTCTCCGAGAGCTCTACGATGGGGGAAACAAACCTGCTCAGCTGCGCCTATTTTTGGAACCCAAAATAGAACATTTTCATCAGTTTCGGGACACTTTTCTTCTTTTATGTTATTTTTCTATCCCGGATCGTACGTCGTGAGCCGCAAAAAGGATGATAACCTAATCCATCACATTTCTATTATCGAATCCCACGGTACCTTGGGCAAGACAACTTCGCTTGACGTAGAGGCTGGGCCCACAAACCGAGGGCATGGGGCTTGAGACCAGGTCTTTGTCGCTCCGGTGCCCATAACTTTTGATCCGTAACGAGTTACGCAGCACGCAGCATACCGTTGGAAAGCACTCCGAGAGCTCTGTGATGGGGGTAGCTAGCCTGTTCAATTGTACCTATTTTTGTAGCCAAAAATTGAATGTTTTCATCATTTTTGGGACACTTTTCTTATTTTGCGCTATTTCTCCGTCTCGGATCGTACGTCTTGAGCCACAAAAAGGACAACAACCTAATCCATCACATTTTTATTACTGAATCCCATGGCACCTTGGGCAAGACAATTTCGCTTCACGTAGAGGCTGGGCCCGCAAACCGAGGGCGTGGGGCTTGGGACTAGGTCACCGTCGCACCAATGCCCATAACTTTTGATCCGTAAGGAGTTACGCGGTGCACAGCATACTGTTGGAAAGCTCTCTGACAGCTCTACGACTGTGGCAGCAAGCCTGCTTGGTTGTGCCTATTTTCGGAGCCCAAAATCGAATGTTTTAATTAGTTTCAGGACACTTTTCTTCTTTTGCGGCATTTTTTCATCCCGAATCGTATGTCGTGAGCCGCGAAAAGGACGACAACCTAATCCATCACATTTCTATTACCAAATCCCACGGCACCTTGTGCAAGACAACATCGCTTTGACATAGAGGCTGGGCCCGCAAACAGGGTGCGTGGGCTTGTGACCAAGTCTCCGTCGCTCCGGAGCCCATAAATTTTGATCCGTAAGGAGTTACGCAACGCACATCATACCATTGGAAAGCTCTCCGAGAGCTCTACGATGTGGGCAGCAAACCTATTATGCTGCGCCTATTTTCGAAGCCCAAAATTGAACATTTTCATCATTTTCTGGACACTTTTTTTCTATTGCGCTGTTTTTTAGTCCCGGATCGTACATCGTAAGCCGCGGAAAGGACGACAACCAAATCCATCACATTTCTATTACCGAATCCCAGAGTACCATATGGCTAGACAAGTTCGCTTCACGTAGAGGCTGGGCCTGCACACCGAGGGCGTGGGGCTTGGGACCAGGTCTCCGTCGCTCTGATGCCCATAACTTTTGATCCGTAAGGAGTTACGCAGCGCACAGCATACCGTTGGAAAGTAGTCTGAGAGCTCTTCGCCGGGGCCAGCTAGCCTATTCGGCTGCGCCTGTTTTCGGAGCCCAAAATTGAACCTTTTCATTAGTTTCGGGACACTTTTCTTCTTTTGCACTATTTTTTCATCCCTGATCGTATGTCGTGAGCCACGAAAATGATGACAACCAAATCCATCACATTTCTATTATTGAATCCCACGGCATCTTGGGCAAGACAACTTCACTTCACATAGAGTCTGGGCCCGCAAACCGAGGGCGTAGGGCTTAGGACCAGGTCTCCGTCGCTCCGGCGCCCATAACTTTAGATCCGTAAAGAGTTACGCGGCACACAGCATACCGTTGGAAAGCAATCCGAGAGCTCTACGATGGGGGAAGCTTGCCTGTTCGGCTGCACCTATTTTTAGAGCCCAAAATCAATCGTTTATAAACATGCATGGCAAGATATTTAGCTAAAATGTGATGTTGGATGAAATCGTGTATGGGACAGTTTTCTTTCTTGTTGGTTTGATGTGATTTTGGCTAGGTAAATGATGTTGAAAATGCGTACAAATTGGTAGGAAACTAGTTTTGCCCGTTCTAAACATTTTTCACAGAAATAGGCCAAAGGTATTTTTGACTCTAAGGTCCTCAAAATGGCAAATTATTAAAATGTGTCCAAATTTGGAAAGTCTGGAAAAATGAAGCAGGTTTTGGCAGATTCACTGACCTTGTAGAACGAACCAATTTTGACTTAGTAAATGATATCCAAAATGCATGATATTTGGTGTACTACTATATTTTTCAGTTCTAGACATTTTGTTCAGAAATGGACTAAGGCTAAATCTGACCCTAAGACCCTAAAAAATGACAAGTATTGAAATGTGTGCAAATCTGGACAGTTTTGTGCAGTCTCACTGTTTTGGCTATAACTATTGAACCCGAACTCCAAATGATGCGAAGTTTGTTTCTGAATTTAGTTTACTTCCTAAGATTTAATTTGACATTTATTCATCAGAATTGGAGATTGTTTGCTTGTATTAATGATTGTGAGAAAACAGTCCATTGAAGTGAGGGTTTCACTCAGTGATATGCTTAGAAAAATTATTGTAGCTTCTCTCGTTGTATTAAATGCTTGGGATTGTGGCAATGAGATGTTGTGTGGACTGCTTTGAATACTTGAGGGTGTATGAACTAATCAATGCGTGGCTTGAGTTTGATTTTGAGATGACTTGGGGCTTTATCGCACGGGTAAGCACGAATTGGAACCCTAGTAACTAGGTGAATTTGCTAAGTGTTGATCCTTTGGATGTTGTGTTGGATTATGTGTTTAGTAGGCTGCCCGTAGTTTCCCTTGTAGCCCTAAATATGATTTCGATGATTTCATGTTGATAAGTAGGCTTTTCTTGCACCCGGTCCCACATAGATGCCGTTGCAAGATGAATAATCTTATTATTTGATTACGTGAACTTTGAAATGAGTTATATGACTTGATTTACATGCATTACATAGCTTCCCGTTTAATGTTCATATAACTCCATGTGCCTTTCAAGTGAAATTACTTATCTTATCGTGCCTCACTTGTTTACTTGTCAATGTGCAATCTTATGACTGCTCGGAGGCAACCTACTTTGTTGTCCTCCTAATGTGATATATTAAATGTCATAAATGTGCATTGCATACAAGGTTGCAACCTTTCATTCTGGCGTGGTAGCGTTCACGCACACCGGGTGGCCTCGGGCTTGTCGGTGCAACCGTGACTACCATTATCCAATTCCCTCTCTCGCTTGGGGGCTAGACTTCCTCGGAGAGTTGGGTCGTAGGATTTCGGGGTACATCCGGAGTACACCTATTTGGTGTGATAAGGGGATGATTTGAAGTCAGCCGCAACAACTGATGCTGACATGAACTGAGAGCAAAAGCTCATTGTATCCTTTTCACTATGTGTATAACTACTCTCGCTTGGTTCCTAGAGGACCTCGGGGAGGAAAGACGGGTAATTGTGTTCCTTTACTTTTATATCATGTTGTGTACTTACTTGTGATATATTCATGCTTGCAAAAGGCTTTTCATAAGTTGAACCGGAAAATGAGTTTTAAAACCTATTTCTCGTTCCCCCTCGCTGAGTTCATAAGGACTCACCCTCTTTTATCATCTCAATTGAAGAAGATTAAGAACAGGTACCCGAGGACGACGTGCCTAACGATGATTCCTTGGAATGATTGCATGTCCTATGTGCTTTGCTTGATTATGGCCATTGTGAACACTATGTTGCTTGAAGACTATTTCTTTTCATGTTGCTAGATGTTTGTAATGTAAAAGACCCCTGTTGTAATTTGGGATCTAATTTTGGCTTGTACTGATAATAACTAGACAGACACTACTATGGTCGTTTTGCTATCGTTACTGGTTAGTATCTATCATAGGATTATGAAGTATCAGGTAAGGACTAAGTAAAATGAACCTATCCAATCTTAAGCAGGTACCCATTGTTAAGCTAAGATCAACAGGTACTTTTGTAACGAGGATTAACAAACAAACGAGACATAGTATCATGCTAGGTTATTAATCAAACGAGACATCGAGATAACTAGTAGGCATCTCAATTGATGGTAAATAGTAATCTTAGTTGGAAATGAAATTTGAGGCGTTTAGAGAACTAGGTCAAACTAAAGAGCCCAATTACAGCCGTTATGCTACCGGTTTCCTGGAAAAATTGTGGAGTCTAGGCTAAACGTTAAGCGTTAAACTTTCATGAACAACTAAGTACAAGACATGACTTGAATGTTTAGATCACACCCTAGTCTAACCTTTATAGGTCGGGTTGGAGCGTGACACTTCATAGAAGAAGAATGGTATCAGAGCTTAGATGGCTTAAGCCGGGTTTAACTCTCGGACCATGGGTAAAGCCCTAAGATAATTAGGATGACTTGTCTATATGTTATTGTGTGGTAATGTTAATTGTGCCTTCTATGTTCTATGTTCTTAAGTGATTAACATGCCTTAATTGTTTCTAGAATTGTGTATCTATATTATGTTGCATATCATATGCATTAAATTCTTGTTTGTCATATTTCAATAAATTGTGCATCGTAATCTGTGCCTATAGATGGCTGGTCCTAGTACCCGCACTACTAATAGGAGCGGTGAACCCCAAGAGACCAGAGATGCTTATCAAACTAATCCCGACATAGCTATGTTTAACATCATGGCGAATGCCATGGATCGCGTGTCACGAGTGATGGAGCGTCAAGATGCACGTGAAGCCAACCACAACAACAACAACAGGAATGATGGTAACCATGAAAGACATAGTAGAATGAGGGAGTTCTTTGACTTTCGCTCGTCCAAATTCCACGGGGAAGCTGATGATGAGAAAGCAGAGGCTTGGCTGTCTGAGATTGAGAGGATTTTCAGGCCACTTGATTATACTGATGAAGAAAAGGTGGAGTTTGCTGTGTTTCTGTTGCACGGGGATGCTGAGCATTGGTGGCACACTGTGGAGGCACTGTAGGAAACTAATCATACCCCTCGCTTGTGGGGTAATTTCGTTAAGGCCTTCAAGGATAAATATGTACCTGTAGTTTCCAGGCAGAGGCGGATTGAGGAATTCATGGACTTGAACCAGGGTAACATGACGGTGGCCTAGTACGAGGCTCGTTTTGACCGACTGTCCCGCTATACTCAATACATGGTCAGTACTCCAGAGGCGAAGATATGGAAATTTATTACGGGATTGAGGCCAGAGATTCAGGACCAGTTGGCTTCGCATGACTTCGATACCTATTCTGCTCTCTTTGCTACTGCTTCCCGAGTTGAGAAGAGAAAACTTGATAGAGCCGGTTCGAGTTAGCCGAACAAGAAACCATACCAGCCTTCGGGTTAACTGAGGAAATTCCAAAGTCAGAGTCGTAATCAGGGCCAGAGCTAGAACTGACCAGTTAATAACCGTGGCCCGACTAAAGCGCTATCAGCCTCTTCCACCCATGAATCCACAGGTAGTTCACCTGCTACTCAGTCTATCAACTGTTCTTACTGTGACAAGAAGGGGCATACCGAGGCCCAGTGCTGGAAGAAGTCAGGACAATATGTGCAGTGTGGCAGTGATCAGTATCAGATCAAGGATTGCCCTAAATGGCAAGCAGGACAAAATTAGGTTAAACCAGCTGGTAGAGGCAAGACTCCAGTTCCTATAGTTTAGGCTCGAGCTTATGCTATTGAGTGCGAGGAGCTTCCAGAGGAGACCGCTGTTGATGAAGGTATATTCTTCATATTGAATCAACCTGTTAGGGTACTAATTGATCCAGGTGCTACTCATTCATTTATTACTCCCTTATGTGTGAAACGTGTGAAACTATGAGTTGTATGTTTGCCTTACGAAGTAGAAGTTGGTACTCCGATGGATTCTAAACTTGTTACTAGCTCAGCTTGTAAAGCATGTAAAATCCAAATTAAGGATAGGGAATTCTCAGCCAATCTTATCGTATTACCTTTTCGAGACTATGAGGTCATCTTAGGGATGGACTGGTTGGCAAAGCATCATGCCCAACTAGATTGCCGGACGAAGATTGTAACATTCCATGTACCTGGTCAACCAATATTGGAAGTCATGGGTCGAAGAGATTTCACCAGGAGTTCCATTATTTCATCTACAAAAGCAGTGAAGTCCTTGAGAAAAGGGTGTAGTGGATACTTAGCTTACCTCATCAACAAGCCGTCGGACAAAGCTAAGTTGGAGGAGATACCAGTGATCAAAGACTATGCGGATGTGTTTCCAGAAGAATTGCCCAGTTTACCCCCAAATCGGGAGATCGAGTTCATTATAGAGTTACTGCCTGGCACCCAGCCGATATCTAAAGCCCCCTATCGTATGGCACCAGCCGAGCTACAAGAATTGAAGGACCAATTGCAAGGATTGTTGAAGAAAGGGTTTGTTCAACCAAGTTCTTCTCCGTGGGGTGCACCAGTTCTATTTGTAAAGAAGAGAGATGGAACGCTGAGGCTATGCATCGATTACCGAGGATTAAACCAAGTGACTGTCAAGAATAAATACCCATTTCCACTGATCGACGAGTTGTTTGATCAACTTCAAGGAGCCAAAGTGTATTTGAAACTCGACTTGAGGCAAGGGTACTATCAGTTATGGATCAAAAAGGAGGATGTGCCTAAAACGGCTTTCAGGATAAGATATGGGCATTATGAATATGTGGTGATGCCATTTGGACTAACTAATGCCCCTGCAGCTTTTATGGACTTGATGCACAGGGTGTTTCAACCCTACTTGGACCAATTTGTGGTGATCTTCATTGATGATATTTTGGTATACTCGAAATCCGAGGCTGAGCATGAAAAACATCTGCGATTGGTATTGCAGAAACTTCGAGAGCATCAATTGTATGCAAAGTTTAGCAAGTGCAAATTTTGGTTGCAGCAGATTGCATTTTTGGGGCATATCATATCCCAAGAGGGAATAGCATTGGATCCAGCAAAGATAGAAGCGGTGATGTTTTAAAAGAAGCCGGAAAATGTTAGGGAGATTCGGAGTTTTCTTGGTCTAGCTGGCTATTATCGGAGGTTCGTGAATGATTTCTCTAAGATTGCAGGACCGCTTACGAAGCTCACTCAAAAGAAAACAAAGTTCTTATGGGATGATAAGTGTGAGAACAGCTTCTAAGAGTTGAAGAAAAGATTGACTACCGCACCTGTTCTTGCATTGCCTAAAGGGAGTCAACGTTTTGTAATTTATAGCGATGCTTCAAAAGAAGGATTGGATTGTGTGCTAATGCAAAATGGTAGAGTGATTGCGTATGCTTCTAGGAAACCGAAGCCGTATGAATTGAACTACCCGACACATGATTTGGAGTTAGCGGCTATTGTGTTTGCACTCAAGAAATGGAGGCACTATCTATGGGGTAACAAGTTCGAGGTGTTTACTGATCACAAGAGTTTGAAATACTTGTTCTCACAAAAAGAGTTGAGCATGAGGCAAAGGCGGTGGATGGAGCTTTTGGATGATTATAACTGCACAATCAATTATGTGCCCGGTAAAGCAAATGTAGTTGCAGATGCCTTAAGTAGGAAAGCGAGCATGGAAAAACTGGAAGTCAAGGTGCAGGAGTTGTTGGAGGAAGCATTTTTGTGGAAACCACAATTGACTCGGAAAGGGTTACTTTTTGCCACTACACAAGTTCAATCGACCTTGTTGTCTGAATTACGAGAGGCTCAACAGAAGGACCAACAATTCCAGAAGATTAAAGAAAGCAACACAGATTTTAAGTTTCATGATGATGGTATTTGGAGGTTTAGGAATCGGGTTTGTGTTCCTAATGAACCAGAGCCGAAAAAGAAGATTCTTGAAGAAGCCCATAATTCAAGATAAACTATTCACCCCGGCAGAACAAAGATGTACCGGGATTTGAAGCAATACTATTGGTGGAATAATATGAAGAGAGAAATTGCAGAGTTTGTGGCACGGTGTTTGACTTGCCAGAGAGTCAAAGCGGAACATCAACGACCAGCAGGTTTACTTCAGCCGTTGGAGATTCCTCAATGGAAATGGGAACATATAACTATGGACTTTGTTATGGACCTTCCAAGGTCACAAAAGGGTCATGACGCCGTTTGGGTCATAGTGGATAGATAGACTAAGTCAGCGCACTTCTTACGGATGAACAAGGAGGATAGTCCTGAGAAATTGGGAGATATGTATGTGGCGAAGATTGTAAGATTGCACGGGATGCCTGTGAGTATTGTATCGGATAGGGATCCTCGTTTTACTTCCCGATTTTGGAAGAGATTGCAAGAAGCTTTGGGAACAAAGTTGAGTTTCAGCACGGCTTATCACCTTCAGACTGATGGACAATCGGAGAGAACAATTCAGATTCTGGAGGATATGCTGAGGGCGTGTGTTTTAGACTTTGGGAAAGGTTGGGAGAAATATCTGTCTCTAGCGGAGTTCGCTTATAATAATAGTTATCAGGCCACTATCGGGATGGCCCCATTTGAGGCGTTGTATGGACGTAAGTGTTGATCCCCAATTTACTGGGATGAGGTAGGTGAAACGAAGACTTTTGACCCGACCCTTCTACCTGAACTTATGAAGACTATGGATAATATTCACCTCATCTGGAAACGGATGCTTACCGCCCAAAGCAGGCATAAAAGTTATGCAGACCGACGGAGACGGAGTCTAGAGTTTGAGGTTGGCGACAAGGTGTTCTTGAAGATATCACCCCGGAGGGGACTGATTAAACACGGCAAGGGTGGAAAGTTGAGCCTGAGATTTATAGGATCATTTGAGATAATTGAGAAGGTTGGCAAATTGGCGTATCGCCTGACACTACCCTAAAACCTCTCCAATATTCACGACGTCTTTCATGTTTCGATGCTGCGGAAGTATCACCCTGATCCATCGCATATCTTGGAGCCAGAGTCGTTGCAGCTTCGGGAGAACTTGTCTTATGAAGAGAAGCCCATTCGGATCATAGACCAGCAAGATCGGGAGTTGCGTAACAAATCTATACTGATGGTGAAAGTGTTGTAAGATCATCATGGAGTTGAAGAAGCAACGTGGGAAAGGCGAGACTAGATGGAGCAACAGTATCCAACTTTATTTCAAAGGTAATATTGAATTTCGGGACTAAATTCTTTTAAGGAGGGGAGGATGTGAGGCCTGACCTCGATTTGCGTGTGATACCTCGTTTCGTGTGCCTTAGCCTAGATTTGCGTGCCTTAACCAAGATTTAAGAATTATGTCTTGTTTTATGTGCCTTGCATTGAATTACGTGCATTCATTTAGGGTTGCGTGTATTTACTTGAGAAACGTGCATTCATCTCGTAGTTCGTGCCCTACCTCGTAGTGCATGCCCTAGACCTAGGAAAGCGTGCCCTCACGCTAATCAAGAAAGCATTTTACACGAAGCACTAGATCAATAATTAATCCTACAAATCCCACTAACTAATATTAAAATGCTAAGTCAATGCACTAGAAGACGAAATTGCACCAAAAGCTAGACTTTCTTTATTCTTTATTCTTTATTCTTTGCATCTACTAAGAACTTGGTCACTAAGCTAGGAAAAATAGAGAAAATCGAGTGGTCTCTCGGCTAATTAAGGAAGAAGATCAACTTTGTACTTCACCAAGAGTCTTGTGCATCTTCTTGTTGTTTTGCTAAGGTGAGGGCTAAAACTTCTTGAAAATCTTTCAAAAAACCCACATGCATGCTCTTAAATGTTTATCTTTGCTTATGTACTTGAGATATATGTGTGTTCATAAGCTTTTACAACCATGCATGGCAAGATTTTGGGCTAGAATGTGATGTTAGATGAAATCGTGCATGTGATAGCTATCTATCTTGTTGGTGCGAGGTGATTTTGGCTAGGTAAATGATGTTTAAAATGCGTGAAAATTGGTAGGTAACTAGTTTTGCCAGTTCTAAAAATTTTCGTAGAAATATGCCAAAGCTAATGTTGACTTTAAGGTCCTCAAAATGGCAAATCATTAAAATGTATCCAAATCTGGAAAGTCTGGAAAAATGAAGCAGGTTTTGGCAGATTCACTGATCTTGTGGAACGAACCAGTTTTGACTTAGTAAATGACATCTAAAATGCATGAAATTTGGTTTGATGCTATATTTTTCAGTTCTAGACGTTTTTGTCAGAAATGGACTAAGGCTAAATCTGACCCTAAGGACCTCAAAAATGACACGTATTGAAATGTGTGCAAATCTGGACAGTTTTGTGCAATCCCACTGTTTTGTCTATAACTATTGAACCCGAACTCCAAATGATGCGAGGTTTGTTTCTGAATTTAGTTCACTTATTAAGCTTTAATTTGACATATTATTCACTGGATTTGGAGATTGTTTGCTTGTCTTAATGACTGTGAGAAAACAGCCCATTGCAGTGAGGGTTTCACTTAGTGATATGCTTAGAAAAATTATTGTAGCTTCTCTTGTTGTGTTAAATGCTTGGGATTGTGGCATTGGAATGTTGTGTGGACTGTTTTGAATACTTGAGGGTGTTTGAATCAATCGATGCATGGCTTGAGTTTGATTTTGAGATGACTTGGGGCTTAATCGCACGGGTAAGCATGAATTGGAACCCTAGTAACTAGGTGAATTTGCTAAGTGTTGATCCTTGGGATGTTGTGTTGGATTATGTGTTTAGTAGGCTGCCCGTAGTTGCCCTTGTAGCCCTAAATATGATTTCGATGATTTCATGTTAATAAGTAGGCTTTTCTTGCACCCGGTCCCACGTAGATGTCGTTGCATGTTGAATAATCTTGTTATTTGATTACGTGAACTTTGAAATGAGTTATATGACTTGATTTATGTGCGTTACATGGCTGCCCATTTAATGTTCATATAACTCCATGTGCCTTTCAAGTGAAATTACTTGTCTTATCGTGCCTCGCTTGTTTACTTGTCAATGTGCAATCTTATGACTGCTCGGAGGCAACCTACTTTGTTGTCCTCCTAATGTGATATATTAAATGTCGTAAATGTGCATTGCATACAAGGTTGCAACCTTTCATTCTGGCGTGGTAGCGTTCACGCACACCGGGCGGCATCGGGCTTGCCGGTGCAACCGTGACTACCATTGTCCAATTCTTTCTCTCACTTGAGGGCTAGACTTCCTCAGAGAGTTGGGTTGTAGGATTTCGGGGTACATCCGGAGTACACCCATTTGGCGTGATAAGGGGATGATTTGAAGTCGGCCGCAACAACTGATACTAGAAATGAACTGAGAGCAAAAGCTCACCGTATCCTTTTCACTATGTGTATAAGTACTCTCGCTTGGTTCCTAGAGGACCTCGGGAAGAAAGACGGGTAATTGTGTTCCTTTACTTTTATATTATTTGTTATGTACTCATTTGTGATATATTCATTCTTGCAAAAAGGGTTTTCATAAGTTGAACTGGAAAATAAGTTTCAAAACATATTTCTCGTTCCCCCTCGCTGAGTTCATAAGGAATCACCCTCTTTTATCATCTCAGGTGAAGAAGATCAAGAACAGGTACCTGAGGACGACGTGCCTAACGATGATTCCTTGGAATGATTGCCTGTCCTATGTGCTTTGCTTAATTATGGCCATTGTGAACACTATGCTGCTTGAAGACTATTTACTTTCATGTTGCTTGATGTTTGTAATGTAAAAGACCCCCATTGTAATTTGGGGTCTAATTTTGGCTTGTACTGATAATAACTAGACAAACACTACTATGGTCGTTTTGCTATCGTTACTAGTTAGTAACTATCATAGGATTATGAAGTATCTGGTAAGGACTAAGTAAAATGAACCTACCCAATCTTAAGCAGGTACCCATTGTTAAGCTAAGGTCAACATGTACTTTTGTAACGAGGGTTAACAAACAAACGAGACATGGTATCATGCTAGGTTATTAATCAAACGAGACATCGAGATAACTAGTAGGCGTTTCAATTGACGGTAAATAGTAATCTTAGTTGGAAATTAAATTTGAGGCGTTTAGAGAACTAGGCCAAACTAAAGAGCCCAATTACAGCCGTTATGCTGCTGGTTTTCTGGAAAATTATGGAGTTTAGGCTAAATGTTAAGTGTTAAACTTTTATGAACGACTAAGTACGAGACATGGCTTAAATGTTTAGTTCACACCCTAGTCTAACCTTTATAGGCCGGGTTGGGGCAAGACACTGTGCCTGTTTTCTGAGCCCAAAATCGAACGTTTTCATTAGTTTCGGGACACTTTTCTACTTTTGCGCTGTTTTTCCGTCCCGGATCGTACGTCATGAGGTGCGAAAAGGATGACAACCTAATCCAACGCATTTGTATTACCGAATCCCATGACACCTTGGGCAAGACAACTTCGCTTCACGTAAAGACTGGGTCCACAAACCGAGGGCATGGGGCTTGGGACCAGGTCTTTGTCGCTCCGGTGCCCATAACTTTTTATCCGAAAGGAGTTACGCGGCGCACAGCATACCGTTGGAAAGCTCTCCGAGAGCTCTACGACGAAGGCAACAAGCCTACTTGGTTGTGCCTGTTTTCGGAGCCCAAAATTGAACATTTTCATCAGTCTCGGGTCACATTTCTTCTTTTGCACTGTTTTTCTGTCTCGGATCGTACGTCATGATCCACGAAACGGATGACAACATAATCCAGCACATTTCTATTACCGAATCCCACGGCACCTTATGCAAGACAACATCGCTTCACGTAGGGGCTGGGCCCGCAAACTAAGGTCGTGGGGCTTGGGACCAGGTCTCCGTCGCTCCGGTGCCCATAACTTTTGATCCGTAAGGAGCTTTGCGGTGCACAACATACCGTTGGAAAGCCCTCCGAGAGCTCTATGATGGGGGTAGCTAGCCTGCTTGGCTACGCCTATTTTCAGAGGCCAAAATCAAATGTTTTCATCAGTTTTAGGAAACTTTTTTTCTTTTGCGCTGATTTTTCGTCCCGAATCGTACATCGTCAATCGCAAAAAGGACGACAACCTAATCCATCATATTTCTATTACCAAATCCCACGGCACCTTGGGCAAGTCAACTTCGCTTCACGTAGAGGCTGGGTCCGTAAACCGAGGGTGTGGGGCTTGGTACCAGGCGTCGCTCCATTTCGGGACACTTTTCTTCTTTTGCACTGATTTTTCATCCCGGATCGTACGTCGTGAGCAGCGAAAAGGACGACAACCTAATCCATCACATTTGTATTACAAAAAACCACAGTACCTTGGGCAAGAAAACTTCGTTTCACGTAGATGCTGGGCCTGCAAACCGAGGGCGTGGGGATTGGGACCAAGTCTCCGTCGCTTCAGAGCCCATAACTTTTGATCCGTAAGGCGTTATGTGGCACACAACATACCGTTGGAAAGCTCTCCGAGAGCTCTATGACGGGGGTAGCTAGCCTGCCTAGCAACACTTGTTTTCGGAGCCCAAAATCGAATGTTTTCATCAATTTTGGGACACTTTTCTTCTTTTGCGCTATTTTTCTGTCCTGGATAGTACGTCGTCAGCCGCGAAAAGAACGACAACCTAATCCATCACATTTCTATTACTAAATCCCACAGCACCTTGGGCAAGACAAGTTCGCTTCACGTAGAGGCTTGGTCCGCAAACTGAGGGCGTGGGGCTTGGGACCAGGTCTCCATCGCTCTAGAGCCCATATCTTTTGATCTCTAAGGAGTTACGCGGCGCACAACATACCATTGGAAATCTCTTCGAGAGCACTACGACTAGGGCAGCAAGCCTGCACGACTGCGCCTATTTTTGGAGCCCAAAATTGAACGTTTTCATTAGTTTGGGAACACTTTTCTTCTTATGAGCTGTTTTTTTTATCCCGGATCGTACGTTGTGAGCCGCGAAAAGGACGACAACCTAATCCATCACATTTCTATTACCGAATCCCATGGCACCTTGGGCAACACGTAGAGGCTGGGCCCACAAACCGAGGGCGTGGGGCTTAGGACCACATCTCCGTCGCTCCGGTGCCCATAACTTTTGATCTGTAAAGAGTTACGCGCCGCACAGCATACCGTTGGAAAGCTCTCCGAGAGCTCTACGACGAGGGCAGTCAGCCTAGTAGGCTATGCCTATTTTCGGAGCCCAAAATCGAAAGTTTTCATCAGTTTCGTGACACTATTCTTCTTTTACGCTGTTTTTTCGTCCCGGATCGTACATCGTGAGTAGCGAAAAAGACAACAACCTAATCCATCTCATTTCTATTACCGAATCCCACAGCACTTTGGGCAAGACAACTTCACTTCACGTAGAGGCTGGGCTCGCAAACCGAGGGCATGGGGCTTAGGACCTGGTCTACGTCACTCCGGTGTCCATAACTTTTGATCCGTAAGGAGTTACACAGGGCACAGCATACCATTAAAAAGCTCTCCGAGAGCTCTATAACAAGGGCAACAAGCCAGCGCAGCTGCGCCTGTTTTCAAAGCCTAAAATCAAACGTTTTCATAAGTTTCGTGACACTTTTCTTCTTTTGCGTTGTTTTTCCGTCCCAGATCGTACGTCGTGAGCCGCGAAAAGGACGACAACCTAATCCATCACATTTCTATTACCGAATCCCACGACACCTTGGGCAAGACAATTTCGCTGCACGTAGAGGCTGGACTCGCAAACCGAGAGCATGGGGCTTGAGACCAAGTCTCCGTCTCTCCGGTGTCCATAACTTTTGATCGGTAAGGAGTTACACGGCGCACAACATACCGTTGGAAAGCTCTCCGAGAGCTCTACGATTGGCGTAGCAAGCTTGATTAGCTGCGCCAATTTTTGGAGACCAAAATTGAACGTTTTCATCAGTTTCGAGATATTTTTCTTCTTTTGCGCTGTTTTTTCGTCTCGGTTCGTACGTCGTGTGCCGCAAAAATGACGACAACCTAATCCATCACATTTCTATTTCTGAATCCCATGACACCTTGGGCAAGACAACTTCGCTTTGACGTAGAGGCTGGTCCCAAAAATCGAGCGCGTGGGCTTGAGACCAAGTCTCCGTCGCTTCGGTGCCCATAACTTTTGATCCGTTAGTTGTTACGCGGTGTACAGCATACCGTTGGAAAGCTATTCGAGAGCTCTACGACAAGGGCAACAAGCCTGCTCAGCTGCGCCAATTTACAGAGCCCAAAATCAAATGTTTTCATTAGTTTCGGGATACTTTTCTTCTTTTGCGCTGTTTATTCATCCCGGATCGTACGTCGTGAGCCGCGAAAAGGACGACAACCTAATCAATCACATTTCTATTACCGAATCCCATGGCACCTTGGGCAAGACAACTTCGCTTCATGTAGAGGCTGGGCCCGCAAACTGAGGGCGTGGGGCTTGGGACAAGGTATCCGTCGCTCCGGTGCCCATAACTTTTGATCCGTAAGGAGTTACGCGGCGCAAAGCATACCATTGGAAAGCTCTCCGAGAGCTCTACTACTGGGCCAGCAAGCCTGCTTAGCTGCTCCTATTTTTGGAGCCAAAAATCGAACATTTTCATCAGTTTTGGGATAATTTCTTCTTTTGTGCTGTTTTTCTGTCCCGGATCGTATGTCATGTGCCGTGAAAAGGACGACAACCTAATCCATCACATTTCTATTACCGAATCCCATGGCACCTTGGGCAATGCAACTTCGCTTTCACATAGAGGCTGGGCTCGCAAACCTTTCGTGTGGGCTTGGGACCAAGTCTCCGTCGCTCCGGTGCCCATAACTTTTGATCCGTAAGGAGTTACGCGGTGCACAACATACCGTTGGAATGTTCTCCGAGTGCACTACGACGGGGGCATCAAGCATGCTCGGTTGAGCCGACTTTCGGAGTCCAAAATTGAACATTTTTATCAGATTCGGGACACTTTTCTTCTTTTGCGCTATTTTTTTATCCCGGATCGTACGTCGTGAGCCGCGAAAAGGACGATAACCTAATCCATCACATTTCTATTACCGAATCCCACGGCACCATAGGGAAGGCAACTTCGCTTTGACGTAGAGGCTGGGCCTGCAAATCGAGCGCGTGGGATTGGAACCAAGTCTTCGTCGCTCCAGTGCCCATAACTTTTTATCCGTAAGGAGTTACGCGGCGCACAGCATACTATTGGAAAACTCTCCGAGAGCTCTATAATAGGGGTAGTAAGCTTGCTAAGCTACGCCTATTTTTGAAGCCCAAAATCGAACATTTTCATCAGTTTCGGGACACTTTTCTTCTTTTGCGCTGTTTTTTCGTCCCGGATCGTACGTCGTGAGCTGCGAAAAGGACGACAACCTAATCTGTCACATTTCTATTACCGAATCCCATGGCACCATGGGCAAGGCAACTTCGCTTTGACGTAGAGGCTGGGCCTGCAAATCGAGCGCGTGGGATTGGAACCAAGTCTTCGTCGCTCCGGTGCCCATAACTTTTGATCCGTAAGGAGTTACGCGGCGCATAGCATACCGTTGGAAAGCTCTCCGAGAGCTCTACAACGGGGGTAGCAACCCTTCTTGGCTGCGCCTATTTTCAGAGGACGAAATAGAACGTTTTCATCAGTTTTAGGATACTTTTCTTCTTTTGCGCTGTTTATTCATCCCGGATCGTAAGTCGTGAGCCGCGAAAAGGATGACATCCTAATCAATCACATTTCTATTACCCAATCCCACGATACCTTGGGCAAAGGCAACTTCTCTTTGACGTCGAGGCAGGGCCCGCAAACCTAGCGCGTGGGCTTAGGACCAAGTCTCTGTTGCTCCGACGCCCATAACTTTTGATCCGTAAAGAGTGACGCGACGCACAGCATACCGTTGGAAAGCTCTCCGAGAGCTCTACGATCGGGGCAGGAAGTCTGCTCGATTGCGCCTATTTTCGGAGGCCAAAAATCAAACGTTTTCATCAGTTTTGGTGCACTTTTCTTCTTTTGCTCTATTTTTTCGTCCCGGATCGTACGTCGTGAGCCGCAAAAAGGACGATAACCTAATCCATCAGATTTCTATTACAGAATTCCATGGCACCATGGGCAAGAAAACTTAACTTCGCATATAGGCTGGGCCAGCAAACTGAGGCCGTGGGGCTTGGGGGCTTGGGACGAGTTCTCCGTCGCTACGGTACCCATAAATTTTGATCCGTAAGGTATTACGCGGTGTACAGCATACCGTTGGAAAGCTCTCTGAGACCTCTACAATGGGGGAAGCAAGCCTGCTCAGCTACGCCTATTTTTGAAGCCCAAAATCAAATTTTTTCATCAGTTTCGGGACACTTTTCTTCTTTTGCGCTGTTTTTCCATCCCGGATCCTACGTCGTGAGCAGCAAAAAGGACGACAACCTAATCTGTCACATTTCTATTACCGAATCCCACGACACAATGGGCAAGACAATTCACTTTGACGTAGAGGCTGGGCCCGCAAATTGAGCGCGTGGGATTGGAACCAAGTCTTTGTCGCTCTGATGCCCATAACTTTTGATCCGTAAGGAGTTATGCGGCGCACAGCATACCGTTGGAAAGCTCTCCGAGAGCTCTACGACGGGGGTAGCAACCCTTCTTGGCTGCACCTATTTTTGGAGGACAAAATAGAACATTTTCATCAGTTTTGGGATACTTTTCTTCTTTTGCGCTGTTTATTCATCCCGGATCGTACGTCGTGAGCCGCGAAAAGGATGACAACCTAATCAACCACATTTCTATTACCGAATCCCACGATACCTTGGACAAGGCAACTTGTCTTTGATGTCGAGGCAGGGCCCGTAAACCTAGCGCGTGCGCTTAGGACCAAGTCTCCGTTGCTCTGACGCCCATAAATTTTGATCCGTAAAGAGTTACGAGGCGCACAGCTCTCCGAGAGCTCTACGACGGGGGTAGGAAGCCTACTCAATTGCGCCTATTTTCAGAGACCAAAAATCAAACATTTTCATTAGTTTTGGGGCACTTTTCTTCTTTTGCTCTATTTTTTCGTCCCAGATCGTATGTCGTGAGCCGCGAAAAGGACGACAACCTAATCCATCAAATTTCTATTACAGAATCCCATGGCACCATGGGCAAGAAAACTTCACTTCGCGTATAGGCTGGGCTCGCAAACTGAGGCCGTGGGGCTTGGGGGCTTGGGACGAGTTCTCCGTCCCTCCGGTACCTATAACTTTTGATCCGTAAGGTGTTGCGCGGTGTACAGCATACCGTTGGAAAGCTCTCTGAGACCGCTATAATGGGGGTAGCAAGCCTGCTCAGCTACGCCTATTTTTGAAGCCCAAAATCGAATTTTTTTATCAGTTTCGGGACACTTTTCTTCTTTTACGCTGTTTTTCCATCCCGGATAGTACGTCGTGAGCCGCGAAAAGGACGACAACCTAATCCGTCACATTTCTATTACTGAATCCCATGGCACCTTGGGCAAGGCAACTTCGCTTTGACGTAGTGGCAGGGCCCGCAAACCGAGCGCGTGGGCTTGGGACCAAGTCTCTGTCGCTTCGGTGCCCATAACTTTTTATCCTTAAGGAGTTATGCGGCGCACAACATACCGTTGGAAAGCTATCCGAGAGCTCTACGACGGGGGTAGCAAGCCTACTTTGCTGCGCCTATTTTAGGAGCTCAAAATCGAATGTTTTAATCAGTTTTGGGACACTTTTATTCTTTTGCGCTGTTTATTCATCGCGGATCGTACGTCGTGAGCCGCAAAAAGGACGACCACCTAATCTATCACTTTTCTATTACCGAGTCCCATGGCACCATGGGCATGGCAACTTCGCTTTGACGTAGAGTCTGGGCCCACAAACCGAGCGCGTGGGATTGGGACCAAGTCTCCGTCTCTCCGCTACCCATAACTTGGGACGAGTTCTCCGTCACTCCGGTGCCCATAAATTTTGATCCGAAAGGTGTTACGCGCCGCACAGCTTACCGTTGGAAAGCTCTATGAGAGCTCTATAATGGGGGCATCAAGCCTGCTCAGCTACACCAATTTTTGAAGCCCAAAATTGAACGTTTTCATCAGTTTTGGGATACTTTTCTTGTTTTGCGCTGTTTTTCTGTCCCGGATCGTACGTTGTGAGCTGCGAAAAGGACGACAACCTAATCCGTCACATTTCTATTACCGAATCCCACGACACCTTGGGCAAGGAAACTTCGCTTTGACGTAGAGGCTGGGCTCGCAAGTCGTGCACGAGGGCTTGGGACCAAGTCTCCGTCGCTTCGCTGCCCATAACTTTTGATCCGTAAGGAGTTACGTGGTGCACAGTGTGAGGCCCGACCCCAAATAACGTGTGTTACCTCAATTTGCATGCCATAGACCAAGAATTATATGACTAACCTTGGATTATGTGCCCTGTCTTGAGAAACGTGCATTCGTCTCGTAGTTCATGCCTTACCTTGTAGTGCGTGCCCTAGACCTAGGTAAGCATGCCCGCACGCTAATCAAGAAAGCATCTTACACGAAGTACTAGATCATTAATTAATCCTACAAACTCCACTAACTAATATTAAATTGCTAATTCAACCCACTAGAAGACGAAATTGCACCAAAAGCTAGACATTCTTTATTCTTTATTCCTTATTCTTTTGCACATTCCAAATACACAATATTAAATTGCTCAACCAAGACAAAAATTCAGATTCTTGCACAAGCTTGGCCGACCACTATTGCGTATTGAACTAGCTTTGCATTTCAAAATTTGTACCTAAACATTCTATGACAAGCTATCACACAAAGCATTAAAAAAATGACTCAAACTCTACCCAAAGCTCCACCAATCTCGACATACACTCCATGCCCATGCTAGGTGATTCAAACATGCTCCTTGAAGACACAAAAATCTGAATTTGCAAGCCCTAGGCCAACATATGCATCAATTCCTTCAAGTCTTTCATTTTTCTTTCATCCTTTCTCTCTTTCTCTCATTCTTCTCTCTCTCTCTCTCGGCCCTATCTGAAACTCTACTCTCCATAGCTTAAGTTCATCACTTAATGGTTCATCAAGACATGCAAGCTACTAGGAACTCGACCAAGCAAAGCTAGAATGCAAAAGACACACATGCAAGCTCATTGAACCTTCATTTCGGCTTAGGTGAGTTTGTTAGCTTCCATTTTATTTTCTTTTTGTTCTAGCCACTTGCACATACTAAGAACATGGTTACTAAGCTAGGAAATTAGAGAAAATCAAGTGGTCTCTTGGCTAAGCAAGGAAAAAGGGTCAACATTGTGCTTCATCAAGAGTTTGTGCATCTTATTTGTTGTCTTGCTAAGGTGAGGACTAAAACTTCTTGAAAAGCTTTCAAAAACCACATGCATGCCTTTAAATGTCTATTTTACTTCTGTACTTGATATATGTGTGTTCATGAGCTTTTGTAAACATGCATGGCAAGATATTTGGCTAGAATGTGAAAATAAGTGAAATCGCATATTTGGCAGCTTTCTGTTCTGTTGGAACGAAGTGATTTTAGCCAGGTAAATGATTTTGAAAATGCATGAAAATTTGTATGTGACTAGTTTTTCCAGTTCTGAGCATTGTTCATAGAAATAGGCCAAAGCTAATTTTGACTCTAAGGTCCTCAAAATGGCAAAATATCAAAATGTGTCCAAATTTGGAAAATCTGGGAAAATGAAGCAGGTTTTGGCAGATTCACTGTCCTTATAGAACGAACTAGTTTTGACTTAGCAACTGATATCCAAAATGCATGAAATTTGGTGTGCTGCTATATTTTTCAGTTATGGAAATTTTTGTCAGAAATAGACTAAGGCTAAATCTGACCCTAAGGTCCTAAAAAATGACAAGTATTGAAATGTGTGCAAATCTGGACAGTTTTGCGTAGTCTCACGGTTTTGGCTATAACTCTTGAACCCGAACTCCAAAATGATGCAAGATTTGTTTCTGAATTTAGTTCACTTTTTAAGCTTTAATTTGACATCTTGTTCACTAGAATTGGAGATTTTTTTCTTGTCTCAATGATTGTGAGAAAATAGTCCATGGCAGTGAGGGTTTCATCTAGTGATATACTATGAAAATTATTGTAACTTCTCTTGTTATATTAAATGCTTGGGATTGAGGCACTTGGATGTTGTGTGGACTGTTTTGAATGCTTGAGGGTGTTTTAATTAATTGATGTATGGCTTGAGTTTAATTACGGGACAACCTGGGGCTTATTCGCACGGGTGAGCATAAAATGAAACCCTAATGACTAGGAAAAACTCGCTAAGTGTTGATCCTATGGATATCGTGTTTAATTATATAATTAGTAGGCTGCCCGTAGTTTCCCTTATAGCCCTAAATATGATTTCGATGATTACATGTTGACAAGTAGGTCTTTCTTGCACCCGGTCCCACGTAAACGTCATTGCATGTCGTATCACCTTATTATTTGATTACGTGAACTTCGAAATGAGTTATATGACTTGATTTACATGCGTTACATGGCTGCCCGTTTAATATTCATATAACTCCATGTGCTTATAAGTGAAATTACCTGTCATATCGTGCCTCGCGTGTTTACTCGTCAATGTGCAATCTTATGACTGCTCGGAGGCAACCTACTTTGTTGTCCTCCTAATGTGTTATATTAAATGTCATAAATGTGCATTGCATACAAGGTTGCAACCTTTCATTCTGGCGTGGTAGCGTTCATGCACACCGGGCGGCATCGGGCTTGCCGGTGCAATCGTGACTACCATTGTCCAATTCCCTCTCTCGCTTGGGGGCTAGACTTCCTCGGAGAGTTGGGTTGTAGGATTTCGGGGTACATCCGGAGTACACCCATTTGGCGTGATAAGGGGATGATTTGAAGTCGGCCGTAACAACTGATACTGGAAATGAACTAAGAGCAAAAGCTCACCGTATCCTTTTCACTATGTGTATAAGTAGTCTCGCTTGGTTCCTAGAGGACCTCGGGGAGGAAAGACGGGTAATTGTGTTCTTTTACTTTTACATTACATTATCAACTTACTTGCGATATATGTCATGCTTGTAAAAAAGAGTTTTCACAAGTTGAACCGGAAAATGAGTTTCAAAACTTATTTCTCGTTCCCCCTCGCTAAGTTCATAAGGACTCATCCTCTTTTATCATCTCAGGTGAAGAAGACCAGGAATAGGTACCCGAGGACAACGTGCCTATTGATGATTCCTTGGAATGATTGCTTGCCCTACGTGCCTTACGTGACTATGGACATTTTGTGAACGATATGTTGCTTGAAGACTATTTCGTGTGTTGCTTGTTATTGTATTATAAATGACCCCCGTTGTAATTTGGGGCCTAATTTTGGCTTGCACTGATCATAACTAGATAGATACTCTTATGGTCGTTTTGCTATCGCTACTGTCTAGTATCTATCACAGGCTTATGAAGTATCAGGTAAGGGATTAAGTAAAATGAATCTATCCAATCTTAAGCGGGTACTCATTGGTAGGCCAAGATCAACAGGTACTTTTGTAACAAGGATCAATAAACAAACGAGACATAGTATCATGCTAGGCTGTTAATCAAACAATACTCGAGATAACTAGTAGGCGTTTCGACTGGTGATAAATAGTACTCTTAGTTGGAAATGAATTTAAGATTGAAGGTTTGGAGGCCTTTAGAAAACTAGGTCAAACAAAAGAGCCCAATTACCGCCGTTATGCTGACGGTTTTCCAGAGAATTTGTGGAGTTTAGGATAAAGCGTTAAGTATTAAACCTTCATGAAAGATTAGGTACGTGAAATGATTTGAATGTTTAGATCACACCCTAGTCTAACCTCTATAGGTCGAGTTGGGGCACGACACACAGCATACCGTTGAAAAGCCCTCCGAGAGCTCTACGATGGGGGCAGCAAGCCTGCTCTGCTGCGCCTATTTTTGGAGTCCAAAATCGAACGTTTTCATCAATTTTGGGACACTTTTATTCTTTTGCGCTATTTATTCATCCCGGATCGTACGTCATGAGCCGTGAACAGGACTACAACCTAATCAATCACATTTCTATTACCGAATCCCACGGCATCTTGGGCAAGGCAACTTCACTTTCACGTAGAGGCTGGGCCCGCAAACCGAGCACGTGGGCTTGGGACCAAGTCTCCATCGCTCCGATGCCCATAACTTTTGATCCGTAAGGAGTTATGCGGCGCACAGCATACCGTTGGAAAGCTCTCCGAGAGCTCTACGACGGGGGCAGCAAGCCTACTTGGTTGGGCATATTTTTGGAGCCGAAAATCAAAAGTTTTCATCAGTTTCGGGATACATTTCTTCTTTTGCGCTGTTTTTTTTGTCCCAGATCGTACGTCGTGAGCCGTGAAAAGGACGACAACCAAATCCATTACATTTCTATTCCCGAATCCCATGGCACCTTGGGCAAGACAACTTCGCTTCACGTAGAGGCTGGGCCCGCAAACTGAAGGCGTAGGGCTTTGGACCAGGTCTCCGTTGCTTCGGTGCCCATAACTTTAGATCCGTAAGGAGTTACGCGGCACAAAGCATACCGTTGGAAAGCTCTCCTAGAGCTCTACAATGGGGGCAACAAGCCTGCTCACTTGCGCCTATTTTCGAAGCCAAAAATTGAACGTTTTCATCAGTTTCGAGACACTTTTCTTCTTTTGCGCTGATTTTTCATCCCGGATCGTACGTCGTGAGCCGCGAAAAGGATGACAACCTAATCCATCACATTTCTATTACCGAATCCTACGGCACCTTGGGTAAGACAACTTCGCTTTGACGATGAGACTGGGCTTGCAAACCGAGCGCTTGGGCTTGGGACCAGGTCTCTGTCGCTCCGGTGCCCATACCTTTTGATCCGTAAGGAGTTACGCGGCACACAACATACCGTTGAAAAGCTATCCGAGAGTTCTACTTCGGGGGCAGCAAGCCTGCTAGGCTGCACATGTTTTTGCTGAACAAAATCGAACGTTTTCATCAGTTTTTGGACATTTTTCTTCTTTTGCGCTGTTTTTTCATCTCGGATCGTACGTCGTGAGCCGCAAAAAGGACGACATCCTAATCCTTCACATTTCTCTTACTAAATCCCATGGTACCTTGGGCAAGACAACTTCAATTAACGTAGAGGCTGGGCCCGCAAACCGAGGGCATGGGGCTTGGGACCAGGTCTCTATCGCTCCGGTGCCCATAACTTTTGATCCGTAAGGAGTTACGCTGTGCACAACATACCATTGGAAAGCTCTCCGAGAGCTCTACGATGGAAGCAGCAAGCCAACTCAAATGCACCTGTTCTCAGTGCCTAAAATCGAACATTTTCATCAGTTTCGGGACATTTTTCTTCTTTTGCGCAGTTTTTCCATCCCAGATCGTACGTCGTGAGCCGCAAAAAGGACGACAACCTAATCCATCACATTTCTATTACCGAATCCCACGGAACCTTGGGCAAGACAACTTTGCTTCACATAGAGGTTGGGCCTGCAAACTGATGGCCTAGGGCTTGGGACCAAGTCTTCGTCTCTCTGGTGCCCATAACTTTTGATTCATAAGGAGTTACTCGGCGCACAGCATACCGTTGGAAAGTTCTCCGAGAGCTCTACGACAGGGGCACCAAGACTGCTCGGTTGCGCCTATTTTTGAAGCCCAAAATTGAACGTTTTCATTAGTTTCGGGACACTTTTCTTCTTTTGTGTTGTTTATTCATCCCGGTTCGAACGTCGTGAGCCACGAAATGGATGACAACCTAATCAATCACATTTCTATTACCGAATCCCATGGCACCTTGGGCAAGGCAACTTCGCTTTGACGTAGTGGGAGGGCCCGCAAACCGAGCGCGTGGGCTTGGGACCAAGTCTCAGTCGCTCCGGCGCCTATAACTTTTTATCCGTAAGGAGTTATGCGGCGCATAGCATATCGTTGGAAAGCTCTCCGAGAGCTCTACGACGAGGGCAACAAGTCTACTTGGTTGCGCCTATTTTTGGAGCCCAAAATTGAAAGTTTTCATAAATTTCAGGACACTTTTCTTCTTTTGCGCTGTTTTTACGTCCCGGATCGTACGTCGTGAGCCGCGAAAAGGACGACAACCTAATCTATCACAATTCTATTCCCAAATCCCATAGCACCTTGGGCAAGACAACTTCGCTTCACGTAGAGGCTGGACTCGAAAACAGAGGGCGTGGGGCTTGGGACCAGGTCTCCGTCATTCCGGTACCCATAACTTTTGATCCGTATGGAGTTACGCGGCGCAAAGCATACCGTTGGAAAGCTCTCTGAGAGCTCTAAAACGGAGGCAAAAAGCCTGCTCGGGTGCGCCTATTTTCAGATCCAAAAATCAAACGTTTTCATCAGTTTCGGGATACTTTTCTTCTTTTGCGCTATTTTTCCGTCCCAGATAGTACGTCGTGAGCTACGAAAAGGACGACAACCTAATCCATCACATTTCTATTACTGAATCCTACAGCACCTTGGGCAAGACAACTTCGTTTTGATGTAGAGGGTGGGCCCGCAAACCGAACGCGTGGGCTTGGGACCAAGTCTCCGTCGCTCTGGTACCCATAACTTTTGATTCGTAAGGAGTTACGTGACACACAACATACCGTTGGAAAGCACTCCGAGAGCTCTACTTCGGGGGCAGCAAGCCTGCTGGGCTGCGCCTATTTTCAGAGTCCAAAACTGAATGTTTCCATCAGTTTTGGGATACTTTTCTTTTTTTTACACTATTTTTTCATCCTGGATCATACGTCGTGAGCCGCGAAAAGGACGACAACCTAATCCATCACATTTCTATTACTGAATCCCACGGTACCTTGGGCAAGACAACTTCACTTCATGTAGAGGCTGGGCCCGTAAAACGAGGGCGTGGGGCTTGGGAGCAGGTCTCCGTCACTCCGGTGCCCATAACTTTTGATCCGTAAGGAATTATGCGGCGCATAGCATACCGTTGGAAAGCTCTCTAAGAGCTCTACGACGGGGGCAGCAAGCCTGCTCGGCTGCGCCTGTTTTCAGAGCCTAAAATCGAATGTTTTCATCAGTTTTGGGATACTTTTCTTCTTTTGCGTTGTTTTTCTATCCCGGATCATACGTCGTGAGCCGCGAAAAGGACGACAACCTAATCCATCACATTTCTATTACTGAATCCCATGGCACCTTGGGCAAGACAACTTCACTTCACGTAGAGGCTGGACCCACAAACCGAGGGCATGGGGCTTGGGACAAAGTCTCCGTCTGTCCGGTGCCCATAACTTTTGATCTATAAGGAGTTACACGGCGCACAGCATACTGTTGGAAAGCTCTCCGAGAGCTCTACGACGGGGCTAGTGAGCCTGCTCGGCTGCGCCTATTTTTGGAGCCCAAAATTGAACATTTTCATCAGTTTTGTTACACTTTTCTTCTTTTGCACTATTTTTCCGTCCCGGATCGTACGACGTGAACTGTGAAAGGTACGACAACCTTATCCATCACATTACTATTACTGAATCCCACGACACCTTGGGCAAGACAAGTTCGCCTCACGTAGAGGCTGGGCCCGCAAACCGAGGGCGTGGGGCTTGGGACCAGGTCTCCGTCGCTCCATTGCCCATAACTTTTGATCCGTAAAGAGTTACGCGGCGCACAGCATACCGTTGGAAAGCACTCCGAAAGCTCTACGACGGCGGCAGCTAGCCTATTTGGCTGCACCTGTTTCGGAGCCCAAAATCAAATATTTTCATCAGTTTTGGGACAATTTTCTTCTTTTCCGCTGTTTTTCAGTCCCGGGACGCAAGTCGTGCGCCACGAAAAGGACGACAATCTAATACATCACATTTCTATTACTGAATCCCACGGCACCATGGGCAAGGCAACTTCACTACACGTAGAGGCTGGGCCCGCAAACCGAGGCTATAGGGCTTGGGACCAGTTCTCCATCGCTCCGGTGCCCATAACTTTTGATCCATATGGAATTACGCGGTGCACAACATACCGTTGGAAAGCTCACCGAGAGCTCTACGACGGGGGTAGCAAGCCTGCTCGGCTGCGCCTATTTTCAGAGCCTAAAATTGAACATTTTTATCAGTACTGGGACACTTTTCTTCTTTTGCACTGCTTTTCCTTCCCGGCTCGTACGTCGTGAGTCGCGAAAAGGACAACAACCTAATCCATCACATTTCTATTACCGAATCCCACAGCACCTTAGGCAAGACAACTTTGCTTCATGTAGAGGCTGGTCCCGCAAACCGAGGACGTCAGGCTTGGGACCAACTCTCCGTCTCTCCGGTGCCCATAACTTTTGATCCATAAGGAGTTACACGGCGCACAGGATACTGTTAGAAAGCTCTCCGAGAGCTCTACAACGGCGACAGCAAGCCTACCCGGTTGCACCTATTTTTGGAGCAAAAAATCAAACGTTTTCATCAATTTCGTTACATTTTTCTTCTTTTGCGCTGTTTTTTCATCCCGGATCGTACGTCGTGAGCCGGGAAAAGGACGACACCTAATTCATCACATTTCTATTACTGAATCCCATGGCACCTTGTGTAAGACAACTTCGCTTCACGTAGAGGCTGGGCCAGCAAACCGAGGGCGTGTGGCTAGGGACCAGGTCTCCGTTGCTCCGGTGCCCATAACTTTTGATCCGTAAGGAGTTACACGGCACACAGCATACCGTTAGAAAGCTCTACGAGAGCTCTACGACGGGGGCAGCAAGCATGCTCAGCTGCGCCTATTTTTAGAATCTAAAATCGAATGTTTTCATCAGTTTTGCGACACTTTTCTTCTGTTGTGCTATTTTTTTACCCCGGATCGTACATCATGTGCCGAGAAAAGGACGAAAACCTAATCCATCACATTTCTATTACCGAATCCCACGGCACCTTGGGCAAGACAACTTCGCTTTGACGTAGTGGTTGGTCCCGCAAACCGAGTGCGTGGGCTTGGGACCAAGTCTCCGTCTCTCCGGTGCCCATAACTTTTGATCCGTAAGGAGTTACGCGGCGTACCGCATACCGTTGGAAAGCTCTTCGAGAGCTCTACGATGGGGGTAGCAAGCCTGCTTGGCTGCGCCTATTTTTGGAGCCCAAAATCTAACATTTTCATCAGTTTTGGGATAATTTTCTTCTTTTACTATGTTTTTTCGTCCAGGATCGTACATCGTGAGCCGCGAAAAGGACGACGACCTAATCAATCACATATCTATTACCGAATCCCACGATACCTTGGGCAAGACAACTTCGCTTCACGTAGAGGCTGGGCACGCAAATCGTGCGCGAGGGCTTGGGACCAAGTCTCCGTCGCTCCGGTGCCCATAACTTTTGATCCCTAAGGAGTTACGCGGAGTACCGCATACCGTTGGAAAGCTCTTCGAGAGCTCTACGATGGGGGTAGAAAGCCTGCTCAGCTGCGCTTATTTTTGGAGCCTAAAATTGAACGTTTTCATCAGTTTTGGGATAATTTTCTTCTTTTACGCTGTTTTTTCGTCCCGAATCGTACGTCGTGAGCTGCGAAAAGGATGACAACCTAATCAATCACATTTCTATTACCGAATCCCACGGCAACTTGGCAAGACAACTTCGCTTCAAGTAGAGGCTGGGCCGGCAAACCGAGGGCGTAGGGCTTCGGACCAAGTCTCCGTCGCTCCGGTGCCCATAACTTTTGATCTGTAAGGAGTTATGCAGCGCACACTATATTGTTGGAAAGCTCTCCGAGAGCTCTACAAAAGAGGCAGCAAGCCTGCTCAACTGCGCCAATTTTTGGAGCCCAAAATCGAATGTTTTCATCAGTTTCAGGACACTTTTCTTCTTTTGCGCTGTTTTTCCATCTCGTATCGTACGTCGTGAACCGCAAAAAAGACAACAACCTAATCCATCACATTTCTATTACCGAATCCCACGGTACCATGGGCAAGACAACTTCGCTTCATGAGAGGCTGGGCCTGTAAACCGAGGGCGTGGGGCTTGGGACCAGGTCTCCATCGCTCCAGAGCCCATAACTTTTGATCCGTAAGGAGTTACGAGGCGCACATCATACAGTTGGTAAGCACTCCGAAAGCTCTAAGACGGGGGTAGCTAGCCTATTCGGCTGCACCTATTTTCGGAGCTCAAAATCGAACATTTTCATCATTTTCGGGACACTTTTGTTCTTTTGCATTGTTTTTCCATCCCGGAACTTACGTTGTGAGCCACGAAAAGGCAGACAACCTAATACATCACATTTCTATTACTGAATCCCACAGCACCTTGGGCAAGAAAACTTCACTACTCGTAGAGGCTGGTCCCGCAAACCAAGGACGAGGGGCTTGGGACCAGGTCTCCCTCCCTCCGGTGCCCATAACTTTTGATCCGTAAGGAGTTATGCGGCGCACAGCATACCGTTGGAAAGCTCTCTGAGAGCTCTACGATGGGGTAGCAAGCCTGCTAGGCTGTGACTATTTTCAAGCCTAAAATCTAACATTTTCATCAGTTTTGGGACACTTTTCTTTTTTTGCGCTGTTTTTTCGTCCCGGATCGTTTGTCGTCAGCCGCGAAAAGGACGAGAACCTAATCCATCACATTTCTATTACCGAATCCCGCGTCACCTTGGGCAAGACAACTTTCCTTCACGTAGAGGTTGGCCCGCAAACCGAGGGCTTGGGGCTTGGGACTAAGTCTCTGTCTTTCAGGTGTCCATAACTTTTGATTTGTAAGGAGTTACACGGCGCATAGCATACCGATAGAAAGCTCTCCGAGAGCTCTACGACGGGGGTAGCAAGCTTGCTCAGCTGCACCTATTTTTGGAGCCCAAAATCGAAGGTTTTCATCAGTTTCTGGACACTTTTCTTCTTTTGTGTTGTTTTTCCGTCACGGATCGTACGTCATGAGCTGCAAAAAGGACGACAACCTAATACATCACATTTCTCTTACTGAATCCCATGGTACCTTGGGCAAGACAACTTCGCTACACGTAGAGGCTGGGCAAGCAAACCGAGGGCGTAGGGCTTGGGGCTAGGTCTCTATCGCTCCGGTGCCCATAATTTTTGATCCATACAGAGTTACACGACGCACAGGATACCGTTGAAAAGCTCTCCGAGAGCTCTACAATGGGGGCAGTATGCCTACTTTGTTGCACTTCTTTTTGGAGCCCAAAATCGAACGTTTTCATCAGTTTCGGGACACTTTTCTTCTTTTGCGTTGTTTTTCCGTCCCAGATCATACGTCGTGAGCCGCGAAAAGGACGACAACCTAATCCATCACATTTCTATTACCGAATCCTATGGCAACTTGGGCAAGAAAACTTCGCTTTGATGTAGAGGCTGGGCCGACAAACCGAGCGCGTGGGATTAGGACCAAGTCTCCGTCGCTTTGGTGCCCATAAATTTTGATTCGTAAAGAGTTACGTGGTGCATAGCATACCGTTGGAAAGCTCTCCGAGAGCTCTACTTTGGGGGCAGCAAGACTGCTCGGCTACGCCTGTTTTCGGAGTCCAAAATCGAACGTTTTCATCAGTTTTGGGACAGTTTTCTTTTTTTGCACTGTTTTTTTATCTCGGATCATACGTCGTGAGCCGCGAAAAGGCCGACAACCTAATCCATCACATTTCTATTACCGAATCCCATGGTACCTTGGGCAAGACAACTTCGCTTCATGTAGAGGTTGGGCCCATAAACCAAGGGCGTAGGGCTTGCAAACAGGTCTCCGTCGCTCCGGTGCCCATAACTTTTGATCCGTAAGGACTTACGTGGCGCATAGCATACAGTTGGAAAGCTCTCTAAGGGCTCTACGACGGGGGCAGTAAGCCTGCTCGGCTACGCCTATTTTCAGAGCCTAAAATCGAACATTTTCAGTAGTTTTGGGACATTTTTCTTCTTTTGCGCTGTTTTTCTATCCTGGATCGTACGTCATGAGCTGCGAAAAGGACGACAACCTAATCCATCACAATTCTATTACCGAATCCCACGGCACCTTGGGCAAGACAACTTCACTTCACATAGAGGCTGGGCCCGTAAACCGAGGGCGTGGGGCTTGGGACAAAGTTTTTGTCTCTCCAGTGCCCATAATTGAACATTTTCATCAATTTCGTTACACTTTTCTTCTTTTGCACTGTTTTTCCGTCTCGGATCGTACGTCGTGAACCGCAAAAGGGACGACAACCTTATCCATTACATTACTATTATTGAATCCCACGGCACCTTGGGCAAGACAACTTCGCCTCACGTAGAGGCTGGGCCCACAAACCGAGGGCGTAGGGCTTGGGACCAGGTCTCCGTCGCTCCATTGCCCATAACTTTTGATCTGTAAGGAGTTACGTGGCGCACATCATACCGTTGAAAAGCACTCCAAGAGTTCTACGACGGCGACAGCTAGCCTGTTCGGCTGCACCTATTTTCGGAGCCCAAACTCAAACGTTTTCATCAGTTTCGGGACACTTTTCTTATTTTCCGCTGTTTTTGGTCCCGGATCGCAAGTTGTGAGCCACGAAAAGGGCGACAATCTAATACATCACATTTCTATTACTGAATCCCATGGCACCATGGGCAAGGCAACTTCACTACACGTAGAGGCTGGGCCCGCAAACCGAGGGTATAGGGCTTGGGACCAGTTCACCGTCGCTCCGGTGCCCATAACTTTTGATCCGTAAGGAGTTACGCGGCGCACAGCATATCGTTGAAAAGCTCACCGAGAGCTCTATGATGGGGGTAGCAAGCCTGCTCTGCTGCGCCAATTTTCAAAGCCTAAAATCGAACGTTTTCATCAATATTGAGACACTTTTCTTCTTTTGCCCTGCTTTTCCTTCCCGGATCGTACGTCGTGAGCCGCAAAAAAGGACGACAACATAAACCATCACATTTCTATTAACAATCCCATGGCACTTTGGGCAAGACAACTTCGCTTCACGTAGAGGCTGGTCCCGCAAACTTGAGGATGTGAGGCTTGGGACCAACTCTCCGTCTCTTCGGTGCCCATAACTTTTGATCCGTAAGAAGTTACACGGCGCACATGATACTGTTGGAAAGCTCTCTGAGAGCTCTACAACGGCGGCAGCGAACCTGCTCGGTTGCTGTCACGCCCGAAACCCGGCCTATAAAGGTTAGACTAGGGTGTGATCTAAACATTCAAGTCACGTCTCGTACTTAACCGTTCATGAAGATTTAACACTTAAGCCTAAACTCCAAAATTTTTCGAAAAACCGGTAGCATAACGACTGTAATTGGGCTCTTTGGTTTGACCTAATTCTCGAAACGCCTCAAAATTTACCATCTCCAATCCATTTCCAACTAAGACTACTATTTATCATCAATTGAAATGCCTACTGGTTATCTTGATGTCTCGTTTGATTAATAACCTAGCATGATACTATGTCTCGTTCGTTTGTTAATCCTCATTACAAAAGTACCTGTTGATCTTAGCTTAATAACGTGTACCTGCTTAAGATTTGGTTGCTTCATTTTACTTAGCCTTTACCTAATACTTCATAATCCTATTATAGGTACTAGCAGTAATAATAGCAAAACAATCATAGTATAGTAGTGTCTAGTGTCTGTCTAGTTAATATCAGTACAACCCAAAATTAGACCCCAAATTACAACGGGGGTCTTTTACATTACAAACATTCTGCACCATGAAAAGAAATAGTCTTCAAGTAGCATAGTTCACAAATAGCCATAATCACGCAAAGCACATAGGACAGGCAATCACTCCAAGGAATCATCGTTAGGCACATTGTCCTCAGGTACCTGTTCTTGGTCTTCTTCACCTGAGATGATAAAGGAGGGTGAGTCCTTATGAACTCAGCGAGGGGGAACGAGAAATAGGTTTTGAAACTCATTTTTCGGTTCAACTTATGAAATCCTTTTGCAAGCATAAGTATAACAATAATATAAGTACAGGAACAGAAATACCGATCTTTCCTCCCTGAGGTTCTCCAGGAACCAAGCGAGAGTACTTATACACATAGTAAAAAGGATACAGTGAGCTTTTGCTCTCAAATCAGTTCCAGAATCAGTTGTTGCGGCCGACTTCAAATCATCCCCCAAACACGCCAGGTGGGTGTACTCCAGATGTACCCCGAAATCCTACGACCCAACTCTCTGAGGAAGTCTAGCCCCCAAGCGAGAGAGGAAATGGGACCATGGTAGTCACGGGTACACCGGCAAGCCCGATGCCGCCCGGTGTGCGTGATCGCTACCATGCCGACATGAAAGGTTGCAACCTTGTATGTAGTGCACATTTATGACATTAACATATCACGTTAGGAGGACAACAAAGTAGGTTGCCTCCGGACAGTCATAAGATTGCACATTGACAAGGAAACAGGCAGGGCACGATAAGACAAGTAATTTCACTTGAAAGGCATATAGAGTTATATGAACATTAAACGGGCAGCCATGTAACACATGTAAATCAAGCCATATAACTCATTTCGAAGTCCACGTAATCAAGTGATAGGATTATTCAACATGCAACAACATCTACGTGGGTTCGGATGCAAGAAAAGCCTATTTGTCAACATGCAATGATCAAAATTACATTTAAGGTTATAAGGGCACCTACGGGCAGCCTACCAAGCGTATAATTCCACACAATATCCAAATGATCAATACTTAGCAAGCCTATCTAGTCATTAGGGTTTCCATTTCGTGCATATCCGTGCAATTTAAGCCCCAAACCAATTCAAAATCAATCTCAAGCCATGCATCATTTAATTCAACATCCTCAAACATTAAAAACAGTCCACACAACATCCCAAAGCTACAATCCCAAGCATTTAGTTCAACAAGAGAAGTCACAATAATTTTCTAAGCATAACACTAAGTGAAACCCTTACTGCAATAGGCTGTTTTCTCACAATCATTAACATAAGCAAACAATCTCCAATTCTAGTGAATAAGATGTCAAATTAAAGCTTAAGAAGTGAAATAAAATCAGGAACAAACCTTGCATCATTAGGAGTTTGGGATCATTAGATATAGCCGAAACTGTGGGATAGCACAAAACTGTCCAGATTTGCACACATTTCGCTAATCGACGTTTTTGAGGTCCTTATGTTCATATTTAGCCTTAGTCTATTTCTGACAAAAATGTCCAGAACTGAAAAATCTAGCAACACACCAAATTTCATACATTTTAGATATCATTTACTAATTCAAATATGGTTCGTTCTACAAGGTCAGTGCATCTTCCAAAACCTACTTCATTTTTCCAGATTTCCAGATTTTGACACATTTTAATGATTTTCCATTTTGAAGACCTTAGAGTCAAAATTATCTTTGTCCTATTTCTGTGAAAAATGTTCAAAACTGGCCAACCTAGTCACCTACCAATTTTCATGCATTTTCAACATCATTTTCCTAGTTAAACCTACCTCGAAACAGACTGGTCAGAGAGCTGTCAACAATCTGACTTCACCTATCATCACTTTCAAGCCAAGATCTTGCCATGCATGGTTGCAAAAGCTTATGAACGAACATAGAACTCAAGTACAGAAGCAAAGACATACTTTTATGAGCATGCATGTGGATTTTTGAAGAATTTTCAAAAGGTTTTAGCCCTCACCTTAGCAATCAACCAATAAGATGCACAAAACTTGTTGAAGCACAATTTTCTTCTTCTCCTTTGCCTAGCCGAGATTCCAACTAGATTTTCTCTATTTTTCCTAGCTTAGTGACCAAGCTCTTAGTACATGCATGAGGTTAGAACAAGAAGAAAAGAAATGGAAGTTTAAAAACTCACCTAGGGCCGAAATGAAGACTCAAGGAGCATGCATGTGTGATTTTCGCATCCTAGCTAGTTTGGTCGAGCCTCTTGCTTGTTGCTTGTTGCGTGTCTTGATCAACTATGGTGTGAAGAAGATGAGCTATGGAAGGTGAGAAACTCAGCCAAGGCCGAGAGAAAGAGAGAAAAATGAGAGGGAGAGAGAGAAGATTGAGGAAGAAAGAGGAAATGACAAGAATATGACAAAGAGTGAAGCCTTTGCATTATTCAAGCAAGTGGTCGGCATTGGGCCATTAAAAATCTGATTTTTTGTGTCTTCAAGAGCATATTTGAAATTCCTAGTATGGGCAAAGGTTGTTTGGTCGAGCAAGGTGAAGAATTGAGGTGGTTTTGAGCATTTTTTTATGCATTGATAAGTGTTTTTGTCATAACTTGTCTAGAATGAATCGGAATTGAGCAAGCATGCATAAAACTTGATGTGGTGGTCGGCCAAGGCTATTAAAATTCTGAATTTTGTCATCTTTTGAGTGTTATTTAGTTGTGTGTTGAAAGTGCAAAAAGAACAAAGAATAAAGAATAAGGAATATCTAGTGTTTAGTGAATTTTTTGTCTTCTAGTGAGTTGAATTAGGATTATAATATTGATAGTGGATTTTGTAGGATTGTTTAATAGTCTAGTGCTTTGTGTAAGATGCTTTCTTGATTAGCGTGAGGGCAAGCTTTCCTAGGTCTAGGGCACGCACTACGAGGTAGGACACGAACTACGATGTAAGACATGAACTTCAAGACTAATGCACGCACTTCAAGATAAATGCACGGATTCCAATGCAAATGCATGCAACCCTAGGTAAATGTACGTAAACCAATACAAGGCATGTAATTCGATGCAATACACGTAAATTGAGGTACGACTCTTAAACCTAGGTTAAGAAACGCAATTCAAGGTTAGGGCACACAAAACGAGACAACGCACGCAATTCAAAGTCGGGACACGTAAGTCAAGGATTAGGGCACATAATTCTAGGTCAAGGGATGAATGACGAGGCATGCACGAAAACCAGGACAGGGCACGTAACCAAGGTCAGTCAGATCATTTTTGGTCTATGGCACGCAAATCAAGGTAACATACGTTATTCGGGGTCGGGCCTCATAGTTGCGCCTATTTTTGGACCCCAAAATCGAACGTTTTCATTAGTTTCGTTACACTTTTCTTCTTTTGCGTTGTTTTTTCATCCCGGATCGCACGTCGTGAGCCGCAAAAAGGACGACAACCTAATCCATCACATTTCTATTACTGAATCCCACGGCACCTTGTGCAAGACAACTTCGCTTCACGTAAAGGCTGGGCCCGCAAACCGAGGGCGTGGGGCTTAGGACCAGGTCTTCGTCGCTCCGGTGCCCATAACTTTTGATCCGTAAGGAGTTACGCGACGCACAGCATACCGTTAGAAAACTCTCCGAAAGCTCTACGACGGGGGCAGCAAGCATGCTCAGCTGCGCCTATTTTTAGAACCTAAAATCGAATGTTTTCATCAGTTTCGGGATACTTTTCTTCTTTCGCGCTGTTTTTCCATCCCGGATCGTACGTCGTGTGCTGCAAAAAGGACGAAAACCTAATCCATCACATTTCTATTACCGAATCCCACAGCACCTTGGGCAAGAAAACTTTGCTTCACGTAGAGGCTGGGCCCACAGACCGAGGGCGTGGGGCTTGGGACCAAGTCTCCGTCTCTCCGGTGCTCATAACTTTTGATCCGTAAGGAGTTACACGGCGCACAGCATACTGTTGGAAAGCTCTCCGAGAGCTCTACGACAGGGGCAGCGAGTGTGCTCGGCTGCGCCTATATTTGGAGTCCAAAGTTGAACGTTTTCATCAATTTCGGGATACTTTTCTTCTTTAGCGCTGTTTTTCCATCCCGGATCGTACATCGTGAGCTGCGAAAAGGATGACAACCTAATCCATCACATTTCTATTACCGAATCCCACGGCACCTTGGGCAAGACAACTTCGCTTTGACGTAGAGGCTAGTCCCGCATACCGAGCGCGTGGGCTTAGGACCAAGTCTCCGTCGCTTCGGTGCCCATAACTTTTGATCCGTAAGGAGGTACGCGGCGTACCGTATACCGTTAGAAAGCTCTTCGAGAGCTCTACGATGGGGGTAGCTAGCCTGCTCGGCTGCGATTATTTTTGGAGCCCAAAATCGAATGTTTTCATCAGTTTCGGAACATTTTTCTTCTTTTACGCTGTTTTTTCATCCCGGATCGTACGTCGTGAGCCGCGAAAAGGACGACAACCTAATCAATCACATTTCTATTACCGAATCCCACAGTACCTTAGGCAAGACAACTTCGCTTCAAGTAGAGGCTGGGCCCGCAAACCGAGGGCGTGGGGTTTCGGACCAGGTCTCCGTCGCTCCGGTGCCCATAACTTTTGATTTGTAAGGAGTTACAAGGCGCACAGCATACCGTTGGAAAGCTCTCCGAGAGCTCTACGACGGGGGCAGCTAGCCTATTCAACTGGGCCTGTTTTCGGAGCTCAAAATCAAACGTTTTCATCAGTTTTAGGACTCTTTTGTTCTTTTACGCTGTTTTTTCGTCCCGGAACGTACGTCGTGAGCCACGAAAAGGGAGACAACCTAATACATCACATTTCTATTACTGAATCCCACGACACCTTAGGCAAGACAACGTCGCTACACGTAGAGACTGGGCCCGCAAACTGAGGACATGGGGCTTGAGACCAGGTCTCCGTCTCTTCAGTGTCCATAACTTTTGATCCGCAAGGAGTTACGCGTCGCATAGCATACCGTTGGAAAGCTTTTCGAGAGCTCTATGATGGAGGCAACAAGCCTGCTCTGCTGTGTCTGTTTCCAAAGCCTAAAATCTAACGTTTTCATTAGTTTCGGGACACTTTTCTTCTTTTGTGCTATTTTTCTATCCCGGATCGTTCGTCGTCAGCCGCGAAAAAGACGAGAACCTTATCCATCACATTTCTATTACCGAATCCCGTGGCAACTTGGGCAAGACAACTTTGCTTCACGTAGAGGCTGGGCCCGCAAATTGAGGGCGTGGGGTTTGGGACCAAGTCTCCGTCTTTCCCGTGTCCATAACTTTTGATCTGTAAGGAGTTACACAGCGCATAGCATACCGATGGAAAGTTCTCCAAGAGCTCTACGACAGGGACAACAAACCTGCTTAGCTGCACCTATTTTCGGAGACCAAAATTGAAGGTTTTCATTAGTTTCTGGACACTTTTCTTCTTTTGCGCTGTTTTTTTGTCACGAATCGTACATCGCGAGCCGCAAAAAGAACGACAACCTAATACATCACATTTCTCTTACTGAATCCCACGGCACCTTGGGCAAGACAACTTCGTTATATGTAAAGGCTGGGCACGCAAACCGAGGGCGTAGGGCTTGGGGCCAGGTCTTCGTCGATCCGGTGCCCATAACTTTTGATCTGTAAGGAGTTATGCGGCGCACAGCATACCGTTGGAAAGCTCTCCGAGAGCTCTACAACGGGGGCAGCACGCCTACTCGGCTGCGCCTCTTTTAGGAGACCAAAATTGAACATTTTCATAAGTTTCGGGACACTTTTCTTCTTTTACGCTGTTTTTTGTCCCGGATCATACGTCATCAGCTGCGAAAAGGACGATACCCTAATCAATCACATTTCTATTACCGAATCCCAAGGTACCTTGGGCAAGACAACTTCGCTTCACGTAGAGGCTGGGCCTGCAAACAGAGGGCGTTGGGCTCGAGACTAGGTCTCTGTCGCTCCGGTGCCCATAACTTTTGATCCGTAAGGAGTTACGCGGCACACAGCATTCCGTTGGAAAGCACTCCGAGAGTTCTACGATGGGGGCAGCTAGCCAATTTAGCTGCGCCTATTTTCGAGGCCCAAATGAAACGTTTTCATCAGTTTTGGGACACTTTTCTTCTTTTGCGCTGTTTTTCCGTCCCGGATCGTACGTTGTGAGCTGCGAAAAGGACGACAACCTAATACGTCATATTTCTACTACTGAATCCCACAGCACCATAGGCAAGACAACTTCGCTACACGTAGAGGCTGGGCCCGCAAACCAAGGGCGTAGAGCTTTGGACCACGTCGCCGTCGCACCGGTGCCCAAAACTTTTGATCCGTAAGGAGTTACGCGGCGCATAACATATCGTTGGAAATCTGTCCGAGAGCTGTACGACGGGGGCAGTAACCTTGCACTGTTGCGCCAATTTTTGGATTCCAAAATCGAACATTTTCATCAGTTTCGGGACACTTTTCATCTTTTACACTATTTTTCTGTCCCGAATCGTACGTCGTGAGCCGCAAAAAGGATGACAACCTAATACATCACATTTCTCTTACTGAATCCCACAGTACCTTGGGCAAGACAACTTTGCTACACGTAGAGGCTTGGCCCGCAAACCGAGGGCGTAGGGCTTGGGGCCAGGTCTCCATCGCTCTAGTACCCATAACTTTTGATCCGTAAGGAATTACGCTGCGTATAGCATACCGTTGGAATGCTCTTCGAGAGATCTACGATGGGGGTAGCAAGCCTGCTCGACTGCGCCTATTTTTGGAGCCCAAAATCGAACGTTTTCATCAATTTTGGGATAATTTTTTTCTTTTGCGCTATTTTTTTTGTCTGGGATCGTACGTCGTGAGCCGCGAAAAGAATGACAACCTAATACATCATATTTCTATTATTGAATCCCATGGTACCATGGGCAAGACAAATTTGCTACACATATAGGCTGGGCCCGCAAACCGAGGGCGTAGAGCTTTGGACCAGGTCGTCGTCGCTCTGGTGCCCAAAACTTTTGATCCGTAAGGAGTTACGTGGCGCACAACATACCGTTGGAAAGCTCTCCGAGAGTTGTACGACGGGGGTAGCAAGCCTACTCTGTTGTGCCTTTTTTCGGAGCCCAAAATCGAACATTTTAATCAATTTCGGGATAATATTCTTCTTTTGCACTATTTTTTCATCCCGGATCGTACGTCGTGATCCGCGAAAAGGACGACAACCTAATCAATCACATTTCTATTACTGAATCCCATGGCACCTTGGGCTAGACAACTTCGCTTCACGTAAAGGCTGGGCCCGCAAACCGAGGGCGTAGGGCTTGGGACCAGCTCTCCGTCGCTCTGGTGCCCATAACTTTTGATCTGTAAGGACTTATGCAGCGTACACTATACCATTAGAAAGCTCTCCGAGAGCTCTACAAAGTGGGCAGCAAGCCTGCTCAGTTGCGCCAAATTTTGGAGCCCAAAATTGAACATTTTTATCAATTTCGGAATACTTTTCTTCTTTTGCGCTATTTTTTCGTCCCAGATCGTACGTCGTGAGTCGCAAAAAGGACGACAACCTAATACATCACATTTCTCTTATTGAATCCCATGGCACCTTGGGCAAGGCAACTTCGGTACACGTAGAGGCTGGGCACGGAAAAGAAGGGCGTAGGGCTTTGGGCCAAGTCTCCGTCGCTCCGGTGCCCATAATGTTTGATCCGTAAGGAGTTACGCGGCATACAACAAACCATTGGAAAGCTCTTTGAGAGCTCTATGATAGGGGCAGCAAGCCTGCTCAGCTGTGCCTATTTTTGGAGCCCAAAATCGAACGTTTTCATCAGTTTCAAGATAATTTTCTTCTTTTACGTTATTTTTTCATCCCGGATCGTACATCATGAGCTGCGAAAAGGAAGACAACCTAATCAATCACATTTTTATTACCGAATCCCACGGCACCTTGGGCAAGACAACTTCGTTTCACGTACAGGATAGACCTGCAAACTGAGGACGTGGGGCTTGGTCCGGTGCCTATAACTTTTGATTTGTAAGGAGTTACGTAGCGCACACCATACCGTTAGAAAGCTCTCCGAGAGCTCTACAAAGGGGGCAGCAAGCCTGCTCAGCTGCGCCTATTTTTAGAGCCCAAAATAGAACATTTTTATCAATTTTACGACACTATTCTTCTTTTGCTCTATTTTTTGGTCCCGGATTATACGTTGTGAGCCGCAAAAAGGACGACAACCTAATACATCACATTTCTCTTACTGAATCCCACGATACCTTGGGCAAGACAACTTCGGTACACATAGAGGTTGGGCACGCAAATCGAGGGCGTAGGTCTTGGGGCCAGGTCTCCGTCGCTCTGTTGCCCATAACTTTTGATCCGTAAAGAGTTACGCAGCCTACAGCATACCGTTGGAATGCTCTTCGAGAGCTCTACGATGGGGGCAGAAAGTTTGCTCGGTTGCGCCTATTTTTGGAGCCCAAAATGTAACGTTTTCATCAATTTTGCGACAATTCTCTTCTTTTGCACTGTTTTTTCGTCCCGGATCGTACCTCGTGAGCCGCAAAAAGGACAACAACCTAATCAATCACATTTCTATTATAGAATCCCACGGCACCTTGGGCAAGACAACTTCGCTTCACGTAGAGGCTGGGCCCGCAAACCGAGGGCGTGGGGCTTGGGACCAGGTCTCCGTCGCTCTGGTGCCCATAACTTTTGATCTGTAAGGAGTTACATAGCGCACACTATACCGTTGGAAAGCTCTCCGAGAGCTCTACAAAGGGGGCAGCAAGCCTGCTCAGCTGCGCCTATTTTTGGAGCCCAAAATTGAACATTTTTATCAATTTTGGGACACTTTTCTTCTTTTGCGCTGTTTTTTCATCCCGGATCGTACGTCGTGAGCCGCGATAAGGACGACAACCTAATCCATCACATTTCTATTACCGAATCCCACGGTATCATGGGCAAGACAACTTTGCTTCACGTAGAGGCTGGGCCCGCAAACCGAGGGCGTGGGGCTTGGGACCAGGTCTCCGTCGCTCCGGTGCCCATAACTTTTGATCCGTAAGGAGTTACGAGGTGCACAGCATACTGTTGGTAAGCACTCCGAGAGCTCTACGATGGGGGTAGGTAGCCTATTCTGCTGCGCCTATTTTCGGTGCCCAAAATTGAACGTTTTCTTCAGTTTCAGGACACTTTAGTTCTTTTGCGCTATTTTTTCATCATGCAATGTACGTCGTGAGCCACGAAAAGGGAGACAACCTAATACATCACATTTCTATTACTGAATTCCACGGCACCTTGGTCAAGACAACTTCACTACACGTAGAGGCTGGGCCCGCAAACCGAGGACGTGGGGCTTGGGACCTGGTCTCCGTCGCTCCGGTGCCCATAACTTTTGATCCGTAAGGAGTTACGCGGCGCACAATATACAGTTGTAAAGCTCTCCGAGAGCTCTACGATGGGGGCAGCAAGACTGCTCGGCTGCGTCTGTTTTCAAAGCCTAAACTCGAACATTTTCATCAGTTTTAGGACACTTTTCTTCTTTTGCGCTATTTTTCGGTCCCGGATCGTACGTCGTCAGCTGCAATAAGGACGACAACCTAATCCATCACATTTCTATTACCGAATCCCACGGCACCTTGGACAAGACAACTTTGCTTCACGAAGAGGCTAGGCCCGCAAACCGAGGGCATAGGGCTTGAGACCAAGTCTCCATCTTTCCAGTGCGCATAACTTTTGATCTGTAAAAAGTTACACGGCGCACAACATACCGATAGAAAGGTCTCTGAGAGCTCTAAAATGGGGGCAGCAAGCTTGCTCTGCTGCACCTATTTTCGGAGCCCAAAATTGAAGGTTTTCATCAGTTTCGGGACACTTTTCTTCTTTTGCGCTGTTTTTTCGTCCCGGATCGTACGTCGTGAGCCGCAAAAAGGACGACAACCTAATACATCACATTTCTCTTACTAAATCCCACAGCACCTTGGGAAAGACAACTTCGCTACACGTAGAGGCTGGGCATGCAAACCGAGGGCATAGGGCTTGGGGCCAGGTCTCCATCGCTCCGGTGCCCATAACTTTTGATCCGTAAGGAGTTACGCAGTGCACAGTATACCGTTGGAAAGCTCTCCGAGCGCTCTACAATTGGGGCAGCACGCCTGCTTGGCTGCGCCTATTTTTGGGGCCCAAAATTGAACATTTTTATTAGTTTCGGGACACTTTTCTTCTTTTGCGCTGTTTTTCCGTCTCGGATCATACGTCGTCAGCCGTGTAAAGGACGACAACCTAATCAATCACATTTCTATTACCTAATCCCAAGGTACCTTGGGCAAGACAACTTCACTTCACGTAGAGGATGGGCCTGCAAACCGAGGGCGTGGGGCTTGGGACCAAGTCTCTGTCGCTTCGGTGCCCATAACTTTTGATTTGTAAAGAGTTACGCGGCGCACAACAGACCGTTGGAAAGCACTCCGAGAGTTTTACTACGGGGGCAGCTAGTCTGTTCGGCTGCGCCTATTTTCGGAGCCCAAAATGAAACGTTTTCATCCGTTTCAGTACACTTTTCTTCTTTTGCGCTATTTTTTCGTCCCGAATTGTACGTCGTGAGCCACAAAAGGACAACAACCTAATACGTCACATTTCTATTACTGAATCCCACCGCGCCATGGGCAAGACAACTTCGCTACACGTAAAGGCTGGGCCCGCAAACCGAGGGCGTAGAGCTTGGGACCAGGTCTCCGTCGCTCCGGTGCCCAAAACTTTTGATCCGTAAGGAGTTACGCGGTGCACAACATACCATTGGAAAGCTTTTCGAGAGCTGTACGACGGGGGGAGCAAGCCTGCTTTGCTGCGCCTATTTTTGGATTCCAAAATTGAACATTTTCATCAATTTTGGGACACTTTTCTTCTTTTGCGCTATTTTTCTGTCCCGGATCGTACGTCGTGAGCTGCGAAAAGGACGACAACCTAATCCCTCACATTTCTATTATTGAATCCCATGGCACCTTAGGCAAGACAACTTTGCTTCACGTAGAAGCTGTGCCCGCAAACCGAGGGCATTGGGCTTTGGACCAGGTCTCCGTCGCTCTAGTGCCCATAACTTTTGATCCGTAAGGAGTTACGCGGCGCACAGCATACCGTTGGAAAGCTCTCCGAGAGCTCTAAGACAGGGACAACAAGCATGCTTGGCTGCGCCTGTTTTCACAGCACAAAATCAAATATTTTCATCATTTTCGGGACACTTTTCTTCTTTTGCGCTGTTTTTTTTATCCCGGATCGTACGTCGTGAGCCGCGAAAAGGATGACAACCTAATCTATCTTACTTCTATTATCAAATCCCATGGCACCTTGGGCAAGATAACTTCGCTTTGACATAGAGGCTGGGCCCACAAACCGAGCACGTGGGCTTGGGACCAGGTCTCTGTCGCTCCGATGGCCATTACTTTTGATCCGTAAGGAGTTAGGCGGCGTTCATCTTACCGTTGGAAAGCTCTTCGAGAGCTCTACGACGAGGGCCGCAAGCCTATTCGGTTGCGCCTATTTTTGGAGCCCAAAATCGAACATTTTCATCAATTTCGGGACACTTTTCTTCTTTTGCGCTATTTTTTCGTTCCGGATCGTACGTCGTCAGCGCGAAATGGACAACAACCTAATCAATCACATTGTTATTACCGAATCCCACGGCACCTTGGGCAAGAGAACTTCGCTTCACGTAGAGGCTGGGCCCGCAAACCTAGGGCGTGGGGCTTGGGACCAGGTCTCCGTCGCTCCGGTGCCCATAACTTTTGATCTGTAAGGAGTTACGCAGCGCACAGCATACCGTTGGAAAGCTCTTTGAGATTTCTACATTGGGGACAACAAGCCTGCTCAACTGCGCCAATTTTTGGTGCCCAAAATTGAACATTTTCATCAGTTTCGGGACACTTTTCTTCTTTTGCGCTGTTTTTTCATCCCGGATCGTACGTCGTGAGCCGCGAAAAAAATGACAACTAATCCATCACATTTCTATTACTGAATCCCACGGTACCATGACCAAGACAACTTCGCTTCATGTAGAGGCTGGGCCCGCAAACCGAGGGCGTTGGGCTTGGGACCAGATCTCTATCGCTCTGGTGCCCGTAACTTTTGATCTGTAAGGAGTTACAAGGCACACAACATACCGTTGGAAAGCACTTCGAGAGCTCTATGGTGGGGGCAGCTAGCCTGTTTGGCTGCACCTATTTTCAGAGCCCAAAATTGAACGTTTTCATCAATTTTGAGACACTTTTGTTCTTTTGTGCTGTTTTTCCGTCGCGGAAAGAACGTCGTGAGCCACGAAAAAGGAGACAACCTAATACATCATATTTCTATTACTGAATCCCACGGTACCTTGGGCAAGACAACTCGCTACATGTACAGGTTGGGCCCGCAAACCGAGGGCATGGGGCTTGGGACTAGGTGTCCGTCGCTCCGGTGCCAATAACTTTTGATCTGTAAGGAGTTATGTGAGGGCCGACCTCAATTTGCGTGCGATATATTATTTTGTGTGCCCTAACCTAGATTTACGTGCCTTGACCTAGGTTTAAGAGTCGTGTTTCATTTTATGTGCTTTGCGTTGAATTACGTGCATTTATTTAGAGTTGCGTGCATTTGCTTGGGAAACGTGTATTCATCTCGTAGTTCGTGCCTTACCTCGTAGTGCGTGCCCTAAATCTAGGAAAGCATGCCCGCACGCTAATCAAGAAAGCATCTTACACGAAGCACTAGATCATTAATTAATTCTACAAATTCTACTAACTAATATTAAAATGCCAAGTCAATGCACTAGAAGACGAAATTTCACCAAAAGCTATACATTCTTATTCCTTATTCTTTATTCTTTTGCATATTCCAAACACACAATAAAATAAGATCAAAACAAGACAAAAAATTCAGATTTGAGCTTGCCTTGGCCAACCATGTGAGGAGCTTTTGTCATGCTTTGCAATTTCAAAAATCAAGTTTAGACATTCTATGACACAATGCAAAAAAAAAAAAAAAATGGAAACCAAGCATTATTTTATCCTCCACCGTGTTCCACATTTTCGTTCCATTCAATGCCCATGCTAGACAATTCAAAATATGCTTTTGAAGACACAAAAATCAAATTTGTAGAAGCCCAAAGCCGACCACATGCTCAAGTTTTTCATTTCTTTCTTTCTCATTTTCTCTCATCCTCTCGGCCTAGGTTGCTTCATCACCTCTCCATAGCTTAAGCTCAGCATCCTAAGGTTCATCAAGACGCTCAAGGCCCTAGGAAGCTCGACCAAGCAAGCTAGAAGCAAAGAAACATGCATGCAAGCTCATAGAACACTCAGTTCGGCTTAGGTATGTTTGATAGCTTCTATTTCATTTCTTTTTTGTTCTAACCACATGCACATACTAAGGACATGGTAACTTAGCTAGGAATTAAGGAAATCAAGCAATATCCCTCAGCCAAACAAGGAGAGAAGACCGTTTGTGCATCTTCAAGAGTTTTGAGCATCATTTGTTGTCAATAGGCTAAGGTGAGGGTTAATCCTTTTTAAAAGCTTTCAAAAACCACATGCATGCCTTCATATGTCTATTTTTACCTCTGTACTTGTGGTATATGTGTGTACATGCGCTTTTGTAACCATGTATGTCAAGATATTTAGCTAGAACTTGAAGATAGGAAAATCGTGAAAATGGCAGATTTCTGACTTGTTAGAACGAAGTGTATTTGGCCAGGTAAATGATGTTGAAAATGTATAAAAATGGGTAGGTAACTAGTTTTGCCAGTTCTGAGAATTTTTTGTAGAAATAGGCTAAGGCCAATTTTGACTCTAAGGTCTCCAAAATGGCAAAACATAGAAAGGTGTCTAAATTTGAAAAATCTGGAAAATCTGGAAAATCTGGAAAATCTGGAAAATGAAGCAGGTTTTTGGCAGTTCACTGTCCTTGTAGAACGAACCAGTTTTGACTTAGCATATGATATCTAAAATCCATGAAATTTGGTAAGTTGCTATATTTTTCAGTTCTAGACATTTTTGTCAGAAATATACCAAGGCTAAATCTGACCTTAAGGCCCTCAAAAATGACAAGTATTGAAATGTGTACAAATCTGGACAGTTTTGCGTAGTCTCACAGTTTTGGCTATAACTCTTGAATCCGATCTCCAAATGATGCGAGGTTTGTTTCTGGATTTAGTTCACTTAATAAGATTTAATTTTAAATTTTTTTTCACTGGAATTGGAGATTGTTTGCTTGTCTAAACGGTTGTGGGAAAACAGACCATTGCAGTGAAGTTTTTATCTAGTGATATGCTTTGAAAATTATTGTAACTTCGCTTGTGGTATAAAATTCTTGGGATTGTGGCACTTGGATGTTGTGTGGACTGTTTTGAATGATTGCGGATGTTTAATTAATCAATGCATGGCTTTGGTTTAATTACGTGACAACTTGTGGCTTAATCGCACGGGTAAGCATGAACTGAAACCCTAATGACTATGAAAACTCGCTAAGTGTTGATCCTATGGTTATCGTGTCTAATTATGTGATTAGTGGGCTTCCCGTAGTTGTCCTTATAGCCCTAAATGTGATTTCTGATGATTACATGTTGTAAGTAGGCCTTTCTTGCACCCGGTCCCACGTAGACGTCATTGCATGTTGTATAAACTTATTATTTGATTACGTGAACCCTGAAATGAGTTATATGACTTGATTTACGTGTATTACATGGCTGCCCGTTTAATATTCGTATAACTCCATGTGCTTTACAAGCGAAATTACGTGTCAAAGCATGCCTCGCGTGTTTACTTGTCAATGTGCAATCTTATGACTGCTCGGAGGCAACCTACTTTGTTGTCCTCCTAATGTGATATATTAAATGTCATAAATGTGCATTGCATACAAGGTTGCAACCTTTCATTCTGGCATGGTAGCGTTTCACGCACACCGGGCGGCATCGAGCTTGCCGGTGCAACCGTGACTACCATTGTCCAATTCCCTCTCTCGTTTGGGGGCTAGACTTCCTCGTAGAGTTGGGTCGTAGGATTTCAGGGTACATCCGGAGTACACCCATTTGGCATGATAAGAGGACGATTTGAAGTAGGCCGCAACAACTGATACTAGAAATGTACCGAGAGCAAAAGCTCACCGTATCCTTTTTACTATGTGTATAAGTACTCTCGCTTGGTTCCTAGATGACCTCGGGGAGGAAAGACAGGTAATTGTGTTCTTTTACTTTTATATTACATTATGAACTTACTTGTGATATATGTCATGTTTGCAAAGGGTTTTCATAAGTTGAACTGGAAAAAGAGTTTCAAAACTTATTTCTCGTTCCCCCTCGCTGAGTTCATAAGGACTCACCATCTTTTATCATCTCAGGTGAAGAAGATCAGGAACAGGTACCTGAGGATAACGTGCTTATCGATGACTCTTTGGAGTGATTGCCTTCCCTACGTGCCTTACTTGACTGTGGCTATTTTGTGAATGATATGTTGTATTGAAGACTATTTCTTGTGTTGCTTACTGTCATTATTGTAAATGACCCTCGTTGTAATTTGGGCTCTAATTTTGATTTGTACCGATATTAACTAGACAGATACCATATTTGCTCGTTTTGCTTCTGGTTTAGTATCTATTACAGGCTTATGAAGTATTAGGTAAATGGTTAAGTAAAATGAATTTATCCAATCTTAAGCAGGTACACATCGGTAAGCTAAGATCAACAGGTACTTTTGTAACAAGGACTGACAAACAAACGAGACATAGTTATCATGCTAGGTTGTTAATCAAGCGAGACTTCGAGATAACTAGTAGGCATTTCGATTGGTGATAAATAGTAATCTTAGTTGGAAATGAATTTGAGATTGAAAGTTTTGAGGCCTTTAGAAAATTAGGCCAAACTATAGAGCCCAATTACAGCCATTATGCTGCCAGTTTTCTGGATAATTTTTGGAGTTCTAGGCTAACGTTAAGTATTAAACCTTAATGAACGATTAAGTACGTGAAATGATATGAATGTTTAGGTCACATCCTAGTCTAACCTCTATAGGTTGGGTTGGGGCGTGACACCTCATAAAGAAATGGTATCAGAGCTTAGATTGCTTAAGTCGGGTTTAACTCTCGGACCATGGGTAGAAGCCCTAAGATTATTGAGATGACTTGTTTATGTGTGTTAATGTGTGACAATATCAATTGTGCCTTCTCTGTTTGTATCTACTTATGTGATTAATATGTCTTAACTGTTTCGAGAATTGTATGTCTATGTAAAATTATATGTTGCATATCTTATACATTAAATTCTTGTTTTGTCATATTCCAATAAATTGTGCATCATAATCTATACCTATAGATGGCTGGCCCTAGTACCCGCAATACCAATAGGAGCGATGAGCCTCAAGGAGCCGGAGATGCTCATCAAACTAATCCCGGCATGGCCATGTTTAACATGATGGCGAATGCTATGGATCGCGTGTCGCGAGTGATGGAATGTCAAGATGCACGTGAAGCAAACAACAACAACAACAGGAATGGTGGTAACAATGGGAGAAACAACAGAATGCGGGAGTTCCTTGACTTTCACCCGTCCAAATTCTTCGGGGAAGCTGATGATGAAAAGGAAGAGGCTTGGCTGTCTGAAATTGAAAGGATTTTCAGGCCACTTGACTATACTGATGAAGAAAAGGTAGAGTTCGCTATGTTTCTGTTGCACGAGGATGCTGAGCATTGGTGGCACACTGTGGAGGCACTTTGGAAAACTGATCATACACCTCGCTTGTGGGGTAATTTCGTTAAGGCATTCAAGGAGAAATACGTACCTACAGTTTCCAGGCAGAGGCGAATTGAAGAATTCATGCACTTGAATCAGGGTAACATGATGGTAGCCCAGTATAAGGCTCGTTTCGACCGACTGTCCCGCTATGCTCAATACATAGTAGTACCCCTGAGGCGAAGATGTGAAAATTTATGAATGGATTGAGGCTAGAAATTCAAGATTAGTTGGCTTCGCATGACTTCACTACCTATTATGCTCTCCTTGCTGCTGCCTCCCGAGTTGAGAAGAGGAAACTTGATAGAGCCAGTTCGAGCCAGCCGAACAAGAAACCATATCAGCCTCCAGGACAACAGAGGAAATTCCAGACCCAAAGTCGCAGTCAGGGCCAAAACCAGAATAGACTAGTCAATAACCGTGGCCCGACTAAAGCACCATCAACCTCTTCCACCTGCGGATCCACAGGTAGTTCACCTGCTACTCAGTCCATCAACTGTTCTTATTGTGACAAGAAGGGTTACACCGAGGCCCAGTGCTGGAGGAAGTCAGGATGATGTGTACGGTGTGGCAGTGATCAGCATCAGATCAAGGATTTCCCTAAATGGCAAGGAGGACAAAATCAGATTAAACCAGCTGGTAGAGGCAAGACTCAAGTTCCTAGAGTTCAGGCCCGAGCTTATGCTATTGAGTGCGAGGAGCTTCCTGAGGAGACTGCTATTGTTAAAGGTACATTCTTGATACTAAATCAACCTGTTAGGGTCCTAATTGATCCAGGTGCTACTCATTCATTTATTACTCCCTTATGTATGCAACGTGTGAAATTACGAGTTGTATGTTTGCCTTACGAAGTAGAAGTTGGTACTCTGATGGGTTCTAAACTTGTTACTCGCTCGTCTTGTAAAGCATGTAAAATCCAAATTAAGGATAAGGAATTCTCAGCCAATCTTATAGTGTTACCCTTTCGAGACTATGAAGTCATCTTAGGGATGGACTGGTTGGCAAAGCATCATGCCCAACTAGATTTCCGGATGAAGATTGTAACATTCCAAATACCTGGTCAACCAATATTGGAGGTAATGGGTCGAAGAGACTTCACCGGGAATTCCATTATTTCACCTACGAAAGCAGTGAAGTCCTTGAGAAAAAAGTGTAGTGGATACTTAGCTTACCTTATCAACAAGCCGTCGGACAAAGCTAAGTTGGAGGAGATGCCAGTGATTAAAGATTATGCGGATGTGTTTCCAGAAGAATTGCCCGGTTTACCCCCGAATCGGGAGATCGAGTTCATTATAGAATTACTGCCTGGCACCCAGCCGATATCTAAAGCTCCCTATCGTATGGCACCAACCAAGCTACAAGAATTGAAGGACCAATTGCAAGGATTGTTGAAGAAAGAGTTTGTTCAACCAAGTTCTTCTTCGTGGGGTGCAACAGTCCTATTTGTAAAGAAGAAAGACGGAACGTTGAGGCTATGCATCGATTATCGAGGATTGAACCAAGTGACCGTCAAGAATAAATACCCACTTCCACTGATCGACGAGTTTCAAGACACTTTTCTTCTTTTGCGCTGTTTTTCTGTCTCGGATTATACGTCATGAGTGGCGAAAAGGACGACAACCTAATCCATCATATTTCTACAAATGAATCCCATGGCACCTTCGGCAAGACAACTTCGCTTCACATAGAGGCTGGGCCTGCAAACCGAGGGCGTGGGGCTTGGGACCAAGTCTCCGTCGCTCCGGTGCCCATAACTTTTGATCTGTAAGGCGTTACGCGGTGCACAGCATACCGTTGGAAAGCTCTCCGAGAGCTCTACGACGGGGGCAACAAGTCTGTTTGCTGCGCCTATTTTCAGAGCCCCAAATCAAACGTTTTCATTAGTTTCGAGACACTTTTCTTCTTTTGCATTATTTTTTCGTCCTGGATCATATGTCGTGAGCCGCGAAAAGGACGACAACCTAATCCATCACATTTCTATTACCGAATCCTATGGCACCTTGGGCAAGACAACTTCGCTTTGACATTGAGGCTGGGCCCGCAAACCGAGTGCGTGGGCTTGGGACCAAGTCTCTGTCGCTCCGGTGCCTATAACTTTTGACCGTAAGGGTTACGCTGCGCACAGTATACCGTTGGAAAGCTCTAAGAGAGCTCTACAACGGGGGCAGCAAGCCTGCTCGGCTGCACCTGTTTTTGAAGCTCAAAATCAAACGTTTTCATTAGTTTTGGGATACTTTTCTTCTTTTGCGCTATTTTTTGATCCCGGATCGTACGTCGTGAGCCGCGAAAAAGATGACAATCTAATCCATCACCTTTCTATTACTGAATCCTACGACACCTTGGGCAAGGCAACTTCGCTTCATGTAGAGGCTGGGCCCACAAATCGAGGGCGTGGGGCTTGGGACCAAGTCTCTGTCTCTCCGATGCCCATAACTTTTGATCCGTAAGGAGTTACATGGTGCACAACATACCTTTGGAAAGTTCTCAGAGAGCTCTACAACGGGGGCAGTGAGCCTACTCGGCTGCGTCTATTTTCGGAGCCCAAAATTGAATGTTTTCATCAGTTTCGGGACACTTTTCTTCTTTTGCGTTATTTTTTCGTCCAGGATCGTACGTCGTGAACCGCGAAAAGGATGACAACTTCATCCATCACATTTCTATTACTGAATCCCACCGCACCTTTGGCAAGACAACTTCGCTTCATATAGAGGCTGGGCCCGCAAACTGAGGGCGTGGGGCTTGGGACCAGGTCTCCGTCGCAAAGGTGCCCATAACTTTTGATTCGTAAGGACTTATGCGGCGCACAGCATACCGTTGGAAAGCTCTCCGAGAGCTCTAAGACGGGGGCAGCAAGCTTGTTCGGCTGCACCTGTTTTCAGAACCTAAAATCGAACATTTTCATCTGTTTCCGGATACTTTTCTTCTTTCGCGCTATTTTTGCGTCCCAGATCGTACGTTGTGAGCCGCAAAAAAGGAGACAACCTAATCCATCACATTTCTCTTACCGAATTCCATGGCACCTTAGGCAAGACAACTTTGCTTCACGTAGAGGCTGGGCCCGCAAACCGAGGGCGTGAGGCTTGGGACCAAGTCTCCGTCTCTCCGGTGCCCATAACTTTTGATCCGTAAGGAGTTACACGGCGCACAGCATACCGTTGGAAAGCTCTCCGAGAGCTCTACGAGAAGGGCAGCAAGCCTGCTCAGGTGCGCCTATTTTCAGAGACCAAAATCTAACATTTTCATCAGTTTCAGGACACTTTTCTACCTTTGCGCTATTGTTTCGTCCCGGATCGTTCGTCGTGAGCCGTGAAAATGATGACAACCTAATCCATCACATTTCTATTACCATGGCACCTTGGGCAAGATAACTTCGCCTCACGTAGATTGTGGGCCTGCAAACCGAGGGCGCGGGGCTTGGGACCAAGTCTCCGTATCTTCGGTGCCCATAACTTTTGATCCGTAAGGAGTTACACGGCGTAAAGCATACCGATGGAAAGCTCTCCGAGAGCTCTACGGCGGGGGCAGCAAGCTTGCTTGGCTACACCTATTTTTGGAGCCCAAAATCAAAGGTTTTCATCAGTTTCGAGACACTTTTCTTCTTTTGCGCCATTTTTTCGTCACGGATTGTACGTCATGAACCATAAAAAGGACGACAACCTAATACATCACATTTCTCTTACTGAATCCCACGGCACCTTGGGCAAGACAACTTAGCTACACGTAGAGGCTGGGCCTGCAAACTGAGGGCGTAGGCTTGGGACCAGGTCTCCGTCGCTCCGGTGCCCATAACTTTTGATCTGTAAGGAGTTACGCGGTGCACAACATACCATTAGAAAGCTCTACAAGAGCTCTACGAAGGGGCCAACAAGCCTGCTCTGTTGTGCCTATTTTCGGAGCCCAAAATCAAACGTTTTCATCATTTTCGGGAAACTTTTCTTCTTTTGCGCTGTTTTTCTGTCCCGGATCGTATGTCGTGAGCCGCAAAAAGGAAGACAACCTAATCCATCACATTTCTACTACTGAATCCCACGGTACCTTGGGCAAGACAACTTCGCTTCAAGTAGAGGTTGGCCTGCAAACTGAGGGTGTGGGGCTTGGGACCAGGTCTCCGTCGCTCCGGTGCCCATAACTTTTGATCCGTAAGGAGTTACGCGGCACACAGCATACCGTTGGAAAGTTCTCCGAGAGCTCTACGATAGGGGCAAAAAGCCTGCTTTGTTTCACCTATTTTCGAAGCCTAAAATCAAACGTTTTCATTAGTTTCGGGATACTTTTCTTCTTTTGCACTGTTTTTCCGTCTCGGATCATACGTCGTGAGCCGTGAAAAGGACGACAACCTAATCCATCACATTTCTATTACTAAATCCCATGACACCTTGGGCAAGATAACTTCGCTTCACGTAGAGGCTGGGCCTACAAACCGAGGGCGTGAGACTTGGAACCAATTCTCCGTCTCTAATGCCCATAACTTTTGATATGTAAGGAGTTACACGGCGTACAACATACCGTTGGAAAGTTCTCCGAGAGCTCTACCACGGGGGCAATGAGCTTGCTTGGCTGCGTCTATTTTCGGAGCCCAAAATTGAACGTTTTTATCAGTTTCGGGACGCTTTTCTTCCTTTGCGTTGTTTTTTCGTCCCGGATCGTACGTCGTGAGCTGTGAAAAGACGACAACTTAATCCATCACATTTCTATTACTGAATCCCATGGCACCTTGGGCAAGACAACTTCGCTTCACATAGAGGCTGGGCCCGCATACTGAGGGCGTAGGGCTTGGGACCAGGTCTCCGTCGCAAAGGTGCCCATAACTTTTGATTCGTAAGGAGTTACACGGCGCACAACATACCATTGGAAAGCTCTCCGAGAGCTCTAAGACGGGGGCAGCAAACTTGCTTGGCTATGTCGGTTTTAAGATCCTAAAATCGAACATTTTCTTCAGTTTTGGGACATTTTTCTTCTTTTGCACTGTTTTTTCGTCCTGGATCATACGTCGTGAGCCGCAAAAAGGACGACAACCTAATCTATCACATTTCTCTCACCGAATCCCATGGCACCTTGGGCAAGACAACTTCACTCCACGTAGAGGCTGGGCCAGCAAACCGAGGGCGTGGAGCTTGGCACCAGATCTCCGTCGCAAAGGTGCCTATAACTTTTGATTCGTAAGGAGTTACACCGTGCACAACATACCATTGGAAAGCTCTTTGAGAGCTCTAAGACGGGTCAACAAGCTTGCTCGGCTGCGCCTATTTTCAGAGCCTAAAATCGAACGCTTTCATACGTTTTGGGCAGTTTTCTTCTTTTGCAATATTTTTTCGTCCCGGATCATACGTCGTGAGCCGCAAAAAGGACGACAACCTAATCCATCACATTTCTCTTACCGAATCCCATGGCACCTTGGGCAAGACAATTTTGCTTCACGTAGAGGCTGGGCTCGTAAACCGAGGGCGTGGGGCTTGGGACCAAGTCTCCGTCTTTCCGATGCCCATAACTTTTGATCCGTAAGGAGTTACACGGCACACAGCATACCATTGGAAAGCTCTTCAGGAGCTCTACGATGGAGGCAGCAAGCCTGCTTTGCTGCTCCTATTTTCGTAGCCCAAAATTGAAGGTTTTCATCAGTTTTGGGACTCTTTTCTTCTTTTGCGCTGTTTTTCTGTTCCGGATCGTACGTCGTAAGCCGTGAAAAGGGCAACAACCTAATCCATCACATTTCTATTGTTGAATCCCATGGCACCTTGGGCAAGACAACTTCACTTGGCGTAGAGGCTAGGCCTGCAAACCAGGGGCGTGGGGCTTAGGACCAGGTCTCCGTCGCTCAGGTGCCTATAACTTTTGATCCGTAAAGTGTTACGCGGCGCACATCATACCGTTGGAAAGCTCTCTGAGAGCTCTACGACGGGGGCAGCAAGCCTGCTTGGCTACCCCTATTTTTAAAGCCTAAAATTGAACTTTTTCATCAGTTTAGGTGCACTTTTCATCTTATGCGCTGTTTTTTCATCCTGGATCGTACGTCGTGAGCTGCGAAAGGGACGAAATTCTAATCCATCGCATTTATATTATTGAAACCCATGGCACCTTGGGAAGACAACTTCGCTTTGACATAGAGGCTAGGCCCACAAACTGAGCGTGTGGGGCAGGGGACAAAGTCTCCGTCGCTCCGGTGCCTATAACTTTTGATCCATAAGGAGTTACGCGGTGCACATCATACAGTTGGAAAGCTCTCCGAGAGCTCTACGACGGGGGCAGCAAGCTTGCTTGGCAGCGCCTATTTTCGGAGACCAAAATCGAACGTTTTCATCAGTTTCGGGACACTTTTCTTCTGTTGCGCTATTTTTTCATCCCGGATCGTACGTAGTGAGCCGCGAAAAGGACGACAACCTAATCCATCATATTTCTATTACCGAATCCCATGGCACCTTGGGCAAGACAACTTCGCTTCACTAAGAGGTTGTGCCCACAAACTGAGGGCGTGGGGCTTGGGACCAGGTTTCTGTCGCTTCGGTGCCCATAACTTTTGATCCGTAAGGAGTTACGCAGCTTACAGCATACCGTTGGAAAGCATTCTGAGACCTCTACGATGGGGGCAACAAGCCTGCTCAGTTGTGCCTATTTTTAGAGCCCAAAATCAAATGTTTTCATCAGTTTTGGGACACTTTTCTACTTTTGCGTAGTTTTTCTATCCCGGCACGTACGTCGTGAGCCGCGAAAAAGACGAGAACCTAATCCATAACATTTATATTACTGAATCCCACGGCACCTTGGGCAACATAACTCCGCTTCACGTGGAGGCTGGGCCTGCAAACCGGGGGCGTGGGGCTTGGGACCAAGTCTCTGTCGCTCCGGTGGCCATAACTTTTGATCTGTAAGGAGTTACGCGGCGCACAGCATACGGTTGGAAAGCTCTCCGAGAGCTCTATGACGGCGACAGCTAGCCTGTTCGGCTGCGCCTATTTTCGGATCCCAAAATCAATCATGTTCATCAGTTTCGGGACACTTTTCTTCTTTTGCACTGTTTTTCCGTCCCGGATCGTACGTCGAGAGCCACGAAAAGGATGACAACCTAATACATCATATTTCTATTAATGAATCCCACAGCACCTTGGCAATGTTGATATATGTCAATATCCACCTCTTCATAATAAGTATCGTTAATTATATGGTAGCATAAATTAATGATTCCGACTTAAACGTCGATGAGGTCAAAAGAGATCGCGATGGCTACAAGAAAGAAGTTCGGGAATTTGGAATTACCTAAGATGACGTCGGGTTGATGCAATGCTAAAGTTAGCCAATTTGACCAAAGGAAACTTCCTAGAAGTTGACTTGGATGCTAGCCACCCATGTGGTCAATTGTAGCCACCCATGTGATAAATATAGGTGGTTAATACTTTGAACATGGTTGGTAAAGCCAACCAAGATTGAATATTTGATAGGAAAGTCTCTTGTGGCGGGCTAGTTGAATTCTATAAATAGGCATGCATTAGTTCATCATTTTCATCCACAACACAACTCCAAACACAATCCTAAGTTAGTCTTTCTTTCTTGTATTCTTCTTGTAAGTCCAGAAGCCATTGAAGCTCTAATCTTGAGAGCGCACGGTGGGACAATTATCTTGTAAGTGTTATATTGAATTGTTATAACGAGTAGTGTTGTCTTTCTACTTGATTGTTGTTAAGACGTTTCTCGGAAATTGGTTATATTCTTACATGGTATCAAGAGATTAAGGGGCTCTTAACAACAATCTTGTCTAGTAAAGCTCAACAACTATGACTACTCAAGGTGCTAGTTCTTCTTCTACTAGTTCTAGTTCCGGTTTAGTACCGACAATTCGTATCAGTCCCCCTACCTTCACAGAAGGAAAGCTTGATGGTACAAACTATCTTTTGTGGAAGTTCAAAATCACTACAGTTCTGGACTCCTACGAACTCCTTGATACAGTGTTAGGCACAGATGCAGAACCAGTTGCAGTCCGTGCTAAAGATGATACAAAAAAGGTCACACCTCCAGATCCTCAGCTTGTTAAAGAATGGAGGAGACGAAATGCTGATGCACTTTGTGCAATTATAACAAGTGTTCAAGATTCCGTCCTTACTCTAATTCAACACACAACCAAGGCAACTGAAGCTTGGAACATACTGAGAAATCAGTATGAAATAAGGAACCAGACTCGCATTCAAAACTTGGAGAATCAGTTAGCTGCTGAGAGATTAAGTGAAGATGAAGCAGTTGAGTCATTTATCAGTAGGATGAAAAACCTACGTGATCAAATGGCTGTAGTTGGTATTGCCAAATCAACCGAGGAACTAGCTCGAAGGTGCATTAGAGTGTTGCCCCCAAAATTTGATAGCCTTGTGACAACACTCAATACACAAGTTCGCATTCCTCCTTTGACGTTTGAAGAATTCACTGCCATGTTGATGGAGGAGGAGATGAGGCTGAGGAGCAGAGAAAATCAACTTGACTCTGCCTTTACAGCCAAGGCGAGGAGTAACCAAGAAGAAAAGAAGAAAGCAAAGAAGAAGACGTTCTCTGGATCGTGCTACTACTGCAATAAGAAGGGTCATGCTGTCAAAGATTGTAGGAAACGAATCCATGACGAAAAGAACGGAACTTTAAAGCCAAATTGGAGAAATAAAGAGTCTGCCAATACGGCTGAAACGGAAGTGCATCTGTTTACTGTAACAGATGTATCGGAGGAAACGTGTACTAGCGCACATGTACATCAAACAAGTGCATGGGTGTTAGATAGTGGAGCTTCCCGACACATGACCAGCAAGAAGGAGTTATATGACTCCATAAAACCTCTACAAGAACCAATGAATGTTATCGTCGGGAATAATGCTAGGTGTCACGTTGAGGGCACTGGAACCATCTCTCTTGTGTCTAAAGATGGAGGAAGCAAAAAGCTGTCCAACGTACTCTTTGTACCCCAGATCACCAGAAATTTGCTATCTGTAGCTGCTATTACAGATAATGATCTAGAAGTGCGGTTCAAGAAGACGGAAGCTTTGATTCTTGACAAGGATCAAAATATCGTAAGTAAAGGTATTCGCAAAAATAATCTTTACGAAATCAGCTCTCTTTCTGCTATCGTGGATGCCAAAACAAGTCAACTTTGGCATGAAAGGTTCGGGCACATTTCCTATCCTGTGTTAAAGGAAATGCAAAAGAAGAAGATGGTGGCCGACTTGCCTTCAATTGAAGAAATTGAAGGACCATGTGAAGCTTGTATGCTGGGCAAGCAACATAGACAGTCATTTCCCAAAGAGAGTCATAACCGATCAAAGGCTCCTCTAGAGTTGGTACATGCTGACCTCTGCGAAAAAATGACTACGACGGCGTTGGGAGGATCTTCCTACTTTATGCTGTTAGTCGACGATTATAGTAGGAAGATGTGGGTGTACTTCCTTCAGGACAAGGCTGATGCTCTTGAAAAATTTAAAGTGTGGGACAAACTTATGACAAATGAGGACACAACTCAGGTGAAGAAACTTCGTACTGATCGTGGGGGGGGATTTTGGTGTACAGAGTTCACCAACTACTGCGACAAGCTTGGGATTAAGCGCCAATTGACTGCTCCATACACACCACAACAAAATGGAGTTGTGGAACGAAGAAATCGAACAATTGTAGAAATGGCTCGATGCATGTTGAAAGGTGCTGGCCTACCTGACACATTCTGGGCTGAAGCAGTCAACACAGCGGTATACATCCTCAATCGGTGCTCAACCAGGGCACTCAACGATAAGACTCCTAATGAGGCTTATTATGGTACGAAACCTTCTGTGTCTCATTTAAGAAAATTTGGGTGTGAGTGTTTTGTACACATTCCAAATGAAAATCGAAAGAAATTGGATGACAAGAGCAAGAAGGGCATTTTCTTGGGATATAGTGAAGAGTCTAAAGCATACAGACTCTATGATGTAGAGCCCAAGAAAGTGATCATAAGCCGAGATGTGGTGTTTAATGAGCGACCACACTCAATGGAGGATAGTGGTCCTGCCATTTCGTCATCAACTGATGAAGTAATCCACCAAGTGCCTGAACAACGACCGTTGAACAATAAAGAAGTCTCTAATGATGAGGAGACTGGAGACCAACCTGTTGTACCCACAAGGAAGCCACAACCGAAGTGGTTCCAACAGCTCTTTGATGGAAGAAATCCAGGAATTACTGATGATAGTCCACGTCCTGATGGACTAAGACGATCAAAGAGAATAGAGGAGCAGAACAGATCAGAACAACAACTAGTAAACATGGCTTTGATGACCCAAATCATCAAGACGGTAAAAGAACCGGTAACTGTGGAGGAAGCCATGTTAGATCTAAATTGGAGAGCAGCTATGCAAGCCGAGTATGATAGTATCATGAAAAATGATACTTGGGAGATCGTTGAAAAGCCACCGAACAGAAAAATTATCGGCACCAAATGGATCTGGAAAGTGAAGTACAAGGCAGATGGAAGTCTTGAAAAATACAAGGCACGCCTTGTAGCACAAGGATTTTCGCAAGTCGAAGGTTTCGATGTATATGAAACCTTTGCTCCAACAGCAAAAATGTCAACAATCAGGCTAGTTGTTGCAGCTGCCGTGCATTATGAATGGATTGTACATCAAATGGATGTCAAGTCAGCTTTTCTTAATGGGCAACTTGAAGAAGAAGTCTACGTTGCACAACCCTCTGGCTTCCAAATACCAGGTGAAGAAGAAAAAGTCTGCAAATTGAAAAAGGCTTTATATGGGTTAAAGCAAGCACCACGAGCTTGGTACAAACGTATAGACTCTTTCTTCTTGCAACATGGTTTCTGTAGAAGCAAATCAGATGCCAACTTGTATGTTCTAAGTGAACAAGGAAAGAAGGTAATTGTAGTCCTATATGTGGATGATCTTGTAATCACTGGTGATCATGAAGATAATATTCGGAAGACACAAGAATGGTTGAGCCAAGAATTTGAAATGACAAATCTTGGTCTTCTTCATTATTGCTTGGGAATCGAGGTATAGCAAAAACCTCATTCTATCTTCATCTCACAGTAACGATATGTTCGTGAGCTTCTAACTGCATTTGGTATGTCCGAGTGCAAACCAGTTGTCACCCCGATGGAAGTGAATACAAAGTTATCAATTGACGATCCTTCAGAACAAGTTGATAACAAGCTCTACAGAAGGTTGGTAGGAAGTTTAATCTTCCTTTGTAACACAAGACCTGATATTAGTTATGTTGTAGGAGTTCTTAGTCGGTTTTCAAATAAACCGAAACAAAGTCACTGGCAAGCAGGGATGCGGATCCTCAAATATCTCAAAGGCACGTTAGAGTATGGGATATCATACAAGTCTGGAGATACTTTATCTGGGTACTGTGACTCAGACTGGGCTGGTGATATTGACTCAAGAAAATCTGTTACAGGTTACGTATTCACATTCGGTGGTGGAGTCATCTCATGGGCTAGTAAGAAGCAACCCACTGTTGCACTTTCATCAACGGAGGCAGAATACAAGGCTGCTTGTGTAGAATCCTGTGAAGCTGTTTGGCTACGACGCATCATGACTGATTGGCATTCCAATAGAGGAAGCAACAATGTTGAAATGTGACAGTCAGAGTTGTATAGCCATGTCAAAGAATCCGATATTTCATGCTAGAACAAAACACATAGAGATTCAGTATCACTATGTGAGGGAACTGATCGAGGAAGGTGAAATCTACATGGAGTACTGCCCTACAGAAGATAATTGTGCAGATATCTTCACTAAAGCGTTAGGGAGCGTCCAATTGAGCAAGCATCTTCAAACATTGGGTATTGGCCCAATAGCTTAGTCAACATGAGGTGAACATTGAGGAGGGGTGTTGATATATGTCAATATCCACCTCTTCATAATAAGTATCGTTAATTATATGGTAGCATAAATTAATGATTCTGACTTAAACGTCGATGAGGTCAAAAGAGATCGCGATGGCTACAAGAAAGAAGTTCGGGAATTTGGAATTACCTAAGATGACGTCGGGTTGATGCAATGCTAAAGTTAGCCAATTTGACCAAAGGAAACTTCCTAGAAGTTGACTTGGATGCTATCCACCCATGTGGTCAATTGTAGCCACCCATGTGATAAATATGGGTGGTTAATACTTTGAACATGGTTGGTAAAGCCAACCAAGATTGAATATTTGATAAGAAAGTCTCCTGTGGCGGGCTAGTTGAATTCTATAAATAGGCATGCATTAGTTCATCATTTTCATCCACAATACAACTCCAAACACAATCCTAAGTTAGTCTTTCTTTCTTGTATACTTCTTGTAAGTCCAGAAGCCATTGAAGCTCTAATCTTGAGAGCGCATGGTGGGACAATTATCTTGTAAGTGTTATATTGAATTGTTATAACGAGTAGTGTTGTCTTTCTACTTGATTGTTGTTAAGACGTTTCTGGGAAATTGGTTATATTCTTACAGGCAAGACAACTTTGCTAAACATTGAGGGTGGGCCCGCAAACCGAGGGCGTGGGGCTTGGGACAAGGTCTCAGTCGCTCCGGTGTCCATAATTTTTGATCTATAAGGAGTTACGCGGCGCATAGCATACAGTTGGAAAGCTCTCCGAGAGCTCTACGACATGGGAAGCAAGCATGCTTGGCTGCGTCTGTTTGCAGAGCCTAAAATCAAACGTTTTCATTAGTTTCGGGACACTTTTCTTCTTTTGTACTGTTTTTCGGTCCCGGATCATACGTTGTGAGCCGCAGAAAGGACGACAACCTAATCCATCACATTTCTATTACCGAATCCCACGGCACCTTGGGCAAGACAACTTCACTTCACGAAGAGGTTGGGCTTGCAAACCGAGGGCGTGGGGCTTGGAACCAAGTCTCCGTCTCTCCGGTGCCCATAACTTTTGATCCGTAAGGAGTTACACAGCGTACAGCATACCGATGGAAAGCTCTCCGAGAGCTCTACGACGGGGGTAGCAAGCCTTCTCGGCTGCACCTATTTTCGGATTCATCAATTTTTGGACATTTTTCTTCTATTGCGTTGTTCTTTCATCCCGGATCTTACGTCATGAGCGGCAAAAAGGACGTCAACGTAATACATCTCATTTCTCTTACTGAATCCCACGGCACCTTGTGCAAGACAACTTAGCTTCACGTAGAGGTTGGGCCCGCAAACCGAGGGCGTAGGGCTTGGGACTAGGTCTCCGTCGCTCTGGTGCCCATAGCTTTTGATTTGGAAGGAGTTACGCGGCGCACAACATACCGTTGGAAAGATCTATGAGATCTCTACGAGAGAGGCAACAAGCCTGCTCGGCTGCGCCTATTTTCGGAGCCAAAAATCGAATGTTTTCATCAGTGTCGGGACACTTTTCTTCTTTTGCGCTGTTTTTCTGTCCCGGATCGTACGTCGTGAGCCGCGAAAAGGACGACAACCTAATCCATCACATTTCTACTACTGAATCCCACGACACCTTGGGCAAGACAACTTCGTTTCACGTAGAGACAAGGGCCGCAAACCGAGGGCGTGGGGCTTGGGACCAGGTCTCCGTCGCTCCAGTGCCCATAACCTTTGATCTGTAAGGAGTTACACGGCGTACAACATACCGTTGGAAAGCGCTACGAGAGCTCTACGACGGGGGCAACAAGCTTGGTTTGGTGCGCCTATTTTCAGAGCCCAAAATCAAACATTTTCATTAGTTTCGGGACACTTTTCTTCTTTTGCGTTGTTTTTCCGTCCCGGATCGTACGTCGTGACCTGCGAAAAGGATGACAACCTAATCCATCACATTTCTATTACTGAATCCCATGACACCTTGGGCAAGACAACTTCGCTTCACGTGGAGGTTGGGCCCGCAAACTGAGGGTATGGGGCTTGGGACCAAGTCTCCATCTCTCCGGTGCCCATAGCTTTTGATCTGTAAGGAGTTACACGGCGCACAGCATACCGTTGGAAAGTTCTCCGAGAGCTCTATGACGGGGGCAGCGAGCTTGCTCGACTGCACCTATTTTCAGAGCCCAAAATCGAACGTTTTCATCAATTTCGGGAAACTTTTATTCATTTGCGCTGTTTTTTCGTCCCGGATCGTACGTCGTGAGCCCCGGAAAGGACGACAACTTAATCCATCACATTTCTATTACTGAATCTCACTACACCTTGGGCAAAACAACTTCGCTTCACATAGAGGCTAAGCCCGCAAACCGAGGACGTGGGGCTTAGGACCAAGTCTCCGTCACAAAGGTGCCCATAACTTTTGATTCGTAAGGAGTTACGCGGCGCACAGCATACCGTTGGAAACCTCTCCGAGAGCTCTAAGACGGGGGCAGCAAGCTTGCTCAGTTGCGCCTATTTTCAGAGCCTAAAATCGAACATTTTCATCAGTTTCGGGACATTTTTCTACTTTTGCACAGTTTTTTTATCCCGGATCGTACGTCGTGAGCCGTGATAAGGACGACAACCTAATGCATCACATTTGTCTTACCGAATCCCACGGCACCTTGGGCAAGACAACTTCGCTTGACGTAGAGGCTGGGCCCGCAAACCGGGGCGTGGGGCTTGGGACCTAGTCTCCGTCTCTACGGTGCCCATAACTTTTGATCCGTAAGGAGTTACACGGCGCACAACACATCGTTAGAAAACATTCCAAGAGCTCTACGACTGGGGCAACAAGCCTGCTCGGCTGCGCCTATTTTCATATTTCAAAATCGAATATTTTCGTTAGTTTCGGGACACTTTTCTACTTTTGCACAGTTTTTCCATCCCGACTCGTACGTCGTGAGCTGCGAAAAAGACGAGAACCTAATCCATAACATTTCTATTACTGAATCCCATGGCACCTTGGGCAAGACAACTTTGATTCACGTAGAGGCTGGGCCCGCAAACCGAGGGCGTGGGGCTTAGGACCAGGTCTCTGTCGCTCCGGTGCGCATAACTTTTGATCCGTAAGGAGTTACGCGGCGCATAGCATACTATTGGAAAGCATTCCGAGAGCTCTACGACGGGTACAACAAGCTTGCTCGACTGTGCCTATTTTCAGAGCCCAAAATTGAACGTTTTCATCAGTTTTGGTACACTTTTCTTCTATTGCACTGTTTTTCCATCCCAGATCGAACGACGTGAGCCGCGAAAAGGACGACAACCTAATCCACCATATCTCTATTATTGAATGCCATGGCACCTTGGGCAAGACAACTTCGCTTGACGTAGAGGCCGGGCCCGCAAACCGGGGGCGTGGGGCTTGGGATCAGGTCTCCGTCGCTCCGGTGCCCATAACTTTTGACCTGTAAAGAGTTACGCGGCGCACAGCATACCGTTGGAAAGCTCTCCGAGCTCTACAATGGGGACAGCTAGCCTGTTCGGCTGGGGCTATTTTTCGGAGCCCAAAATCTAACATGTTTATCAATTTCGGGACACTTTTCTTCTTTTGCGCTGTTTTTTCGTCCCGGATTGTACGTCATGAGCCGCGAAAAGGACGACAACCAAATACATCACATTTCTATTACTAAATCCCAGGGCACCTTGGGCAAGACAACTTCGCTAAACATACAGGCTGGGCCCACAAATCGAGGGCGTGGGGCTAGGGACCAGGTCTCCGTCGCTTCGGTGCCCATAACTTTTGATCCGTATGGAGTTATACGGCGCACAATGTCACGCCCCAGCCCGACCTATGAAGGTTAGACTAGGGTGTGATCTAAACATTCAAGTCGTGTCACGTACCTAATCGTTCAAGAGGGTTTAAAACTTAACGTTTTAGCCTAAACTCTACAAATTCTCTGAAAAACCGACAGCATAACGGTTGTAATTGGGCTCTTTAGTTTGACCTAATTCTTTAAACGCCTCAAAATTTCCAATCTCATTTTCATTTCTATCTAAGATTACTATTTATAACTAATCGAAATGCCTACCAGTTATCTCGAAGTCCCGTTTGATTAATAACCTAGCATGATACTATATCTCGTTTGTTTGTTAATCCTCGTTACAAAATTACCTGTTGATCTTTGCTTATCAATGAGTACCTGCTTAAAATTGGATAGATTCATTTTACTTAATCCTTACCTGATACTTCATAATCCTATGATAGGTACTTAGCCAATAACGATAGCAAAATGACCATAGTAGTGTCTATCTAGTTAGGATCAGTACAAGCCAAAATTAGACCCCAAATTATAACGAGGTTCTTTTACATTACAACAGCAAGCAACATAAAAGAAATAGTCTTCAAATAACATATTGTTCACAAAATGGCCATGGTTACATAAGGCATGTAGGGCAAGCAATCATTCCAAGGAATCATCGTTAGGCACGTTATCCTCTGGTACCTGTTCCTGGTCTTCTTCACCTGAGATGATAAAATAGGGTGAGTCCTTATGAACTCAGCGAGGGGGAACGAGAAATAAGTTTTGAAACTCATTTTCCGGTTCAACTTATGAAAACCCTTTTGCAAACATGATATATATCACAAGTAAGTACATAATGTAATGTAAAAGTAAAAGAACACAATTACCCGTCTTTCTTCCCCGAGGTCCTCTAGGAACCAAGCGAGAGTACTTATACACATAGTAAAAATGATACGGTGAGCTTTTGCTCTCAGTTCATTTCCAGTATCAGTTGTTGCGGCCGGCTTCAAATCATTCCTTTATCACGCCAAATGGGTATACTCTGGATGTACCCCAAAATCCTACGACCCAACTCTCCGAGGAAGTCTAGCCCCCAAGCGAGAGAGGGAATTGGACAATGGTAGTCACGGTTGCACCGGCAAGCCCGATGTCGCCCGGTGTACGTGAACGCTACCACGCCAGAATGAAAGGTTGCAACCTTGTATGCAATGCACATTTATGACATTTAATATAACACATTAGGAGGACAACAAAGTAGGTTACCTCCGAGCAGTCATAAGATTGCACATTGACAAGTAAACACGCGAGGCACGATAAGACAAGCAATTTCACTTGAAAAGCACATGAAGTTATATGAATATTAAACAGGTAGCCATGTAACGCATGTAAATCAAGTCATATAACTCATTTCGAAGTTCACGTAATCAAATAACAAGATTATTCAACATGCAACGACATCTATGTGGGACCGGGTGCAAGAAAAGCCTACTTGTCAACATGTGATCATCGAAATCATATTCAGGGCTATAAGGGAAACTATGGGCAGCCTACTAATTACATAATTAAACATGATATCCATAGGATCAACACTTAGTGAGTTTACCTAGTCATTAGGGTTTCATTTCATGCTCACCCGTGCGATTAAGCCCTAAGTTGTCACGTGATTAAACTCAAGCCATGCATTGATTAATTCAAACACCCTCAAACATTCAAAACAGTCCACACAACATCCCAATGCCACAATCCCAAGCATTTGATACAACAAAAGAAGTTACAATAATTTTTCTAAGCATATCACTAGGTGAAACCCTCACTGCAATGGGCTGTATTCTCACAATCATTGAGACACGCAAACAATCTCCAATTCTAGTGAACAAGATGTAAAATTAAAGCTTAAGGAGTGAACTAAATTCAAAAACAAACCTCGCATCATTTGGAGTCCGGGTTCAATAGTTATAGCCAAAACAGTGAGACTACACAAAACTGTCCAGATTTGCACACATTTCAATACGTGTCATTTTTTAGGGCCTTAGGTTCAGATTTAGCCTTAATACATTTCTGACAAAAATGTCCAGAACTGCAAAATCTAGCAGCATACCAATTTTCATGCATTTTGGATATCATTTACTCAGTCAAAACTGGTTCGTTCTACAAGGTCAGTGAATCTGCCAAAACCTGCTTCATTTTTCCAGACTTTTCAGATTTGGACACATTTTAATATTTTGCCATTTTAAGGATCTTAGAGTCAAAATTAGCTTTGACCTATTTCTGCGAAAAGTGTTCATAACTGGCAAAACTAGTTACCTACCAATTTTCACACATTTTCAACATCATTTACGCTGTTAAAATCACCTCGCACCAACAGGGCAGAAGGCTGTCACATACCCGATTTCATCTATCATCACATTCTAGCCAAATATCTTGTCATGCATGTTTACAAAAGCTCATGAACACACATATATCACAAGTACAGAAGTAAAGATAGACATTTAAAGGCATGCATTTGGTTTTTGAAAACTTTTAAAAGAGTTTAACCCTCACCTTAGCCACTTGATGGATGAAAATGCACAAATGCTCTTGAAATCGCACAAATGGACATTTTTCCTTGCTTTGGCCAAGAGGTATCTTGATTTCCTTTAAATCCTAGCTTAGTTAGCTTGTGTAGGAAGTGTTCATGTGTTTAGAACAAAAAGAAATGGAAAAAAACCATCAAAACTTTACCTAGGCCGAAAATGATGAGTTATGAGCTTGTATGAGACTTTCTTGCGTGTTTTCTTGCTATGGATTGCTATGGTCAAGCTTGGGAGAGTCTTAGAGAGTCCTTGAGAGCTTGTGAGGAGTCTTGGATGCTCAAGAGAGAGCTAGGGTCGAAAATGATGAGAGAGGGAGAGAGAGTTGAGAGAAAAATGAGGTTTTGAGTGTTTTTGAGTTATGTGTGCTTAGGTGAAGTGTCAATTTCGTGTATGGCATGATGATTTCAGCCAAAGGCATTCAAATTATGCTAATTATTCTGCCTAGGGAGTGCAAGGTGTAAGGGATAAGTGTGGGCATGCTTGGGAGTTAGAAAAAAGAGCATAGGGTTTAGGAAAAGTGTGTAAGAGTATGTTTTGTTGTCTTGAGCATTTGAATTTTGATTATGTGTTGGGTGGGTGTGTATTTTCAGATTTGAGAGGATGAGAAAGAGTGTAGAGATTTAGTGTGTGTGTGTGTGTGTGAGGCCCGACCCCGATTTACGTGCGAAACCTAGCTTCGTGTGCCCTAACCTAGATTTGCATGCCATGACCTAGGTTTGAGAATTATGTGCCTTGAATTGAATTACGTGCATTCATATAGGGTTGCATGCGTTTACTTAAAAAACGTGCGTTTGTCTCGTAGTTCGTATCCTACCTCGTAGTGCGTGCCCTAGACCTAGGAAAGCGTGTCTTCACGCTAATCAAGAAAGCAGTTTTCACTGAGCACTAGATTATTAAACAATCCTACAAAGTCCACTATCAATATAATAATCCTAAACCAATTCACTAGAAGACAAAAATTCACCAAAAACAAAACATTCCTTATTCTTTATGCATTATTCTTTTTGCACTTTCAAGATACAATTAAAATAACACTCAACCAAGACAAAAAATTCAGAATTATGCACATGCTTGGCCGGCTATATCATGTTTTGAGCAAGAAAATTTGAACAACATAAATTATTGTGCATGCTTAGACAAACACTTAGCACAATGCCTTAAAAAAATGCTCAAACCACCTCAAAACTCCACCATACTCGACCAGCCCTTGCATGCCCATGCTAGCATTTTAAAAACCACATCCTGAGGACACAAAATCAGAATTTGGACTGCCCAAGGCCGACCACACCCTCAAAGGAATTGCAAAGCAATCACTTTGTCATATTTTCTTCATTTCCTCTCAACTTCTCTCTCTCACTCTCATTTCCTCTCTCATACTCGGCCTTGGCTGAGTTCTCTACCTCCTTAGCTTGTCTTCTTCACAACTTAGCTGAGCAAAGTCGAGCAGCCATCAAGCAACTCAAGCAAACAAGCTAGAGTTCGAAAATAACACATGCATGTGCATTGAAGCTTCATTTTCGGCCTAGGTAAGCTTCTTGATATCCATTTGTTTTCTTCATGTTTTAACCTCATGCATGTGCTAAAATATTGATCATTAAGCTAGGAAAAATAGAGAAAAACTAGTGAGGTTTTCGGCTAAGCAAGGGAAAGGAGAAGATTTGAGCTTCAACAAAGGGTTTTGAGCAACTTGTGGTTGATTGCTAAGGTGAGGGTTAAAACCTTTGAAAGCTCTTCAAAATTTCACATGCATGCTCATAAATGTGTGTATTTGTTTCTGTACTTGAGATATATGGTCGTTCATAAGCTTAAACAACCATGCATGGCAAGATCTTGGCTTGAAAATGATGCTAGGTGAAGTCGAAATGGATGACAGCTCTCTGACTAGTCTGTTCGAGGTAAGTTTAGCTAGGAAAATGATGTTGAAAATGCTTGAAATTTGGTAGGTGACTAGTTTGGACAGTTTTGAACATTTTTCCCAGAAATAGGCCGAAGCAAATTTTGACTCTAAGGACCTAAAAATGGCAAATCTTTAAAATGTGACAAAATCTGGAAATCTGGAGAAATGGAGCACGTTTTGGCAGATGCACTGACCTTGTAGAACGAACCATATTTGACCTAGTAAATGTTGTCCAAAATGCATGAAATTTGGTGTTATGCTATATTTTTCAGTTCTGGACAATTTTGTCAGAAATGGACCAAAGCTAAAACTGACCCTAAAGACCTCAAAAACGTCAATTTCTGAAAAGTGTGCAAATCTGGACAGTTTTGTGCTACCTCACTGTTTCGGCTATACCTGATGATTCTGAACTCCAATTGATGCAAGGTTTGTTTCTGATTTTAGTTAACTTCTTAAGCTTTAATTTGACATCTTATTCTATGAATTTGGAGATTGTTTGATTATCCTAGTGATTGTGGGAAAACAGCCTATTGCAGTAAAGGTTTCATTTAGCTACGTGCTTGGAAAATTGTTGTAACCTCTCTTGTGGTTCTAATTGTGTGGAAATGTGGTGTTGGGATGTTATGAGGACTGTTTTGAATACTTGAGGATGCTTGAATTGAATGATGCATGACTTGAGAATGATTTTGAGTTGACTTAGGGTTTTAATCACACGATTAAGCATGAAATGGAAACCCTAATGACTAGGTAGTTTTGCTAAGTGTTGATTCTTGGTTATTGTGTGGAAATTATATGCTTAGTGGGCCGCCCGTAAATGTTTTGTAACTTCAAATGTGATTTTGACCATTGCATGTTGTCAAATAAGCTTTTCTTGCAATCGAACCCACATAAATGTTGTTGCATGTTGAATATTCGTATCACTTGATTACGTGAACTTCGAAATGAGTTATATGGCTTGATTTGCATGTGTTACATGGCTGCCCGTTTAATGTTCATATGACTCCATATGCTTTTCAAGTGAAATTATTTGTCTTATCGTGCCTTGTTTGATTACTTGACAACGTGCAATCTTATAACTACCCGGAGGCGACCTACTTTGTTGTCCTCCTAATGTGATATGTTAAATGTTATAAATGTGCATTGCATACGAGGTTGCAACCTTTCATTGTAGCATGGTAGCGTTTAATTTGAACGATTTCTTCTATTTCGGGATACTTTTCTTACTTTGCGCTATTTTTCCGTCCCGGATTGTACGTCGTGGGCCGCGAAAAGGACGACAACCTAATCCATCACATTTCTATTACTGAATCCCAAGCATCTTGGGCAAGACAACTTTACTTCACGTAGAGGCTGGGCCCGCAAACCGAGGGCGTGGGGCTTGTGACCAAGTATCCGTCGCTTCGGTGCCCTAACTTTTGATCCGTAAGGAGTTACGCGGCGCACAGCATACCGTTGGAAAGCTCTCCGAGTGCTCTACGACGGGGGCATCAAGGCTGCTTGGCTGCGCCTGTTTTCGAAACCCAAAAATGAACGTTTTCATCAGTTTTAGGACACTTTTCTTCTTTTGCGCTATATTTCCGTCACAGATAGTACGTCGTGAGCCACGAAAAGGATGACAACCTAATCTATCCCATTTGTATTACTGAATCCCAAGCATCTTGGGCAAGACAACTTTGCTTCATGTAGAGGCTGGGCCCGTAAACCCGGGGCGTAGGGCTTGTGACCAGGTGTGAGGCCTGACCTCGAATAACGTGTCTAACCTCGATTTACGTGCCTTATACCTAGAATTATATGACTGATCTTGGATTACGTGCCCTATTTGGTTTTCGTACATGCTTCGTCATACGTGCCTTGACCTAGAATTGTGTGCCCTAATCCTCGATGTACGTGCATACCTAGATATACGTGCCCTGACCTTGAATTACGTGTGAGACCTCGATTTGTGTGCGTTTCCTCATTTCATATGCCATAACCTTGAACTGTGTGCCCTAACCTAGGTTTAAGCGCAATACCTTGATTTACATGCATTGCATTGAATTACGTACCTTGCATTGGTTTGCGTGCACTTGCCCAGAATTGCGTGCATTTACATAAAAATTTGTGCTTTTATCTTGAAGTGCGTGCCTTACCTCGTAGTACGTGCCCTAGACCTAGGAATGCGTGCCTGCACGCTAATCAATAAAGATTCTTGCACAAAGCACAAAACACTAAAATAATCCTACACAATCCACTAACCAATATTATATTCCTAATTCAAATTCTCTACAAATCCCACTAACTATAAAATATTCTATTCTACCCAACATTCTCTTCCATCATGTCATAAATTTTCCTAAGTTCTATGCCCTTTTTGCTAACTCCTAAGCCTCCAACATGCTCATGCACTTATTCCTTACACACTACATTTCCTAGGCACAATATTCAGCAACTTTAGAAGGCATTTGACACACAAAAATTCTGCAAAACCGAGCACATACACACACACACACTAAAACTTCATTTTTGCTCTCAGAAACCCTCTCAAGCTCTCATTCTCTCTCCATTTCGACCTTGGCTGCCTCTTGACCTTCCAAGACCTCAAGCATGCTCTCAAGATCTCTCCCAAGCTCGGCCATAGCAGCCCAAGCAAGCAAGAAGCTAGAAAGAAGCTCCATTGGTGCATCTTCAAGAACATTGTGCATCTTCATCTATTAACTTGCTAAGGTGAGGGTTAAACTCTTTTAAAAGCTTTCAAAAACCACATGCATGCTTCCATATGGCTATATTTACCTCTGTAGTTATTGTATATGTGTGTACATGAGCTTATATACCCATGCATGGCTGGACGTTTGGCTAGAACTTGAAGATAGGTAAAAATGTTTTTGTTGGCAGATTTCTGACCTTGTGGAACGAAACCGTTTTAGCCTAGCAAATGATGTTTAAAATGTGTGAAAATTGGTATGTCACTATTTTTGTCAGTTCTGAGCATTTTTTGTAGAAATAGGCCAAGGTCAATTTTGTCTTTAAGCCTTCCAAAATGGAAAAATATCGAAAGGTGTCTAAATCTGGAAAATCTGAAAATATGAAATAGGTTTCTGGCAGATTACTGGCTCTGTAGAACGAAGAGTTTTTGACCTAGTAAATTTTGGTGAAAATGCATGAAAGTTGGTAGGTCACTATATTTCTCAATTATGGACATTTTTGTCAGAAATAGACTAAGGCTAAATCTGACCCTAAGACCCTAAAAAATGGCAAGTGTTGAAATGTTCACGAATCTGGACAGTTTTGCGTAGTCTCACGGTTTTGGCTATAACTCTTGAGTCCGAACTCCAAATGAGGTGAGGTTTGTTTCTGGATTTAAATCACTCATTAAGCTTTAATTTGAAATTTTTTTCACTGAAATTGAAGATTTTTTGCTTGTCTAAATGAATGTGGGAAAACAGACCAATGCAGTGAGGTTTTGTTTAGTGATATGCTTTGAAACATGTTGTAACTTCTCTTGTGGTATTGAATGCTTGAAATTGTGGCACTTAGATGTTGTGTGGACTCTTTTGGATGATTGAGGATGTTTAAGTAATCGATGCATGGCTTGGGTTTAATTATGTGACAACTTGTGGCTTAATCGCACGTGTAAGCATGAATTGAAACCCTATTAACTATGAAATCTCGCTAAGTGATGATCATATGATTAATGTGTTTAATTGTGTGATTAGTAGGCTGCCCAATAAATGTTATATAGGCTTGATGTGGTTTAAGTATTACTTGTGGTGCTTAGCAAATGAAACTAACCCCAAGCACGGCCTAGTAAACCCTAATGGCCCCGTGGGTTCCCGAGTCATAAACCATTCTTATGTGAATTATAAATGATGTTGAAGGAGGTTAACAGGCTGCCCGGAATTGTCCATATAGCTCTAAACATGATTCCCGATGATTGCATGTTGATACGTGAACTATTCTTGCACCCGGTCTTGTATAAGTGTCGTTACATGCTCGTATGATCTCAACACTTAATATGTGAACTAAAATGAGCTATATGACTTGTTTTATATGGTATTACTTGGCTGTCCATTAAATGTTCACATGCTCCTAAGTGTTTTACAAAGTGAATGTACATGTCAAAGCATGCCTTGTAAGTTTACTTATCGATATGCGATCTTATAATTGCTCAGAGGCAACCTACTTTGTTGACCTCCTAATGTGAATTGTTAAAAGACATGCTATGGCTTATTTGAACATGGTTACTTGGCTGTCCGTGAGAGTTTAATTGCTTTCGAATTGATATATGAAACGATTACATGTTCTTACAATGTCTTATATGCCAATATGTCAAAATGTGATCTTATACTTGCTCGGAGGCAACCTACTTTGTTGACCTCCTAATGTGAAATGTTAAATGGCATAAATGTACATTGCATACAAGGTTACAACCTTTCATTGTGGCATGGTGGCGTTTCACGAATGCCGGGCGGCATAGGGCTTGCTGGTGCTCCCGTGACTACCATGGTCCAATTCCCTCTCTTGCTTGGCATTCCACCCTCGGAGAGTTGGGTCGTAGGATTTCGGGGTACATCCGGAGTACACCCAATTGGGAGTGATAAGTGGATGATTGAAGCCGGCCGCAACAATTGTTATCGAAAATGATATTGAGAGCAAATGCTCACCGATTGAACTTGAGAGCAAAAGCTCACCGTATCCTTGAAATTATTGGTAATTGTATCTGTTGTTCAATTTTATTCTTATATTTTGCGTACTTTATTAATTGTAATATGTGACATGTTTCAAAAAGGGGTTTTCATAAGATTAACCGGAAAAAAGTTTTTAAAACGTTATCTCTCGTTCCCCCTCGCTGAGTTCATAATGACTCACCCTCTTTTATCATCACAGGTGAAGAAGATTTTGGAACATGTACCCGAGGAGAATGCGCCTGTTGATGATTCCTTGGAGTGATTACGTGCTTTACGTGCCTTGTTTGTCAGTGGTTGTTCTATGAACGTTGTGTTTGCTCTGGAGACTACTTATTTTGTTGATGTAAATGACCCCATTGTAATTTGGGTCTAATTTTGGATTGTACTATCTATAACCGGGCTAACTCTTTGTTTGGTTTTGCTTTCATTATCTTGAATAGTAGCTATCATAGGCAATTAAACCACTAGGTGAAAAATCAACTAAGTCAATTCTATCTAATTTCACTTAGGTGCTTATTTGTAAACTAAATGATAATAGGTACTTCCATGATAGGAAATTGATAAATAAACAGGACATAGTTATCATGCTAGGCTTATTAACCAAACGAGACTTTCAAGATAGATTAGTAGGCATATCGGTTGATGACAAAATAGGAGTCCTTAATGGAATTGGATTAATGATTGGAATAATTGAGGCGTTTAGAAATTAGGTCAAACTAAAAGGTCGTAACTACAGCCGTTATGCTGTCGGTTTTTCAGAAAATTTTTGGAGTTCTAGTCTAACGGATAAGTTTAACCTTCGTTAACTGGTTATAATCGTAAAAGAACATGAATGATTAGATCACACCCTAGTCTAACCTCCATAGGTCGGGTTGGGGCGTGACACCAGGTATCCGTCGCTCCAGTACCCATAACTTTTGATCCGTAAGGAGTTACGCGGCGCACAGCATACCGTTAGAAAGCTCTCCGAGAGCTCTACAACGGGGGCAGCTAGCCTACTTGGCTGTGCCTATTTTCGGAGCCCAAATTCGAACGTTTTCATCAGTTTTGGGACATTTTTCTTCTTTTGCGCTATTTTTCCATCCCGGATCGTACGCCGTGAGCCGTGAAAAGGACAACAACCTAATACATCACATTTCTATTACCGAATCTGACGGTACCTTGGGCAAGACAACTTCACTTCACGTAGAGGCTGGGCCAGCAAACCGAGGCCCTGGGGCTTGTGACTAGGTATCCGTCCCTCCGGTGCCCATAACTTTGGATCCATAAGGAGTTACACGGCACACAGCATACCGTTAGAAAGCTCTACGATGGGGCAGCAAGCCTGCTCAGCTGCGCCTATTTTCAAGGCCCAAAAATGAACGTTTTTATCAGTTTCGGGACACTTTTCTTCTTTTGCGCTATTTTTCCGTCACGGATCGTACGTCGTGAGCTGCGAAAAGGATGACAACCTAATCCATCACATTTCTATTACCGAATCCCAGGCATCTTGGGCAAGACAACTTTGCTTCATATAGAGGTTGGGCCTGCAAACCGAGGACGTGGGCTTGTGACCAGGTATCCGTCGCTCCGGTGCCCATAACTTTTGATCCGTAAGGAGTTACGCGGCGCAAAGCATACCGTTGGAAAGCTCTCCAAGAGCTCTACGATGGGGGCATCAAGTCTGCTCAGCTGCGCCTATTTTCGGAGCCTAAAATTGAACGTTTTCATCTATTTCGAGATACTTTTCTTCTTTTGCGTTGTTTTTCCATCTCGGATCGTACGTCGTGAGCCGCGAAAAGGACAACAACCTAATCCATCACATTTCTATTAATGAAACCCACGGTACCTTAGGCAAGACAACTTCACTTCACGTAGAGGCTGGGCCCGCAAACCAAGGGCGTGGGGCTTGTGACCAGGTATCCATTTCTCCGGTGCCCATAACTTTTGATCCATAATGAGTTCCGCGGTGCACAACATACCGTTGGAAAGCTCTCCAAGAGCTCTATGACGGGGGCAGTAGGTTTGCTTTGCTGCGCCTATTTTCGAAGCCAAAAATTGAACGTTTTCATCAGTTTCGGGATACTTTTCTTCTTTTGCCTGTTTTTCCATCCCGGATCATACGTCGTTAGCCACGAAAAGGACGACAACCTAATCCATCACATTTCTATTACCGAATCACGCGGTACCTTGGGCAAGACAACTTCACTTCACGTAGAGGCTGGGTCAGCAAATCGAGGGTGTGGGGCTTGTGACCAGGTATCTATCGCTCCGGTGCCCATAACTTTTAATCCGTGAGGAGTTACGCAGCGCACAGCATACCGTTGGAAAGCTCTCCGAGAGCTCTACGACAGGGGCAACAAGCCTGCTTGGCTGCGCCTATTTTTGGGGCCCAAAATAGAATGTTTTCATCAGTTTTGGGACACTTTTCTTCTTTTGCGCTGTTTTTTCATCCCGGATCGTATGTCGTGAGCAGCGAAAAGGACAACAACCTAATCCATCACATTTCTATTATAGAATCCCACTGCACCTTGGGCAAGACAACTTCACTTCACGTAGAGGCTGGGACCGCAAACCGAGGGCTTGGCGCTTGTGACCAGGTATTCGTCGCTCTGGTGCCCATAACTTTTGATCCGTAAGGAGTTACGCGGCGCACAGCATACCGTTAGAAAGCTCTCTGAGAGCTCTACGATGGGGGAAGCAAGTCTGCTCGGCTGCGCCTATATTTGGAGCACAAAATTGAACGTTTTCATCAGTATCAGGACACTTTTATTCTTTAGCGCTATTTTTCCATCCCGGATCGTACGTCGTGAGCCGCGAAAAGGACGACAACCTAATCCATCACATTTCTATTACCGAATCCAACGGCACCTTGGGCGAGACAACTTCACTTCACGTAGAGGATGGGCCCACAAACCGAGGGCATGGGGCTTGTGACGAGGTATCTGTTGCTCCGGTGCCCATAACTTTTGATCCGTAAGGAGTTACGCAGCGCACAGCATGCCGTTGGAAAGCTCTCCAAGAGCTTTACGACGGGGGCAGCAGGCCTGCTCGGCTGCGCCTATTTTTGGATCCCAAAATCGAACGTTTACATTAGTTTCGGGTCACTTTTCTTCTTTTGAGTTATTTTTCCGCCCCGGATCGTACGTCGTGGGCCGCAAAAAGGATGACAACCTAATCCATCACATTTCTATTACCGAATCCCAAGCATCTTGGTCAAGACAACTTTGCTTCATGCAGAGGCTGTGCCCGCAAACCGATGGCGTAGGGCTAGGGACCAGGTCTCCGGTGCCCATAACTTTTGATCCCTAGGGAGTTACGCGGCGCACAACATACCGTTGGAAAGCTCTCCGAGAGCTCTACGACGAGGGTAGCAAGCCTGCTTGGTTGCACCTATTTTCGGAGCCCAAAATCAAACGTTTTCATCAGCTTCGGGATACTTTTCTTCTTTTGTGCTGTTTTTCCATCCCGAATTGTACGTCTTGAGCCACGAAAAGGACAACAACCTAATCCATCACATTTCTATTACTGAATCCCATGGCACCTTGGGCAAGACAACTTCACTTCACGTAGAGGCTGGGCCTGCAAACCGAGGGCGTGGGGCTTGTGACCTGGTATCCGTCGCTTCGCTGCCCAAACTTTTGATCCGTACGGAGACACGCGGCGCACAACATACCATTGGAAAGTTCTCCGAGAGCTCTACGACGAGGGCAGCAAGCCTGCATGGCCGCTCCTATTTTTGGAGCCCAAAATCGAACGTTTCATTAGTTTCGGGATACTTTTCTTCTTTTGAGCTGTTTTTCAATCCCGTATCGTACGTCGTGAGCCGCGAAAAGGACAACAACCTAATTCATCACATTTCTATTACCGAATCCCACGACACCTTGGGTAAGACAACTTCACTTCAAGTAGAGGCTGGGCCAGCAAACCGGGGTGTGGGCTTGTGACCAGGTATCCGTCGCTCCGGTGCCTATAACTTTTGATCCGTAAGGAGTTACGCAGCGCACAACATACCGTTGGAAAGCTCTCCGAGAGCACTACGACGGGGGCAGCAAGCCTGCTCGGCTGCCCCAATTTTTGGCACCCAAAATAAAATATTTTCATCAGTTTTGGGTCAATTTTCTTCTTTTGCGCTGTTTTTCCATCCCAGATCGTACATCGTGTGCAGCGAAAAGGACAACAACCTAATCCATCACATTTCTATTACAGAATCCCACAGCACCTTAGGTAAGAAAACTTCACTTCACGTAGAGGCTGGGCCCGCAAACCGAGGGCTTGGCGCTCGTGACCAGGTATCTGCCGCTTCGGTGCCCTAACTTTTGATCTGTAAGGAGTTACACGGCACACAGTATACCGTTGGAAAGCTCTCCGAGAGCTCTACGACGGGGGTAGCAAGTATGCTTCGTTGTGTCTATTTTTAGAGCCCAAATTCAAACGATTTCCTCTATTTTGGGACACTTTTCTTACTTTGCGCTGTTTTTCCTTCCCAGATCGTACGTCGTGGGCCGCAAAAAGGACTATAACCTAATCCATCATATTTCTATTACCTAATCCCATGCATCTTGGGCAAGACAACTTTGCTTCACGTAGAAGCTGGGCCCGCAAACCGAGGGCGTGGGGGTTAGGACCAGGTCTCCGACGCTCTGGTGCCCATAACTTTTGATCCGTAAGGAGTTACGCGCCGCACAGCATACCATTGGAAAGCTGTCTGCGAGCTATACAATGGGGGCAGCAAGCCTACTCGACTGTGCCTATTTTGGGAGCCCAAAAATGAACGTTTTCATTAGTTTTGGGACACTTTTCTTCTTTTGCGCTGTTATTTCGTCACGGATAGTACGTCGTGAGCCGTGAAAAGGATGACAACCTAATCTATCACATTTTTATTACCGAATCCCAGGCATCTAGGGCAAGACAACTTTGCTTTACATAGAGGCTGGGTACGCAAACAGAGGGCGTGGGGCTTGATACCAGTATCCGTCGCTCCGGTGCCCATAACTTTTGATCCGTAAGGAGTTACGCGGCGCACAGCATACCGTTGGAAAGCTCTCCAGGAGCTCTACGACTGGGGCGGAAAGCCTGATCAGCTACGCCTATTTTTGGAGCCCAAAATTGAACGTTTTCATCAGTTTCGGGATACTTTTCTTCTTTTGCATTGTTTTTCCATCCCGGATCGTACGTCGTGAGCCGCAAAAAGGACAACAACCTAATCCATCACATATCTATTACTGAATCCCATGGCACCTTGGGCAAGACAACTTCACTTCACGTAGAGGCTGGGCCCGCAAACCGAGGGCGTGGGGCTTGTGACCAGGTATCCGTCTCTCCGGTGCCCATAACTTTTGATTCGTAATCAGTTACGCGGCGCACAGCATAACGTTTGAATGCTCTCCAAGAGCTCTATGAAAGGGGCAGCAAGCCTGCTCGGTTGCAGCTATTTTTGGAGTACAAAATTGAACGTTTACATCAGTTTTGGGACACTTTACTTTTTTTGCCTATTTTTCCATCCCGGATCGTACGTCGTTAGCCGCGAAAAGAACGACAACCTAATCCATCACATTTCTTTTACCGAATCACACGGTACGTTGGGCAAGACAACTTCACTTCACGTAGAGGCTGGGCTAGCAAACCAAGGGTGTGGGGCTTGTGACCAAGTATCCGTCACTCCGGTGCCCATAACTTTTGATCCGTAAGGAGTTACACGACGCCCAGCATACCATTGAAAAGCTCTCCGAGAGCTCTACGACAAGGGCAGCAAGCTTGCTAGGCTGCGCCTATTTTCGGAGCCCAAAATTGAACGTTTTCATCAGTTTCGGGACACTTTTCTTATTTTGCGCTGTTTTTCCATCCCGCATCGTACGTCGTGAGCTGCGAAAAGTACAACAACCAAATCCATCACATTTCTATAACTGAATCCCACGGCACCTTGGGCAAGAGAACTTTACTTCATGTAGAGGCTGGGCCTGTAAACCACGGGCTTGGAGCTTATGACCAGGTATCCGTCGCTCCGGTGCCCATAACTTTTGATTCGTAAGGAGTTACGCGGCGCACAACATACTGTTGGAAAGCTCTCCGAGAGCTCTATGACGGGGGCAGCAAGCCTGCTCGGCTGCGCCTTTATTGGAGCCCAAAAATTAAATGTTTTCATCAGTATCGGGATACTTTTCTTCTTTTGCTCTGTTTTTCCATAACGGATCGTACGTCGTGAGCCCCGAAAAGGACGACGACCTATTCCATCACATTTCTATTATTGAATCCCATGGCACCTTGGGCAAGACAACTTCATTTCATGTAGATGCTGGGCCACAAACCGAGGGTGTGGGCCTTGTGACCTGGTATCCGTCGCTCCGAGAGCTCTACGGGAGCTCTACAACAAGGGCAGCCGTCCTGCTCGGCTGCGCCTATTTTCGAATCCCAAAATCGAACATTTTCATTAGTTTCGGGTAACTTTTCTACTTTTGCACTATTTTTCCGTCCCGGATCGAACGTCGTGGGTCGTGAAAAGGACGACAACCTAATCCATCACATTTCCATTACCGAATCCCAAGCATCTTGGGCAAGACAACTTTGATTCACGTAGAGGTTGGGCCCGCAAACCGAGGGCATAGGGCTTGGGACCAGGTCTCCGTCGCTCCTGTGCCAATAACATTTGATCTGTAAGGAGTTACGCGGCGCACAGTATACCGTTGGAAAGCTCTCTGAGAGCTCTACGACGAGCGCAGGAGGCCTGCTCGGTTGCGCCTATTTTTGGAGCCCAAAATTGAACGTTTTCATCAGCTTCGGGACACTTTTGTTCTTTTGCGTTGTTTTTCCATCCCGGATCGTACGTCGTGAGCCGCGAAAAGGATGACAACCTAATCTATCACATTTCTATTACTGAATCCCATGGCACCTTGGGCAAGAAAACTTCACTTCACGTAGAGGCTGGGCCTGCAAACCGAGGGCGTGCGGCTTATAACCAGGTATCTGTCAATTCGGTGCCCTAACTTTTGATCCGTAAGGAGTTACGCGGCGCACAACATACCATTGGAAAGCTCTCCGAGGGCTCTACGACGAGGGAAGCAAGGATGCTCGGCCACTCCTATTTTTGGAGCCCAAAATTGAATTTGTTCATCAGTTTCGGGACACTTTTATTCTTTTGCGCTGTTTTTCCATCTCAGATCGTACGTCGCGAGCCGCGAAAAGGACGACAACCTAATCCATCACATTTCTATTACTGAATTTCACGGCACCTTGGGCAAGACAACTTCACTTCACATAGAGGATGGGCCCATAAACCGAGGGTGTAGGACTTGTGACCAGGTATCTATTGCTTCGGTGCCCTAACTTTTGATCCGTAAGGAGTTACGCGGCGCACAGTATACCGTAAGAAAGCTCTTTGAGAGTTCTACGACGGGGGCAGCAAGCCTGCTTGACTGCGCCTATTTTCAGAGCTCAAATTCGAAAGATTTCATTTGTTTCGGGACACTTTTCTTACTTTGCGCTGTTTTTTCATCCCAGATCGTACGTCGTGGGCCGCGAAAAAGACGACAACCTAATCCATCACATTTCTATTACTGAATTTCACGGCACCTTGGGCAAGACAACTTCACTTCACGTAGAGGATGGGCCCGCAAACCGAGGGCGTAGGACTTGTGACCAGGTATTCGTCGCTTCGGTGCCCTAACTTTTGATCCGTAAAGAGTTACGCGGCGCATAGTATACCGTAAGAAAGCTCTTTGAGAGTTCTACGACGGGGGCAGCAAGCCTGCTTGACTGCGCCTGTTTTCAGAACTCAAACTCGAATGATTTCATTTGTTTCGGGACACTTTTCTTACTTTGCGCTGTTTTTTCATCCCGGATCGTACGTCATGGGCCGCGAAAAAGATGACAACCTAATCCATCACATTTCTATTACCGAATCCCACGGTACCTTGGGGAAGATAACTTCATTTCACGTAGAGGCTGGGCCCCAAACCGAGGGCGTAGGGCTTGGGTCCAGGTCTCCGTCGATCCTGTGCCCATAACTTTTGATCCATAAGGAGTTACGCGACGCACAACATACCATTGGAAAGCTCTTCGAGAGCTCTACGATGGGGCAACATGCTTGCTCGACTGCGCCTATTTTCGGAGCCCAAAAACGAATGTTTTCATCAGTTTCAGGACACTTTTCTCCTTTTGCGCTGTTTTTATGTCACGGATAGTACGTCGTGAGCCACGAAATGGTCGACAACCTAATCCATCACATTTCTATTACCGAATCCTAGGAATCTTGGGCAAGACAACTTTGCCTCACGTAGAGGCTGGGCTCGCAAACCGAGGGCGTAGGGCTTGTGACCAGGTATCCGTCGCTTCGGTGCCCTAACTTTTGATCCGTAAGGAGTTACGTGACGCACAGTATACCGTTGGAAAGCTCTCCGAGAGCTCTACGACGAGGGTAGCAAGCCTGCTTCGTTGCGTCTATTTTCAGAGCCCGAATTCAAATGATTTTATCTATTTTGGTACATTTTTCTTACTTTTTGCTATTTTTTCGTCCCGGATCGTACATCGTGGGCCGCGAAAAGGACGATAACCTAATCCATCACATTTTTATTACCGAATCCAAAGCATCTTGGGCAAGACAACTTTGCTTCACGTAGAAGCTGGGCCCGCAAACCGAGGGCATGGAGGTTGGGACCAGGTCTCCGACGCTCCGGTGCCCATAACTTTTGATCCGTAAGGAGTTGCGCGGCGCACAACATACCGTTGGAAAGCTATCCGAGAGCTCTACGATGGGGGCAGCAAGCCTGCTCGGCTGCGCCTATTTTGGAAGCCCAAAAATGAACATTTTCATCAGTTTCGGGACACTTTTCTTCTTTTGCGCCATTTTTTCGTCACGGATAGTACATCGTGAGCCATGAAAAGGATGACAACCTAATCCATAACATTTCTATTACCGAATCCCAGGCATTTAGGGCAAGACCACTTTGCTTCACATAGAGGCTGGGTACGCAAACCTAGGGCATGGGGCTTGAGACCAGGTATCCGACGCTCCGGTGCCCATAACTTTTGATCCGTAAGGAGTTGCGCGGCGCACAACATACCGTTGGAAAGCTATCCGAGAGCTCTACGATGGGGGCAGCAAGCCTGCTCGGCTGCGCCTATTTTGGAAGCCCAAAAATGAACATTTTCATCAGTTTCGGGACACTTTTTTTCTTTTGCATTGTTTTTGCATCCCAGATCGTACGTAATGAGCCGCGAAAAGGACAACAACCTAATCCATAACATTTCTATTACTGTATCCCACGGTACCTTGGGCAAGACAACTTCACTTCACGTAGAGGCTGGGCCTGCAAACCGAGGTCGTAGGGCTTGTGACCAAGTATCCGTCCCTTCGGTGCCCATAACTTTTGATTCGTAATCAGTTACGCGGCGCACAACATAACGTTGAAAAGATTACCGAGAGCTCTATGACGGGGGCAGCAAGCCTGCTCGATTGCGGCTATTTTCGGAGTCCAAAATTGAACATTTACATCAGTTTCAGGACACTTTACTTCTTTTGCCTGTTTTTCCATCCCGAATCATACGTCGTTAGCCACGAAAAGAACGTCAACCTAATCCATCACATTTCTATTACCGAATCACGCGGTACGTTGGGCAAGACAACTTCACTTCACGTAGAGGCTGGGCTAGCAAACCGAGGGCGTGGGGCTTGTGACCAGGTATCCGTCGCTCCGGTGCCTATAACTTTTGATCCGTAAGGAGTTACGTGACGCACAGCATACCGTTGGAAAGCTCTCCGAGAGCTCTACATTGAAGGCAGCAAGCTTGCTAGGCTGTGCCTATTTTCGAAGCCCAAAATTGAACGTTTTCATCAGTTTCGGGACATTTTTCTTATTTTGCACTATTTTTCCATCCCGCATCGTACGTTGTGAGCCGCGAACAGGACAACAACCAAATCCATCACATTTCTATAACTGAATCCCACGGCACCTTGGGCAAGAGAACTTTACTTCACGTAGAGGCTGGGCTCGCAAACCGCGGGCTTGGGGCTTGTGACAAGGTATCTGTCGTTCCAGTGCCCAAAACTTTTGATTCGTAAGGAGTTACGCGGCGCACAACATACCGTTGGAAAGCTCTCTGAGAGCTCTACAACAGGGGCAGCAAGCCTGCTCGGCTGCGCCTATATTGGAGCCCAAAATTAAATATTTTCATCAGTATCGGGATACTTTTCTTCTTTTGCTCTGTTTTTCCATAACGGATCGTACGTCGTGAGCCGCAAAGAGGACGACGACCTATTCCATCACATTTCTATTACGGAATCCCACGGCACCTTGGGGAAGACAACTTCACTTCACGTAGAGGCTGGGCCCGCAAACCGAGGGCGTGGGGCTTGGGTCCAAGTCTCCGTCGATCCGAGAGCTCTACGACAGGGACAGCAGGCCTGCTCGGCTGCGACTATTTTCGGATCCCAAAATTGAACATTTTCATCAGTTTTAGGTAACTTTTCTGCTTTTGCATTGTTTTTCTATCCCGGATCGTACGTCGTGGGCCGTCAAAAGGACGACAACTTAATCCATCACATTTCCATTATCGAATCCCAAGCATCTTGGGCAAGACAACTTTGATTCACGTAGAGGTTGGGCCCGCAAACCGAGGGCGTATGGATTAGGACCAGGTCTCCGTCGTTCCTGTGCCAATAACTTTTGATCCGTAAGGAGTTATGCGGCGCACAGAATACCGTTGGAAAGCTCTCCGAGAGCTCTACGATGAGCGCATGAGGCCTGCTCGGTTGTGCCTATTTTTGGAGCCCAAAATCGACCATATTCATTAGTTTCGGCATACTTTTGTTCTTTTGCACTGTTTTTCCTTGCCGGATCGTACGTCGTGAGCCGCGAAAAGGACGACAACCTAATCCATCACATTTTTATTACTGAATCCCACGGCCCCTTGGGCAAGAAAACTTAACTTCACGTAGAAGCTGCGCCAGCAAACCGAGGGTGTGGGGCTTGTGACCAGGTATCCGTCGCTTCGGTGCCCTAAATTTTGATCCGTAAGGAGTTACACTGCGCACAGCATAACGTTGGAAAGCTTTCTGAGAGCTCTACGATAAGGGAAACAAGGATGCTTGGCCACTCCTATTTTTAAAGCCCAAAATTGAACGTTTTTATCAGTTTTGGGACACTTTTCTTCTTTTGTGCTGTTTTTCCATCCCGGATCGTACGTCGTGAGCCGCGGAAAGGACGACAACCTAATCCATCACATTTCTATTACTGAATCCCACAGCACCTTAGGCAAGACAACTTCACTTCACGTAGAGGATGGGCCCGCAAACCGAGGGCGTGGGACTTGTGACCAAGTATCCGTCACTTCGGTGCCCATAACTTTTGATCCGTAAGGAGTTACGCGGCGCACAGCATACCGTTGCAAAGCTCTTCGAGAGCTCTACGACGGGGGCAGCAAGCCTGCTTGACTGCGCCTATTTTCAGAGCTCAAATTCGAAAGATTTCATTTGTTTCGGGACACTTTTCTTACTTTGCGCTATTTTTTCATCCCAGATCGTACGTCGTGGGCCGCGAAAAAGACGACAACCTAATCCATCACATTTCTATTACTGAATCCCACGGGCTGGGCCCGCAAACCGAGGGCGTGGGGCTTGGGTCCAGGTCTCCGTCGATCCTGTGCCCATAACTTTTGATCCATAAGGAGTTACGCGACGCACAACATACCGTTGGAAAGCTCTCCGAGAGCTCTACGATGAGGCAACATGTTTGCTCGACTGCGCCTATTTTTGGAGCCCAAAAATGAACGTTTTCATCAGTTTCGGGACACTTTTCTCCTTTTGCGCTGTCTTTCCGTCACGGATAGTATGTCGTGAGCCACGAAATGGTCGACAACCTAATCCATCACATTTCTATTACCGAATCCTAGGCATCTTGGGCAAGGCAACTTTAGCTCATGTAGAGGCTGGGCCCGTGAACCGAGGGCGTGGGGTTTGTGACCAGGTATCCGTCGCTTCGGTGCCCTAACTTTTGATCCGTAAGGAGTTACGTGGCGCACAGTGTGAGGCCCAACCCCGATTTGCGTGCGAAACCTAGCTTTGTGTGCCCTAACCTAGATTTACGTGCCATGACCTAGGTTTAAGAATTGTGTTCATTTTATGTGCCATACATTGAATTACGTGCATTCATTTAGGATTGCGTGCATTTACTTGAAAAAAGTGCTTTCGTCTTATAGTTCGTGTCCTACCTCGTAGTTCGTGCCCTAGACCTAGGAAAACGTGTCTTCACGCTAATCAAGAAAGCGTCTTTCACGGAGCACTAGACTATTAAACAATCCTACAAAATCCACTATCAATATAATAATCCTAATTCAACTCACTAGAAGACGAAATAGCACCAAACACTAAATATTCTTCATTCTTTATTGCTTATTCTTTTTGCACTTTGAAGACACAATTAATTAATGATCAAAGTTGACAAAAAATTCAGATTAGAAGCTAGCATTGGCCGACCATACCATGGTATTTGCACAAGGTTTGAATAATTGCACAATTAAATATGCATGCTAGACAAACTATGACACCAAAATGCATAAAAAATGATCAAAACCACCTCAATCTCTCTCTTGCTCGACCAAAAACCCATAGCCCATGCTAGCATTTCAAATTTCCACCTTGAAGACACAAAAAATTCAGATTTGCAAGCCCAAGGCCGACATTCTCCTTAAACTTGCAAAAGGCTTCATTGTTTGTCATTTTTCTTCATTTCTCTTGCAATCTTTCCCTCTCTCCTCTCATTTTCCTCTCTCATTCTTGGCCTTGGCTGGGTTCTTCATCTTCTTAACTTCTCTCCTTCACACCATAGCTAAGAATAGCAAGCTACAAGCATAGAACCACAACCGAGCTAGCTAAGGAGTAGAAATCATACTTGCATGTGCATTGGAGTCTCGTATTCGGCCTAGGTGAGCTTCTTGACATCCATTTGTTTTCTTCATGTTTTAACCTCATGCATGTGCTAAGATATTGATCATTAAGCCAGGAAAAATAGAGAAAAACTAGTGGGGTTTTCGGCTAAGCAAGGGAAAGGAGAAGATTTGAGCTTCAACAAAGGGTTTTGAGCAACTTGTGGTTGATTGCTAAGGTGAGGGTTAAAACCTTTTGAAAACTCTTCAAAATTTCACATGCATGCTTATAAATGTGTGTATTTGCTTCTGTACTTGAGATATATGCTCGTTCATAAGCTTAAACAACCATGCATGGCAAGATCTTGGCTTGAAAATGATGCTAGGTGAAGTCGAAATTGTTGACAGCTCTCTGACCAGTCTGTTCGAGGTAAGTTTAACTAAGCAAATGATGTTGCAAATGCTTGAAAATTGGTAGGTGACTAGTTTGGACAGTTTTGAACATTTTTCCCAGAAATATACCGAAGCTAATTTTGACTCTAAGGTCCTAAAAATGGAAAATCTTTAAAATGGACCAAATCTGGAAATCTGGAAAAATGAATCAGGTTTTGGCAGATGCACTGACCTTGTGGAACGATCCATATTTTACTTAGTAAATGATGTCCAAAATGCATAAAATTTGGTGTCCTGCTAGATTTTTCAGTTCTGGACAATTTTTTCAGAAATGGACCAAAGCTAAAACGGACCCTAAGGACCTCAAAAACATCAATTTCTGAAAAGTGTGCAAATCTGGACAGTTTTGTGCTACCTCACTGTTTCGGCTATAACTAATGATTCTGAACTCCAATTGATGCAAGGCTTGTTTCTGATTTTAGTTAACTTCTTAAGCTTTAATTTGACATCTTATTCTATGAATTTGGAGATTGTTTGATTATCCTATTGATTGTGGGAAAACAGCCTATTGCAGTAAAGGTTTCATTTAGCTACGTGCTTGGAAAATTGTTGTAACCTCTCTTGTGGTTCTAATTGTGTGGAAATGTGGTGTTGGGATGTTATGAGGACTGTTTTGGGTACTTGAAGATGCTTGAATTGAATGATGCATGACTTGAGAATGATTTTGAGTTGACTTAGGGTTTTAATCACACAATTAAGCATGAAATGGAAACCCTAATGACTAGGTAGTTTTGCTAAGTGTTGATCTTTTGGTTATTGTGTGGAAATTATATGCTTAGTGGGCTGCCCGTAAATGTTTTATAACTTCAAATGTGAATTTGACCATGGCATGTTGTCAAGTAAGCTTTTCTTGCTACCGAACCCATGTTAATTTCACTGCATGTTGAATAATCTTATTACTTGATTACGTGGGCTTCTTAATGAGTTATATGGCCTGTTTTACATGTGTTACATGGCTGCCCGTTTAATTTTCATATAACTCTATATGTCTTTAAAGTGAAATTTCCTGTCTTATCGTGCCCTGCTTGTTTACCTGTCAATGTGCAATCTTATGACTGTCCGGAGGCAACCTACTTTGTTTTCCTCCTATTGTGAGATATTACCTGTCATGAATGTGCATTGCATACAAGGTTGCAACCTTTCCTGTTGGCATGGTAGTGATCACGCACACTGGGCGGCGTCGGGCTTGCTGGTGCACCCGTGACTACCATGGTCCCATTCCCTCTCTCGCTTGGGGGCTAGACTTCCTCGGAGAGTTGGGTCGTAGGATTTTGGGGTACATCCGGAGTACACCCACCTGGCGTGTTTGGGGGATGATTTGAAGTCGACCGCAACAACTGATCCTGGAACTGATCTGAGAGCAAAAGCTCACTGTATCCTTTTTAATATGTGTATAAGTACTCTCGCTTGGTTCCTAGAGAACCTCGGGGAGGAAAGACCGGTATTCCTATTTCTGTGCTTGTATTTCTGTTGTATTCATGTTTGAGAAAAGGGATTTTCATAAGTTTAACCGGAAAATGAGTTTCAAAACTTATTTCTCGTTCCCCCTCGCTGAGTTCATAAGGAGTCACCCTCTTTTATCATCTCAGGTGAAGAAGAACAGGTACAGGAACCCGAGGACAATGTGCCTAATGATGAACCCCTGGAGTGATTGCCTGTCATTGTTGTTTTGCTTGAACATGACTACTTGTGTACTTTGTGCTGCTTGAAGACCATTTATTTTATGTTGCTTCTTGTTGCTAATGTAAAAGAACCCCGTTGTAATTTGAAGTCTAATTTTGGTTTGTACTTATATTAAGTAGATTGATGCTAGACATAACACTACTGTGATCGTTTTGCTTTTATCACCAATAGTATTTATCTTAGGTTATGACGCTTTAGTTAAGATCTAAGTAAATGAACTTATCCAATCTTAACAGGTACTTGCTATCGAGCTAAGATCAACAGGTATATTTGTAACGAGGACAAATAAACAAACGAGACATAGTATCATGCTAGGCTATAAATCAAACAGGACGTCGAAATAACCAATAGGCAATTCAATTGATGGTAAACTAATAATCTTAGTTGGAAATGAGTTTGAGATGGTAAATTTTGAGGCATTTAGAGAATTAGGTGAAACCAAAGGGCCAATTATAGCCGTTATGCTGCCGGTTTTTCGGGAAAACTTTGGAGTTTAGACTAAATCGTTAGGTGTTAACCTTCATAAACAGCTAAGTACATGATATTACTTGAATGTTAGTTCACACCCTAGTCTAACCTTATAAGCCGGGTTGGGGGCGTGACACCTTAGAAGAATGGTATTAGAGCTTAGATTGCTTAAGCCGGGTTTAACTCTCGGACCATGGGTAGAGCCCTAAGATAATTAGGATGACTTGTTTATGTGTTATTGTGTGATAAATGTGCCTTCTATGTTCTATGTGCCTAAGTGACTTACATGCCTTAAATGTTTTTAGAATTGTACCTATATTATGTTGCATATCATATGCATTAGATTCTTAATTGTCATATTTCAATAAAATTTGCATCATAATCTGTGCCTTTAGATTGCTGGCCCTAGTACCCGTACTACTAATAGGAGTGGTGAACCTCAAGAGACCGGGGATGCTTATCAGACTAATCCTGGTATGGCTATGTTTAATATGATGGCAAATGCCATGGATCGTGTATCACGTGTGATAGAACGTCAGGATGCTCGTGAAGCTAGCAACAACAACATCAACAACAGGAATGATGGTAACCTTGGGAGACATAGCAGAATGAAGGAGTTCCTTGACTTTCGCCCGTCTAAATTCTACGGGGAAGCTGATGATGAGAAAGCAGAGGCTTGGCTGTCCGAGATCGAGAAGATTTTCAGGCCACTTGATTATACAGATGAAGAAAAATTGGAGTTTGCTGTATTTCTATTACACGGGGATGCCGAGCATTGGTGGCACACTGTAGAGGCACTGTGGGAGACTGATCAGACACCTCGCTTGTGGGGTAATTTCGTTAAGGCATTTAAGGAGAAATATGTACCTGCAGTCTCCAGGCAGAGGCGGATCAAGGAGTTCATGCACTTGACCAAGGGTAATATGATGGTGGCCTAGTACGAGGCTCGTTTTGACCGACTATCCCGTTATGCTCAATATATGGTTTGTACTCCGAAGGCAAAAATGTGGAAATTTACTGTTGGATTGAGGCTGGAGATTCAGGACTAGTTAGCTTCTCATGACTTTGATACTTACTCTGCTCTCTTTGCTGCTGCCTCTCGAGTTGAGAAGAGGAATCTAGATGGAGCCGGTTCGAGCCAGCCGAGCAAGAAACCTTACCAGCCTCCAGGTCAGTAGAGAAAATTTCGGAGTCAGAGTCGCAGTCAGAGCCAGAGCCAGAACAGACCAGGGAATAACCGTGGCCCGACGAAAGCTTCATCAGCCTCTTCTACTCGCGGATCCACAGGTAGTTCACCTGCTACTCAGTCCGTCAGCTGTTCATATTGTGACAGGAAGGGGCATACCGAGGCCTAGTGTTGGAGGAAGTTGGGATGATGTATGAGGTGCGGCAGTGATCAGCATCAGATCAAGGATTGCCCTAAACGTCAGGCAGGGCAGAATCAGGGTAAACCAGCCGGTAGAGGCAAGACTCCAGTTCCTAGGGTCCAGGCTCGAGCCTATGCTATTGAGTGCGAGGAGATTTCGGATGAGACCGCTGTTGTTGAAGGTACATTCTTCATACTGAATCAACCTGTTAAGGTGTTAATTGATCCGGGTGCTACTCATTCATTTATTACTCCCTTATGTGTGGAACGTGTGAAATTAAAAGTTGTATGTTTGCCATATGAAGTAGAAGTTGGTACTCCAATGGGTTCTAAACTTGTAACTAGTTCAGCTTGTAAAGCATATAAAATCCAAATTAAGGTTAGGGAATTCTCGTCCAATCTTATTGTATTACCTTTTCGAGACTATGAGGTCATTTTAGGGATAGACTGGCTGGCAAAACATCATGTCCAACTGGATTGTCGGGCGAAGATTATAACGTTCCGAGTACCTGATCAACCGATACTGGAGGTTTTGGGCCGAAGAGATTTCACCGGGAGTTCCATCATTTCATCTACAAAAGCAGTGAAGTCCTTGAGGAAAGGGTGCAGCGGATACTTGGCTTACCTTATCAACAAGCCGTCGGATAAAGCTAAATTGGAGGAGATGCCTGTGATCAAAGACTATGCAGATGTGTTCCTAGAAGAATTACCCGGTTTACCCCCGAATCGGGAGATCGAGTTTGTTATAGAGTTTCAGCCTGGCGCCCAGCCGATATCTAAAGCTCCTTATCGTATGGCACCGGCCGAGCTACAAGAATTGAAGGACCAATTGCAAGGATTGCTGAAGAAGGGGTTTGTACAACTGAGTTCTTCACCGTGGGATGCGCCAATTCTATTTGTGAAGAAGAAAGACGGAACGTTGAGGCTATGTATTGACTACCGAGGATTAAACCAAGTGACTGTCAAGAATAAATACCCACTTCCCCTGATCGACAAGTTATTTGATCAACTGCAAGGAGCCAAAATGTATTCGAAACTCGACTTGAGGCAAGGGTATTATCAGTTGCGGATCAAGAAGGAAGATGTGCCTAAAACGGCTTTTAGGACGAGATATGGGCATTATGAATATGTGGTGATGCCTTTTGGACTAACTAATGCCCCTGCAGCTTTTATGAACTTGATACATAGGGTGTTTCAACCCTACTTGGACCAATTTGTGGTGATCTTCATTGATGATATTTTGGTATACTCGAAATTGGAGGCGGAGCATGAGCAACATCTGCGGTTGGCACTGCAGAAACTTCGAGAGCACCAATTGTATGCAAAGTTTAGCAAGTGCGAATTTTGGCTGCAGCAGATTGCATTTTTGAGGCATATTATATCCCAAGAGGGAATAGCGGTAGATCCAGCAAAGATTGATGCAGTGATGTCTTGGAAGAAGCCAGAAAATGTTATAGAGGTTCGGAGTTCTCTTGGTCTAGCCGGCTATTATTGGAGGTTCGTGAAGGATTTCTCTAAGATTGCAGGACCGCTTACAAAGCTCACTCAAAAGAAAACCAAGTTCGTGTGGGATGATAAGTGTGAGAGCAGCTTCTCAGAGTTGAAGAAAAGATTGACTACCGCACCAGTTCTTGCATTGCTTGAAGGGAGTCAAGGTTTTGTAATCTATAGCGATGCTTCGAAAGAAGGACTGGGATGTGTATTGATGCAAAATGGAAGAGTGATTGCATATGCTTCTAGGAAACCAAAGCCGTATGAGATGAATTACCCGACACATGATTTGGAGTTAGCGGCTATTGTGTTTGCACTCAAGAAATGGAGGCATTATCTGTGGGGTAACAAGTTTGAAGTATTTACTGATCATAAGAGCTTGAAATACTTGTTCTCTCAAAAGGAGTTGAATATGAGGCAAAGGCAGTGGATGGAGCTTTTGGATGATTATAACTGCTCAATCAATTATGTGCCCGGTAAAGCGAATGTAGTTGCAGATGCCTTAAGCAGAAAAGCAAGCATGGTGAAACTGGAAGTCAAGGTGCAAGAGTTGTTGGTGGAAGCGTTTCTGTGGAAACCACAATTGACTCAGAAAGGGTTACTTTTTGCCACTAACCAAGTTCAATCGACCTTGTTGTCTGAGTTACGAGAGGCTCAACAGAAGGACCAACAATTTCAGAAGATTAAGGAAAACAACGCAGATTTCAAGTTTCATGATAATGGTGTTTGGAGGTTTAGGAACCGGGTTTTTGTTCCCAATAAGCCAGAGCTGAAAAAGAAGATTCTTGAGGAAGCGCATAATTCAAGATATACTATTTACCCCGGCGGAACAAAGATGTATCGGGATTTGAAGCAACACTACTGGTGGAATAACATGAAAAGAGAAATTGCGGAGTTTGTAGCACGGTGTTTGACTTGCCAGAGAGTCAAAGCAGAACATCAACGACCCGCAGGTTTACTTTAGCCGTTGGAGATTCCTCAATGGAAATGGGAACATATAATTATGGATTTTGTTATGGACTTGCCCAGATCACAAAAGGGTCGTGACGCTGTTTGGGTTATAGTGGATAGATTGACTAAGTCGGCGCACTTCTTACCAATCAACAAGGAGGATAGTCCTGAGAAACTGGGAGATATGTATGTGGCGGAGATTGTAAGATTGCACGGGATGCCTGTGAGTATTGTATCAGATAGGGATCCTCGTTTTACTTCCCGATTTTGGAAGAGATTGCAAGAAGCTTTGGGGACGAAATTGAGTTTTAGCACGGCTTATCACCCTCAGACGGATGGTCAATCGGAGAGAACTATTCAGATTTTGGAGGATATGCTGAGGGCATATGTGTTAGACTTCGGGAAAGGCTGGGAAAAATATCTATCTCTAGCGGAGTTCACCTACAACAATAGTTATCAGGCCACGATCGGGATGGCCCCTTTTGAGGCGCTGTATGGACGTAAGTATCGATCCCCAATCTACTGGGATGAAGTAGGTGAGACGAAGACTTTTGACCCGACCCTTTTACCTGAACTGATGAAGACTGTTGATAATATCCACCTCATTCGGAAGCGGATGCTTACTGCCCAGAGCAGGCAGAAGAGTTATGCAGACCAACGGAGACGGAGTCTCGAGTTTGAGGTTGGCGACAAAGTATTCTTGAAGATATCACCCCGGAAGGGACTGATTAAGCATTGCAAGGGTGGAAAGTTGAGCCCGAGATTTGTAGGACCATTTGAGATAGTTGAGAAGGTTGGCAAGTTGGCGTATCGCCTAGCACTACCCTAGAACCTCTCCAATGTTCACGACGTCTTTCATGTTTCGATGCTGCGGAAGTATCATCCTGACCCATCGCACATCTTGGAGCCAGAGCCGTTGCAGCTTCGGGAAAACTTATCTTACGAGGAGAAGCCCATTCGGATCCTAGACCAGCAGGATCGGGAGTTGCGCAACATAACTATACCTGTGGTGAAAGTGCTGTAGGATCATCATGGAGTCGAAGAAGCAACGTGGGAAAGGCGAGACCAGATGGAGCAGCAATATCCAGCTCTATTTCAAGGTAATATTGAATTTCGGGACGAAATTCTTTTAAGGAGGAGAGGATGTGAGGCTCGACCCCAATTTGCGTGCGAAACCTAGCTTCGTGTGCCCTAACCTAGATTTGCATGCCATGACCTAGGTTTAAGAATTGTGTTCATTTTATGTGCCATACATTGAATTACGTGCATTCATTTAGGATTGCATGCATTTACTTGAAAAATGTGCGTTCGTCTCGTAGTTCGAGTCCCACCTCGTAGTTCGTGCCCTAGACCTAGGAAAACATGTCTTCACGCTAATCAAGAAAGCGTCTTTCACGGAGCACTAGACTATTAAACAATCCTACAAAATCCACTATCAATATAATAATCCTAATTCAACTTACTAGAAGACGAAATAGCACCAAACACTAAACATTCTTCATTCTTTATTCCTTATTCTTTTTGCACTTTCAAGACACAATTAATTAATGATCAAAGTTGACAAAAAATTCAGATTAGAAGCTAGCATTGGCCGACCATACAATGGTATTTGCACAAGGTTTGAATAATTGCACAATTAAATATGCATGCTAGACAAACTATGACACCAAAATGCATAAAAAATTATCAAAACCGCCTCAATCTCTCTCTTGCTCGACCAAAAACCCATAGCCCATGCTAGCATTTCAAATTTCTACCTTGAAGACACAAAAAATTCAGATTTGGAAGCCCAAGGCCGACATTCTCCTTAAACTTGCAAAAGGCTTCATTGTTTGTCATTTTTCTTCATTTCTCTTGCAATCTTTCTCTCTATCCTCTCATTTTCCTCTCTCATTCTCGGCCTTGGCTGGGTTCTTAATCTTCTTAACTTCTCTCCTTCACACCATAGCTAAGCATAGCAAGCTACAAGCATAGAACCACAACCGAGCTAGCTAAGGAGTAGAAATCATACTTGCATGTGCTTTGGAGTCTCCTATTCGGCCTAGGTGAGCTTCTTGACATCCATGTGCTAAGTGACTAGGTAGTTTTGCTAAGTGTTAACTTAGGGTTTTAATCACACAATTAAGCATGAAATGGAAACCCTAATGACTAGGTAGTTTTGCTAAGTGTTGATCTTTTGGTTATTATGTGGAAATTATATGCTTAGTGGGCTGCCCGTAAATGTTTTATAACTTCAAATGTGAATTTGACCATGGCATGTTGTCAAGTAAGCTTTTCTTGCTACCGAACCCATGTTAATTTCACTGCATGTTGAAAAATCTTATCACTTGGTTACGTGGGCTTCTTAATGAGTTATATGGCCTGTTTTACATGTGTTACATGGCTGCCCGTTTAATTTTCATATAACTCTACATGCCTTTCAAGTGAAATTTCCTGTCTTATCGTGCCCTACTTGTTTACCTGTCAATGTGCAATCTTATGACTGTCCAGAGGCAACCTACTTTGTTGTCCTCCTACTGTGAGATATTACCTGTCATGAATGTGCATTGCATACAAGGTTGCAACCTTTCCTATTGGCATGGTAGCGATCACGCACACTGGGCGGCGTCGGGCTTGCCGGTGCACCCGTGACTACCATGGTCCCATTCCCTCTCTCGCTTGGGGGCTAGACTTCCTCGGAGAGTTGGGTCGTAGGATTTTAGGGTACATCCGGAATACACCCACCTGGCGTGTTTGGGGGATGATTTGAAGTCGGCCGCAACAACTGATCCTGGAACTGATCTGAGAGCAAAAGCTCACTGTATCCTTTTTAATATGTGTATAAGTACTCTCGCTTGGTTCCTAGAGAACCTCGGGGAGGAAAGACCGGTATTCCTATTTTTGTGCTTGTATTTCTGTTGTATTCATGTTAAAGAAAGGGATTTTCATAAGTTTAACCGGAAAATGAGTTTCAAAACTTATTTCTCATTCCCCCTCGCTGAGTTCATAAGGACTCACCCTCTTTTATCATCTCAGGTGAAGAAGAACAGGTACAGGAACCCGAGGACAATGTGCCTAATGATGAACCCCTGGAGTGATTGCCTGTCATTGTTGTTTTGCTTGAACATGACTACTTGTGTACTTTGTGCTGCTTGAAGACCATTTATTTTATGTTGCTTGTTTTGCTAATGTAAAAGACCCACGTTGTAATTTGGGGTCTAATTTTGATTTGTACTTATATTAAGTAGACTGATGCTAGACATAACACTACTGTGATCGTTTTGCTTTTATCGCCGATAATATTTATCTTAGGTTATGACGCTTTAGTTAAGATCTAAGTAAATGAACTTATCCAATCTTAACAGGTACTTGCTATCGAGCTAAGATCAACAGGTATATTTGTAACGAGGACAAATAAACAAACGAGACATAGTATCATGCTAGGCTATAAATCAAACAGGACGTTGAAATAACCAATAGGCAATTCAATTGATGGTAAACTAGTAATCTTAGTTGGAAATGAGTTTGAGATGGTAAATTTTGAGGCGTTTAGAGAATTAGGTGAAACCAAAGGGCCAATTACAGCCGTTATGCGGCCGGTTTTCTTGGAAAACTTTGGAGTTTAGACTAAATCGTTAGGTGTTAACCTTCATAAATAGCTAAGTACATGATATTACTTGAATGTTAGTTCACACCTTAGTCTAACCTTATAGGCCGGGTTGGGGGCGTGACACCTTAGAAGAATGGTATCAGAGCTTAGATTGCTTAAGCCGGGTTTAACTCTCGGACCGTGCGTAGAGCCCTAAGATAATTAAGATGACTTGTTTATGTGTTATTGTGTGATAAATGTGCCTTCTATGTTCTATGTGCCTAAGTGACTTACATGCCTTAAATGTTTTTAGAATTGTACCTATATTATGTTGCATATCATATGCATTAGATTCTTAATTGTCATATTTTAATAAATTTTGCATCGTAATTTGTGCCTTTAGATTGCTGGCCCTAGTACCCGTACTACTAATAGGGCCGCAAAAAGGACGACAACCTAATCCATCACATTTCTATTACCGAATCCCAAGCATCTTGGGCAAGACAACTTTGCTTCACGTAGAAGCTGGGCCCGCAAATTGAGGGCGTGGAGGTTGGGACCAGGTCTCCGACGTTCCGGTGCCCATAACTTTTGATCCGTAAGGACTTACGTGTCACACAACATACCGTTGGAAAGCTGTCCGAGAGCTCTACGATAGGGGCAGCAAGCCTGCTCGGCTGCGCCTATTTTGGGAGCCCAAAAATTAACGTTTTCATTAGTTTCGGGACACTTTTCTTCTTTTGCGCTATTTTTTCGTCACGGATAGTACGTCGTGAGCCGTGAAAAGACAACAACCTAATCTATCACATTTCTATTACCGAATCCCAGGCATTTAGGGAAAGATAACTTTGCTTCACATAGAGGCTGGGTACGCAAACTGAGGGCGTGGGGCTTGAGACCAGGTATCTGTCACTCCGGTGCCCATAACTTTTGATCCGTAAGGAGTTACGCGGCGCACATCATATGGTTGGAAAGCTCTCCGAGAGCTCTACGACTGGGGCAGCAAGCCTGATCGGCTACGCCTATTTTTGGAGCTCAAAATTGAACATTTTCATCAGTTTCGGGACACTTTTCTTCTTTTGTGTTGTTTTTCCATCCTGGATCGTACGTCGTGAACCGCGAAAAGGACAACAATCTAATCCACAACATATCTATTACTGTATCCCACGGCACCTTGGGCAAGACAACTTCACTTCACGTAGAGGCTGGGCCCGCAAACCGAGGGCGTGGGGCTTTTGACTAGGTATTCGTCTCTCCAATGCCCATAACTTTTGATTTGTAATCAGTTACGCGGCGCACAGCATAACGTTGGAAAGCTCTCCGAGAGCTCTATGACGGGGGTAGCAAGCCTGCTCGGTTGCGGCTATTTTTGGAGTCCAAAATTGAATGTTTACATCAGTTTCGGGACACTTTACTTCTTTTGCCTGTTTTTCCATCCCGGATCATACGTCGTTAGCCACAAAAAGAACGACAACCTAATTCATCACATTTCTAATACCAAATCACACGGTACGTTGGGAAAGACAACTTCACTTCACGTAGAGGCTGGGCCAGTAAACCGAGGGCGTAGGGCTTATGACCAGGTATCCGTCGCTCCGGTGCCCATAACTTTTGATCCGTAAGGAGTTACGCGACGCACAGCATACCGTTAGAAAGCTCTCCGAGAGCTCTACGACGAGGGCAGCAAGCTTGCTAGGCTACGCCTATTTTCAGAGCCCAAAATTGAACGTTTTCATCAGTTTCGGGACACTTTTTTTATTTTGCAATGTTTTTCCATCCCGCATCGTACGTCGTGAGCCGCGAAAAGGACAACAACCAAATCCATCACATTTCTATAACTGAATCCCACGGCACCTTGGGCAAGAGAACTTTACTTCACGTAGAGGCTGGGCCTGCAAACCGCGGGCTTGGGGCTTGTGACCAGGTATCCGTCGCTCCGATGCCCATAACTTTTGATTCGTAAGGAGTTACGCGGCGCACAGTATACCGTTGGAAAGCTCTCCGAGAGCTCTACGACGGGGGCAACAAGCTTGCTCGGCTGTGCCTATATTGGAGCCCAAAATTAAATGTTTTCATCAGTATCGCGACACTTTTCTTCTTTTGCTTTGTTTTTCCATAACGGATCGTACATCGTGAGCCACGAAAAGGACCACGACCTAATCCATCACATTTCTATTACTGAATCTCATGGCACCTTGGGCAAGACAACTTCATTTCACGTAGAGGCTGGGCCACAAACGGAGGGTGTGGGGCTTGTGACCAGGTATCCATCGCTCCGAGAGCTCTACGATGGGGGCAGCAGGCCTGCTCGACTGCGCCTATTTTCGGATCCCAAAATCGAACATTTTCATCAGTTTCAGGTAACTTTTATGCTTTTGCACTGTTTTCCGTCCCGGATCGTACGTCGTGGGCCGTGAAAAGGACGACAACCTAATCCATCACATTTCCATTACCGAATCCCAAGCATCTTGGGCAAGACAACTTTGATTCACGTAGAGGCTGGGCTCGCAAACCGAGGGCATAGGGCTTGGGACCAGGTCTCCGTCGCTCCTGTGCCAATAACTTTTGATCCGTAAGAAGTTTCGCGGCGTATAGTATACCGTAGGAAAGCTCTCCGAGAGCTCTACGACGAGCGTAGGAGGCCTGCTCGGCTGCGCCTATTTTCGAAGCCCAAAATTGAACGTTTTCATCAGCTTCGGGACACTTTTGTTCTTTTGCGCTATTTTTCTATCCCGGATCGTACGTCGTGGGCCGTGAAAAGGACGACAACCTAATCCATCACATTTCCATTACCGAATCCCAAGTATCTTGGGCAAGAAAACTTTGATTCACGTAGAGGCTGGGCTCGCAAACCGAGGGCATAGGGCTTGGGACTAGGTCTCCGTCGCTCCTGTGCCAATAACTTTTGATCCGTAAGAAGTTTCGCGGCGTACAGTATACCGTAAGAAAGCTCTCCGAGAGCTCTACGACGAGCGTAGGAGGCCTGCTCGGCTGCGCCTATTTTCGAAGCCCAAAATTGAACGTTTTCATCAGCTTCGGGACACTTTTGTTCTTTTGCGCTATTTTTCCATCCCGGATCGTACGTCATGAGCCGCGAAAAGAAAAACAACCTAGTCCATCACATTTCTAATATAGAATCCCACAGTACCTTAGGCAAAACGACTTCACTTCACGTAGAGGCTGGGCCTGCAAACCAAGGGCGTGCGGCTTGTGACCAGATATCCATCAATTCGGTGCCCTAACTTTTGATCCGTAAGGAGTTAAGCGGCGCACAGTATACCGTTGGGAAGCTCTCCGAGAGCTCTACGACGAGGGAAGCAAGGATGCTTGGCCACTCCTATTTTTGGAGCCCAAAATCAAATGTTTTCATCAGTTTTGGGACACTTTTCTTCTTTTGCGCTATTTTTCCATCTCGGATCGTACGTCGTGAGCCGCGAAAAGGATAACAACGTAATCCATCACATTTCTATTACTGAATCCCACGGCACCTTGGGCAAGAAAACTTCACTTCACATAGAGGATGGGCCCGCAAACCGAGGGCGTGGGAGTTGTGACCAGGTATCCGTCGCTTCGGTGCCCTAACTTTTGATCCGTAAGGAGTTACGCGGTGCACAGTATACCGTTGGAAAGCTCTTTGAGAGTTCTACGACGGGGGCAGCAAGCCTTCTTGACTGCGCCAGTTTTCAGAGCTCAAAAATCGAATGATTTCATTTGTTTCGGGACACTTTCCTTACTTTGCGCTGTTTTTTCATCCCAGATCGTACGTCGTGGGCCGCGAAAAAGACGGCAACCTAATCCATCACATTTCTATTACCGAATCCCATGGCACCTTGAGGAAGACAACTTCACTTCATGTAGAGGCTTGGCCCGCAAACCGAGGTCGTAGGGCTTGGGTCCAGGTCTCTGTCGCTCCTGTGCCCATAACTTTTGATCCATAAGGAGTTATGCGACGCACAATATACCGTTGGAAAGCTCTCCGAGAGCTCTACGATGGGGCAGCATGCCTGCTCGACTGCGCTTATTTTCTGAGCCCAAAAATGAACATTTTCATCAGTTTCGGGACTCTTTTCTCCTTTTGCGTTGTTTTTCCGCCACGGATAGTACGTCGTGAGCCGCGAAATGGTCGACAACCTAATCTATCACATTTCTATTACCGAATCCTAGGCATCTTGGGCAAGACAACTTTGCCTCACGTAGAGGTAGGGCCGGCAAACCGAGGGCGTCGGGCTTGTGACCAAGTATCCGTCGCTCCGGTGCCCATAACTTTTGATCCGTAAGGAGTTACACGGCGCACAGCATACCGTTAAAAAGTTCTCCGAGTGCTCTACGACAGGGGTAGCAAGACTGCTTAGCTGTGCCTACTTTCAGAGCCCAAAATCGAACGTTTTCATCATTTTCGGAACACTTTTTTCTTTTGCGCTGTTCTTCCATCCTGGATCGTACGTCGTGAGCCGCGAAAAAGATGACAACCTAATCCATCACATTCCTATTACCGAATCCCACGGTACCTTGGGCAAGACAACGTCACTTCACGTAGATGCTGGGCCAGCAAACAGAGGGCGTGGGGCCTGTGACCAGGCATCCGTCGCTCTGGTGCCCATAACTTTGGATCCGTAAGGAGTTACGTGGCACACAACATACCGTTGGAAAGCTTTCCGAGAGCTCTATTACGGGAACAACAAGCCTGCCTAGCTGCGCCTATTTTTTGAGCCCAAAAATGAACGTTTTCATCAGTTTTAGGACACTTTTCTTGTTTTGCGCTATTTTTCCGTCACGGATTGTACATTGTGAGCTGCGAGAAGGACGACCACCTAATCCATCACATTTCTATTACCGAATCCGAGGCATCTTGGGCAAGACAACTTTGCTTCACATAGAGGCTGGGCCCGCAAACCGAGGGCGTGGGGCTTGTAACCAGGTACCCGTCGCTCCGGTACCCATTACTTTTGATCTGTAAGGAGCGACCTAACGCACAGCATACCATTGGAAAGCCCTCCGAGAGCTCTACGACGGGGGCAGAAAGCCTGCTCAACTGCGGCTATTTTCATAGCCCAAAATTGAACGTTTTGATCAATTTTGGGACACTTTTCTTCTTTTGCCTGTTTTTCCATCCTGGATCGTACGTCGTTAGCCGAGAAAAGGACGACAACCTAATCTATGACATTTCTATTACTGAATCACACGGTATCTTGGGCAAGATAACTTCACTTCACATTGAGGCTGGGCCTGCAAACCGAGGGCGTGGGGCTTATGACCAGGTATCCGTCAATTCGGTGCCCTAACTTTTGATCCGTAAGGAGTTACGCAGCGCACAGCATAAGTTGAAAAGCTTTCCGAGAGCTCTACGACGGGGGCAGCATGCTTGCCCAGCTGTGCCTATTTTCAGTGCCCAAAATTGAACGTTTTCATCAATTTCGAGACACTTTTCTTCTTTTGCGCTGTTTTTCCATCCCGAATCGTACGTTGTGAGCTGCGAAAAGGACAACAACCTAATCCATCTCATTTCTATTACTGAGTTCCACGGCACCTTGGGCAAGACAACTTTAATTCACGTATAGGCTAGGCCAGCAAACCGAGGGCTTGGGGCTGGTGACCAGGTATCCGTCGCTCCGGTGCCCATAACTTTTGATTTGTAAGGAGTTACGTGACGCACAACATACCGTTGGAAAGCTCTCTAAGAGCTATAGGATGGGGGCAGCAAGCCCGCTCGGCTGCGCCTATATTTGGAGCACAAAATTGAACGTTTTCATCAGTATTCGGACACTTTACTTCTTATGCGCTATTTTTCCATCCCGGATCATACGTCGTGAGCCGCGAAAAGGACGACTACCTAATCGATCACATTTCTATTGCCGAATGCCACGGTACCTTGGGCAAGACAACTTCACTTCACGTAGAGGCTGGGCCCACAAACCAAGGGTGTGGGGGTTGTGACCAGGTATCCATCGCTCCAGTGCCCATAACTTTTGATCCGTAAGGAATTACCCGATGCACAACATACCTTTGGAAAGCTCTCCGAGAGCTCTATGACGTGGGTAGCAGGACAGCTTAGCTCCGCCTATTTTTGAATCCCAAAATTGAACATTTTCATCAGTTTCGGGTCACTTTTCTTCTTTTGCTCTGTTTTTCTGTCCTAGATCGTACGTTGTGGGCCGCAAAAATGACGACAACCTAATCCGTCACATTTCTGTTACCGAATCCCATGCATCTTGGGCAAGAAAACTTCTCTTCACTTAAAGGCTGGGATCGCAAACCGAGGGCGTGGGGCTTGTGACTAGGTCTCCATCGCTTCGGTGCTCATAACTTTTGATCTGTAAAGAGTTATGCGGTGCATAGCATACCGTTGGAAAGCTCTCCGGGAGCTATACGACGGGCGCAGCAAGCTTGCATGGTTGCGTCTATTTTCAGAGCCCAAATTTGTATGATTTCATCAGTTTTGGGACACTTTTGTTACTAGGCCCTGTTTTTTCGTCTCAGATCGTACGTCATGGGCCGCGAAAAGGACGACAACCTAATCTATCACATTTCTATTACCGAATCTCAAGCATCTTGGGCAAGATAACTTTGCTTCACATAGAGGCTAGGCCCGCAAACTGAGGGCGTGGGGCTTGGGACCAGGTCTCCGACGCTCCGGAGCCCATAACTTTTTATTCGTATGGAGTTATGCGGCGCACAACGTACCGTTGGAAAGCTCTCCGAGACCTCTACAACGGGGGCAAAAGCCTGCACGACTGCGCCTGTTTTCGGAGCCCAAAAATGAACGTTTTGATCAGTTTCGGGACGCATTTCTTCTTTTGCGCTGTTTTTCCGTCACTGATCGTACGTCGTGAGCTGCGAAAAGGACGACAACCTAATCCATCACATTTCTATTACCAAATCCCAGGCATCTTGGGCAGGACAACTTCACTTCACGTAGAGGCTGGGCCCACAAATTGAGGGTGTGGGGTTGTAACCAGGTATCCATCTCTCCAGTACCCATAACTTTTGATCTGTAAGGAGTTACCTGGCGCACAACATACCGTTGGAAAGCTCTTCGAGTGCTCTACGACGGGGGTAGCAGGACTGCTTAGTTCCGCCTATTTTTAATCCCAAAATCAAATTTTTTCTTCCGTTTTGGGTCACTTTTCTTCTTTTGCGCTGTTTTTTCCGTCCCAGATCGTACGTTGTGAGCCGCAAAAAGGACAACAACGTAATCCATCACATTTCTGTTACTGAATCCCAGGCATCTTGGGCAAGACGACTTTGCTTGACGTATAGGCTGGGCCCGCAAACCGAGGGCGTGGGTCTTGGGACCCGGTCTCCGTCGCTCCGGTACCCATAACTTTTGATCTGTAAGGAGTTACACGGCGCACAACATACCGTTGGAAAGCTCTTAGAGAGCTCTACAACGGGTGCAGCAATCCTGCTCGACTGCACCTATTTTCGGAGCCCAAATTCGAACGATTTCATCAGTTTTGGAAAACTTTTCTTACTGGACGCTATTTTTTCGTCCCGGATCGTACATTGTGGGCCGCAAAAAGGACGACAACCTAATCCATCATATTTCTATTACCGAATCCCAGGCATCTTGGGCAAGACAACTTTGCTTCATGTAGAGGCTGGGCCTGCAAACCGAGGGCGAGGGGCTTAGGACAAGGTCTCCGACGCTCCGTTGCCCATAACTTTTTATTCGTAAGGAGTTACGCAGCGCACAACATACCGTTGGAAAGCTCTCCGAGAGCTCTACGGCGGGGGCATCAAGCCTACTCGGCTGCGCCTATTTTCAGAGCCCAAAAATGAATGTTTTTATCAGTTTTGGGGCACTTTTCTTCATTTGCGCTATTTTTCCGTCACTGATCGTACGTCGTGAGCTGCAAAAAAGATGAGAACCTAATCCATCATATTTCTATTACTGAATCCCACGGTACCTTGGACAAGACAACTTCACTTCACGTAGAGGCTGGGCCTGCAAACCGAGGGTGTGGGGCTTGCGACTAGGTATCTGTTGCTCCGGTGCCCATAACTTTTGATCCGTAAGGAGTTACGCGGCGCACAGCATACCGTTGGAAAGCCCTCTGAGAGATCTACGACGAGGGCGGCTAGCTTGCTCGGCTGTGCCTATTTTCGGAGACCAAAATTGAACATTTTCATCAATTTTGAGACACTTTTCTTCTTTTGAGCTATTTTTCTGTCCTGGATCGTACGTCGTGGGCCGCGAAAAGGACGATAACCTAATCCATCACATTTTTGTTATCGAAACCTAGGCATCTTGGGCAAGACAACTATGCTTCACGTAGAGGCTGGGCCCGCAAACCAAGGGCGTAGGGCTTGAGACCAGGTCTCGGTCGCTCCGGTGCCCATAACTTTTGATCCGTAAGGAGTCATGCTGTACATAACATACCGTTGGAAAGCTCTCCGAGAGCTCTACGACGAGCACAGCAAGCATGCTCGGCTGTGCCAATTTTTGGAGCCCAAAATCAAACATTTTCATTAGCTTCGGGACATCTTTCTTCTTTTGCGCTGTTTTTCCATCCCGGATTGTACGTCGTGTGCCGCAAAAAGCACGACAACGTAATCCATCACATTTCTATTACTGAATCCCATTGCACCTTGGGCAAGACAACTTCACTTCATGTTGAGGATGGCCCTGTAAACCGAGGGCGTGGGGCTTGTGACCAGATATCCGTCGCTTCGGTGCCCTAACTTTTGATCTGTAAGGAGTTACGCGGCGCACAACATACCGTTGGAAAGCCCTCCGAGAGCACTACGACGAGTGCAACGAGCTTGCTTGGCCGCGCCTATTTTTTGGAGCCAAAAATCCAATGTTTTCATAAGTTTTGAGACACTTTTCTTCTTTTGTGATGTTTTTCCATCCCGAATCGTACGTCTTGAGCCTCGAAAAGGACGTCAAATTAATCCATCACATTTCTATTACTGAATCCCGCGGTACCTTGGGAAAGACAACTTCACTTCACGTAGAGGCTGGGCCAACAAACCAAGGGCGTGAGGCTTGTGACCAGGTATCCGTCGCATTGGTGCCTTAACTTTTGATTCGTAAGGAGTTACGCGGCGTACAGCATACCGTTGGAAAGCTCTCTGAGAGCTCTACGACAGGGGCAGCAAGCCTGCTTGGCTGCACCTATTTTTAGAGCCCAAATTTGAACGATTTCATCAGTTTTGGGATACTTTTCTTGCTTTGCGCTGTTTTTCCGTCCTGGATCGTACGTCGTGGGCCGCAAAAAAGACGCCAACCTAATCCATCACATTTCTATTACTGAATCCCTGGCATCTTAGGCAAGACAACTTTGCTTCACGTAAAGACTGGGCCCGTAAACCGAGGGCGTGGTGCCTGGGACCAGGTCTCGGTCGCTCTGGTGCCCATAACTTTTGATCCGTATGGAGTTACGCGGCTCACAGCATACCGTTAGAAAGCTCTCCGAGAGCTCTACGATGGGGGCAACAAGCCTGCTCAGCTACACTGATTTTTGGAGACCAAAATTGAACGTTTTCATCAGTTTCGGGTCACTTTTCTTCTTTTGCACTGTTTTTTCGTCCAGGATCGTACGTCGTGAGCCGCGAAAAGAACGACAACGTAATCCATCATATTTCTATTACCGAATCCCATTCATCTTGGACAAGACAACTTTGTTTCACATAGAGGCTGGGCCCGCAAACCTAGGGTATGGGGCTTGAGACCAGGTATCCGTTGCTCCGTTGCCCATAACTTTTGATCCGTAAAGAAATACGCGGCGCACAGCATACCGTTAGAAAGCTCTTTGAGAGCTCTACGATGGGGAAAACAAGCCTGCCCGGCTGCGAATATTTTTGGAGCCCAAAAATGAACGTTTTCATCAATTTTGGGTCACTTTTCTTCTTTTGTACTATTTTTTTGTCCCGGATCGTACGTCGTGAGCCGCAAAAAGGACGACAATCTAATCCATCACATTTCTATTACCAAATCCCATAGCAACTTGGGCAAGACAACTTTGCTTCACGTAGAGGCTAGGCACGCAAAATGAGGGTGTGGGGCTTGGGACCAGGTCTCCGTCGCTTCGGTGCCTATAACTTTTGATCCATAAGGAGTTACGCAGCGCACAACATACCGTTCGAAAGCTCTCCGAGAGCTCTACGATGAGCACAGCAAGCCTACTCAGCTGCGCCAATTTTTGGAGCCCAAAATCGAACATTTTCTTCAGCTTCGGGACACTTTTCTTCTTATGCTCTGTTTTTCCATCTTGAATCGTACGTCGTGTGCCAAGAAAAGGACGACAACGTAATCCATCACATTTCTATTACTGAATCCCATTGCACCTTGGGCAAGACAACTTCACTTCATGTAGAGGCTGGCCCTGTAAACCGAGGGCGTGGGGCTTGTGACCAGATATCCGTCGCTTTGGTGCCCTAACTTTTGATCTGTAAGGAGTTACGCGGCTTACATCATATCGTTGGAAAGCTCTCCGAGAGCACTACAACGAGTGCAACAAGCTTGCTTGGCCGCGCCTATTTTTTGAAGCCCAAAATCGAACGGTTTCATCAGTTTCGGGACACATTTATTCTTTTGCGCTGTTTTTCCGTCCCGTATCGTATGTCGTGAGCCGTGAAAAGGATGACAACCTAATCCATTACATTTCTAATACTAAATCCCACGGTACCTTGGGCAAGACAACTTCACTTCACGTTAAGGCTGGGCCCGCAAACCGAGGGTGTGGGACTTGTGACCAGGTATTTTTCGCTTCGGTGCCCTAACTTTTGATCTATAAGGAGTTGCGCGGCGCACAGCATACCGTTGGAAAGCCCTCTGAGAGCTCTATGATTTTATCAGTTTCGGGACACTCTTCTTACTTTGCGCTATTTTTTCGTCCCGGATCTACGTCATGGGCCGCAAAAAGGACGACAACCTAATCCATCACATTTCTATTACCGAATCCCAGGCATCTTGGACAAGACAACTTTGCTTCACGTAGAGGCTACGACCGCAAACCAAGGGCGTGGGGCTTGGGACCAGGTCTCCGACGCTCCGGTGCCCATAACTTTTTATCCGTAATGAGTTACGCGGCGCACAACATACCGTTGGAAAGCTCTACGAGAGCTCCACGACGGGGGCAGCAAGCCTACTCAGTTGCGCCTATTTTTGGAGCCCAAAAACAAACATGTTCATCAGTTTCGGGACACATCTCTTCTTTTGCGCTATTTTTCCGTCACGGATCGTACGTCGTGAGTTGCGAAAAGGACGACAACCTAATCCATCACATTTCTATTACTGAATCCCAGGAATGTTGGGCAAGACAACTTTGCTTCACTTAGAGGCTGGGCCCGGAAACCGAGGGCGTGGGGCCTATGACTAGGTCTCCGTCGCTTCGGTTCCCATAATTTTTGATCCGTAAGGAGTTATGTGGCGCACAACATACCGTTGGAAAGCTCTACAAAAGCTCTATGACGGGGTCAATAAGCTTGATCGGCTGCACCTATTTTCGGAGCCCAAAAATGAAAGTTTTTATCAGTTTCGGGACACTTTTCTTTTTTTGCGCTATTTTTCCGTCAAAGATCGTACGTCATGAGCTGCGAAAAGGATGACAACCTAATCCAACACATTTCTATTACCGAATCCCAAGCATCTTGAGCAAGACACTTTGCCTCACATAGAGGTTGGACCCACAAGCCGAGGGCGTGGGGCTTGTGACCAAGTATTCGTCGCTCTGGTGCCCATAACTTTTGGTCCGTACGGAGTTACGTGGCGCACAACATACCGTCGGAAAGCTCTCCAAGAGCTCTACGACGTGGGCAACAAGTCTGCTCAGCTGTACCTCTTTTCGGAGCCCAAAATTGAATATTTTCATCAATTTCAGAATACTTTTCTTCCTTTGCGTTGTTTTTCCGTCCCGGATCGTACGTCGTGAGCCGCCAAAAGGATGACAACCTAATCCATCACATTTCTATTACCGAATCCCAAGCATCTTGGGCAAGATAACTTTGCTTCACATAGAGGCTGGGCCCACAAACCGGGGGCGTGGGGCGTGAGACCAGGTATCTGTCGCTCCGGTGCCCATAACTTTGGATCCGTAAGGAGTTATGCGGCGCGCAACATACCGTTGGAAAGTTGTCCGAGAGTTCTACGGCTGGGGAAGCAAGCCTTCTCAGCTGCGCCTATTTTTGGTGCCCAAAATTGAACGTTTTCATCAGTTTCGGGACACTTTTCTTCTTTTGCGTTGTTTTTCCATCCCGGATCGTACGTAGTAAGCCGCGGAAACGACAACAACCTAATCTATCACATTTCTATAACTAAATCCCACAGCACCTTGGGCAAGACAACTTCAATTCATTTAGAGGCTGGGCTCGCAAACCGAGGGCGTGGGGCTTGTCACCAGGTTTCTGTCGTTCCGGTGCCCATAACTTTTGATCCGTGATGAATTATGCGGCGTACAGCATACCGTTGAAAAGCTCTCCGAGAGCTCTACGATAGGGGCAATCAGCCTGCTCGGCCGCGCCTGTTTTTGGAACCCAAAATTGAACATTTTCTTCAGTTTCGGGACACTTTTCTTCTTTTGCGTTGTTTTTCCGTCCTGGATCGTACGTCGTGAGCCGCGATAAGGACGACAACCTAATCCATCATATTTTTATTACTAAATCCCACAGTACCTTGGGCAAGACAACTTTACTTCACGTAGAGGCTGGGCTCGCCAACCAAGGACGAGAGGTATGTGACCAGGTATCCGTCGCTCCGGTGCCCATAACTTTCTATCCGTAAAGAGTTACGCGGCGCACAGCATACCGTTGGAAATCTCTCCAAGAGCTCTACGATGGGGGCAACAAACCTGCCCTGCTGTGCCTATTTTCGGAGCCCAAAATCGAACGTTTTCATCAGTTTCGGGACACTTTTCTTCTTTTGCGCTGTTTTTCCGTCTCGGATAGTACGTTGTGGGCCGCAAAAAGGACGACAACCTAATCCATCACATTTCTCTTACCAAATCCCAGGCATCTTGGGCAAGACAACTTTGCTTCACGTAGAGGCTGAGCCCGCAAACCGAGGGCATAGGGCTTGGGACCAAGTCTCCGTCACTCCGGTGTCCATAACTTTTGATCCGTAAGGAGTTACGCTGCGCACAACATACCGTTGGAAAGCTCTCCGAGAGCTCTACGACGGGCACAGCAAGCCTGCCTTGCAGCGCCTATTTTTGGAGCCCAAAATCAAACGTTTTCATCAGTTTTTGGACACTTTTCTTCTTTTGCGTTGTTTTTCCATCCCCGATCGTACGTCGTGAGCCGCGAAAAGGACGACATCCTAATCCATTACATTTCTATTACTGAATCCCATGACACATTGGGCAAGACAACTTCACTTCACGTAGAGGCTGGGCCAGCAAACCGAGGGCATGGGGCTTGTGACCAGGTATCCGTCGCTTCAGTGCCCTAACTTTTGATCCGTAAGGAGTTATGCGGCGCACAGCATACCGTTGGAAAGCTCTCTGAGAGATCTACGACGAGGGCAACAAGCCTGCTTGGCTGCGCCTATTTTCGGAGAACAAAAATGAACATTTTCATTAGTTTTGGGATACTTTTCTTCTTTGGCGTAGTTTTTCCGTCCTGAATCGTACGTTGTGAGCCGCGAAAAAGACGACAACCAAATCCATCACATTTCTATTATCGAATCTCATGGCACATTGGTGAAGACAACTCCACTTCACGTAGAGGCTAGGCCAGCAAACCGAGGGCGTGGGGCTTGGGACCAGGTCTATGTCGCTCCGGTGCCCATAACTTTTGATCCGCAAGGAGTTACGCATCGCACAGCATACCGTTGGAAAGCTCTCCGAGATCTCTACGACGGAAGCAGCAAGCGTGCTTGGCTGCGCCTGTTTTTGGAGCCCAAAATTGAAAGTTTTCATTAGTTTTGACAAACTTTTCTTCTTTTGAGATGGTTTTCCGTCTCGAATCGTACGTGATGGGCCACGAAAAGGACGACAACCTAATCCATCACATTTCTATTACCGAATCTCAGTCATCTTGGGCAAGACAACTTTGCTTCACGTAGAGGCTGGGCCCGCAAACCGACAGTGTGGTGTTTGGGACCAGGTCTCTGACGCTTCGGTGCCCATAACTTTTTATCGGTAAGGAGTTACGCGGCGCACAGCATACCGTTAGAAAGCTCTCTGAGAGCTCTACGACAGGTGCAACAAGTCTGCAAGGCTGCGCCTATTTTCGGAGCTCAAAAATGAACGTTTTCATCAATTTTGGGACACTTTTCTTCTTCTGCGGTGTTTTTCTATCACGGATCGTACGTCGTGAGCTGCGTAAAGGATGACCACATTTCTATTACCGAATCCTAGGCATCTTGGGCAAGACAACTATGCTTCACATAGAGTCTGGGCCCGCAAACTGAGGGCGTGGGGCTTGTGACCAGGTATCCGTCGCTCCGGTGCCCATAACTTTTGATCCGTAAGGAGTTACGCGGCGCACAGTATACCGTTGGAAAGCTCTCCGAGAGCTCTACGACGGGGGCAGCAAGCTTGCTAGTCTGTGCCTATTTTCGGAGCCCAAAATCGAATGTTTTCATCAGTTTCTGGACACTTTTATTCTTTTGCGCTATTTTTTCATCCCAGATCGTACGTCGTGAGCCGCAAAAAGGATGACAACCTTATCCATCACATTTCTATTACCGAATCCCACAGCACATTGGGCAAGACAACTTCACTTCACGTAGAGGCTGGGCTCGCAAACCAAGAGTGTGGGGCTTGTGTCCAGGTATCCGTCGCTCTGGTGCCCAAAACTTTGGATCCGTAATGAGTTACGTGGCGCACAGCATACCGTTGGAAAGCTCTCCGAGAGCTCTACGATAAGGGTAGGAAGCCTGCTAGGCTGCACCCATTTTCATAACCCAAAATTCAACGTGTTCATCTGTTTCGGTACACTTTTCTTCTTTTGCGCTGTTTTTTCATCCCGGATCGCACGTCATGAGCCGCGAAAAGGATGACAACATAATCCATCACATTTATATTACCGAATCGCATGGTACCTTGGGTAAGACAACTTCACTTCACATAGAGGCTGGGCCCGCAAACTGAGGACGTGGGGCTGTTGACCAGGTATCTGTCGCTCCGGTGCCCATAACTTTTGATCCGTAAGGAGTTACGCATCGCACAACATACCGTTGGAAAGCTCTCCGAGCGCTCTACGATTGGGGCAGCAAGCCTGCTCAGCTGCGCCTGTTTTTGGAGCCCAAAATTGAACGTTTTCATCAGTTTTGGGACACTTTACTTCTATTGCGTTGTTTTTCCATCCCGGATCGTACGTCATGATTCGTGGAAAGGACAACATCCTTATCCATCACATTTCTATTACTAAATCTCACGGTACCCTAGGCAAGACAACTTCACTTCACGTAGAGGCTGGGCCAGCAAACCGAGGGCGTGGGGCTTGTGACCAAGTATTCGTCGCTCCGGTGCCCATAACTTTTGATCCGTAATGAGTTACGCGGCGCACAGCATACCGTTGGAAAGCTCTCCGAGAGCTCTACGACTGGGCAGCAAGCCTGCCCGGCTGCGCCTATTTTCGAAATCCAAAATTGAACATTTTCATCAGTTTCGAGACATTTTTTTTCTTTTGCCTGTTTTTCCATCCCAGATCGTACGTCATTAGCCGTGAAAAGGACGACAACCTAATCCATCACATTTCTATTACCAAATCACATAGTACCTTGGGTAAGACAACTTCAATTCACGTAGAGGCTGGGCCCGAAAACAGAGGGCATGGGGCTTGTGACTTGGTATCCGTCGCTCCGATGCTAATAACTTTTGATCCGTAAGGAGTTACGCGGCGCACAGCATACCTTTGGAAAGCTCTCCGAGAGCTCTACTACGGGGCATCATGCCTGCTCGGCTGCGCCTATTTTCCGAGCCCAAAATCGAATGTTTTCATTAGTTTTGGGACACTTTTATTCTTTTGCGCAGTTTTTTCGTCCTGGATCGTACGTCGTGAGCCGTGAAAAGGAAGACAACCTAATCCATCACATTTCTATTACCGAATAACATGGAACCTTGTGCAAGACAACTTCACTTCACTTAGAGGCTGGGCCAGCAAACCGAGGGCGTGGAGCTTGTGACCAGGTATCCGTCACTCCGGTGCCCATAACTTTTGATCCGTAAGGAGTTGCGCGCTACACAGCATACAGTTGGAAAGCTCTCCGAGAGCTTTACGACAGGGGCAGCAAGCCTACTCAGCTGCGCCTATTCTCGGAGCCCAAAATTGAACATTTTCATCAATTTCGGGACATTTTTCTTCTTTTGCGCTGTTTTTCCATCCCCGATCGTACTTCGGGAGCCGTGAAAAGGATGACAACCTAATCCATCACATTTCTATTACTGAATTCCACGCTTGGGCAAGACAACTTCGCTTCATGTAGAGGCTCGGCCCGCAAACTGAGGGCGTGGGGCTTAGGACCAGGTTTCCGTCGCTCCGGTGCCCATAACTTTTGATCCGTAAGGTGTTACGCAGCGCACAGCATACCGTTGGAAATCTCTCTGAGAGCTCTACAACAGTGATAGCAAGCCTGCTCTGCTGTGCCTATATTTGGAGCCCAAAATTGTACATCTTCATCAGTATCGACACACTTTTCTTGTTTTGCGCTGTTTTTCCATCCCGCATCGTACATCGTGAGCCGCGAAAAGGACAACAACCAAATCCATCACATTTCTATAACTAAATCCCACGGCACCTTGGGCAAGAGAACTTTAGTTCACGTAGAGGCTGGGCCTGCAAACCGCAGGCTTGGGGCATGTGACCAGGTATCCGTCGCTCCGGTGCCCATAACTTTTGATTCGTATGGAGTTACGCGGCGCACAGCATACTGTTGGAAACCTCTCCGAGAGCTCTACGACGGGGGTAGTGAGCTTGCTTGGCTGCGCCTATTTTTGGAGCCCAAAATTGAACGTTTTCATCGGTTTCGGGACACTTTACTTCTATTGCGTTGTTTTTCCATCCAGGATTGTACGTCGTGATTCGCGGAAAGGACAACATCCTAATCCATCACATTTCTATTACTAAATCTCACGGTACCCTGGGCAAGACTACTTCGCCTCACGCAGAGGCTGGACCCGCAAACCCAGGACGGGGGGCTTGTGACCAGGTCTCCGTCACTCTCGTGCCCATAAATTTTGATCCGTACGGAGTTACGGGGCGCAAAGCATACCGTTGGAGAGCTCTCCGAGAGCTCTACGACGGGGAAGCAAGCCTGCTCGACTGCGCTTGTTTTTTAACCCAAAATTGAACGTTTTCATTAGTTTCGAGCCACTTTTCTTCTTTTGCGCTGTTTTTCCATCTTGGATCGTACGTCGTTAGCAGGGAAAAGGACGACAACCTAACCCATCACATTTCTATTACCGAATCACACGGTACCTTGGGAAAGACAACTTAACTTCACGTAGAGGTTGGGCCCGCAAACAGAGGGCGTGGGACTTATGACCAGGTATCCGTCGCTTCGGTGCCCATAACTTTTGATGCGTAAGGAGTTAAGCGGCGCACAACATACCGTTGGAAAGCTCTCCGAGAGCTCTACGATGGGGTAGCAAGCCTGCTTAGCTGCGCCTATTTTCGAAACCCAAAATTGAACGTTTTCATCAGTTTCAGGACACTTTTCTTCTTTTGCCTGTTTTTCCATCCCGGATCGTACGTCGTTAGTTGCGCAAAGGACGACAACCTAATCCATCACATTTCTATTACCGAATCACACGGTACCTTGGGTAAGACAACTTCACTTCACGTAGAGGTTGGGCCAGCAAACCGAGGGCGTGGGGCTTGTGACCAGGTATCCGTCGCTCTGGTGCCCATAACTTTTGACCCGTAAGGAGTTTTGTGGCGAACAGCATACAGTTGGCAAGCTCTCCGAGAGCTCTATGATGGGGGCAGTAAGCCTTCTCGACTGCGCGTATTTTCGGAGACCAAAATTGAATGTTTTCATCAGTTTTGGGACACTTTTCTTCTTTTGCGATGTTTTTTCATCCTGGATCATACGTCATGAGCCGCGAAAAGGACAACAACCTAATCCATCACATTTCTATTGCCGAATCCCACAGCACCTTGGGCAAGACAACTTCACTTCACGTAGAGGCTGGGCCAGCAAACCTAGGGCTTGGGGCTTGTGACCAAGTATCCGTCGCTCCGGTGCCCATAACTTTTGATCCGTAAGGATTTACGCGGCGCACAATATACCGTTGGAAATCTCTCCGAGAGCTCTACAACGTGGGCAGCAAGCCTGCTGAGCTGGGCCTATATTTGGAGCCCAAAATTGAACGTTTTCATTAGTATTGAGACACTTTACTTCTTTTGCGCTATTTTTCCATCCCGGATCGTACGTCGTTAGCCGCGAAAAGGACGACAACCTAATCCATCACATTTCTATTGCCGAATCCCATGGCATCTTGGGCAAGACAACTTCACTTCACGTAGAGGTTGGGCCCACAAACCGAGGGCGTGGGGCTTATGACCAAGTATCCGTCGCTCCGGTGCCCATAACTTTTGGTCCGTAAGGAGTTACGCGGCGCACAACATACAGTTGGAAAGCTCTCTGAGAGCTCTACGATGAGGGCAGCAGGCTTGCTCGGCTGCGCCTATTTTCAGATCCCAAAATTGAATGTTTTCATCTATTTCGGGTCAATTTTCTTCTTTTGCCCTATTTTTTTGTCCCGGATCGTACGTCGTGGGCCGCAAAAAGGACGACAACCTAATCCATCACATTTCTATGACCGAATCCTAGACATCTTGGGCAAGACAACTTTGCTTCACATAGAGGCTAGGCCCGCAAACCGAGGGCGTAGGGCTTGGTACCATGTGAGGCTCGACCTCGATTTGCGTGTGATATCTCATTTTGTGTGCCCTAACCTAGATTTGCGTGCCTTGACCTAGGTTTAAGAGTGTTGTTTCGTTTTGTGTGTCTTGCATTGAATTACATGCATTCATTTAGGGTTGCGTGTATTTGCTTGGAAAACGTGCATTCGTCTCGTAGTGCATGCTTTACCTCGTAGTGCGTGCCCTAAACCTAGGAAAGCATGCCCACACGCTAATCAAGAGAGCATCTTACACGAAGCACTAGAGTATTAATTAATCCTACAAACTCCACTAACCAATATTAAAATGCTAATTCAACTCACTAGAAGACGAAATTTCACCAAAAGCTAAACATTCTTATTATGTATTCTTTATTCTTTTGCACATCCCAAACACACAATATAATAATGCTCAAAACATAACAAAAATTCATATTGGAACACTAGCTTGGCCGACCACATGATGCATTTGACAAGAATTTGCATAATTCAAAAATCATACCTTGACAAGCCTATGACACAAAGCATAAAAAAATAACCTAAAACCCTGCCCAATGCACCACACCCTCGGGGCACTCAATTGCCCATGCTAAGATGATTCAAAATATGCTCTTGAAGACACAAAAATCAGAAATCTTGAAGCCTTAGGCCGACACACTCACAATCACCAACACTTCATTCATTTCAAACTTCTCATTCTCTCATTTACACTCTCTCTCTCGGCCTTGGCTGCAATCTTAGTCTCCATAGCTTAAGCTCATCATTCTAAAGCTCACCAAGACACTCAAGAACCCTAGGAAGCTCAACCAGGCAAGCTAGAAGCAAAGAGACATGCATGCAAGCTCATAGAACACTCATTCGGCCCTATGTATGTTTGATAGCTTTTCTTCCATCTCCCTTTTGTTCTAACCACATGCACATACTAAGGACATGGTAACTCAGCTAGGAATTAAAGAAATCAAGCAATATCTCTCAGCCAAACAAGGAGAGAAGACCATTTGTGCATCTTCAAGAGTTTTGAGCATCATTTGATGGCAATAGGCTAAGGTGAGGGTTAATCCTTTTTAAAAGCTTTCAAAAAACCACATGCATGCCTTCATATGTCTATTTTTACCTCTGTACTTGTGGTATATGTGTGTACATGAGCTTTTGTAACCATGCATGGCAAGATATTTAGCTAGAATTTGAAGATAGGTGAAATCGCAAAAATGGCAGATTTCTGGCTTGTTAGAACGAAGTGAATTTAACCTGGTAAATGATGTTGAAAATGCATGAAAATTGGTAGATGACTATTTTTACCAGTTCTGAGAATTTTTTGTAGAAATAGGCCAAGGCCAATTATGAATCTAAGATCTCCAAAATGGCAAAACATCGAAGGGTGTCTAAATCTGGAATCTAGAAAATCTGGAAAATGAAGCAGGTTTTTGGCAGTTCACTGTCCTCGTAGAACAAACCATTTTTGACTTTATAAATGATATCCAAAATGCATGAAATTTGGTAAGTTTCTATATTTTTCAGTTCTGGACATTTTGGTCAGAAATAGACTAAGGCTAAATCTAACTCTAAAGCCCTCAAAAATGACAAGTATTGAAATGTGTAGAAAACTGGACAGTTTTGCGTAGTCTCACGGTTTTGGCTATAACTCTTGAATCTGAACTCCAAATGACGCGAGGTTTGTTTCTGGATTTAGTTCACTTAATAAGCTTCAATTTTAAATTTTTCTCACTGGAATTGGAGATTTTTTGCTTATCTAAATGATTGTGGGAAAACAGACCATTGCAGTGAGATTTTTGTTTAGTGATATGCTTTGAAAATTATTGTAACTTCTCTTGTGGTATTGAATGCTTGGGATTGTGGCACTTGGATGTTGTGTGGACTGTTTTGGATGTTTGAGAATGTTTTAAACGATCAATTCATGGCTTGGGTTTAATTACTTGTGAACTTGTGGCTTAATCGCACGTGTAAGCATGAATTGAAACCCTATTAACTATGAAATCTCGCTAAGTGATGATCATATGATTAATGTGTCTAATTGTGTGATTAGTGGGCTGCCTAAGAAATATTAAGTAGACTTTTCTTGCACTCGGTCTTATGTGGACGTCGTTGCATGCTTGTATAAATTTATTACTTGATTACGTGAACCCCGAAATGAGTTATATGACTTGATTCACATGTGTTACATGGTTGTCCGTTTAATATTCATATCACTTCATGTGCCTTACAAGTGAAATTACCTGTTATAGCATGCCTTGTGTGTTTACTTGTCAACGTGCGATCTTATAACTGCTCGGAGGCAACCTACTTTGTTGTCCTCCTAATGTGATATGTTAAATGTTATAAATGTGCATTGCATACAAGGTTGCAACCTTTCATTGTGGCATGGTAGCGTTTCACGCACGCCGGGCGGCATCGGGCTTGCCGGTGCTACCGTGACTACCATTGTCCGATTCTCTCTCTCGCTTGGCATTCCACCCTCGGAGAGTTGGGTCGTAGGTTTTCGGGGTACATCCGGAGTACACCCAAATGGGAGCGATAAGTGGATAATTGAAGTCGGCCGTAACAATCGTATCAAAATTGATATTGAGAGCAAAAGCTCACCGTATCTTTGAAATGATTGGTAATTATATCTGTTGCTCAATTTGATTCTTATACTTTGCGTACCTTACTACTTGTAATACATGACATGTTTTCAAAATGGGTTTTTTCATAAGTTTAACCGGAAAAAGAGTTTCAAAACGTATTTCTCGTTCCCCCTCGCTGAGTTCATAAGGACTCACCCTCTTTATCATCTCAGGTGAAGAAGACCAGGAACAGGTACCCGAGCATAACGTGCCTATTGATGACTCCTTAGGGTGAGTGCATGTCCTCCATGCCTTACGTGGTTGTGGCTGTTTTGTGAACTATATGTTGCTTTGAAGACTATTTCTTATGTTACTTGTTATCGTTATTGTAAATGATCCCCGTTGTAATTTGGGGTCAAATTTTGGTTTGTACTGATCGTAACTACATAGATACTCTTCTGGTCATTTTGCTATCGCTACTTGGTTTAGTATCTATCACAGGCTTATGAGGTATTAGGTAAAAGATAAGTAAAATGAATCTATCCAATCTTAAGCAGGTATTCATTGGTAAGCTAAGATCAACAGGTACTTTTGTAACAATGATTGACAAACAAACGAGACATAGTTATCATGCTAGGTTGTTAATCAAGCGAGACTTCGAGATAACTAGTAGGCATTTCGATTGGTGATAAATAGTAACCTTAGTTGAAAATAAATTTGAGATTGAAAGTTCTGAGGCCTTAAAAAAAAAAAAAAAGGTCAAACTAAAGACCCCAATTACAGCCATTATACTGCCAGTTTTCCGAAGAATTTGTGGAGTTTAGGCTAACGTTAAGCGTTAAACCTTCATGAACGATTAAGTACGTGAAAAGACTTGAATGTTTAGATCACACCCAAGTCTAACCCCTATAGGTCGGGTTGGGGCGTGACAGACCAGGTCTCCGTCGCTCCGGTGCCCACAACTTTTGATCCGTAAGGAGTTACACGGCACGTAGCACACCGTTGGAAAGCTCTCCGAGAGCTCTACGACGAGGGCAGCCAGCTTGCTAGGCTACGCCTATTTTCAGAATCCAAAGTGGAATGTTTTCATTAGCTTCGGGACACTTTTCTTCTTTTGCACTGTTTTTCCATCCCGGATCGTACGTCGTGAGCCGCGAAAAGGACGACAACCTAATCCATCACATTTCTATTACTGAATCCCATGGCACCTTGGGCAAGACAACTTCACTTCACGTAGAGGCTGGGCCCGCAAACCGAGGTCGTGGAGCTTGTGACCAGGTATCCGTCGCTCTGGTGCCCACAACTTTTGATCCGTAAAGAGTTACGCGGCACACAGCATACCGTTGGAAAGCTCTCCGAGAGCTCTACGACGGGTGCAGCAAGCCTGCTCAGCTACGCCTATTTTCAGAGCCCAAAATCGAACATTTTCATCAGCTTCGGGACACTTTTCTTCTTTTGAACTATTTTTCCATCCCGGATCGTACGTCGTGAGCCGCGAAAAGGACGACAACCTAATCCATCACATTTCTATTACTGAATCCCAAGACACCTTGGGCAAGATAATTTCACTTCACGTAGAGGCTGGGCCCGCAAACCGAGGGCGTGGGGCTTGTGACCAGGTATCCGTTGCTTCGGTGCCCTAACTTTTGATCCATAAGGAGTTATGCGGCGCACAGCATACCGTTGGAATGCTCTCTGAGAGCTCTACGATGGGGACAGCAAACTTGCTCGGCTGTGCCTATTTTTGGAGACCAAATTCAAACGTTTTCATCAGTTTTGGGACACATTTCTTCTTTTGCACTGTTTTTCCATCCCGGATCGTACGTCGTGAGCTGCGAAAAGGACGACAACCTAATCCATCACATTTCTATTACCGAATCCCATGGCACCTTGGGTAAGACAACTTCACTTCACGTAGAGGCTGGGCCCGCAAACTGAGGGCGTGGGGCTTGAGTCCAGGGCTCCGACGCTCCGGTGCCCATACTTTTGATCTGTAAGGAGTTAGCAGTGCACAGCATACCGTTGGAAAACTCTCCGAGAGCTCTGCGATGGGGTTAGCAAGCCTGCTCGGCTGCGCCTATTTTCGGTGCCCAAAATTGGACGTTTTCATCAGTTTCGGGACACTTTTCTTCTTTTTCGCTGTTTTTCCATCTCGGATCGTACGTCGTGAGCCGCGAAATGGACAACAACCTAATCCATCACATTTCTATTACTGAATCCCACGGCACCTTGGGCAAGACAACTTCACTTCACGTAGAGGCTGGGCTCGCAAACCGTGGGCTTGGGGCTTTTGACTAGGTATCTGTCGCTCCGACACCCATAACTTTTGATCCGTAAGGAGTTACGCGGCGCATAGCTTACCGTTGGAAAGCTTTCCGAGAGCTCTACAACAGGGCAAGCAAGCCTGCTCGGCTGCACCTATTTTCGGACCCCAAAATTGAATGTTTTCATCAGTTTTGGGACACTTTTCTTGTTTTGTGCTGTTTTTCCATCCTGGATCGTACGTCTTGAACCACGAAAAGGACGAGTACCTAATCCATCACATTTCTGTTGACGAATCCCACGGCACCTTGGGCAAGACAACTTCACTTCACGTAGAGACTGGGCCCACAAACCGAGGGCGTGGGGCCTGTGACCAGGTATCCGTCGCTCTGGTGCCCATAACTTTTGATTTGTAAGAAGTTATGAGGCGCACAACATACAGTTGGAAAGCTCTCTGAGAGCTCTACGACGTGGGTAGCAGGTTTTCTCGGTTGCGCCTATTTTCGGAGCCCAAAATTGAACGTTTTCATCAGTTTTGGGTTACTTTTCTTCTTTTGCTCTGTTTTTCCGTCCCGGATCGTACGTCGTGGGCAGTGAAGAGGACGACAACCTAATCCATCACATTTCTATTACCGAATCCCATGCATCTTGGGCAAGAGAACTTTGTTTCACATAGAGGCTGGGCCCGCAAACCGAGGGTGTGGGGCTTGGGACCAGGTCTCCCTCGCTCTTGTGCCCATAACATTTGATCCGTAAGGAGTTATCCGGTGCATAGCATACGGTTGGAAAGCTCTACAAGAGCTCTACGATGGAGGCAGCAAGCCTTCTTGGCTGTACCTATTTTCGGAGCCCAAAATCGAACGTTTTCATCAGCTTCGGGACAATTTTCTTCTTTTTCGCTGTTTTTCCATCCTGGATCGTACGTCGTGAGCCGCGAAAAGGACGACAGCCTAATCCATCACATTTCTATTACTGAATCCAATGGCACCTTGGGCAATACAACTTCACTTCATGTAGAGGCTGGGCCAGCAAACCGAGGGTGTGGGGCTTATGACCAGGTATCCATCGTGCCGGTGACCATACCTTTTGATCTGTAAGGAGTTATGCGGTGCACAGCATGCCGTTGGAAAGCTCTCCGAGATCTATACAATAGGGGCAACATGGCAGCTTTGGCTGCGCCTATTTTTGGAGCACAAAATTGAACGATTTCATCTATTTCGGGACACTTTTCTTCTTTTGCGCTGTTTTACCGTTCCGGATCGTACGTTGTGGGCCGCGAAAAGGACGACAACCTAATCCATCACATTTCTATTACTGAATCCCATGGCACCTTGGGCAAGACAACTGCACTTCACGTAGAGGCTGGGCCCGCAAACCGAGGGTGTGGGGCTTGAGACCAGGTCTCCGTCGCTCCTGTGCCCATAACTTTTATCCGTAAGGAATTACCCGGCGCACAGCATACCGTTGGAAAGCTCTACGAGAGCTCTACGATGAGGGTAGCAAGCCTACTTGGTTGCGCCTATTTTCGGAGCAAAAAATCGAACGATTTCATCTATTTCGGGACACTTTTCTTCTCTTACGCTGTTTTACCGTTCCGGATCGTACGTCGTGAGCCGCGAAAAGGAAGACAACCTAATCCATCACATTTCTATTACTGAATCCCATGGCACCTTGGGCAAGACAACTTCACTTCACATAGAGGCTGGGCCCGCAAACCGAGGGTATGGGGCTTGTGACCAGGTATCCATCGCTCTGGTGCCCATAACTTTTGATCCGTAAGGAGTTACGCGGCGCACAGCATGCCGTTGGAAAGCTCTCCGAGAGCTCTACGACAGAGGCAGCATGGCAGCTTGGCTGTGCCTATTTTTGGAGCACAAAATCAAACGATTTCATCTGTTTCGAGACACTTTTCTTCTTTTGTGCTGTTTTACCGTTCCGGATTGTACGTCGTGGGCCGCAAAAAGGACGACAACCTAATCCATCTCATTTCTATTACTGAATCCCAAGAATCTTGGGCAAGACAACTTTGCTTCATGTGGAGGCTGGGCCCCCAAACCGAGGGCGTGGGGCTTGCGACCTGGTCTCCGTCGCTCTGGTACCCATAACTTTTGATCCGTAAGGAGTTACGCAGAGCACAGCATACTGTTGGAAGGCTCTTTGAGAGCTCTATGACGTGGGTAGCAAACCTGCTCGGCTGTACCGGTTTTTCGAGCCCAAAATTGAACATTTTCATCAGTTTCGGGACACTTTTCTTCTTTTGCGCTGTTTTTCTATCCCGGATCGTACGTCGTGTGCCGCGAAAAGGACGAAAACCTATTCCATCAAATTTCTATTATTGAATCCCACGGCACCTTGGGCAAGACAACGTCACTTCACGTAGAGGCTGGGTCCGCAAACCGAGGGCGTGGGGCTTGTGATCAGGTATCCGTCGCTTCGGTGCCCTAACTTTTGATCCGTAAGGAGTTACGCGGCGCACAGCATACCGTTGGAAAGCACTCCAAGAGCTCTACGACGGGGGTAACAAGCCTACTCGGTTGCGTATATTTTTGGATCCCAAAATTGAACGTTTTCATCTGTTTTGGGACATTTTCTTTCTTTTGCGATATTTTTCCATCCCGGATCGTACGTCGTGAGGCGCGAAAAGGACGACAAACTAATCCATCACATTTTTATTACCGAATCCCATGGCACATTGGGCAAGACAATTTCACTTAACATAGAGGACGGGCCGGCAAACCGAGGGATTGGGGCTTGGGTCCAAGTCTCCGTCGCTCCGGTGCCCATAGCTTTTCATCCGAAAGGAGTTACGCAGTGCACAACATACCATTGGAAAGCTTTCCAAGAGCTCTACGACGGGGGTAGCAAACAATGCTTGGCTGCCCCTTTTTTCGGAGTCTAAAATCAAACGTTTTCATCAATTTTGGGACACTTTTCTTCTTTTGCACTGTTTTTCCATCCCGGATCGTACGTCGAGAGCCATGAAAAGGACGACAACCTTATCCATCACATTTCTATTACTGAATCCCATGGCACCTACGGCAAGACAACTTCACTTCATGTAGAGGCTGGGCCCGCAAACCGAGGTCGTGTAGCTTGTGACCAGGTATCCGTCGCTCCAATGCCCATAACTTTTGATCCGTAAAGAGTTACGCAGCGCACAACATACCGTTGGAATGCTCTCTGAGAGCTCTACGACAAGGGCAACAAGCCTGCTCGGCCACGCCTATTTTTGGAGCCCAAAATTGAACGTTTTCATCAGTTTCAGGACACTTTTCTTCTTTTGCGCTGTTTTTCCATCCCGGATCGTACGTCGTGAGCTACGAAAAGGATTACTACCTAATCCATCACATTTCTATTACCGAATCCCACGGCACCTTGGGCAAGACAACTCACTTCACATAGAGGCTGGGCCCGCAAACCGATGGCGTGGGGCTTGGGTCTAGGTCTCTGTCGCTCCAGTGCCCATAACTTTTGATCCATAAGGAGTTACACGGCGCATAGCCTACCGTTGGAAAGCTCTCCGAGAGCTCTACAATGGGGGCAGTACGCCTGCTCGGCTGCGCCTATTTTTGGAGCCCAAAATTGAACGTTTTCATCAGTTTCGGGACACATTTCTTCTTTTGCGCTGTTTTTTCATCCCGGATCGTACGTCTTGAGCCGCGAAAAGGACGACATCCTAATCCACCACATTTATATTACCGAATCCTAGGCATCTTGGGCAAGACAACTTTGTTTCACGTAGAGGCTGGGCCCGCAAACTGAGGGCGTGGGGCTTAGGACTAGGTCTCCGACGCTCCGGTGCCCGTAACTTTTGATCCGTAAGGAGTTACGCAGCGCACAGCATACCGTTGGAAAGCTCTCCGAGAGCTCTACGACGGGGGAAACAGGCCTGCTAGGCTGTGCCTGTTTTTGGAGCCCAAAAATGAACGTTTTCATCAGTTTCTAGACATTTTTCTTCCTTTACGCTGTTTTTCCGTCACTGATCGTACGTCGTGAGCCGCGAAAAGGATGACAACCTAATCCATCACATTTCTATTACCGAATCCCAAACATCTTGGGCAAGACAACTTTGCTTCATATAGAGGCTGGGCCCGCAAATCGAGGGCTTGGGGCTTGTACCAGGTATCCGTCGCTCCGGTGCAGATAACTTTTGATCCATAAGGAGTTACGTGGCACACATCATACCGTCGGAAAGCTATCCGAAAGCTCTATGACGGGGGCAACAAGCCTGCTCGGCTGCGCCTATTTTTTGAGCCCAAAATTGAACGTTTTCTTTAGTTTTGGTACACTTTTCTCCTTTTGCGCTGTTTTTCCATCCCGGATCGTACGTCGTGAGCCGCGAAAAGGACGACAACCTAATCTATCACATTTTTATTACTGAATCCCATGGTAACTTGGGCAAGACAACTTCACTTCACGTAGAGGCTGGGCCAGCAAACAGCCAGCAAACAGAGGGTGTGGGGCTTGTGACCAGGTATCCGTCGATTCGGTGCATATAACTTTTGATCCGTAAAGAGTTACGCGGCGCACAGCATACCGTTGGAAAGCTCTCCGAGAGGTCTACGATGGGGGCAACAAGCCTGCACGGCTACGCCTGTTTTCGTAGCCCAAAAAGGAATGTTTTCATCAGTTTTGGTACACTTTTCTCCTTTTGCGCTGTTTTTCCATCCTGGATCGTACGTCGTGAGCTGCGAAAAGGACGACAACCTAATCTATCACATTTCCTTTACTGAATCCCAAGGGACCTTGGGCAAGACAACTTCACTTCACGTAGAGGCTGGGCCAGCAAATAGAGAGTGTGGGGCTTGTGACCAGGTATCCGTCGATTCGGCGCACATAACTTTTGATCCATAAGGAGTTACGTGGCACACATCATACCGTCGGAAAGCTATCCAAAAGCTCTATGACGGGGGCAACAAGCCTGCTTGGCTGTGCCTATTTTTCGAGCCCAAAATCGAACGTTTTCATCAGTTTTGGTACACTTTTCTCCTTTTGCGCTATTTTTCCATCCCGGATCGTACGTCGTTAGCCGCGAAAAGGACGACAACCTAATCTATCACATTTCTATTACTGAATCCCATGGTACCTTGGGCAAGACAACTTCACTTCACGTAGAGGCTGTTCCAGCAAACAGAGGGTGTGGGACTTGTGACCAGGAATCCGTCGATTCGGTGCACATAACTTTTGATCCGTAAAGAGTTACGCGGCGCACAGCATACCGTTGGAAAGCTCTCCGAGAGGTCTACGATGGGGGCAACAAGCCTGCACGGCTGCGCCTATTTTCGTAGCCCAAAAAGGAATGTTTTCATCAGTTTTGGGATACTTTTCTTTTTTTGCGCGGGTTTTCCGTCACGGATCGTACGACGTGAGCTGCGAAAAGGACGACAACCTAATCCATCACATTTCTATTATCGAATCCTAGGAATCTTGGGCAAGACAACATTGTTTCACGCAGAGGCTGGGCCTGCAAATTGAGGGTGTGGGGCTTGTGACCAGGTATCCGTTGCTCCGGTGCCCATAACTTTTGATCCATGAGGAGTTACGCGTCGCACAGCATACCGTTGGAAAGCTCTCCGAGAGCTTTACGATGAAGGTAGCAAGCCTGCTCGGCTGTGCCTATTTTCAGAGCCCAAAATTGAACGTTTTCATCAGTTTCGGGACACTTTTCTTCTTTTGCGCTGTTTTTCCATCCCGTATCGTACGTCGTGAGCCACGAATAGGAAAACAACCTAATCCGTCACATTTCTATTACTGAATCCCACGGAACCTTGGGTAAGACAACTTCACTTCACGTAGAGGCTGGGCCCGCAAACCGAGGGCTTGGGGCTTTTGACTAGGTATCCGTCGCTTCGGTTCCCATAACTTTTGATCCGTAAGGAGTTATGCGGTGCACAGTATACCGTTGGAAAGTTCTACGAGAGCTCTACGACGGGGGCAGCAAGCCTGCTCGGCTGCATCTATTTTCGTAGCCCAAAATTGAATGTTTTCATCATTTTCGGGACACTTTTCTTCTTTTGCGCTATTTTTCCATCCCGGATCGTACGCCGTGAGCCGTGAAAAGGACGACAACCTAATCCATCACATTTCTATTTCCGAATCCCACATCACCTTGGGCAAGACAACTTCACTTAACATAGAGGCTGGGCTCACAAACCGAGGGCGTGGGGCTTGTGACCAGGTATCCGTCGCTCTGGTGCCCATAACTTTTGATCCGTAAGAGCTTACGCGGTGTACAACATACCGTTAGAAAGCTCTCCGAGAGCTCTATGCCAGAGGCAGCAGGCCTGCTCGACTATGCCTATTTTCGGAGCCCAAAATCAAACATTTTCATCTACTTTGGGACACTTTTCTTATTTTGCGCTGTTTTTTCGTCCTTGATCGTACGTCGTGGGCCGCGAAAAGGACGACAACCTAATCCATCACATTTCTAGTACCGAATCCCAGGCATCTTGGGCAAGACAACTTTGCTTCACGTAGAGGCTGGGCCCGCAAACCGAGGGCATGGGGCTTGGGACCTGGTATCAGTCGCTCCGATGCCTATAACTTTTGATTCGTAAGGAGTTACGCGATGCACAGCATACAGTTGGAAAGCTCTCCGAGAGCTCTACGACGGGGACAACAAACCTGCTCGACTGTACTGGTTTTCCGAGCCCAAAATCAAACGTTTTCATCAGTTTCGGGACACTTTTCTTCTTTTGCACTGTTTTTTTATCCCGGATCGTATGACGTGAGCCGCGAAAAGGACGACAACCTAATCCATCACATTTCTATTACTGAATCCCATGGCACCTTGGGCAAGAAAACTTCACTTCACGTAGAGGTTGGGCCCGCAAACCAAGGGCGTAGGGCTTGTGACTAGGTATCCGTCGCTTCGGTGTCCTAACTTTTGATATGTAAGGAGTTACGTGGCGCACAACATACCGTTGGAAAGCACTCCAAGAGGTCTACGACGGGGGCCACAAGCCTCCTCAGTTGCGCATATCTTTGGAGCCCAAAATCGAACATTTTCATCAGTTTTGGGATACTTTTCTTCTTTTGCGGTGTTTTTTCATCCCGAATCGTACGTCGTGACCCGCGAAAAGGACAACAAACTAATCCATTAAATTTCTATTACCGAATCCCACGGCACCTTGGGCAAGACAACTTCACTTAACATAGAGGCTGGCTAGCAAACTGAGGGCGTGGGGCTTGGGTCCAAGTCTCCGTCGCTCTAGTGCCCATAACTTTTAATCCGTAAGGAGTTACGCGGCACACAATATATCGTTGGAAAGCTCTACGAGAGCTCTATGACAGGGGCAGCAAGCCTGAATGGCTACGCCTATTTTCGGGGTCCAAAATTGAACGTTTTCATTAGTTTCGGGACACTTTTCTTCTTTGGCGCTGTTTTTCCATCCCGGATCAAATGTCGTAAGCCGCAAAAAGGACGACAACCTAATCCATCACATTTCAATTACCAAATCTCTGGCATCTCGGGCAAGACAACTTTCCTTCACGTAGAGGCTGGGCCCGTAAACCTAGGGCGTGGGGCTTGGGACCAGGTCTCCGACGCTCCGGTGCCCATAACTTCTGATCCGTAAGGTGTTACGCAGCGCACAACATACCGTTGGAAAGCTCTCCTAGAGCTCTACGATGTGGGCAACAAGTGTTCTCGGCTGTGCCTGTTTTTGGAGACAAAAAATGAACGTTTTCATCAGTTTCGGGATACTTTTCTTCTTTTACGCTATTTTTCCGTCATGGATCGTACGTCGTGAGCTGCGAAAAAGACGATAACCTAATCCATCACATTTCTATTACTGGATCTCAGGCATCTTGGGCAAGACAACTTTGTTTCATGTAGAGGTTAGGCCCGCAAACCGAGGGCGTGGGGCTTGTGACCAGGTATCCGTCGCTCCGATGCCTATAATTTTTGATCCGTAAGGAGTTACACTACGCACAGCATACCGTTGGAAAGCTCTCCAAGAGCCCTATGACTGGGGCAGCATGCCAGCATTGCTGCGACTATTTTCGGAGCCCAAAATTGAACGTTTTCATTAGTTTTGGGACACTTTTCTTCCTTTGTGCTGTTTTTCTATCCCGGATCGTACGTCGTGAGCGGCGAGAAGGACAACTACCTAATCCATCATATTTCTATTACCGAATCCCATGGTACCTTAGGCTAGACAACTTCACTTCACGTAGAGGCTGGGCCAGCAAACCGAGGGCGTGGGGCTTGTGACCAGGTATTCGTCGCTTCGGTACCTATAACTTTTGATTCGTAAGGAGTTACGCGGCGCACAGTATACCGTTGGAAAGCTCTCTGAGAGCTCTACGACGGGGGTAGCAAGCATGCTCGGCTACACCTATTTTAGGATCCCAAAATTGAACATTTTCATCAGTTAAGTTATACTTTTCCTCTTTTGCGCTGTTTTTCCTTCCTGGATCGTACGTCGTGAGTCGCGAAAAGGACAACAACCTGATCCATCATATTTCTATTACTGAATCCCATGGCACATTGGGCAAGACAACTTCACTTCACGTAGAGGCTGGACCCGCAAACTGAGGGCTTGGGGCTTTTGACCAGGTATCCTTCGCTCCGGTGCCCATAAATTTTGATTTGTAAGGAGTTACGCGGCGCACATCATACCGTTGAAAAGCTCTCCGAGAGCTCTACGACAGGGTTAGCAAGCCTGCTAGGCTGCGACTATTTTTAGAGCTCAAAATTGAACGTTTTTATTAGTTTCGGGACACTTTTGTTCTTTTGCGTTGTTTTTCCATCCCAGATCGTACGTCGTGAGCCGGGAAAAGGATGACAACCTAATCAATCACATTTCTATTACCGAAACCCACGACACCTTGGGCATGACAACTTCACTTCACGTAGAGGTTGGGCCTGCAAACCGAGGACTTGGGGCTTTTGACTAGGTATCCGTCGCTCCGATGCCCATAAATTTTGATCCGTAAGGAGTTACGCAGCACACAGCATACCGTTGGAAAGCTCTCCGAGAGCTCTAAGACGGGGGTAGCAAGCCTGCTCAGCTGCGACTATTTTTGGAGCTCAAAATTGAACGTTTTCATCAGTTTTAGGATACTTTTCTTCTTTTGCGCTCTTTTTCCGTCCCGGATCGTACGTCGTAGGCCGCGAAAAGGACGACAACCAAATCCATCACATTTCTATTATCGAATCCCACCGCACCTCAGGCAAGAAAACTTCACTTCACGTAGAGGCTGGGCCTGCAAACCAAGGGCGTGGGGCTTAGGACCAGGTCTCCGTCGCTCCGGTGCCCATAACTTTTGATCCCTAAGGAGTTACGCGGCATACAGCATACCGTTGGAAAGCACTCGAAGAGCTCTACGACGGGGGCAGCAAGTCTGCTCTGCTGCACCTATTTTCAGAGCCCAAAATTGTACGTTTTCATAAGTTTTAGGACACTTTTCTTCTTTTACGCTATTTTTTCCGTCCCGGATCGTACGTCGTGAGCCGCGAAAAGGACGACAACCTAATTCGTCACATTTCTATTATCGAATCCCACGGCACCTTGGGCAAGACAACTTCGCTTCAGGTAGAGGCTGGGCCCGCAAACCGAGGGAGTGGGCCTTTGGACCATGTCTCCGTCGCTTTGGTACCCATAACGTTTGATCTGTAAGGAGTTACGCGGTGCTCATCATACTGTTGGAAAGCTCTCCGAGAGCTCTACGACGGGGGCAGCAAGCCTGCTAGACTGTGCCTATTTTCGGAGCCCAAAATAGAACATTTTCATCAGTTTTGGGACATTTTTCTTCTCTTGCGCGGTTTTTCCTTCCCAGATCGTACGTCGTGAGTCTAGAACAGGAGGACAACCTAATCCATCACATTTCTATTACTGAATCCCACGACACCTTGGGGATGACAACTTTACTTCACGTAGAGGCTGGGCCCGTAAATCGAGGGTGTGGGGCTTGTGACCAAGCATTTGTCGCTCTGCTACCCATAACTTTTGATCCGCAAGGAGTTACACGGCGCAGAGCATACCGTTGGAAAGCTCTCCGAGAGCTCTACAACGGAGGTAGAAAGCCTGCTCGACTGCGCTTGATTTCGATGCCCAAAATTGAATGTCTTTATTAGTTTCAGAATACTTTTCTACTTTTGCGATGTTTTTCCATCCCGAATCATGCGTCGTGAGCCATGAAAAGGACAACAACCTAATCCATCACATTTCTATTATTGAATCCAACGGCACCTTGGGCAAGACAACTTCGCTTCACGTAGAGGCTAGGCCCGCAAACCGAGGGCGTGGGTTTTAGGACCAGGTCTCCGTCGCTCCTTTGCCCATAAGTTTTGATCCGTAAGGAGTTACGCGGCGCACAGCATACCGTTGAAAAGCTCTCCGAGAGCTCTACGACGGGGGCAGCAATCTTGCTCAGCTGTGCCTATTTTCAGAGCCTAAAATTGAACATTTTCATTAGTTTTAGGACACTTTTCTTCTTTTGCGCTATTTTTCCGTCCCAGATCGTACGTCGTTAGCCGCAAAAAGGACGACAACCTAATCCATCACATTTCTATTACTGAATCCCATGGCACCTTGGGCAAGACAACTTCACTTCACGTAGAGGATGGGCCCGCAAACCGAGGGTGTAGGACTTGTGACCAGGTATCCGTCGCTTCGATGCCCTAACTTTTGATCCGTAAGGAGTTACGCGGCTCACAGTATACCGTAAGAAAGCTCTTTGAGAGTTCTACGACGGGGGCAGCAAGCCTGCTTGACTATGCCTGTTTCAGAGCTCAAATTCGAATGATTTCATTTGTTTTGGGACACTTTTCTTACTTTGTGCTATTTTTTCATCCCGGATCGTACGATGTGGGCAGCGAAAAGGACGACAACCTAATCCATCACATTTCTATTATCGAATCCCACGGCACCTTGGGGAAGACAACTTTACTTCACGTAGAGGCTGGGCCCGCAAATCGAGGGTGTGGGGCTTGGGTCCAGGTCTCTGTCGATCCTGTGCCCATAACTTTTGATCCATAAAGAGTTACGCGACGCACAACATACCATTGGAAAGCTCTCCGAGAGCTCTACGACGGGGCAACATGCTTGCTTGACTGTGCCTATTTTTGGAGCCAAAAAATGAACGTTTTCATCAGTTTCGGGATACTTTTCTCCTTTTGCGCTGTCTTTCCATCACGGATAGTACGTCGTGAGCCGCGAAATGGTCGACAACCTAATCCATCATATTTCTATTACCGAATCCTAGGCATCTTGAGCAAGACAACTTTGCCTCACGTAGAGGCTGGGCCCGTGAACCGAGGGCATGGGGCTTGTGACCAGGTATCCGTCGCTTCGGTGCCCTAACTTTTGATCCGTAAGGAGTTACGCGGCGCACAGTGTGAGGCCCGACCCCGATTTGCGTGCGAAACCTAGCTTCGTGTGCCCTAACCTAGATTTGCATGCTATGACCTAGGTTTAAGAATTGTGTTCGTTTTATGTGCCATACATTGAATTACGTGCATTCATTTAGGATTGCATGCATTTACTTGAAAAATGTGTGTTCGTCTCGTAGTTCGTGTCCCACCTCGTAGTTCGTGCCCTAGACTTAGGAAAGCGTGTCTTCACGCTAATCAAGAAAGTGTCTTTCATGGAGCACTAGACTATTAAACAATCCTACAAAAGCCACTATCAATATAATAATCTTAATTCAACTCACTAGAAGACGAAATAGCACCAAACACTAAACATTCTTCATTCTTTATTCCTTATTCATTTTTCACTTTCAAGACACAATTAATTAATGATCAAAGTTGACAAAAAATTCAGATTAGAAGCTAGCATTGGCCGACCATACCATGGTATTTGCACAAGGTTTGAATAATTGCACAATTAAATATGCATGCTAGACAAACTATGACACCAAAATGCATTAAAAATGATCAAAATCACCTCAATCTCTCTCTTGCTCGACCAAAAACCCATAGCCCATGCTAGCATTTCAAATTTCCACCTTGAAGACACAAAAAATTCAGATTTGGAAGCCCAAGGCCAACATTCTCCTTAAACTTGCAAAAGGCTTCATTGTTTGTCATTTTTCTTCATTTCTCTTGCAATCTTTCTCTCTCTCCTCTCATTTTCCTCTCTCATTCTCGGCCTTGGCTGGGTTCTTCATCTTCTTAACTTCTCTCCTTCACACCATAGCTAAGCATATCAAGCTACAAGAATAGAACCACAACCGAGCTAGCTAAGGAGTAGAAATCATACTTGCATTTGCTTTGGAGTCTCCTATTCGGCCTAGGTGAGCTTCTTGACATCCATTTGTTTTCTTCATGTTTTAACCTCCTGCATGTGCTAAGATATTGATCATTAAGCTAGGAAAAATAGAGAAAAACTAGTGGGGTTTTCGTCTAAGCAAGGGAAAGGAGAAGATTTGAGCTTCAACAAAGGGTTTTGAGCAACTTGTGGTTGATTGCTAAGGTGAGGGTTAAAACCTTTTGAAAACTCTTCAAAATTTCACATGCATGCTTATAAATGTGTGTATTTGCTTCTGTACTTGAGATATATGGCCGTTCATAAGCTTAAACAACCATGCATGGCAAGATCTTGGCTTGAAAATGATGCTAGGTGAAGTCGAAATTGTTGACAGCTCTCTGACAGTCTGTTCGAGGTACGTTTAACTAAGCAAATGATATTTAAAATGCTTGAAAATTGGTAGGTGACTAGCTTGGACAGTTTTGAACATTTTTCCAAGAAATAGGCCGAAGCTAATGTTGACTCTAAGGTCCTCAAAATGGCAAATCTTTAAAATGTGACCAAATCTGGAAATCTGGAAATATGAAGCAGGTTTTGGCAGATGCACTGACCTTGTGGAACGAACCATATTTGACTTAGTTAATGATGTCCAAAATGCATGAAATTTGGTGTGATTCTATATTTTTCAGTTCTGGACAATTTTGTCAGAAATGGACCAAAGCTAAAACTGACCCTAAGGATATAAAAAACGACAATTTCTGAAAAGTGTGCAAATCTGGACAGTTTTGTGCTACCTCACTGTTTCGGCTATAACTAATGATTCTGAACTCCAATTGATGCAAGGCTTGTTTATGATTTTAGTTAACTTCTTAAGATTTAATTTGACATCTTATTCACTGAATTTGGTGATTTTTTGATTATCCTATTGATTGTGGGAAAACAGCCTATTGCAGTAAAGGTTTCATTTAGCTACGTGCTTGGAAAATTGTTGTAACCTATCTTGTGGTTCTAATTGTGTGGAAATGTGGTGTTGGGATGTTATGAGGACTGTTTTGGGTACTTGAGGATGCTTGAATTGAATGATGCATGACTTGAGAATGATTTTGAGTTGACTTAGGGTTTTAATCACACAATTAAGCATGAAATGGAAACCCTAATGACTAGGTAGTTTTGCTAAGTGTTGATATTTTGGTTATTTTGTGGAAATTATATGCTTAGTGGGCTGCCCGTAAATGTTTTATAACTTCAAATGTGAATTTGACCATGGCATGTTGTCAAGTAAGCTTTTCTTGCTACCGAACCCATGTTAATTTCACTGCATGTTGAATAATCTTATCACTTGATTACGTGGGCTTCTTAATGAGTTATATGGCCTGTTTTACATGTGTTACATGGCTGCCCGTTTAATTTTCATATAACTCTATATGCCTTTCAAGTGAAATTTCCTGTCTTATCGTGCCCTGCTTGTTTACCTGTCAATGTGCAATCTTATGACTGTCCGGAGGCAACCTACTTTGTTGTCCTCCTACTGTGAGATATTACCTGTCATGAATGTGCATTGCATACAAGGTTGCAACCTTTCCTGTTGGCATGGTAGCGATCACGCACACCGGGCGGCGTTGGGCTTGCTGGTGCACCCGTGACTACCATGGTCCTATTCCCTCTCTCGCTTGGGGGCTAGACTTCCTCGGAGAGTTGGATCGTAGGATTTCGGGGTACATCCGGAGTACACCCACCTGGCGTGTTTGGGGGATGATTTGAAGTCGGCCGCAACAACTGATCCTGGAACTGATCTGAGATCAAAAGCTCACTGTATCCTTTTTAATATGTGTATAAGTACTCTCGCTTGGTTCCTAGAGAACCTCGGGGAGGAAAGACCGGTATTCCTGTTTCTGTGCTTGTATTTCTGTTGTATTCATGTTTGAGAAATGGATTTTCATAAGTTTAACCGGAAAATGAGTTTCAAAACTTATTTCTCGTTCCCCCTCGCTGAGTTCATAAGGACTCACCCTCTTTTATTACCTCAGGTGAAGAAGAACAGGTACAGGAACCCGAGGACAATGTGCCTAATGATGAACCCCTGGAGTGATTGCCTGTCATTGTTGTTTTGCTTGAACGTGACTACTTGTGTACTTTGTGCTGCTTGAAGACCATTTATTTTATGTTGCTTGTTGTTGCTAATGTAAAAAACCCCCATTGTAATTTGGGGTCTAATTTTGGTTTATACTTATATTAAGTAGACTGATGCTAGACATAACACTACTGTGATCGTTTTGCTTTTATCACCGATAGTATCTATCTTAGGTTATGACGCTTTAGTTAAGATCTAAGTAAATGAACTTATTCAATCTTAACAGGTACTTGCTATCGAGCTAAGATCAACAGGTATGTTTGTAACGAGGACAAATAAACAAACTAGACATAGTATCATGCTAGGCTATAAATCAAACAGGACGTCGAAATAACCAATAGGCAATTCAATTGATGGTAAACTAGTAATCTTAGTTGGAAATGAGTTTGAGATGGTAAATTTTGAGGCGTTTAGAGAATTAGGTGAAACCAAAGGGCCAATTACAGCCGTTATGCTGCCGATTTTCTGAGAAAACTTTGGAGTTTAGACTAAATCGTTAGGTGTTAACCTTCATAAACAGCTAAGTACATGATATTACTTGAATGTTAGTTCACACCCTAGTCTAACCTTATAGGCCGGGTTGGGGGCGTGACACCTTAGATGAATGGTATCAGAGCTTAGATTGCTTAAGCCGGGTTTAACTCTCGGACCGTGGGTAGAGCCCTAAGATAATTAGGATGACTTGTTTATGTGTTTTTTTGTGATAAATGTGCCTTCTATGTTCTATGTGCCTAAGTGACTTACATGCCTTAAATGTTTTTAGAATTGTACCTATATTATGTTGCATATCATATGCATTAGATTCTTAATTGTCATATTTCAATAAATTGTGCATCGTAATCTGTGCCTTTAGATGGCTGGCCCTAGTACCCGTACTACTAATAGGATCAGTGAACCTCAAGAGACAGGGGATGCCTATCAGACTAATCCCGGTATGGCTATGTTTAATATGATGGAAAATGCCATGGATCGTGTATCACGTGTGATGGAACGTCAGGATGCTCGTGAAGCCAGCAACAACAACATCAACAACAGGAATGATGGTAACCATGGGAGACATAGCAGAATGAAGGAGTTCCTTGACTTTCGCCCGTCTAAATTCTACGGGGAAGCTGATGATGAGAAAGCAGAGGCTTGGCTGTCCGAGATCGAGAAGATTTTCAGGCCACTTGATTATACATATGAAGAAAAATTGGAGTTTGCTGTATTTCTGTTACACGGGGATGCCGAGCATTGGTAGCACACTGTAGAGGCACTGTGGGAGACTGATCAGACACCTCGCTTGTGGGGTAATTTAGTTAAGGCATTTAAGGAGAAATATGTACCTGCAGTCTCCAGGCAGAGGCGGATCGAGGAGTTCATGCACTTGACCCAGGGTAATACGATGGTGGCCCAGTACGAGGCTCGTTTTGACCGACTGTCCCGTTATACTCAATATATGGTTTGTACTCCAGAGGCAAAAATGTGGAAATTTACTGTTGGATTGAGGCCGGAGATTCAGGACCAGTTAGCTTCTCATGACTTCGATACTTACTCTACTCTCTTTGCTGCTGCCTCTCGAGTTGAGAAGAGGAAGCTAGATGGAGCCGGTTCAAGCCAGCTGAGCAAGAAACCTTACCAGCCTCCAGGTCAGCAGAGGAAATTTCAGAGTCAGAGTCGCAGTCAGGGCCAGAGCCAGAACAGACCAGGGAATAACCGTGGCCCGACGAAAGCGTCATCAGCCTCTTCCGCCCACGGATCCACAGGTAGTTCACCTGCTACTCAGTCCGTCAGTTGTTCATATTGTGACAGGAAGGGGCATACCGAGGCCCAGTGTTGGAGGAAGTTGGGACGATGTATGAGGTGCGGCAGTGATCAGCATCAGATCAAGGGTTGTACTAAACATCAGGCAGGGCGGAATCAGGGTAAACCAGCCGGTGGAGACAAGACTCCAGTTCCTAGGGTCCAGGCTCGAGCCTATGCTATTGAGTGCGAGGAGATTCCGGATGAGACCGCTGTTGTTGAAGGTACATTCTTCATACTAAATCAACCTGTTAAGGTGTTAATTGATCCGGGTGCTACTCATTCATTTATTACTCCCTTATGTGTTGAACGTGTGAAATTGAAAGTTGTATGTTTGCCATATGAAGTAGAAGTTGGTACTCCAATAGGTTCTAAACTTGTAACTAGTTCAGCTTGTAAAGCATGTAAAATCCAAATTAAGGATAGGGAATTCTCAGCCAATCTTATTGTATTACCTTCTCGAGACTATGAGGTCATTTTAGGGATGAACTGGCTGGCAAAACATCATGTCCAACTGGATTGCCGGGCGAAGATTATAACGTTCCGGGTACCTGATCAATCGATACTGGAGGTTTTGGGCCGAAGAGATTTCACCGGGAGTTCCATCATTTCATCTATAAAAACAGTGAAGTCCTTGAGGAAAGGGTGCAGCGGATACTTGGCTTACCTTATCAACAAGCTGCCGGATAAAGCTAAATTGGAGGAGATGCCTGTGATCAAAGACTATGCAGATGTGTTCCCAGAAGAATTACCCGGTTTACCCCCGAATCGGGAAATCGAGTTTGTTATAAAGTTGCTGCCTGGCGCCCAGCCGATATCTAAAGCTCCCTATCGTATGGCACTGGCCGAGCTACAAGAATTGAAGGACCAATTGCAAGGATTGCTAAAGAAGGGGTTTGTACAACCGAGTTCTTCACCGTGGGGTGCGCCAGTTCTATTTGTGAAGAAGAAAGACGGAACGTTGAGGCTATGTATTGACTACCGAGGATTAAACCAAGTGACTATCAAGAATAAATACCCACTTCCCCTGATCGACGAGTTATTTGATCAACTACAAGGAGCCAAAATGTATTCGAAACTCGACTTGAGGCAAGGGTATTATCAGTTGCGGATCAAGAAAGAAGATGTGCCTAAAACGGCTTTTAGGACGAGATATGGGCATTATGAATATGTGGTGATGCCTTTTGGACTAACTAATGCCCCTGCAGCTTTTATGGATTTGATGCATAGGGTGTTTCAACCCTACTTGGACCAATTTGTGGTGATCTTCATTGATGATATTTTGGTATACTCGAAATTAGAGGCGGAGCATGAGCAACATCTGCGGTTGGTATTGCAGAAACTTCGAGAGCACCAATTGTATGCAAAGTTTAGCAAGTGCGAATTTTGGCTGCAACAGATTGCATTTTTGGGGCATATCATATCCCAAGAGGGAATAACGGTAGATCCAGCAAAGATTGATGCAGTGATGTCTTGGAAGAAGCCGGAAAATGTTACAGAGGTTCGGAGTTTTCTTGGTCTAGCAGGCTATTATCGGAGGTTCGTGAAGGATTTCTCTAAGATTGCAGGACCGCTTATAAAGCTCACTCAAAAGAAAACCAAGTTCGTGTGGGATGATAAGTGTGAGAGCAGCTTCCAAGAGTTGAAGAAAAGATTGACTACCGCACTAGTTCTTGCATTGCCTGAAGGGAGTCAAGGTTTTGTAATCTATAGCGATGCTTCGAAAGAAGGACTGGGATGTGTATTGATGCAAAATGGAAGAGTGATTGCATTTGCTTCTAGGAAACCAAAGCCGTATGAGATGAATTACCCAACACATGATTTGGAGTTAGCGGCTATTGTGTTTGCACTCAAGAAATGGAGGCATTATCTATGGGGTAACAAGTTTGAAGTATTTACTGATCATAAGAGCTTGAAATACTTGTTCTCTCAAAAGGAGTTGAATATGAGGCAAAGGCGGTGGATGGAGCTTTTGGATGATTATAACTGCTTAATCAATTATGTGCCCGGTAAAGCGAATGTAGTTGCAGATGCCGTAAGCAGAAAAGCAAGCATGGCGAAACTGGAAGTCAAGGTGCAGGAGTTGTTGGAGGAAGTGTTTCTGTGGAAACCACAATTGACTCAGAAAGGGTTACTTTTTGCCACACCCAAGTTCAATCGACCTTGTTGTCTGAGTTACGAGAGGCTCAATAGAAGGACCAACAATTTCAGAAGATTAAGGAAAGCAACGTAGATTTCAAGTTTCATAATGATGGTGTTTGGAGGTTTAGGAACCGGGTTTGTGTTCCCAATGAGCCAGAGCTGAAAAAGAAGATTCTTGACGAAGCGCATAATTCAGGATATACTATTCACCCCGGTGGAACAAAGATGTATCGGGATTTGAAGCAACACTACTGGTGGAATAACATGAAAAGAGAAATTGCAGAGTTTGTAGAATGGTGTTTGACTTGCCAGAGAGTCAAAGCAGAACATCAATGACTCGCAGGTTTACTTCAGCCGTTGAAGATTCCTCAATGGAAATGGGAACATATAACTATGGATTTTGTTATGGACTTGCCCAGATCACAAAAGGGTCGTGACGCCGTTTGGGTTATAGTGGATAGATTGACTAAGTCGGCGCACTTCTTACCGATGAACAAGGAGGATAGTCCTGAGAAACTGGGAGATATGTATGTGGCGGAGATTGTAAGATTGCACGGGATGCCTGTGAGTATTGTATCGGATAGGGATCCTCGTTTTACTTCCCGATTTTGGAAGAGATTGCAAGAAGCTTTGGGGACGAAATTGAGTTTTAGCACGGCTTATCACCCTCAGATGGATGGTCAATCGGAGAGAACTATTCAGATTTTGGAGGATATGCTGAGGGCATATGTGTTAGACTTCGAGAAAGGCTGGGAGAAATATCTATCTCTAGCGGAGTTCGCCTACAACAATAGTTATCAAGCCACGATCGGGATAGCCCCTTTTGAGGCGCTGTATGGACGTAAGTGTCGATCCCCAATCTACTGGGATGAAGTAGGTGAGATGAAGACTTTTGACCCGACCCTTTTACCTGAACTGATGAAGACTGTTGATAATATCCACCTCATTCGGAAGCGGATGCTTACCGCCGAGAGCAGGCAGAAGAGTTATGCAGACCGACGGAGACGGAGTCTCGAGTTTGAGGTTGGCGACAAGGTATTCTTGAAGATATCACCCCGGAAGGGACTGATTAAGCATGGCAAGGGTGGAAAGTTGAGCCCGAGATTTGTAGGACCATTTGAGATAGTTGAGAAGGTTGACAAGTTGGCGTATCGCCTAGCACTACCCCAGAACCTCTCCAATGTTCACGACGTCTTTCATGTTTCAATGCTGCGGAAGTATCATCCTGACCCGTCGCACATCTTGGAGCCAGAGCCATTGCAGCTTCGGGAAAACTTGTCTTACGAGGAGAAGCCCATTCGGATCCTAGACCAGCAGGATCGGGAGTTGTGCAACAGAACTATACCTATGGTGAAAGTGCTGTGGGATCATCATGGAGTCGAAGAAGCAACGTGGGAAAGGCGAGACCAGATGGAGCAGCAATATCCAGCTCTATTTCAAGGTAATATTGAATTTCGGGACGAAATTCTTTTAAGGAGGGGAGGATGAGAGGCTCGACCCCGATTTGCGTGCGAAACCTAGCTTCGTGTGCCCTAACCTAGATTTGCATGCCATGACCTAGGTTTAAGAATTGTGTTCATTTTATGTGCCATACATTGAATTACGTGCATTCATTTAGGATTGCATGCATTTACTTGAAAAACGTGCGTTCGTCTTGTAGTTCGTGTCCCACCTTGTAGTTTGTGCCCTAGACCTAGGAAAGCGTGTCTTCACGCTAATCAAGAAAGCGTCTTTCACAGAGCACTAGACTATTAAACAATCCTACAAAATCCACTATCAATATAATAATCCTAATTCAACTCACTAGAAGACGAAATAGCACCAAACACTAAACATTCTTCATTCTTTATTCCTTATTCTTTTTGCACTTTCAAGACACAATTAATGAATGATCAAAGTTGACAAAAAATTCAGATTAGAAGCTAGCATTGGCCGACCATACCATGGTATTTGCACAAGGTTTGAATAATTGCACAATTAAATATGCATGCTAGACAAACTATGACACCAAAATGCATAAAAAGTGATCAAAACCACCTCAATCTCTCTCTTGCTCGACCAAAAACCCATAGCCCATGCTAGCATTTCAAATTTCCACCTTGAAGACACAAAAAATTCAGATTTGGAAGCCCAAGGCCGACATTCTCCTTAAACTTGCAAAAGGCTTCATTGTTTGTCATTTTTCTTCATTTCTCTTGCAATCTTTCTCTCTCTCCTCTCATTTTCCTCTCTCATTCTCGGCCTTGGCTGGGTTCTTCATATTCTTAGCTTCTCTCCTTGACACCATAGCTAAGCATAGCAAGCTACAAGCATAGAACCACAACCCAGCTAGCTAAGGAGTAGAAATCATACTTGCATGTGCTTTGGAGTCTCCAATTCGGCCTGGGTGAGCTTCTTGACATCCATTTGTTTTCTTCATGTTTTAACCTCATGCATGTGCTAAGAGATTGATCATTAAGCTAGGAAAAATAGAGAAAAACTAGTGGGGTTTTCGGCTAAGCAAGGGAAAGGAGAAGATTTGAGCTTCAACAAAGGTTTTTGAGCAACTTGTGGTTGATTGCTAAGGTGAGGGTTAAAACCTTTTGAAAACTCTTCAAAATTTCACATGAATGCTTATAAATGTGTGTATTTGCTTCTGTACTTGAGATATATGGTCGTTCATAAGCTTAAACAACCATGCATGGCAAGATCTTGGCTTGAAAATGATGCTAGGTGAAGTCGAAATTGTTGACAGCTCTCTGACAGTCTGTTCGAGGTACGTTTAACTAAGCAAATGATGTTTAAAATTCTTGAAAATTGGTAGGTGACTAGTTTGGACAGTTTTGAACATTTTTCCAAGAAATAGGCCGAAGCTAATTTTGACTGTAAGGTCCTCAAAATGGCAAATCTTTAAAATGTGACCAAATCTGGAAATCTGGAAAAATGAATCAGGTTTTGGCAGATGCACTGACCTTGTGGAACGAACCATATTTGACTTAGTAAATGATTTCAAATATGCATGAAATTTGGTATTCTTCTAGAGTTTTCAGTTCTGGACAATTTTGTCAGAAATAGACCAAAGCTAAAACCGACCCTAAGGACCTCAGAAATGTCAAGTTCTGAAAAGTGTGCAAATTTGGACAGTTTTGTGCTACCTCACTGTTTCGGCTATAACTAATGATTCTGAACTACAATTGATGCAAGGATTGTTTATGATTTTAGTTAACTTCTTAAGATTTAATTTGACATCTTATTCACTAAATTTTGAGATTGTTTGATTATCCTATTGATTGTGGGAAAACAGCCTATTGCAGTAAAGGTTTCATTTAGCTACGTGCTTGGAAAATTGTTGTAACCTCTCTTGTGGTTCTAATTGTGTGGAAATGTGGTGTTGGGATGTTATGAGGACTTTTTTGGGTACTTGAGGATGCTTGAATTGAATGATGCATGACTTGAGAATGATTTTGAGTTGACTTAGGGTTTTAATCACACAATTAAGCATGAAATGGAAACCCTAATGACTAGGTAGTTTTGCTAAGTGTTGATCTTTTGGTTATTGTGTGGAAATTATATGCTTAGTGGGCTGCCCGTAAATGTTTTATAACTTCAAATGTGAATTTGACCATGGCATGTTGTCAAGTAAGCTTTTTTTGCTACCGAACCCATGTTAATTTCACTGCATGTTGAATAATCTTATCACTTGATTACGTGGGCTTCTTAACGAGTTATATGGCCTGTTTTACATGTGGTACATGGCTACCCGTTTAATTTTCATATAACTCTATATGCCTTTCAAGTGAAATTTCCTGTCTTATCGTGCCCTGCTTGTTTACCTGTCAATGTGCAATCTTATGACTGTCCGGAGGCAACCTACTTTGTTGTCCTCCTACTGTGAGATATTACCTGTCATGAATGTGCATTGCATACAAGGTTGCAACCTTTCCTGTTGGCATGGTAGCGATCACGCACACCGGGCGGCGTCGGGCTTGCCGGTGCACCCGTGACTACCATGGTCCTATTCCCTCTCTCGCTTGGGGGCTAGACTTCCTCGGAGAGTTGGGTCGTAGGATTTCGGGGTACATCCGGAGTACACCCACCTGGCGTGTTTGGGGGATGATTTGAAGTCGGCCGCAACAACTGATCCTGGAACTGATCTGAGAGCAAAAGCTCACTGTATCCTTTTTAATATGTGTATAAGTACTCTCGCTTGGTTCCTAGAGAACCTCAGGGAGGAAAGACAGGTATTCCTGTTTCTGTGCTTGTATTTCTGTTGTATTCATGTTTGAGAAAGGGATTTTCATAAGTTTAACCGGAAAATGAGTTTCAAAACTTATTTCTCGTTCCCCCTCGCTGAGTTCATAAGGACTCACCCTCTTTTATCATCTCAGGTGAAGAAGAACAGGTACAGGAACCCGAGGACAATGTGCCTAATGATGAACCCCTTAAGTGATTGCCTGTCATTGTTGTTTTGCTTTAACGTGACTACTTGTGTACTTTGTGCTGCTTGAAGACCATTTATTTTATGTTGGTTGTTGTTGCTAATGTAAAAGACCCCCGTTGTAATTTGGAGTCTAATTTTGGTTTGTACTTATATTAAGTAGACTGATGCTAGACATAACACTACTATGATCGTTTTGCTTTTATCACCAATAGTATCTATCTTAGGTTATGACGCTTTAGTTAAGATCTAAGTAAATGAACTTATCCAATCTTAACAAGTACTTGCTATTGAGCTAAGATCAACAGGTATATTTGTAACGAGGACCAATAAACAAACTAGACATAGTATCATGCTAGGCTATAAATCAAACAGGACGTCGAAATAACCAATAGGCAATTCAATTGATGGTAAACTAGTAATCTTAGTTGGAAATGAGTTTGAGATGGTAAATTTTGAGGCGTTTAGAGAATTAGGTGAAACCAAAGGGCCAATTACAGCCGTTATGCTGCCGGTTTTCCGGAAAAACTTTGGAGTTTAGACTAAATCGTTAGGTGTTAACCTTCATAAACAGCTGAGTACATGATATTACTTGAATGTTAGTTCACACCCTAGTCTAACCTTATAGGCCGGGTTGGGGGCGTGACACACAGTATACCGTTGGAAAGCCCTCCGAGAGCTCTACAACGGGGGTAGCAAGCCTGCTTCGTTGTGTCTATTTTCAGAGCCCAAATTTGAACGATTTCAGCTATTTTGGTACACTTTTCTCACTTTGCGCTGTTTTTCCGTCCCGGATCGTACGTCGTGGGCCGCGAAAAGGACGATAACCTAATCCATCACATTTCTATTACCGAATCCCAAGCATCTTGGGCAAGACAACTTTGCTTCACGTAGAAGCTGGGCTCGCAAACCGAGGGCGTGGAGGTTGGGACCAGGTCTCCGACGCTCCGGTGCCCATAACTTTTGATCCGTAAGGAGTTACGCGTCGCACAACATACCGTTGGAAAGCTGTCCGAGAGCTCTACGATGGGGGCAACAAGCCTGCTCAATTGCGCCTATTTTGGGAGCCCAAAAATGAAAGTTTTCATTAGTTTCGGGACATTTTTCTTCTTTTGCGCTGTTTTTCGTCACGGATAGTACGTCGTGAGCCGTGAAAAGACAACAACCTAATCTATCACATTTCTATTACCGAATCTCAGGCATTTAGGGCAAGACAACTTTGCTTCACATAGAGGCTGGGTACGCAAACCGAGGGCGTGGGGATTGAGACCAGGTATCCGTCACTCTGGTGCCCATAACTTTTGATCCGTAAGGAGTTACGCGGCGCACAGCATACAGTTGGAAAGCTCTCCGAGAGCTCTACGACTGGGGCTGCAAGCCTGATCGGCTACGCCTATTTTCGGAGCCCAAAATTGAACATTTTCATCAGTTTCGGGACACTTTTCTTCTTTTGCATTGTTTTTCCATCCCGGATCGTACGCCGTGAGCCGCGGAAAGGACAACAACCTAATCCACAACATTTCTATTACTATATCCCACGGCACCTTGGGCAAGACAACTTCACTTCACGTAGAGGCTAGGCCCGCAAACCGAGGGCGTGGGGCTTGTGACCAGGTATTCGTCTCTCCGGTGCCCATAACTTTTGATTCGTAATCAGTTACGCGGCGCACAGCATAACGTTGGAAAGTTCTCCGAGAGCTCTATGACAGGGGCAGCAAGCCTGCTCGGTTGCGGCTATTTTCGGAGTCCAAAATTGAACGTTTACATTAGCTTCGAGACACTTTACTTCTTTTGCCTATTTTTCTATCCCGGATCATACGTCGTTAGCCACGAAAAGAACGACAACCTAATCCATCACATTTCTATTACCGAATCACACGGTATGTTGGGCAAGACAACTTCACTTCACGTAGAGGCTGGGCCAGCAAACCGAGGGCGTGGGGCTTGTGACCAGGTATCCGTCGCTCTGGTGCCCATAACTTTTGATCCGTAAGGAGTTACGCGACGCACAGCATACCGTTGGAAAGCTCTCCGAGAGCTCTACGACGAGGGCAGCAAGCTTGCTAGGCTGTGCCTATTTTCGGAGCCCAAAATTGAACGTTTTCATCAGTTTCAGGACACTTTTCTTGTTTTGCGCTGTTTTTCCATCCCGCATCGTACATCGTGAGCCGCGAAAAGGACAACAACCAAATCCATCACATTTCTATAACTGAATCCCACGGCACCTTGGGCAAGAGAACTTTAGTTCACGTAGAGGCTGGGCCCGCAAACCGCGGGCTTGGGGCATGTGACCAGGTATCCGTCGCTCCGGTGCCCATAACTTTTGATTCGTATGGAGTTACGCGGCGCACAGCATACTGTTGGAAACCTCTCCGAGAGCTCTACGACGGGGGCAGCAAACTTGCTCGGCTGCGCCTATATTGGAGCCCAAAATTAAATGTTTTCATCAGTATCGGGACACTTTTCTTCTTTTGCTCTGTTTTTCCATAACGGATCGTACAACGTGAGCCGCGAAAAGGACGATGACCTAATCCATCACATTTCTATTACTGAATCCCATGGCACCTTGGGCAAGACAACTTCATTTCACGTAAAGGCTGGGCCACAAACCGAGGGTGTGGGGCTTGTGACCAGGTATCCGTCACTCTGAGAGCTCTACGATGGGGGCAGCAGGCCTGCTCGACTGCGCCTATTTTCGGATCCCAAAATTGAACATTTTCATCAGTTTCGGGTAACTTTTATGCTTTTGCACTATTTTTGGGTTCCGGATCGTACGTCGTGGGCCGTGAAAAGGACGACAACCTAATCCATCACATTTCCATTACCGAATCCCAAGCATCTTGGGCAAGACAACTTTGATTCACGTAGAGGCTGGGCTTGCAAACCGAGGGTGTGGGGCTTGAAACCAGGTATCCGTCGCTCCGGTACCCATAACTTTTGATCCGTAAGGAGCTACCTGGTACACAGCATACCATTGGAAAGCCCTCCAAGAGCTCTACGACGGGGGCAGAAAGCCTGCTCGGTTGCGGCTATTTTCGGAGCCCAAAATTGAACGTTTTCATCAGTTTCGGGACATTTTTCTTCTTTTGCCTATTTTTCCTTCCTGGATCGTACGTCATGAGCCGCGAAAAGGACAACAACCTAATCCATCACATTTCTATTACTGAATCCCATGGCACCTTGGGCAAGACAACTTCACTTCACGTAGAGGTTGGGCCCGCAAACCGAAGGCATAGGGCTTGTGACCAGGTATCAGTCGCTCCAGTACCCATAACTTTTGATCCGTAATGAGTTACACGGCGCACAACATAAGTTGGAAAGCTTTCCGAGAGCTATACTACGGGGGTAGCAAGCCTGCTCCGCTACGCCTATTTTCGAAGCCCAAAATTGAACGTTTTCATCAGTTTCGAGACAATTTTCCTTTTTTACGCTGTTTTTCCATCCCGGATCGTACGTTGTGAGCCGCGAAAAGGACAACAACCTAATCCATAACATTTCTATTACTGAATTCAACGACACCTTGGGCAAGACAACTTTAATTCACGTAGAGGCTGGGCCAGCAAACCGAGGGCTTGGGGCTTGTGACCAGGTATCCGTCGCTCTGATGCCCATAACTTTTGATCCGTAAGGAGTTACACGGTGCACAACATACCGTTGGAAAGCTCTCTAAGAGCTATAGGATGGGGGCAGCAAGCCCGCTCGGCTGCGCCTATATTTGGAGCACAAAATTGAACGTTTTCATCAGTATTCGGACACTTTACTTCTTATGCGCTGTTTTTCCATCCCGGATCATACGTCGTGAGCCGCGAAAAGGACGACTACCTAATCGATCACATTTCTATTGCCGAATGCCACGGTACCTTGGGCAAGACAACTTCACTTCACGTAGAGGCTGGGCCCACAAACCAAGGGTGTGGGGGTTGTGACCAGGTATCCATCGCTCCAGTGCCCATAACTTTTGATCCGTAAGGAATTACCCGATGCACAACATACCTTTGGAAAGCTCTCCGAGAGCTCTATGACGTGGGTAGCAGGACAGCTTAGCTCCGCCTATTTTTGAATCCCAAAATTGAACATTTTCATCAGTTTCGGGTCACTTTTCTTCTTTTGCTCTGTTTTTCTGTCTCGGATCGTACGTCGTGGGCCGCAAAAACTACGACAACCTAATCCGTCACATTTCTGTTACCGAATCCCATGCATCTTTGGGAAAGAAAACTTTGCTTCACGTAGAGGCTGGGCCTGCAAACCGAGGGTGTGGGGCTTAGGACCAGGTCTCCGTCACTCCGGTGCTCATAACTTTTGATCCATAAAGAGCTACGCGGCGCATAGCACACCGTTGGAAAGCTCTCCGAGACCTCTACGATAGGCGCAGCAAGATTGCTTGGTTGCGCCTATTTTCAGAGCCCAAATTCGAACGATTTCATTAGTTTTGGGAAACTTTTCTTACTGGGCGCTGTTTTTTTGTCCCGGATCGTACGCCGTGGGCCGCAAAAAGGACGACAACCTAATCCATCACATTTCTATTACCGAATCCCAGGCATCTTGGGCAAGACAACTTTGCTTCACGTAGAGGCTGGGCCCGCAAACCGAGGGCATGGGACTTGGGACCAGGTCTCCGACGTGCTGGTGCCCATAACTTTTTATTCGTAAGGAGTTACGCGGCGCACAACATACCGTTGGAAAGCTTCCCGAGAGCTCTACTATGGAGGCAACAAGCCTGCTCAACTGCGCCTATTTTCGGAGCCCAAAAACGAACGTTTTGATCAATTTCGGGATACTTTTCTTCTTTTGCGCTGTTTTTTCGTCATTGATCGTACGTCGTGAGCTGCGAAAAGGACGATAACCTAATCCATCACATTTCTATTACCGAATCCCAGGCATCTTGGGCAAGACAACTTCACTTCACGTAGAGGCTGGGCCCACAAATTGAGGGTGTAGGGTTGTGACCAGGTATCCATCGCTCCAGTACCCATAACTTTTGATCTGTAAGGAGTTACCCGGCGCACAACATACCGTTGGAAAGCTCTCCGAGTGCTCTACAACGGGGGTAGCAGGACTGCTTAGTTCCGCCTATTTTTGAATCCCAAAATCAAATATTTTCATCAGTTTCGGGTCACTTTTCTTCTTTTGCGCTGTTTTTTCATCCCGGATCGTACGTCGTGGGCCGCGAAAAGGACAACAACCTAATCCATCACATTTCTGTTACTGAATCCCAGGCATCTTGGGCAAGACAACTTTGTTTCACGTAGAGGCTGGGCCCGCAAATCGAGGGCGTGGGGCTTGGGACCCAGTCTCCGTCGCTCCGGTGCCCATAACTTTTGATCAGTAAGGAGTTACGCGGCGCACAGCATACCGTTGGAAAGCTCTCCGAGATCTCTACAACGGGCGCAGCAAGCTTGCTTGGCTGCTCCTGTTTTCAGAGCCCAAATTCGAATGATTTCATCAATTTTGGGAAACTTTTCTTATTGGGCGCTGTTTTTTCATCCCGGATCGTACGTCGTGTGCCGCAAAAAGAACGAAAACCTAATCCATCACATTTCTATTACCGAATCCCAGGCATCTTGGGCATGACAACTTTGCTTCACGTAGAGGCTGGGCCCGCAAACTGAGGGCGAGGGGCTTGGAACCAGGTCTCCGACTCTCCGGTGCCCATAACTTTTTATTCGTAAGGAGTTACGCGGCGCACAACATACCGTTGGAAAGCTCTCCGAGAGCTCTACGACGGGGACAACAAGCCTGCTCGGCTGCGCCTATTTTTAGAGCCCAAAAATGAATGTTTTTATCAGTTTCGGGGCACTTTTTTTCTTTTGCGCTGTTTTTCCGTCACTGATCGTACGTTGTGAGCTACAAAAAAGATGAGAACCTAATCCATCACATTTCTATTACCGAATCCCATGCATCTTGGGCAAGACAACTTTGCTTCACAAAGAGGCTGGGCCCGCAAACCGAGGGTGTGGGGCTTGAGACCAAGTATCTGTCGCTCTGGTGCCCATAACTTTTGATCCGTAAGGAGTTACGCGGCGCACAGCATACCGTTGGAAAGCTCTCCGAGAGCTCTACGATGGGCGCAACAAGCCTGCTCGACTGTGCCTATTTTCGGAGCCCAAAAATGAACGTTTTAATCAGTTTCGAGATACTTTTCTTCTTTTGCGCTATTTTTCTGTCCCGGATCGTACGTCGTGGGCCGCGAAAAGGACTACAACCTAATCCATCACATTTATGTTACCGAATCCCAGGCATCTTGGGCAAGACAACTTTGCTTCACGTAAAGGCTGGGCCAACAAACCAAGGGCATAGGACTTTGGATCAGGTCTCCGTCGCTCCGGTGCCCATAACTTTTGATCCGTGAGCAGTTACGCGGCGCACAACATACCGTTGGAAAGCTCTCCGAGAGATCTACAACAAGCACAACAAGCCTGCTTGGCTGCGCCAATTTTTGGAGCCCAAAATCTAATATTTTCATCAGCTTCGGGACACTTTTCTTCTTTTGCGCTATTTTTCCATCTTGAATCGTACGTCGTGTACCGCGAAAAGGACGACAACCTAATCCATCACATTTCTATTACTGAATTCCACTTCACCTTGGGCAAGACAACTTCACTTCACGTAGAGGCTGGGCCAGCAAATTGAGGGTGTGAGGCTTGTGACCAGGTATTTTTCGCTTTGGTACCCTAACTTTTGATCTGGAAGAAGTTACACGGCGCACAACATATCGTTGGAAAGCCCTCCGAGAGCTCTACGATGAGGGTAGCAAGCCTGCTTGGCTGCACCTGTTTTCAGAGCCCAAATTCGAACGATTTCATCAGTTTCGGGACACCTTTCTTACTTTGCGTTATTTTTCCATCCCGGATCGTACGTCGTGGGCCGCGAAAAAGACGACAACCTAATCCATCACATTTCTATTACCGAATCCCAGACATCTTGGGCAAGACAACTTTGCTTCACGTAAAGGCTGGGCCCGCAAACCGAGGGCGTGGGGCTTGGGACCAGGTCTTCGACGCTCCGGTGCCCATAACTTTTATCTCTAAGGAGTTACGCGGCGCACAACATACCGTTGGAAAGCTCTCCAAGAGCTCTACGATGGGGGCAACAAGCCTGCTTGGCTGCGCATATTTTCAGAGAACAAAAACGAACGTTTTCATCAGTTTCAGGACACTTTTCTTCTTTTGCGTTGTTTTTCGGTCACAGATCGTACGTCATGAGCTGCGAAAAGGACGACAACCTAATCCATCACATTTCTATTACCGAATCCCATTCATCTTGGACAAGACAACTTTGTTTCACATAGAGGCTGGCCCTGCAAACCGAGGGCGTGGGGCTTGTGACTAGATATCCATCGCTTCGGTGCCCTAACTTTTGATCCGCAATGAGTTACGCGGCGCACAACATATCGTTGGAAAGCTCTCCGAGAGCACTACGACGAGTGCAACAAGCTTGCTTGGCCGCGCCTATTTTTTGGAGCCAAAAATTGAACATTTTCATCAGTTTTAGGACACTTTTCTTCTTTTGCGCTGTTTTTGCATCCCAGATCATACGTCGTGAGCCGTGAAAAGGACGACAACCTAATCTATCACATTCCTATTACTGAATCCTACGGCACCTTGGGCAAGACAACTTCATTTCACGTAGAGGTTGGGCTCGCAAATCGAGGGCATGGGACTTGTGACCAGGTATTTGTCGCTTCGGTGCCCTAACTTTTGATCTATAAGGAGTTGCGCAACGCACAACATACCGTTGGAAAGCCCTCCGAGAGTTCTACGATTTTATCAGTTTCAGGACACTCTTCTTACTTTGAGCTATTTTTTCATCCCGGATCGTACGTCATGGGCCGCAAAAAGGACGACAACTTAATCCATCACATTTCTATTACCGAATCCCAAGCATCTTGGGCAAGACAACTTTGCTTCACGTAGAGGCTGCGACCGCAAACCGAGGGCGTGGGGCTTGGGATCAGGTTTCCGACGCTCCGGTGCCCATAACATTTTATCCATAAAGAGTAACGCGGCGCACAGCATACCGTTGGAAAGCTCTACGAGAGCTCCACGACGGGGACAGCAAGTCTGGTCAGCTGCGCCTATTTTCGAAGCCCAAAAATGAATGTTTTTATCACTTTCGAGACACTTTTCTTCTTTTGCGCTATTTTTTCGTGAAAGATCGTACGTCATGAGCTGCGAAAAGGATGACAACCTAATCCATCATATTTCTATTACCGAATCCTAGGCATCTTGGCCAAGAAAACTTTGCTTCACATAGAGGCTGGGCCTGCAAACCGAGGGTGTGGGGCTTGATACCATGTATCCGTCGCTCCGGTGCCCATAACTTTTGATCCGTAAGGAGTAACGCGGCGCACAGCATACCGTTGGAAAGCTCTACGAGAGCTCCACGACGGGGACAGCAAGTCTGGTCAGCTGCGCCTATTTTCGAAGCCCAAAAATGAATGTTTTTATCAGTTTCGAGACACTTTTCTTCTTTTGCGCTATTTTTTCGTGAAAGATCGTACGTCATGAGCTGCGAAAAGGATGACAACCTAATCCATCACATTTCTATTACCGAATCCCAAGCATCTTGGGCAAGATACTTTGCCTCACATAGAGGCTGGGCTTGCAAACTGAGGGTGTGGGGCTTGAGACTAGGTATTCGTCGCTCCGGTGCCCATAACTTTTGATCCGTAAGGAGTTACGCGGCGCACAGCATACCGTTGGAAAGCTCTCTTAGAGCTCTACGACAGCGGCAACAAGACCGCTCGGCTGCACCTACTTTCGGAGCCCAAAATTGAACGTTTTCATCTATTTCGGGACACTTTTCCTCTTTTGTGCTGTTTTTCTAGCACGAATCGTACGTTGTGAGTTGCGAAAAGGATGACAACCTAATCCATCACATTTCTATTACTAAATCCCAAGCATCTTGGGCAAGACAACTTTGCTTCACATAGAGGCTGGGCCTGCAAACCGGGGGCGTGGGGCGTGAGACCAGGTATCTGTCTTTCCGGTGCCCTTAACTTTTGATCCGTAGGAAGTTACGCGGCGCGCAACATACCGTTGGAAAGCTGTCTGAGAGCTCTACGACTAGGGAAGCAAGCCTTCTAGGCTGCGCCTATTTTTGGTGCCCAAAATTGAACGTTTTTATCAGTTTCGGGACACTTTTCTTCTTTTGCGTTGTTTTTCCATCCCGGATCGTACGCCGTGAGCCGCGGAAAGGACAACAACCTAATCCATCACATTTCTATAACTAAATCCCACAACACCTTGGGCAAGACAACTTCAATTCATTTAGAGGCTGGGCTCGCAAACCGAGGGCGTAGGGCTTGTGACCAGGTTTCCGTCGCTCCGGTGCCCATAACTTTTGATCCGTAACGAGTTATGCGGCGTACAGCATACCGTTGGAAAGCTCTCCGAGAGCTCTACGATGGGGACAACAGGCCTTCTTGGCTACGCCGATTTTTGGAACCCAAAATTGAATATTTTCTTCAGTTTCGGGACACTTTTCTTCTTTTGCGTCGTTTTTTCATCCCGGATCGTACGTCGTGAGCCGCGGAAAGGACAACAACCTAATCCATCATATTTCTATTACTGAATCCCACGACACCTTGGGCAAGACAACTTTACTTCACGTAGAGGCTGGGCTCGCAAACCGAGGACGAGAGGTATGTGACCAGGTATCCGTCGCTCCGGTGCCCATAACTTTTGATCCGTAAGGAGTTACGTGGCGCACAACATACCGTTGGAAATGTCTCCGAGAGCTCTACGACGAGGGCAGCAAGCCTGCTCTGCTGTGCCAATTTTTGAATCCAAAAATTGAACATTTTCATCAGTTTCATGTCACTTTTCTTCTTTTGCGCTGTTTTTTTGTCCAGGATCGTATGTCGTGGGCCGCAAAAAGGACGACAACCTAATCCATCACATTTCTGTTACCGAATCCTAGGCATCTTAGGGAAGACAACTTTGCTTCACGTAGAGGCTGGGCCCGTAAACCGAGGGCGTAGGGCTTAGAACCAGGTCTCCGTCGCTCCGATGCCCATAAGTTTTGATCCGTAAGGAGTTACGCGGCGCACAGCATACCGTTGGAAAGCCCTCCGAGAGCTCTACGACTGGCGCAGCAAGCCTGCTCGGCTGCTCCAATTTTTTGAGCCCAAAATTGAACGTTTTCATCAGCTTTTGGATACTTTTCTTCTTTTGCGTTGTTTTTGCATACCGGATTGTATGTCGTGAGCCGCGAAAAAGACGACAACCTAATCCATCCCTTTTCTATTACTGAATCCCACAACACCTTGGGCAAGACAACTTCGCTTCACGTAGAGGCTGGCCCTGCAAACCGAGGGCGTGGGGCATGTAACCAGGTATCCGTCGCTTCGGTGCCCTAACTTTTGATCCGTAAGGAGTTACACGGCGCACAACATACTGTTGGAAAGCTCTCCGAGAGCTCTAAGACGAGGGCAGCAAGCCTGCTTAGCAGCGCCTATTTTTGGAGCCCAAAATCGAATGTTTTTATCATTTTCGGGATACTTTTTTTCTTTTGAGTTGTTTTTCCTTCCTGGATCGTACGTCGTGAGCAGTGAAAAGGACGACAACCTAATCCATCACATTTCTATTACTGAATCCCATGGCACCTTGGGTAAGACAACTTCACTTCATGTAGAGGCTAGGCCAGCAAACCGAGGGCGTGGGGCTTGTGACCAGGTATCTGTCGCTTCGGTGCCCTAACTTTTGATCCGTAAAGAGTTACGCAGCGTACAACATACCGTTGGAAAGCTCTCTGAGAGCTCTACGACGGGGGCAATAAGCCTGCTTGGCTGCGCCTATTTTTAGATCCCAAATTTGAAGGATTTCATCAGTTTCGGGACACTTTTCTTATTTTGCGCTGTTTTTCGGTCTCGAATCGTACGTGATGGGCCGCGAAAAGGACGACAACCTAATCCATCACATTTCTATTACCGAATCTCAGTCATCTTGGGCAAGATAACTTTGCTTCACGTAGAGGCTGGCCCCGCAAACCGACGGTGTGGCGCTTGGGACCAGGTCTCTGACGCTCCGGTGCCCATAACTTTTTATCAGTAAGGAGTTACGCGGTGCACAGCATACCGTTGGAAAGCTCTCCGAGAGCTCTACGACGGGGGCAACAAGTCTACTAGGCTGCGCCAATTTTTGAAGCCCAAAAATGAACGTTTTCATCAATTTTGGGACACTTTTCTTCTTTTGTGCTGTTTTTCCATCACGGATCGTACGTCGTGAGCTGCGTAAAGGACGACCACATTTCTATTACCGAATCCTAGGCATCTTGGGCAAGACAACTATGCTTCACATAGAGGTTGGGCCCACAAACCGAGGGCGTGGGGCTTGTGACCAGGTATCCGTCGCTCTAGTGCCCGTAACTTTTGATCCGAAAAGAGTTACGTGGCGCACAGCATACCGTTGGAAAGCTCTCCGAGAGCTCTACGATGGGGGCAGTGAGCTTGCTCGGCTGCGCCTATTTTTGGAGCCCAAAATTGAAAGTTTTCATCAGTTTCGGTACACTTTACTTCTATTGCGTTATTTTTCCATCCCGGATCGTACGTCGTGATTCGCGAAAAGGACAACATCCTAATCCATCACATTTCTATTACTAAATCTCACGGTACCTTGGGCTAGACAACTTCACTTCACGTAGAGGCTAGGCCCCCAAACCGAGGGCGTGGGGCTTGTGACCAGGTATCCGTCGCTCCGGTGCCCATACTTTTGATCCGTAATGAGTTACGCGGCGCACAGCATACCTTTGGAAAGCTCTCCGAGAGCTCTACTACGGGGCAGCAAGCCTGCTCGACTGCGCCTATTTTTGAAACCCAAAATTGAACGTTTTCATCATTTTCGGGACACTTTTCTTCTTTTGCTGGTTTTTCCATCCCGGATCATACGTCGTTAGTCGCGAAAAAGACGACAACCTAATCCATCATATTCTATTACCGAATCAGATGGTACCTTGGGTAAGACAACTTCACTTCACGTAGAGGCTGGGCCCGCAAACCGAGGGCGTGGGGCTTGTGACCAGGTATCCGTCGCTACGGTGCCCATAACTTTTGATTCGTAATGAGTTACGCGTCGCACAGCATACCTTTTGAAAGCTCTCCGAGAGCTCTACTACGGGGCAGCAAGCCTGCTCGGCTGCGCCTATTTTCGGAACCCAAAATTGAACGTTTTCATTAGTTTCAGGACACTTTTATTCTTTTGCCTATTTTTTCATCCCGGATTGTACGTCATTAGCCGCGAAAAAGACGACAAACTAATCCATCACATTTCTATTACCGAATCACATGGTACCTTGGGTAAGACAACTTCACTTCACGTAGAGGCTGGGCCAGCAAACCGAGGGCTTGGGGCTTATGACCAGGTATCCGTCGCTCCAGTGCCCATAACTTTTGATCCGTAAGGAGTTACGTGGTGCACAGCATACCGTTGGAAAGATCTCTGAGAGCTCTGCAACGGGGGCAGCAAGCCTACTCAGCTGCGCCTATTTTCGGAGACCCAAATTGAATGTTTTCATCAGTTTCGGGACACTTTTTTTCTTTTGCGCTGTTTTTCCATCCCCGATCGTACGTCGTGAGCCGCGAAAAGGACAACAACCTAATCCATCACATTTCTATTACTGAATTCCACGACACCTTGGGCAAGATAACTTCACTTCATGTAGAGGCTGGGCTCGCAAACCGAGGGCTTAGGGCTTGTGACCAGGTATCCGTCGCTCCAATGCCCATAACTTTTGATCCGTAAGGATTTACGCGGCGTACAGCATACCGTTGGAAAGCTCTCCGAGAGCTCTACGACGGCGGCAGCAAGCCTGCTCAGCTGCGCCTATATTTGGAGCCCAAAATTGTACATCTTCATCAGTATCGACACACTTTACTTCTTTTGCGCTATTTTTCCATCTCGGATCGTACGTCGTGAGCCGCGAAAATGACGACAATCTAATCCATTACATTTCTATTACCGAATCCCATGGCATCTTGGGCAAGACAACTTCACTTCACGTAGAGGCTGGGCCCAAAACCGAGGGCGTGGGGCTTGTGGCCAGGTATCCGTCGCTCCGGTGCCCATAACTTTTGGTCCGTAAGGAGTTACGCTGTGCACAACATACAGTTGGAAAGCTCTCCGAGAGCTCTACGACGGGGGCAGCATGCCTGCTTTGCTTCACCTATTTTTGGATCCCAAAATTGAACGTTTTCATCTATTTCGGGTCACTTTTCTTCTTTTGCGCTGTTTTTCTATCCCGGATGGTACGTTGTGGGCCGCAAAAAGAACGAAAACCTAATCCATCACATTTCTATTACCGAATCCCAGGCATCTTGGGTAAGACAACTTTGCTTCACGTAGAGGCTGGGCCCGTAAATCGAGAGCGTAGGGCTTGGGGCCATGTAAGGTTCGACCTCGATTTGCGTGCGATACCTCATTTTGTGTGCCCTAACCTAGATTTGCGTGCCTTGACCTAGGTTTAAGAGTCGTGTTTTGTTTTGTGTGCCTTGCATTGAATTACGTGCATTCATTTAGGGTTGCATGAATTTGCTTGGAAAATGTGCATTCATCTCGTAGTTCGTGCCTTACCTCGTAGTGCATGCCCTAAACCTAGGAAAGCGTGCCCGCACGCTAATCAAGAGAGCATCTTACACAAAGCACTAGATTATTAATTAATCCTACAAACTCCACTAACCAATATTAAAATGCTAATTCAAATCACTAGAAGACGAAATTTCACCAAAAGCTAAACATTCTTATTCTTTATTCTTTATTCTTTTGCACATCCCAAACACACAATATAATAATGCTCAAAACATAACAAAAATTCAGATTGGAACACTAGCTTGGCCGACCACATGATGCATTGGACAAGAATTTGCATAATTCAAAAATCATACCTTGACAAGCCTATGACACAAAGCATAAAAAAATAACCTAAAACCCTACCCAATGCACCACACCCTCGGCCCACTCAATTGCCCATGCTAAGATGATTCAAAATATGCTCTTGAAGCCTTAGGCTGACACACTCACAATCACCAATACTTCATTCATTTCAAACTTCTCATTCTCTCATTTACACACTCTCTCTCGGCCTTGGCTGCAATCTTAGTCTCCATAGCTTAAGCTCATCATTCTAAAGCTCACCAAGACACTCAAGAACCCTAGGAAGCTCAACCAAGCAAGCTAGAAGCAAAGAGACATGCATGCAAGCTCATAGAACACTCATTCGGCCCTAGGTATGTTTGATAGCTTTTCTTCCATCTCCCTTTTGTTCTAACCACATGCACATACTAAGGACATGGTAACTCAGCTAGGAATTAAAGAAATCAAGAAATATCTCTCTGCCAAACAAGGAGAGAAGACCATTTGTGCATCTTCAAGAGTTTTGAGCATAATTTGTTGGAAATAGGCTAAGGTGAGGGTTAATCCTTTTTAAAAGCATTCAAAAAACCACATGCCTTCATATGTCTATTTTTATCTCTGTACTTGTGGTATGTGTGTGTACATGAGCTTTTGTAACCATGCATGGCAAGATATTTAGCTAGAATTTGAAGATAGGTGAAATCGCGAAAATGGCAGATTTCTGGCTTGTTAGAGCAAAGTGAATTTAACCTGGTAAATGATGTTGAAAATGCATGAAAATTGGTAGGTGACTATTTTTGCCAGTTCGGAGCATTTTTTGTAGAAATAGGCCAAGGCCAATTATGACTCTAAGGTCTCCAAAATGGCAAAACATCGAAGGGTGTCTAAATCTGGAAAATCTGGAAAATGAAGCAGGTTTTTGGCAGTTCACTGTCCCTGTAGAACGAACCAATTTTGACTTAGCAAATGATATCTAAAATGCATGAGATTTGGTAGGTAACTAAGATTTTTCAGCCCTGGACATTTTCGTCAGAAATAGACTAAGGCTAAATCGGACCCTAAGGCCCACAGAAATGACAAGTATTGAAATGTGTACAAATCTGGACAGTTTTGCGTAGTCTCACGGTTTTGGCTATAACTCTTGAATCCGAACTCCAAATGATGCAAGGTTTGTTTCTGGATTTAGTTCACTTAATAAGATTCAATTTGACATTCTTCTCACTAGAATTGGAGATTGTTTGCTTGTCTAAATGATTGTGGGAAAATAGACCATTGTAGTGAGATTTTTGTTTAGTGATATCCTTTGAAAATTATTGTAACTTCTCTTGTGGTATTGAATGCTTGGGATTGTGGCACTTGGATGTTGTGTGTACTGTTTTGGATGTTTGAGGATGTTTTAATCGATCAATTCATGGCTTGGGTTTAATTACTTGTAAACTTGTGGCTTAATCGCACGTGTAAGCATGAAACGAAACCCTATCTACTATGAAAACTTGCTAAGTGATGATCATATGATTAATGTGTCTAATTGTGTGATTAGTGGGCTGCCTAAGAAATATTAAGTAGACTTTTCTTGCACCCAGTCTTATGTGGACGTCGTTGCATGCTTGTATAAATTTATTACTTGATTACGTGAACCCCAAAATGAGTTATATGACTTGATTCACATGTGTTACATGGCTGTCCGTTTAATATTCATATCACTCCATGTGTCTTACAAGTGAAATTACCTGTCATAGCATGCCTTGTGTGTTTACTTGTCAACGTGCGATCTTATAACTGCTCGGAGGCAACCTACTTTGTTGTCCTCCTAATGTGATATGTTAAATGTTATAAATGTGCATGGCATACAAGGTTGCAACCTTTCATTGTGGCATGGTAGCGTTTCACGCACGCCGGGCGGCATCGGGCTTGCCGGTGCTACCGTGACTACCATGGTCTAATTCCCTCTCTCGCTTGGCATTCCACCCTCGGAGAGTTGGGTCGTAGGTTTTCGGGGTACATCCGGAGTACACCCAAATGGGAGCGATAAGTGGATTATTGAAGTCGGCCGCAACAATCGTATCGAAATCGATATTGAGAGCAAATGCTCACCGTATCCTTGAAATGATTGGTAATTGTATCTGTTGCTCAATTTGATTCTTATACTTTGCGTGCCTTACTACTTGTAATACGTGACATGTTTTCAAAAGGGGTTTTTCATAAGTTTAACCGGAAAAAGAGTTTTAAAATGTATTTCTCATTCCTCCTCACTGAGTTCATAAGGACTCACCCTCTTTATCATCTCAGGTGAAGAAGACCAGGAACAGGTACCCGAGGATAACGTGCCTATTGATGACTCCTTGGAGTGATTGCATGTCCTACTTGCCTTACGTGGTTGTGGCTGTTTTGTGAACAATATGTTGCTTTGAAGACTATTTCTTATGTTACTTGTTATCGTTATTGTAAATGATCCCCGTTGTAATTTGGGGTCAAATTTTGGTTTGTACTGATCGTAACTAGAGAGATACTCTTCTAGTCGTTTTGCTATCGCTACTTGGTTTAGTATCTATCACAGGCTTATGAGGTATTAGGTAAAAGGTAAGTAAAATGAATCTATCCAATCTTAAGCAGGTATTAATTGGTAAGCTAAGATCAACAGGTACTTTTGTAACAAGGATTGACAAACAAACGAGACATAGTTATCATGCTAGGTTGTTAATCAAGCGAGACTTCGAGATAACTAGTAGGCATTTCGATTGGTGATAAATAGTAACCTTAGTTGGAAATGAATTTGAGATTGAAAGTTCTGAGGTCTTAAAAAAAAAAAATTAGGTCAAACTAAAGAGCCCAATTACAGCCGTTATGCTGCCGGTTTTCCAGAGAATTTGTGGAGTTTAGGCTAACGTTAAATGTTAAACCTTCATGAACGATTAAGTACGTGAAAAGACTTGAATGTTTAGATCACACCCTAGTCTTACCCCTATAGGTCGGGTTGGGGCGTGACAAACCAGGTCTCCGTCGCTCCGGTGCCCATAACTTTTGATCCGTAAGGAGTTACGCGGCACACAGCATACCGTTGGAAAGCTCTCCGAGAGCTCTACGATGGGGGCAGCAATCCTGCTTGGCTGCACCTATTTTCAGAGCCCAAAATGGAACATTTTCATTAGTTTCGGGACACTTTCCTTCTTTTGTGCTGTTTTTCCATCCCGGATGGTACGTCGTGAGTCGCAAAAAGGACAACAACCTAATCCATCACATTTCTATTACTGAATCCCACGGCACCTTAGGCAAGACAACTTCGATTCACGTAGAGGATGGGCTCGCAAACCGAGGTCGTGGGGCTTAGGACCAGGTCTCCGTCGCTTTGGTACCCACAACTTTTGATCCGTAAAGAATTACGCGGCGCACAACATACAGGTGGAAAGCTCTCCGAGAGCTCTACGACGGGGGAAGCAAGCCTGCTTGGCTATGCCTTTTTTCAAACCCCAAAATCAAACGTTTTCATCAGTTTTAGGACACTTTTCTTCTTTTGTGCTGTTTTTTCGTCCCGGATCGTACGTCGTGAGCCGCGAAAAGGACGACAACCTAATCTATCAAATTTCTATTACTAAATCCCATGATACCTTGGGCAAGATAACTTCACTTCACGTAGAGGCTGGGCCTGCAAACCGAGGGCGTGGGGCTTGCGACCAGGTACCCGTTGCGTCGGTGCCCGTAACTTTTGATCCGTAAGGAGTTACGCGGCGCACAGCATACCGTTGGAATGCTCTCTGAGAGCTCTACGATGGGGAAAGTAAACTTGCTCGGCTGTGCCTATTTTTGGTGACCAAATTCGAACGTTTTCATCAGTTTTGGGACACATTTCTTCTTTTGCACTGTTTTTCCATCCCGGATCATACGTCGTGAGCTGCGAAAAGGACGACAACCTAATCCATCACATTTCTATTACCGAATCCCACGGCACCTTGGGTAAGACAACTTCACTTCACGAAGAGGCTGGGCCCGCAAACCGAGGGCGTGGGGCTTGGGTCCAGGTCTCCGACGCTCCGGTACCCATACTTTTGATCTGTAAGGAGTTAGCGGCGCACAGCATACTGTTGAAAAGCTCTCCGAGAGCTCCACGATGGGGTTAGCAAACCTGCTTGGCTACGCCTATTTTCGGTGCCCAAAATTGGACGTTTTCATCAGTTTCGGGACACTTTCCTTCTTTTTCGCTGTTTTTTCATCTCGGATCGTACGTCGTGAGCCGCGAAAAGGACAACAACCTAATCCATCACATTTCTATTACTGAATCCCACGGCACCTTGGGCAAGACAACTTCACTTCACGTAGAGGCTGGGCACGCAAATCGTGGGCTTGGGGCTTTTGACCAGGTATCCGTCGCTCCGACACCCATAACTTTTGATCCGTAAGGAGTTACGCAGCGCATAGCTTACCGTTGGAAAGCTCTCCGAGAGCTCTACGACGGGCCAAGCAAGCCTGCTCGGCCGCACCTATTTTCGGACCACAAAATTGAACGTTTTCATCAGTTTCTAGACACTTTTCTTCTTTTGCGCTGTTTTTCCATTCCGGATCGTACGTCTTGAACTGCGAAAAGGACGAATACCTAATCCATTACATTTCTATTACCGAATCCCATGGCACATTGGGCAAGACAACTTCACTTCACGTAGAGACTGGGCCCACAAACCGAGGGCGTGGGGCTTGTGACCAGGTATCCGTCGCTCTGGTGCCAATAACTTTTGATTTGTAAGAACTTACGAGGCGCACAACATACAGTTGGAAAGCTCTTTGAGAGCTCTACGACGTGGGCAGTAGGCTTGCTCGGTTGCGCCTATTTTCGGAGCCCAAAATCGAACGTTTTCATCAGTTTTGGGTTACTTTTCTTCTTTTGCTCTGTTTTTTCGTCCCGGATCGTACGTCGTGTGCAGCGAAAAGGACGACAACCTAATCCATAACATTTCTATTACCGAATCCCATGCATCTTGGGCAAGAGAACTTTGTTTCACATAGAGGCTGGGCCTGCAAACCAATGGTGTGGGGCTTGCGACCAGGTCTCCGTCGCTCCTGTGCCCATAACGTTTGATCCATAAGGAGTTACCCGGTGCATAGCATACGGTTGGAAAGCTCTACGAGAGCTCTACGATGGAGGCAGCAAGCCTTCTTGGCTGCACCTATTTTCAGAGCCCAAAATCGAACGTTTTCATCAGCTTCGGGATAATTTTCTTCTTTTTCGCTGTTTTTCCATCCTGGATCGTACGTCGTGAGCCGCGAAAAGAACGACAACCTAATCCATCACATTTCTATTACTGAATCCAATGGCACCTTGGGCAAGACAACTTCACTTCACGTAGAGGCTGGGCCAGCAAATCGAGGGTGTGGGGCTTGTGACCAGGTATCCGTCGCTCCAGTGACCATACCTTCTGATCCGTAAGGAGTTACGCGGCGTACAGCATGCCGTTGGAAAGCTCTTTGAGAACTCTACAATAGGGGCAACATGGCATCTTGGCTGCGCCTATTTTCGGAGCACAAAATTGAACGATTTCATCTGTTTCGGGATATTTTACTTCTTTTGCGCTATTTTACCGTTCCAGATCGTACGTTGTGGGCCACGAAAAGGACGACAACTTAATCCATCACATTTCTATTACTGAATCCCATGGCACCTTGGGCAAGACAACTGCACTTCACGTAGAGGCTGGGCCCGCAAACCGAGGGTGTGGGGCTTGAGACCAGGTCTCCGTTGCTCCTGTGCCCATAACTTTTGATCCGTAAGGAGTTACCTGGCGCACATCATACCGTTGGAAAGCTCTACGAGAGCTCTACGATGGGGGTAGCAAGCCTGCTTGGCTGTGCCTATTTTCGGAGCAAAAAATCGAACGATTTCATCTATTTCGGGACACTTTTCTTCTTTTACGCTGTTTTACCGTTCCGGATCATACGTCATGAGCTGTGAAAAGGAAGATAACCTAATCCATCCCATTTCTATTACTGAATCCCATGGCACCTTGGGCAAGACAACTTCACTTCACATAGAGGCTGGGCCCGCAAACCGAGGGTATGGGGCTTGTGACCAGGTATCCATCGCTCTGGTGCCCATAACTTTTGTTCCGTAAGGAGTTACGCGGCGCACAGCATGCCGTTGGAAAGCTCTCCGAGAGCTCTACGATAGAGGCAGCAAGGCAGCTTGGCTGTGCCTATTTTTGGAGCACAAAATCGAACGATTTCATCTATTTCGGGACATTTTTCTTCTTTTGTGCTGTTTTACCGTTCTGAATCGTACGTCGTGGGCGGCAAAAAGGACGACAACCTAATCCATCACATTTCTATTACCGAATCCTAGGCATCTTGGGCGAGACAACTTTGCTTCACGTAGAGGCTGGGCCCCCAAACCGAGCGCGTGGGGCTTGGGACCTGGTCTCCGTCGCTCCGGTACCCATAACTTTTGATTCGTAAGGAGTTACGCGGAGCACAGCATACCGTTGGAAGGCTCTCTGAGAGCTCTACGACGTGGGTAGCAAACCTGCTCGGCTGCGCCGGTTTTTCGAGCCCAAAATCGAACATTTTTATCAGTTTTGGGATACTTTTCTTCTTTTGCGCTGTTTTTCTATCCCGGATCGTACGTCGTGTGCCGCGAAAAGGACGAAAACCTATTCCATCAAATTTCTATTATTGAATCCCACGGAACCTTGGGCAATAAAACTTCACTTCACGTAGAGGCCGAATCCGCAAATCGAGGGCGTGGTGTTTGTGATCAGGTATCCGTCGCTTCGGTGCCCTAACTTTTGATCCGTAAGGAGTTACGCGGCGCACAGCATACCGTTGGAAAGCACTCCAAGAGCTCTACGACGGGGGTAACAAGCCTACTCGGTTGCGTATATTTTTGGATCCCAAAATCGAACGTTTTCATCAGTTTCGGGACACTTTCCTTCTTTTGCGCTATTTTTCCATCCCGGATCATACGTCGTGAGGCGCGAAAAGGACGACAAACTAATCCATCACATTTCTATTACCGAATCCCACGGCACATTGGGCAAGACAATTTCACTTAACATAGAGGCTGGGCCGGCAAACTGAGGGCGTGGGGCTTGGGTCCAAGTCTCCGTCGCTCCGGTGCCCATAACTTTTCATCCGAGAGGAGTTACGCAGTGCACAACATACCGTTGAAAAGCTCTCCAAGAGCTCTACAACGAGGGCAACAAACGATGCTTGGCTGCCCCTTTTCTCGGAGCCCAAAATCAAATGTTTTCATCAGTTTCAGGATACTTTTCTTCTTTTGAGCTGTTTTTCCATCCCGGATCGTACGTCGTGAGCCGTGAAAAGGACAACAACCTTATCCATCACATTTCTATTACTGAATCCCACGGCATCTTGGGCAAGAAAACTTCACTTCACATAGAGGCTGGGCCCGCAAACCGAGGTCGTGTAGCTTGTGACCAGGTATCCGTCGCTCCGGTGCCCATAACTTTTGATCCGTAAAGAGTTACGCAGCGCACAACATACCGTTGGAATGCTCTCCGAGAGCTCTACGACAAGGGCAACAAGCCTGCTCTGCCACGCCTATTTTTGGAGCCCAAAATCGAACGTTTTCATTAGTTTCAGGACACTTTTCTTCTTTAGCGCTGTTTTTCCATCAAGGATCGTACATCGTGAGCTACGAAAAGGATTACTACCTAATCCATCACATTTCTATTACCGAATCCCACGGCACCTTGGGCAAGACAACTCACTTCACGTAGAGGTTGGGCCCACAAGCCGATGGCGTAGGGCTTGGGTCTAGGTCTCTGTCGCTCCAGTGCCCATAACTTTTGATCCGTAAGGAGTTACACGGCGCACAGCATACCGTTGGAAAGCTCTCCGAGAGCTCTAAGATGGGGGCAGCAAGCCTGCTCGGCTGCGCCTATTTTTGGAGCCCAAAATTGAACGTTTTCATCAGTTTCGGGACACTTTTCTTCTTTTGCGCTGTTTTTCCATCCTGGATCGTACGTCTTGATCCGCGAAAAGGACGACATCCTAATCCATCACATTTCTATTATCGAATCCCAAACATCTTGGGCAAGACAACTTTGCTTCACGTAGAGGCTGGGCCCACAAACTGAGGGCGTGGGGCTTAGGACTAGATCTCCGACGCTCCGGTGCCCGTAACTTTTGATCCGTAAGGAGTTACGCGGCGCACAGCATACCGTTGGAATGCTCTCTGAGAGCTCTACGATGGGGAAAGTAAACTTGCTCGGCTGTGCCTATTTTTGGTGACCAAATTCGAACGTTTTCATCAGTTTTGGGACACATTTCTTCTTTTGCACTGTTTTTCCATCCCGGATCATACGTCGTGAGCTGCGAAAAGGACGACAATCTAATCCATCACATTTCTATTACTGAATCCCACGGCACCTTGGGTAAGACAACTTCACTTCATGTAGAGGCTGGGCCCGCAAACCGAGGGCGTGGTGCTTGGGTCCACGTCTCCGACGCTCCGGTGCCCATACTTTTGATCCGTAAGGAGTTAACGGCGCACAGCATACTGTTGAAAAGCTCTCCGAGAGCTCTACGACGGGGTTAGCAAGCCTGCTTGGCTGCGCCTATTTTTGGTGCCCAAAATTGGACGTTTTCATCAGTTTCGGGACACTTTTCTTCTTTTTCGCTGTTTTTTCATCTCGGATAGTACGTCGTGAGCCGCGAAAAGGGCAACAACCTTATCCATCACATTTCTATTACTGAATCCCATGGCACCTTGGGCAAGACAACTTCACTTCACGTAGAGGCTGGGCTCGCAAATCGTGGGCTTGGGGCTTTTGACCAGGTATCCGTTGCTCCGACACCCATAACTTTTGATCCGTAAGGAGTTACGCGGCGCATAGCTTACCATTAGAAAGCTCTTCGAGAGCTCTACGACAGGCCAAGCAAGCCTGCTCGGCCGCATCTATTTTTGGACCCCAAAATTGAATGTTTTCATCAGTTTCGAGACACTTTTCTTCTTTTGTGCTGTTTTTCCATCCCGGATCGTACGTCTTGAACTGCGAAAAGGACGAATACCTAATCCATTACATTTCTATTACCGAATCCCATGGCACCTTGGGCAAGACAACTTCACTTCACGTAGAGACTGGGCCCACAAACCGAGGGTGTGGGGCTTGTGACCAGGTATCCGTCGCTCTGGTGCCCATAACTTTTGATTTGTAAGAAGTTACGAGGCGCACAACATACAGTTGGAGAGCTCTCTAAGAGCTCTACGACGTGGGCAGTAGGCTTGCTCGGTTGCTCCTGTTTTCGGAGCCCAAAATCGAATGTTTTCATCAGTTTTGGGTTACTTTTCTTCTTTTGCTCTGTTTTTCCGTCCCGGATCGTACGTCGTGGGCAGCGAAAAGGACGACAACCTAATCCATAACATTTCTATTACCGAATCCCATGCATCTTGGGCAAAAGAACTTTGTTTCACATAGAGGCTAGGCCCGCAAACCAAGGGTGTGGGGCTTGGGACCAGGTCTCCGTCGCTCCTGTGTCCATAACGTTTGATCCGTAAGGAGTTACCCGGTGCATAGCATACGGTTGGAAAGCTCTACGCGAGCTCTACGATGGAGGCAGCAAGCCTTCTTGGCTGCACCTATTTTCAGAGCCCAAAATCGAACGTTTTCATCAGCTTCGGGATAATATTCTTCTTTTTCGCTGTTTTTCCATCCTGGATCGTACGTCGTGAGCCGCGAAAAGGACGACAACCTAATCCATCACATTTCTATTACTGAATCCAATGGCACCTTGGGCAAGACAACTTCACTTCACATAGAGGCTGGGCCCGCAAATCGAGGGTGTGGGGCTTGTGACCAGGTATCCGTCGCTCCGGTGACCATACCTTTTGATCCGTAAGGAGTTACACGGCGTACAGCATGCCGTTGGAAAGCTCTTTGAGAGCTCTACAATGGGGGCAACATGGCAGCTTGGCTGCGCCTATTTTCGGAGCACAAAATTGAACGATTTCATCGGTTTCGGGATATTTTTCTTCTTTTGCGCTATTTTACCGTTCCGAATCGTACGTTGTGGGCCACGAAAAGGACGACAACCTAATCCATCATATTTCTATTACTGAATCCCATGGCACCTTGGGCAAGACAACTGCACTTCACGTAGAGGCTGGGCCCACAAACCGAGGGTGTGGGGCTTGAGACCAGGTCTCCGTCGCTCCTGTGCCCATAACTTTTGATCTGTAAGGAGTTACTCGACGCACAGCATACCGTTGGAAAGCTCTACGAGAGCTCTACGATGGGGGTAGCAAGCCTGCTTGGCTGTGCCTATTTTCGGAGCAAAAAATTGAACGATTTCATCTATTTCGGGACACTTTTCTTCTTTTACGCTGTTTTACCGTTCCGGATCATACGTCATGAGCCGCGAAAAGGAAGACAACCTAATCCATCCCATTTCTATTACTGAATCCCATGGCACCTTGGGCAAGACAACTTCACTTCACATAGAGGCTGGGCCCGCAAACCGACGGTATGGGGCTTGTGACCAGGTATCCATCGCTCTGGTGCCCATAACTTTTGTTCCGTAAGGAGTTACGCGGCGCACAGCATGCCGTTGGAAAGCTCTCCGAGAGCTCTACGATAGGGGCAGCATGGCAGCTATGCTGTGCCTATTTTTGGAGCACAAAATCGAACAATTTCATCTATTTCGGGACATTTTTCTTCTTTTGTGCTGTTTTACCGTTCTGGATCGTACGTCGTGGGCCGCAAAAAGGACGACAACCTAATCCATCACATTTCTATTACCGAATCCCAGGCATCTTGGGCAAGACAACTTTGCTTCTCGTAGAGGCTGGGCCCCCAAACCGAGGGCGTGGGGCTTAGGACTTGGTCTCCGTCGCTCCGGTACCCATAACTTTTGATTCGTAAGGAGTTACGTGGAGCACAGCATACCGTTGGAAGGCTCTCTGAGAGCTCTACGACATGGGTAGCAAACCTGCTCGGCTGCGCCGGTTTTTCGAGCCCAAAATTGAACATTTTCATTACTTTTGGGACACTTTTCTTCTTTTGCGCTGTTTTTCTATCCCGGATCGAACGTCGTGTGCCGCAAAAAAGACGAAAACCTATTCCATCAAATTTCTATTATTGAATCCCATGGCACCTTGGGCAAGAAAACTTCACTTCACGTAGAGGTCGGGTCCGCAAATCGAGGGCGTGGTGCTTGTGATCAGGTATCCGTCGCTTCGGTGCCCTAACTTTTGATCCGTAAGGAGTTACGCGGCGCACAGCATACCGTTGGAAAGCACTCCAAGAGCTCTACGACGGGGGTAACAAGCCTACTCGGTTGCGTATATTTTTGGATCCCAAAATCGAACATTTTCATCAGTTTCGGGACACTTTCTTTCTTTTGCGCTATTTTTCCATCCCGGATCATACGTCGTGAGGCGCGAAAAGGACGACAAACTAATCCATCACATTTCTATTACCGAATCCCACGGCACATTGGGCAAGACAATTTCACTTAACATAGAGGCTGGGCCGGCAAACTGAGGGCGTGGGGCTTGGGTCCAAGTCTCCGTCGCTCCGGTGCCCATAACTTTTCATCCGAGAGAAGTTACGCAGTGCACAACATACCATTGGAAAGCTCTCCAAGAGCTCTACAACGGGGGCAACAAACAATGCTTGGCTGCCCCTTTTCTCGGAGCCCAAAATCAAATGTTTTCATCAGTTTCGGGACACTTTTCTTCTTTTGAGCTGTTTTTCCATCCCGGATCGTACGTCGTGAGCCGTGAAAAGGACAACAACCTTATCCATCACATTTCTATTACTGAATCCCACGGCATCTTGGGCAAGAAAACTTCACTTCACATAGAGGCTGGGCCCGCAAACCGAGGTCATGTAACTTGTGACCAGGTATCCGTCGCTCCGGTGCCCATAACTTTTGATCCATAAAGAGTTACGTAGCGCACAATATACCGTTGGAATGCTCTCCGAGAGCTCTACGACAAGGGCAACAAGCCTGCTCTGCCACGCCTATTTTTGGAGCCCAAAATCGAACGTTTTCATCAGTTTCAGGACACTTTTCTTCTTTTGCGCTGTTTTTCCATCAAGGATCGTACATCGTGAGCTACGAAAAGGATTACTACCTAATCCATCACATTTCTATTACCGAATCCCACGGCACTTGGGCAAGACAACTCACTTCACGTAGAGGCTGGGCCCGCAAACCGATGGCGTAGGGCTTGGGTCTAGGTCTCTGTCGCTCCAGTGCCCATAACTTTTGATCCGTAAGAAGTTACACGGCGCACAGCATACCGTTGAAAAGCTCTCCGAGAGCTCTAAGATGGGGCAGCAAGCCTGCTCGGCTGCGCCTATTTTTGGAGCCCAAAATTGAACGTTTTCATCAGTTTCGGGACACTTTTCTTCTTTTGCGCTGTTTTTCCATCCTGGATCGTACGTCTTGATCCGCGAAAAGGACGACATCCTAATCCATCACATTTCTATTACCGAATCCCAAACATCTTAGGCAAGACAACTTTGCTTCACGTAGAGGCTGGGCCCGCAAACTGAGGGCATGGGGCTTAGGACTAGATCTCCGACGCTCCGGTGCCCGTAACTTTTGATCCGTAAGGAGTTACGCGGCGCACAGTATACCATTGGAAAGCTCTCCGAGCGCTCTACGACGGGGGAAACAGGCCTGCTAGGCTGTGCCTGTTTTTGGAGCCCAAAAATGAACGTTTTCATCAGTTTCTAGACACTTTTCTTCCTTTGCGCTGTTTTTCCATCACGGATCGTACGTCGTGAGCTGCGAAAAGGACGACAACCTAATCCATCACATTTCTATTACCGAATCCCAAACATCTTCGGCAAGACAACTTTGCTTCACGTAGAGGCTGGGCCCGCAAATTGAGGGCTTGGGGCTTGTACCAGGTATCCGTCGCTCCCGTGCAGATAACTTTCAATTACCCAATCCCACGGCACCTTGGGAAAGACAACTTCACTTCACGTACAGGTTGGGCCCGCAAACAGAGGGCGTAGGGCTTGTGACCAGGTATCCGTCGCTCCGGTGCCCATAACTTTTGATCCGTATGGAGTTACGCGGTGCACAGCATACCGTTCGAAAGCTCTCCGAGAGCTCTACGACTGGGGCAGTAAGCCTGCTTGGCTGCATCTATTTTCAGAGCCCAAAATTGAACGTTTTCATTAGTTTTGGGACACTTTTCTTCTTTTGCACTATTTTTCCGTCCCGGATCGTACTCGTGAGCTGCGAAAAGGACGACAACCTAATCTATCACATTTTTGTTACCGAATTCCACGGCACATTGGATAAGACAACTTCACTTCACATAGAGGTTGGGCCTTTAAACCGAGTGCGTGGGGCTTGTGACCAAGTATCCGTCGCTCTGGTGCCTATAACTTTTGATCCGCAAAGAGTTACGCGGCGCACAACATACCGTTGGATAGCTCCCCAAGAGCTCTACTACGGGGGGACCAAGCATGCTCAGCTGCGTCAATTTTTGGAGCCCAAAATTGAACATTTTCTTCATTTTCTGGACACTTTTCTTCTTTTGTCCTGTTTTTTCGTCCCGTATCGTACGTCGTGAGCCGCGAAAAGGACGACAACCTAATCCATCACATTTTTATTACCGAATCCCACGGAACCTTGTGCAAGACAACTTCACTTCACGTAGAGATTGGGCCCGCAACAAAGGGCGTGGGGCTTGGGACCAGGTATCCGTTGCTCCGGTGACCTTAGCTTTTGATCCGTAAGGAGTTACGCGGCGTACAGCATACCGTTGGAAAGCTCTTTGAGAGCTTTGCAACGAGGGCACCTAGCCTGCTCAGCTGCGCCTGTTTTATGATCCTAAAATTGAACATTTTCATCAGTTTCGAGAAACTTTTCTTCTTTTACGCTGTTTTTTCGTCCCGTATCGTACGTCGTGAGCCTCGAAAAGGATGACATCCTTTTCCATCACATTTCTAGTACCGAATCACATGGCACCTTGGGCAAGACAACTTCACTTCAAATAGAGGCTGGGCCCGCAAACAGAGGGCGTGGGGCTTGTGACCAGGTATCCATCACTCCGGTGCTCATAATTTTTGATCCATAAGGAGTTACGCGGCGCACAGCATACCGTTGAAAAGCTCTCCGAGAGCTCTACGATGGGGGTACCAAGCTTGCTCAGCTGCGCGTGTTTTTGGAGCCCCAAACTGAACGTTTTCTTCAGTTTCGTTACACTTTTCTTCTTTTACGCAGATTTTTCATCCCGTATAGTACGTCGTGAGCCGCGAAAAGGAAGACAACCTAATCCATCTCATTTCTATTACCGAATCCCACGGCACCTTGGGCAAGACAACTTCACTTCACGTAGAGGCTGGGACCACAAACAGAGGGTGTGGGGCTTTTGACCAGGTATCCATCGCTCCGGTGCTCATAACTTTTGATCCGTAAAGAGTTACGCAGTTCACAGCGTACCGTTGGAAAGCTCTCCGAGAGATCTACGACGGGGGCACCAAGCTTGCTTGGTTGCGCCTGTTTTGGAGCCCAAAATCGAATGTTGTCATAAGTTTCGCTACATATTTCCTCTTTTGCGCAGTTTTTTCGTCCCGGTTCGTACGTCGTGAGCAGCGAAAAGGACGACAACCTAATCTATCACATTTCTATTATCGAATCCCATGGTACCTTGGGCAAGGCAACTTCACTTTGTGTAGAGACTGGGCCCGCAAACAATGGGCGTGGGGCGTGGGGCTTGTGACCAGGTATCCATCGCTCCGGTGCTCATAACTTTTGATCCGTAAGAAGTTATGTGGCGCACAGCAAACCGTTGGAAAGCTCTCCGAGAGCTCAACGATGGGGGCACCAAGCTGGGACAGCTGTGCCTATTTTTGAAGACCAAAATCGTACATTTTCATCAGTTTCGGGACACTTTTCTTTTTTTGCGCAGTTTTTCCATCCCGAATCCATCACATTTCTATTACCAAATCACACAGCACCTTGGGCAAGACAACTTCACTTGGCGTAGAGGCAGGGCCCGCAAACAGAGGGCGTGGGGATTGTGACCAGGTATCCGTCACTCCGGTGCTCATAACTTTTGATCCGTAAGGAGTTACGCGGCGCACAGCAAACCGTTGGAAAGCTCTCCGAGAGCTCAACGATGGGGGCACCAAGCTGGGACAGCTGTGCCTATTTTTGAAGACCAAAATCGTACATTTTCATCAGTTTCGGGACACTTTTCTTTTTTTGCGCAGTTTTTCCATCCCGAATCGTAGGTCGTGAGCAGCGAAAAGGACGACAACCTAATCCATCACATTTCTATTACTGTATGCCACGGTGCCTTGGGCAAGACGACTTCACTTCACGTAGAGGCGGGGCCCGCAAGCAGAGGGCGTGGGGCTTGTGACTAGGTATCCGTCGCTCCGGTGCTCATAACTTTTGATCCGTAAGGGGTTATGCGCCACACAGCATACCGTTGGAAAGCACTCTGAGAGCTCTACAATGGGGGCACCAAGCTGGCACAGCTGTGCCTATTTTCGGAACACAAAATCGAATATTTTCATCAGTTTCAGGATACTTTTCTTTTTTTGCACAATTTTTCAGTCCCGAATCGTACGTCGTGAGCCGCGAAAAGGACGACAACCTAATCCATCACATTTCTATTACCGAATGCCACTCCACCTTGGGCCAGAAAACTTCACTTCACGTAAAGGCTGGGCCCGCAAACAGAGGGCGTGGGGCTTGTGACTAGGTATCCGTCGCTCCGGTGCCCATAACTTTTGATTCGTAAAGAGTTACATGTCGCACAGCATACTGTTGGAAAGCTCTCCGAGAGCTCTACCACGGGGGCACCAAGCATGCTCGGCTGCGCCTATTTTTCGAGCCCAAAATCAAATGATTTCTTTAGTTTTGGGACAATTTTTCTTCTTTTGCGCTGTTTTTCTGACCTGGATTATACGTCGTGACCCGCGAAAAGCATGACAACCTAACCCATCACATTTCTATTACCTAATCACAAGGTACCTTGGGCAAGACAACTTCACTTCATGTAGAGGTTGGGCCCGCAAACAGAGGGCGTGGGGCTTGTGACTAGGTATCCGTCGCTCTGGTGCCCAAAACTTTTGATCCATAAGGAGTTACGTGGTATACAGCATAACGTTGAAAAGCTCTCTGAGAGCTCTACGAAGAGGGCACCAAACCTGCTTGGCTGCGCCACTTTTTGAAGCCCAAAATCAAACGTTTTCATCAGTTTTTTGACAGTTATCTTCTTTTGCGCAATTTTTTCGTCCCGTATCGTACGTCGTGAGACGCAAAAAGGACGACATTCTAATCCATCACATTTCTATTACCGAATCCCACGGCACCTTGGGCAAGACAACTTCACTTCACGTAGAGGCTAGGCTCGCAAACAAAGGGCGTGGGGCTTGTGACCAGGTATACGTCGCTCCGGTGCTTATAACTTTTGATCCGCAAGGAGTTACGCGGTGCACAGCATACCGTTGCAAAGCTCTCCAAGATTTTTACGACGAGGACCCCAAACTTGCTGGGCTGTGCCTGTTTTGTACCCCAAAATCGAACGTTGTCATAAGTTTCGCTACATATTTCCTCTTTTGCGCTGTTTTTCCGTCCCGGATTGTACGTCGTGAGCCGCGAAAAGGACGACAACCTAATCTATCACATTTCTATAATCGAATCCCATGGCACCTTAGGCAAGACAACTTTACTTCGCGAAGAGGCTGGGCCTGCAAATAGAGGGCGTGGGGCTTATGACCAGGTATCCGTCGCTTCGGTGCTCATAACTTTTGATCCGTAAGGAGTTACGCGGCGCACAATATACCGTTGGAAAGCTCTCCGAGAGCTCGATGATGGGGACACCAAGATTGCACGGCCGCACCTATTTTCGGAGCCCAAAATTGAATATTTTCATCAGTTTCGGGACACTTTTCTTCTTTTGCGCTGTTTTTCCGTCCCAAATCGTACGTCGTGAGCCGCGAAAAGGACGACAACCTAATCCAACCCATTTCTATTACCGAATGGCACGGCACCTTGGGCAAGACAACTTCACTTCACGTAGAGGCTGGGCCCGCAAACTGAGGGCGTGGGGCTTGTGACTAGGTATCCGTCGCTCCAGTGCCCATAACTTTTGATTCGTAAGGAGTTACGCGGCGCACAATATACCGTTGGAAAGCTCTTCGGGAGCTCAACGATGGGGGCAGCAAGCCTACTCGGATGCGCCTATTTTCGGAGGCCATATTCGAACGTTTTCATCAGTTTTGGGACACTTTTCTTCTTTTGCGTTGTTTTTCCATCCCGGATCATACGTCGTGAGCCGCGAAAAGGACGACAACCTAATCCATCATATTTTTATTACCGAATCCCACGGTACATTGGGCAAGACAACTTCACTTCACGTAGAGGTTGGGCCAGCAAACAGAGGGCGTGGGGCTTGTGACCAGGTATCCGTCCCTCCGGTGCTAATAACTTTTGATCCGTATGGAGTTACGCGGCGCACAACATACCGTTGGAAAGCTCCCCGAGAGCTCTTCAGTTTTGGGACACTTTTCTTCTTTTGCACAGTTTTTCCGTCCTGGATCGTACGTCGTGAGCCACGAAAAGTACGACAACCTAATCTATCAGATTTCTATTACAGAATCCCATGGTACCTTGGGCAAGACAACTTCACTTCATGTAGAGGCTAGGCCAGCTAACCGAGGGCGCGGGGCTTGTGACCACGTATCCGTCGCTCTAGTGCCCACAACTTTTGATCTGTAAGGAGTTACGCGGCGCACAGCATACCGTTGGAAAGCTCTCTGAGAGCTCTACAATGAGGGCACCAATTTTGACTGGCTGCGCCTATTTTCGGAGCCCAAAATCGAATGTTTTCATTAGTTTTGGGACACTTTTATTCTTTTGCACTTTTTTTCTGACCAGGATCGTACGTCGTGAGCCGTGAAAAGGACGACAACCTAATCCATCACATTTCTATTACCGAATCACACGGTATCTTGGGCAAGACAACTTCAATTCATGTAGAGGTTGGGCCCGCAAACAAAGGGCGTGGGGGTTGTGACAGGGTATTCGTGACTTCGGTGCTCATAACTTTTGATCCGTAAAGAGTTACGCAGCGCACAGCATACTGTTGGAAAGTTATTCGAGAGCTCTACGACGGGGGCACCAAGTTTGCTCGGCTGCGCCAGTTTTCGGAGTTCAAAATCGAACGTTTTCATCAGTTTCGGGACACTTTTCTTCTTTTGCGCAGATTTTTCGTCCCAAATCGTACGTCGTGAGCCGCGAAAAGGACGACAATCTAATCCATCCCATTTCTATTACCGAATCACATGGCACATTGGGCAAGACAAATTCACTTCACATAGAGGCTAGGCCCGCAAACAGAGGGCGTGGGGCTTGTGACCAGGCATCCATTGCTCCGGTGCCCATAACTTTTGATCCGTAAGGAGTTACGCGGCACACAGCATACCGTTGGAAAGTACTCTGAGAGCTCTACGTTGGAGGCACATAGCTTTCTCTGTTGCGCCTATTTTTGGATCCCAAAATCGACCATTTTCATAAGTTTTGGGATACTTTTCTTCTTTTGCGCTGTTTTTCCGTCCCGGATCGTACGTCGTGAGCCGCGAAAAGAACGACAACCTGATCCATCACATTTCTATTACCGAATCACATGGCACCTTGGGCAAGACAACTTTACTTCACGTAGAGGTTGGGCCCGCAAACAGAGGGCGTGGTGCTTGTGACCTGGTATCCGTCGCTCCGGTGCCCATAACTTTTGATCCGTAAGGAGTTACGCGGCGCACAGCATACCGTTGGAAAGTTCTCCGAGAGCTCTACGGCGTGGGCACCAAGCTTGCATGGCCGCGCCTATTTTCGGAGCCCAAAATTGAATGTTTTCATCTGTTTCGGGACACTTTTCTTCTTTTGTGCTATTTTTTCGTCTCGGGTCGTACGTCATGAGTCGCAAAAAGAACAAAAACCTAATCCATCACATTTCTATTATCGAATCCCATGGCACCTTGGGCAAGACAACTTCGCTTCATGTAGAGGCTGGGCCCGCAAACAGAGGGCGTAGGGCTTGGGACTAGGTATTCGTCGCTCCGGTATCCAAAACTTTTGATCTGTAAAGAGTTACGCGGCGCATAGTATACCGTTGGAAAGCTCTCCAAGAGCTCTACGATGTGGGCTCTAAGCTTGCTCGACTGCGCCTTTTTTGGAGCCCATAATTGAACGTTTTCATCAGTTTCGAAACACTTTTCTTCTTTTGTGCTGTTTTTTTGTCCCGAATCGTACGTCATGAACCACGAAAAGGACAACAACCTAATCCATCACATTTCTATTACCGAATCACATGGTACCTTAGGCAAGACAACTTCACTTCAGGTAGAGGCTAGGCCCGCAAACAGAGGGCGTGGGGCTTGTGACCAGGTATCCGTTGCTCCGGTGCCCATAACTTTTGATCCGTAAGGAGTTACGCGGCACACAGTATACTGTTAGAAAGCACCCTGAGAGCTCTACGATGGGGGTACCTAGCCTGCTCGGTTGCTCCTATTTTCGCATCGCAAAATCGAACATTTTCATAATTTTAGGACAATTTTCTTCTTTTACGCTGTTTTTTCGTCCCGGGTCGTATGTCGTGAGCCGCGAAAAGGACGACAATCAAATCCATCACATTTCTATTACCGAATCCCATGGTACCTTGGGCAAGACAACTTCATTTCACGTCGACGCTGGGCCCACAAACAGAAGGTGTGGGCTTGTGACCAGGTATCCGTCGCTCCGGTGCCCATAACTTTTGATCCGTAAGGAGTAACGTGGCACACAACATACCGTTGGAAAGCACTCTGAGAGCTCTACAATGAAGGCACTTAGCATGCTCGTTTGCGCCTATTTTCGGATCCCAAAATCGAACATTTTCATAAGTTTTGGGACACTTTTCTTCTTTTGGGCTATTTTTGGGTACCGGATCGTACGTTGTGAGCCGCAAAAAGGACGCAAACCTAATCCATCACATTTCTATTACCAAATCACACGGTACCTTGGATAAGACAACTTTACTTCACGTAGAGGCTGGGCCAGCAAACAGAGGGCGTGGGACTTGTGACCAGGTATCCGTCGCCCCGGTGCCCATTATTTTTTATCCGTAAGGAGTTACACGGTGCATAGTATACCGTTGGAAAGTTCTCCGAGAGCTCTACGATGAGGGCACCAAACCTGCTCGGCTGCGCCTATTTTCGAAGCCCAAAATCGAATGTTTTCATCAGTTTCAGGACACTTTTCTTCTTTTGCGCTGTTTTTTCGTCCCGGGTCGTACGTCGTGAGCAACGAGAAAGACGACAACCTAATCCATCACATTTCAATTACCGAATCCCACTGCACCTTTGGCAAGACAACATCACTTCACGTAGAGGCTGGGCCCGCAAACAGAGGGCGTGGGGCTTGTGACCAGGTATCCATCGATCCGGTGCCCATAACTTTTAATCCGTAAGGAGTTACGCTGTGCACAACATACCGTTGAAAAGCACTCTAAGAGCTCTATGATTGGGGCACCTAGCCTACTCTGTTGGGCTTGTATTTGGAGCCCAAAATCGAACATTTTCATAAGTTTTAGGACACTTTTGTTCATTGGCGCTGTTTTTTCATCCTGGATCGTACGTCGTGAGCCGCGAAAAGAACGACAACCTAATCCATCACATTTCTATTACCGAATCCCATGGCACCTTGGGCAAGACAACTTCACTTCACGTAGAGGCTGGGCCCACAAACAGAGGGCGTGTGGCTTTTGACCAGGTATCCGTCGCTCCGATGCCCATAAGTTTTGATCCGTAAGGACTTACGCGCTGCATAGTATACCGTTGGAAAGCGCTCTGAGAGCTCTACGACAGGGGCACCAAGACTGTTCGGCTGCGACTATTTTTGCAGTTCAAAATTGTACGTTTTCATCAATTTTGGAATACTTTTCTTCTTTTGTACTGTTTTTCCGTCCCAGATCGTACGTCGTGAGCTGCGAAAAGAACGACAACATAATCCATCACATTTCAAATACCGAATCCCACAGCACCTTTGGCAAGACAACTTCACTTCACATAGAGGCTGGGCCCGCAAACAGAGGGCGTAGGCCTTGTGACCAAATATCTGTCGCTCCGGTGCCAATAACTCTTGATCCGTAAGGAATAACGCGGCGCACAGCGTACCGTTGCAAAGCACTCTAAGAGCTCTATAATGGGGGCACCTAGCCTGCTCGTTTGTGCCTGTTTTCGGAGCCCAAAATCGATCATTTTCATAAGTTTGGGATACTTTTCTTCTTTTCCGCTGTTTTTTCGTCCCGGATCGTACGTCGTTAGCCACAAAAAGGACGACAACCTAATCCATTACATTCCTATTACCGAATCACACGACACCTTGGGCAAGACAACTTCACTTCACGTAGAGACTGGGCCAGTAAACAGAGGGCGTGGGGCTTGTGACCAGGTATCCGTCGCTCCGGTGCCTATAACTTTTGATCCGTAAGGAATTACGCGGCGCACAGCATACCGTTGGAAAGCTGTCCGAGAGCTCTACGACGGGGGCAACAAGCCTGCTCGACTGCGCCAGTTTTCGTAGCCCAAAATCGAATATTTTCATATGTTTCGGGACACTTATCTTCTTTTGCGCTGTTTTTTCATCCCGGATCGTACGTCGTGAGCCGCGAAAAGAAAGACAACCTAATCCATCACATTTCTATTATCGAATCACATGGCATCTTGGATAAGACAACTTCACTTGACGTAGAGGCTGGGCCCGCAAACAGAGGGCGTGGGGCTTATAACCAGGTATCCGTCGCTCTGGTGCCCATAACTTTTGATCCGTAAGGAGTTACGTGGCGCACAACATACCGTTGGAAAGTTCTCCGAGAGCTCTACGACGAGGGCACCAAACCTGCTCGGCTGCGCCTATTTTTGGAGCCCAAAATCGTACGTTTTCATAAGTTTTGGGACACTTTTCTTCTTTTGCGCTATTTTTTCGTCCCGCATCGTACGTTGTTAGCCGCAAAAAGGATGACAACCTAATCCATTACATATCTATTACCGAATCACACGGCACCTTTGGCAAGACAACTTCACTTCACGTAGAGGCTGGGCCAGCAAACAGAAGGCATGGGGCTTGTGACCAAGTATCCGTCGCTCCGGTGCCCATAACTTTTGATACGAAAGGAGTTACGCGGAGCACAGTATACCGTTGGAAAGTTGTCCGAGAGCTCTACGACGGGGGCAACAAGCCTGCCCTGCTGCGCCAGTTTTTGTAGCCCAAAATCGAACATTTTCAACAGTTTTGAGACACTTTTCTTCTTTTTGCAAAGTTTTTCTGTCCCGGATCGTACGTCGTGAGCCACGAAAAGGACGACAACCTAATCAATCACATCTCTATTACCGAATCACATGGCACCTTGGGCAAGACAACTTCACTTCACATAGAGGCTGGGGCCACAAACAGAGGGCGTGGTGCTTGTGAACATGTATCCGTCGCTCTGGTGCCCATAACTTTTGATCCATAAAGAGTTATGCAGCGCACAGCATGCCGTTGGAAAGCTATCTAAGAGCACTACGAAGGGGGTACCAAGCCTGCTCGGCTGCTCTTGTTTTCGGAGAATCGAACATTTTTATAAGCTTTGGAACACTTTTCTTCTTTTACGCTGTTTTTCTATCCCGGATCGTACGTCGTGAGTCATGAAAAGGACGACAACCAAATCCATCACATTTCTATTACCGAATCACACGGAGCCTTGGGCAAGACAACTTCACTTCATGTAGAGGCTTGGCCCGCAAACAGAGGGCGTAGGGCTTGTGTCCAGGTATCCGTCGCTCCGGTGCCCATAACTTTTGATCCGTAATAAGTTACGCGGAGCACAAAATACCTTTGGAAAGCACTCTGAGTGCTCTACGATGGGGGCACTTAGCCTGCTCGCTTGCGCACATTTTCAAATCCCAAAATCGAACATTTTCGATAGTTTTGGGACATATTTCTTCTTTTTCGCTATTTTTCCGTCCCGGATCGTACGTCGTGAGCCGCAACAAGGACGACAACCTAATCCATCAATTTCTATTACCGAATCACATGGCACCATGGGCAAGACAACTTCACTTCACAAAGAGGCTAGGCCCGCAAACAGAGGGCTTGGGGCTTGTGACCAGGTATTCGTCACTCCGGTGCCCATAACTTTTGATCCGTAAGGAGTTACGCGGCGCACAGCATACCGTTGGAAAGCACTCTGAGATCTCTACAATGGGGGCACCTAGCCTTCTCGTTTGTGCCAGTTTTCGGAGCCGAAAATTGAACATTTTTATAAGTTTTTGGACACTTTTCTTCTTTTGCGTTGTTTTTTTGTCCTGAATCGTACGTCGTGAGCCGCGAAAAGGACGACAACCTAATCCATCACATTTCTATTACTAAATCACACGACACCTTGGGCAAGACAACTTCACTTCACGTAGAGGCTGGGCCAGCAAACATAGGGCGTGGGGCTTGTGACCATGTATCCGTCGCTCCGGTGTCCATAACTTTTGATCCGTAAGGAGTTACGCAGCGCATAGCATACCGTTGGAAAGTTGTCCGAGAGCTCTACGACTGAGGCAACAAGCCTGCTCGGCTGTGCCAATTTTTGTAGCCCAAAATCGAACGTTTTCATCAATTTTTGGACACTTTTCTTCTTTGGCGCAATTTTTCTGTCCCGGCTGGGCCCGCGAACAGAGGGCATGGGGCTTGTGGCCAGGTATCCGTCGCTCCGATGCCCATAACTTTTGATCCGTAAAGAGTTACGCGACCCAAAATATGCCGTTGGAAAGCTTTCCGAGAGCTCTACGATGGGGGCAGCAAGCCTGCTGGGCTGTGCCCATTTTCGGAGCCCAAAATCGAACGTTTTCAAAATTTTCGGGACAGTTTTCTTCTTTTGCGCTATTTTTTTGTCCTGGATCATACGTCGTGAGCCGCGAAAAGGACGACAACCTAATCCATCACATTTCTATTACCAAATCCCATGGCACCTTTGGCAAGACAAGTTCACTCATGTAAAGGCTGGGCCCGCAAACAAAGGGCGTGGGGTTTGTGACTAGGTATCCGTCGCTACAGTGCTCATAACTTTTGATCCGTAAGGAGTTACGCGTCACACACTATATTGTTGGAAAGCTCTCAGAGAGCTCCACGACGAGGGCACCAAGTCTGCTTGGCTGCACCTGTTTTCATAGCCCAATATCAAATGTTTTCATTAGTTTCGAGCCACTTTTCTTCTTTTGCGCTATTTTTTCATCCCGGATCGTACATTGTGAGCCGCGAAAAGGACGACAACCTAATCTATCTCATTTCTATTACAGAATTACACGGCACCTTGGGCAAGACAACTTCACTTCACGTAGAGATTGGGCCAGCAAATAGAGGGCGTGGGGCTTGTAACCAGGTATCCGTCGCTCTAGTGCCCATAACTTTTGATCCGTAAGGAGTTACCCGGTGCACAACATACCGTTGGAAAGCACTCTGAGATCTCTACAATGGGGGCACCTAGCCTTCTCGTTTGTGCCAGTTTTCGGAGCCGAAAATTGAACATTTTTATAAGTTTTTGGACACTTTTCTTCTTTTGCGTTGTTTTTTTGTCCTGAATCGTACGTCGTGAGCCGCGAAAAGGACGACAACCTAATCCATCACATTTCTATTACTAAATCACACGACACCTTGGGCAAGACAACTTCACTTCACGTAGAGGCTGGGCCAGCAAACATAGGGCGTGGGGCTTGTGACCATGTATCCGTCGCTCCGGTGTCCATAACTTTTGATCCGTAAGGAGTTACGCGGCGCATAGCATACCGTTGGAAAGTTGTCCGAGAGCTCTACGACTGAGGCAACAAGCCTGCTCGGCTGTGCCAATTTTTGTAGCCCAAAATCGAACGTTTTCATCAATTTTTGGACACTTTTCTTCTTTGGCGCAATTTTTCCGTCCCGGCTGGGCCCGCAAACAGAGGGCATGGGGCTTGTGGCCAGGTATCCATCGCTCCGATGCCCATAACTTTTGATCCGTAAAGAGTTACGCGACCCAAAATATGCCGTTGGAAAGCTTTCCGAGAGCTCTACGATGGGGGCAGCAAGCCTGCTGGGCTGTGCCCATTTTCGGAGCCCAAAATCGAACGTTTTCAAAATTTTCGGGACAGTTTTCTTCTTTTGCGCTATTTTTTTGTCCTGGATCATACGTCGTGAGCCGCGAAAAGGACGACAACCTAATCCATCACATTTCTATTACCAAATCCCATGGCACCTTTGGCAAGACAAGTTCACTCATGTAAAGGCTGGGCCCGCAAACAAAGGGCGTGGGGTTTGTGACTAGGTATCCGTCGCTACAGTGCTCATAACTTTTGATCCGTAAGGAGTTACGCGTCACACACTATATTGTTGGAAAGCTCTCAGAGAGCTCCACGACGAGGGCACCAAGTCTGCTTGGCTGCACCTGTTTTCATAGCCCAAAATCAAACGTTTTCATCAATTTCGAGCCACTTTTCTTCTTCTGCGCTATTTTTTCATCCCGGATCATACGTCGTGAGCCGCGAAAAGGATGACAACCTAATCTATCTCATTTCTATTACAGAATAACATGGCACCTTGGGCAAGACAACTTCACTTCACGTAGAGATTGGGCCAGCAAACAGAGGGCATGGGGCTTGTAACCAGGTATCCGTCGCTCTGGTGCCCATTACTTTTGATCCGTAAAGAGTTATGCGGCGCACAGTATACCGTTGGAAAGTTGTCCAAGAGCTCTACGATGGGGGCAACAAGCCTGCTTTGCTGCACCTGTTTTAGGAGCCCAAAATCGAACGTTTTCATCAATTTCGGGATACTTTTCTTCTTTTGCGCAATTTTTCCGTCCCGGATCGTACGTCATGAGCCTCGAAAAGGACGACTACCTAATCCATCACATTTCTATTATCGAATCACATGGCACCTTGGGCAAGACAACTTCACTTCACGTAGAGGCTGGGCCCGCAAACAGAGGGCGTGGGGCTTGTGACCAGGTATCTGATGCTCTGGTGCCCATAACTTTTGATCCGTAAGGAATTACGCGGTGCACAACATGCTATTGAAAGCTTTCCGAGAGCTCTACAATAGGGGCAGCAAGCCTACTAGGCTACGTCTATTTTTGGAGCCCAAAATTGAACGTTTTCCTAAGTTGCGGGACACTTTTATTCTTTTGTGCTATTTTTTCGTCCTGGATCGTACGTCGTGAGCCGCGAAAAGGACGACAACTTAATCCATCACTTTTCTATTACCGAATCCCTCGGCACCTTGGGCAAGACAACTTCACTTGACGTGGAGGCTGGGCCCGCAAACAGAGGGCGTGGGGCTTGTGGCCAGGTATCCGTCGCTCCAGTGCCCATAACTTTTGATCCGTAAGGAGTTACGCGGCGCACAACATGCCGTTGGAAAGCTTTCCGAGAGCTCTACGATGGGGGCAGCAATCCTGCTAGGCAATGCCTAGTTTCGGAGCCCAAAATTGATCGTTTTCATAAGTTTCGGGACACTTTTCTTCTTTTGCGCTGGTTTTCGTCCCGAATCGTACGTCGTGAGCCGCGAAAAGGTCGACAACTTAATTCATCACATTTCAATTACTGAATCCCTCGGCACCTTGGGCAAGACAACTTCACTAACGTAGAGGTTGGGCCTGCAAACAAAGGGCATAGGGCTTGTGACTACGTATCCGTCGCTATGATGCCCATAACTTTTGATCCGTAAGGAGTTACGCGGCGCACAGCATACCGTTAGAAAGCTCTCTAAGAGCTTTACGATGGGGGCACCTAGCCTGCTTGGCTGCATTTGTTTTCGGAGCCCAAAATTGAACATTTTCATAAGTTTTGCGGCATTTCTCTTCTTATACGCTGTTTTTTCGTCTCGGATCGTATGTCGTGAGCCGCAAAAAGGATGACAACCTAATCCATCACATTTCTATTACAGAATCACACAGCACCTTGGGCAAGACAACTTTACTTCACGTAGAGGTTGGGCCCGCAAATAGAGGGCGTGGGGCTTGTGACCAGGTATCCGTCGCTCCGGTGCCCATAACTTTTGATCAGTAAGGAGTTACGCGGCGCACAACATACCGTTGGACAGCACTCTGAGAGCTTTACGATGGGGGAACCAAGCTTGCTCAGTTGCGCCTGTTTTCGGAGTCCAAAATCGAACATTTCATAAGTTTTAGGACACTTTTCTTCTTTAGCACTGTTTTTCTAACCCGGATCGTACATCGTGATCAGCGAAAAGGACGACAACAACCTAATCCATCACATTTTTATTACCGAATAACGGCACCTTGGGCAAGACAACTTCACTTCACGTAGAGGTTGGGCCCGCAAACAGACGGCGTGGGGCTTGTGACCAGGTATCCGTCGCTCCGGTGCCCATAATTTTTGATCCGTAAAGAGTTACGCGGCGAACAGAATACATTTGGAAAGTTCTCCGAGAGCCCTACGACGGGGACACCTAGCCTGCTCGGCTGCGCCTATTTTCGGAGCCCAAAATCGTACGTTTTCATCAATTTCAGGACACTTTTCTTTTTTTGCGCTGTTCTTCCATCCCGTATCGTACATCGTGAGCCGCGAAAAGGACGATAACCTAATCCATCACATTTCTATTACTGAATTACACGGCACTTTGGGCAAGACAATTTCACTTCATGTAGAGGCTGGGCCAGCAAACATAGGGCTTGGGGCTTGTGACCTGGTATCCGTTGCTCCGGTGCCCATAACTTTTGATCCGTATGGAGTTATGCGGTGCACAGTATACCGTTGAAAAGCTGTCCGAGAGATCTACGAAGAAGGCAACAAGCCTGCTTGGCTGCGCCAATTTTTGTAGCCCAAAATTGAACGTTTTCATTTGTTTCTGGACACTTTTCTTCTATGGCGCAATTTTTCCATCCCGGATCGAACGTTGTGAGCCTCGAAAAGGACGACAAGCTAATCCATCACATTTCTATTACCGAATCACACAGCACCTTGGGCAAGACAACTTCACTTCATGTAGAGGCTGGGCCTACGAACAGAGTGCGTGGGGCTTGTGGCCAGGTATCCGTTGCTCCAGTGCCCATAACTTTTGATCCGTAAGGAGTTACGCGGCGCAAAACATGCAGTTGGAAAGCTTTCCGAGAGCCCTACGATGGGGGCAGCAAGCCTGCTGGGCTGCGCCTATTTTCGGAGCCCAAAATCGAATGTTTTCATAAGTTTAGGGATACTTTTCTTCTTTTGCGCTGTTTTTCCGTCCTGAATCGTACGTCGGGAGTCGCGAAAAGGACGACAACCTAATCCATCACATTTCTATTACCATATCCCACGGCACCTTGGGCAAGACAACTTCACTTATGTAGAGGCTGGGCCCACAAAAAAAGGGCGTGGGGCTTGTGACCAAGTATCCGTCGCTACGGTGCCCATAACTTTTGATTCATAAGGAGTGACGTGGCGCAAAGCATGCCGTTGGAAAGCTATCTAAAAGCTTTATGATAGGGGCACCTAGCCTGCTTGGTTGCGCTTGTTTTCGGAGAATCAATCATTTTCATAAGTTTTGGGACACTTTTATTCTTTTACGCTATTTTTTCGTCCCGGATCGTATGTCGTAAGCTGCGAAAATGACGACAACCTAATCCGTCACATTTCTATTACCGAATCACACGACACTTTGGGCAAGACAACTTAACGTCACGTAGAGGCTGGGCCCGCAAACAGAGGGCGTGGGGCTTGTGGCCAGGTATCCGTCGCTCCGGTGCCCATAACTTTTGATCCGTAAGGAGTTACGCGTCGCACAACATGCCATTGGAAAGCTTTTTGAGAGCTCTACGGTGGGGGCAGCAAGCCTACTCAGCTGCTGTGACACCCCGATCCCTCTCGAGACCGAGAGTTCTATCATTCAATCTAATCACAACCCAAACCAAAACCCAGGCATAATTTTTAGGGAAAACGGACGGAGTCTCCCCTGTTTCTAGACGAAATGTAAAACCTGCGACAGCATATAAGTGGACCAACACCGAGTCCAACCATACAAACACCTCAAGGCCATCCGAGCCTTGGTTCTCAACAATTAAACTCAGCAAGTATACATACATTTCCAATTTAAAAGCTAATCTATCTTTTTTCATTTTTGACAAGTACACTCAAACTAGACAATTAAACCATACTAAGCTACTACATAAAATAAACTATCATGCCATTCTAGTTCTTTTCTTTTGGACATTACAAACATGCATTTGAAGTTAAGTTATAATAACTAGATACAAAATCTAACTTATCAAACTACTTCAACAATCTAATGAAACTTAAATTACATACTTTTTGACATTAAATACATACAACATATGAAAGCATATATCTTTACAACTTCAACACTCAAGCCATATAGGCATGCAAGACAACTCTTCAAGTATGATCTTTCACATATCCACGAACTTTCCAACTAACATAGCATTTCCTGAAATGTGGTAGTGAGGAGTGAGTATACACAACACGTATAATCAATGAGGGTGAGACATATATCGAATTGGAGAGAAAGAAAGTCGTGTAATACAAATAAGACAGTTAAGCAATATAACTGATAAATAAGCAATCAAGACAAACAATCAATACAATAAGCAATTACTGAAAGCATTAACACAACCATTCAAAGCTATACCACACTCTGAAGGCTATGATTCACTCATACGAGCAATGTACCATTTCACGAGCGATACATCAATCTCGAGCTTGATGTTGACAACGATGACAATAAGCGCGCATCCACCTTATAACACCAGTTTGGAATACCCCGGAAGTATCCATCAATGCTACGACCCAAATCTCCCTGGGAGGCAAACCAAGCGAGAAAGGGAATAGCAGCGGAGCTAGAGCAACCAACACTGGCAACCCAAGGCTACCCAGAGAGGCCCATCACTCACGCGCGAGACACTATGCAATGCAAGACTCGATACAAGGCGATAAACGAGCGATAGCACAACAATACAAAGTAGTGACAACAAACGAGATAACAAGCAATCACAATCAATACTGACATTCAACTAACTTTTCAAGCATAACAAGCAATATTAAGCAACAATAATACCAATTAAACAAGTATACCAAGCAACCCTAAGCATTCTATAGGCATAATATCAAGATAACAAGCAAAATCACAAATTGGCCCCAACTATCAAAACACTACCATTTCCAAACGAGCCACGAGTTTTGGAAACCAACTTCGCCAATCCTCCTAGGTCATCATAAGGCACGTCTAAGGACCCCGAAACCCTACTTTACCCTAGAATTCGCGCAAAGCCCCGATTTCCCCATTTGCTCGTTTGAACTACAACTATACCAACCAAACACCCAACCAACGCCATAATTGCATCAAAAGTACTGCCATGGCCTTCCGAAACAATGCCAACACGCAAAACGAGAAAATTGCCAAAATTGACCTGAACGACCCCGACTTTCACTAAGCTGTTTTTCTCATTTTTTTCATTACGCAACCTAAACAAATCATGCATTTAGACATTCTCGCATACCTAGCATATTTCTACATCAACCGACAGCATAACAACGCAACTTTATCGTTTCAAGGGTTTACTATTCACTAATTACTATTCATTAATCAATTTAAATTGCAATTTCGATTTTCAACCGTAGAAAATGCTAAAAAGCTATAAATACATGTTCTACAATCAACAAGGAACATTCTTTAAGCAACAAAACGATTAAAACAACAATCTACGCATAAGTTCTAAAAATTAAAGTTTAGACATACATTTTTCAAATGCGCAAATAACGATGAAACCCTCACCTTAGACGCTCCTAGACGCTAGGAAAACCTCGTAGGGCGCCTCAGAAACTACCCCCTGCAAGCTCACACGAAAAAGCAAAGAATTGAAGTTGAAAGGTTTTTTTTTTCTTCCTTCATATTTTCGGCCAGCTGCATTCTGATTCTTTGCTTTGTTTTTTTTTTATTTTGTTATGTTTTAAGCTTATTAAGGTGACTATTTGGTCAAAGGTCAAGGCTACTTGGTCAAACAACTTAAAATTGGTCAAAATGACTTATTTTCATGCATTTTTAAGCTAAAACAACTAAGGAAATGTTAATTCTAGCTAACAACAATTAAATTATAAAATTTAAGTGATCTAAATACTAGTTTCACTATTTGCTGAGGACTCGAATTCATTTCCTAACTATCTTTCTCAATATGCAATGCACGTTGCGACAACAAAGAAGTAACAATTAATTCTCAAAGGATCTAAGAAATATATCATTTTTGAAAAGCATCATAGTTTAGAATTTACTCCGGCTCGGAGTTACTTTTCATTTAATTGAAATCCGAGCATTTAAGTGCAAGAAAACTAAAACCGATTGACATAAATATGAAAGGTAGGTGATATTCCGTTAAAATAATTAACTCAAGTGTTATTTTAATTACTTCCAAAAGAAATATGAAAATAAAGCTACAATTAAATGTTTAACAAAAAAAATAAACACATAATTCAATGCTAACATTTAAGATAACACTTAATTAAATGCAATTAAATGTCATTAAATGCATGCCGGGTTCGGGTTATCACATCCTTCCCCCCTTAAAACAATTGCGTCCTCGCAATTCTTCTTCCAATAGAACTCTGCATTATCTGAAATCCAACTCTGACCACTCTTCATTGGTTGCTGAACAAGACACCGAATAAGAACGCTCAAAGAACACCTTACTAAGAAGCCCCAATAGTACTGACTGGAAACTCCAAAACAATAAGGTCAAATAAAGGTTTAATTGAAAATACCATCTTGAAATCCAAATAAGAATTCCGCTGGTCAAGAATATCATAAGAGAATTCCCCACTAAGAGTGCCGAGAAGATGCCAATAAAGACTAAAGCAAAGATACTGTAGATATTACCAATATACGAATCCTCTATAAAAATCCAACAAGTATCAAATAAGGAAGTCAAAGGATGGCCAAAATAGATGCAGCACATATAAGACCAAGCTCCAAGACCTCTTCGCCATTTGCCGAGTGCAACCTTTATACAGCTTGCCATCAAGGACGCCAGTAGAGTGCGCACCGAACAATGCTCCGGTAAGAATGTAGCCAAGTTTGCCCAATAAGTAAATGCTAAATAAATGGCCACTAAGGATCCTAGAGAATGCCATAATAGAATCCCAACTAAAAGTACCAAGAACATACCAGTAAACAATTTGAGGCAGAGTCTAACCAAGAATCCCAAGTACCACTCGGGAAGACTCCAAACAAGAAATCCAGTCAATCATATTACAGAAGTTTCAAGGAAGTCTTTCAATATATAGCTCTAGAAGCATCTGATTAGGAAATCCAAAATGTACGCCAACATATATATACTTATCAAAAGTCCATAAATGAACACCAAGCTGAATAACCAAGTAGATTCCCAAAATAATATTGCTATCGAATATTGGGTGAAATACCAGAGGAAATGCCGTGCAGGTACACTATATGCTATTGAAGATTTCCAATCACGATTGCCAATAAAATATCAAGAAAGACCAGAACAAAGATATTGTAGACAATATTATGCAGCAAGTCCAATAAGAACTCCGATTGTCAAATCCACTGAGAAATGTCCACAAAGAATACCAAAATAGTACGCCTCACGCAAAGCTGATCATTGTAAGTAGACTCAAATCAAAGTTCCCCATAAGAATGCAGAAAGAATGCCATTATAGAAAAACTCGATGAATGCCCAACAAGGAAATATTAAGAAGATGCTCCAAAGAGTTATCATGTAGAACTCCAAAGAAAGTCATTTTTCTAAGCATAGGAGATAATCTTAGAGGAACCCCAACAGCCAAGGCTACCAAGAAGTACCAACAGAAGTTCCAAAGAATACCCAATAAGGAAGCCAAAGAATGCTACCAAGAGCCATCATACCGAAACCCCAAAGAAAGTTATCTTTTTCACAACTGTTAAGCACAGAGAAGGACCATAGAGATTCGCCAATAACCGAGCTCCAAAAGCAAACACCAATTCCCAAATAAAGGCTAGTCAAATACCATTCATTTCCTGCCAATCCATACACCTTGAAAAGCCAGCGGTGAACCACTTTCTTCAGGGGAGGAAGAGGACTTACTTACCATTTCCATAGGACATGTATGAATGCCAATATATCACAGTTAGACACATGCCTTAAACTATTATGCAAGCAAGTTTACAAAACAATTTATTCAACAAAGTTACTCAAGCATAACAATCAAGTCAAGCACAACATAATCAATTCAAATCACGGCACAACCAATTCAAGACATTCCAATACACACATTACAAGCAATACTCCAAGCAAATAACAATTCACGAGGTTGATACAATTCACGATGCCAATTCGATAGGTCAATTCAATGTACAACTAGACACTTCACTTCACTTAGTACACAATTAACACATAACACATAACTATATCACATAGGAGCACACATTCAGGTCAAGACACACATTCTCACATACAAGCATACACTTTTAAGACACACTTATCAAGCACACATTCAAGGGTCATTACCCACCAGACCGAGGACCCTGTCCCGGCTTATGAGCTAGACAAGCTCTGATACCACCTGTGACACCCCGATCCCTCTCGAGACCGGGAGTTCTATCAATCGATCTAATCACAACCCAAACCAAACCCGGGCATAAATTTTCAGGGAAAACGGACGGAGTCTCCCCTGTTTCTAGGCGAAATGTAAAACCTGCGACAGCATATAAGTGGACCAACACCGAGTCCAACCATACAAACACCTCAAGGCCATCCGAGCCTTGGTTCTCAACAATTAAACTCAGCAAGTATACATACATTTCCAATTTAAAAGCTAACCTATCTCTTTTCATTTTTGACAAGTACACTCAAACTAGGCAACTAAACCATACTAAGCTATTACATAAAATAAACTATCATGCCATTCTAATTCTTTTCTTTTGGACATTACAAACATGCATTTGAAGTTAAATTATAATAACTAGATACATAATCTAACTTATCAAACTACTTCAACAATCTAATGAAACTTAAATTACATACTTTTTGACATTAAATACGTACAACATATGAAAGCATATATCTTTACAACTTCGACACTTAAGCCACATAGGCACGCAAGGCAACTCTTCAAGCATGATCTTTCACATATCCACGACCTTTCCAGCTAACATAGTATTTCCTGAAATGTGGTGGTGAGGAGTGAGTATACACAACACGTATACTCAGTGAGGGCGAGACAGATATCGAATTGGAGAGAAAGAAAGTCGTGTAATGCAAATAAGATAGTTAAGCAATATAACTGATAAATAAGCAATCAAGACAAACAATCAATACAATAAGCATTTACTGAAAGCATTAACACAATCATTCAAAGCTATACCACACTCTGAAGGCTATGATTCACTCATACGAGCAATGTACCATTTCACGAGCGATACATCAATCTCGAGCTTGATGTTGACAACGATGACAATAAGCGCGCATCCACCTTATAACACCAATTTGGAATACCCCGGAAGTATCCATCAATTCTACGACCCAAATCTCCCTGGGAGGCAACCCAAGCGAGAAAGGGAATAGTAGCGGAGCTAGAGCAACCAACACTGGCAACCCGAGGCTACCCAGAGAGGCCCATCACTCACACGCGTACACTATGCAAAGCAAAACACGATACAAGGCAATAAATGAGCGATAGCACAACAATACAAAGTAGTGACAACAAACGAGATAACAAGCAATCACAATCAATACTGACATTCAACTAACTTTTCAAGCATAACAAGCAATATTAAGCAACAATAATACCAATTAAACAAGTATACCAAGCAACCCTAAGCATTCTATAGGCATAATATCAAGATAACAAGCAAAATCACAAATTGGCCCCAACTATCAAAACACTACCATTTCCAAACGAGCCACGATTTCTGGAAACCAACTTCGCCAATCCTCCTAGGTCATCATAAGGCACGTCTAAGGACCCCGAAACCCTACTTTACCCTAGAATTCGCGCAAAGCCCCGATTTCCCCATTTGCTCGTTTGAACTACAACTATACCAACCAAACACCCAACCAACGCCATAATTGCATCAAAAGTACTGCCATGGCCTTCCGAAACAATGCCAACACGCAAAACGAGAAAATGCCAAACTCGACCTGAACGACCCCGACTTTCACTAAGCCGTTTTTCTCATTTTTTTCATTACGCAACCTAAACAAATCATGCATTTAGACATTCTAGCATACCTAGCATATTTCTACATCAACCGACAGCATAACAACGCAACTTTATCGTTTCAAGGGTTTACTATTCACTAATTACTATTCATTAATCAATTTAAATTGCAATTTCGATTTTCAACCGCAGAAAATGCTAAAAAGCTATAAATACATGTTCTACAATCAACAAGGAACATTCTTTAAGCAACAAAACGATTAAAACAACAATCTACGCATAAGTTCTAAAAATTAAAGTTTAGACATACATTTTTCAAATGCGCAAATAACGATGAAACCCTCACCTTAGACGCTCCTAGACGCTAGGAAAACCTCGTAGGACGCCTCGAAAACCACCCCGTGCAAGCTCACGCGAAAAATCAAAGAATTGAAGTTGAAAGGTTTTTTTTTTCTTCCTTCATATTTTCGGCCAGCTGCATTCTGATTCTTTGCTTTGTTTTTTTTTTTTATTTTGTTATGTTTTAAGCTTATTAAGGTGACTATTTGGTCAAAGGTCAAGGCTACTTGGTCAAACAACTTAAAATTGATCAAAATGACTTATTTTCATGCATTTTTAAGCTAAAACAACTAAAGAAATGTTAATTCTAGCTAACAACAATTAGATTATAAAATTTAAGTCATCTAAATACTAGTTTCCCTATTTGCTGAGGACTCGAATTCATTTCCTAACTATCTCTCTCAATATGCAATGCACGTTGCGACAACAAAGAAATAACAATTAATTCTCAAATGATCTAAGAAATATATCATTTTTGAAAAGCATCATAGTTTAGAATTTACTCCGGCTCGGAGTTACTTTTCATTTAATTGAAATCCGAGCATTTAAGTGCAAGAAAAACTAAAACCGATTGACATAAATATGAAAGGTAGGTGATATTCCGTTAAATAATTAACTCAAGTGTTATTTTAATTACTTCCAAAAGAAATATGAAAATAAAGTTACAATTAAATGTTTAACAAAAAAAAAATAAACACATAATTCAATGCTAACATTTAAGATAACACTTAATTAAATGCAATTAAATGTCCTTAAATGCATGCCGGGTTCGGGTTATCACAGCTGTGCCTATTTTCGGAGCCCAAAATCGAACGTTTTCATAAGTTTCGGGATACTTTTCTTCTTTTGCGCTGTTTTTCCGTCTTGGATCGTACTTCGTGAGCCACAAAAAGGACGACAACCTAATCTATCACATTTCTATTAACAAATCCCATGGCACCTTGGGCAAGACAACTTCACTCATGTAGAGGCCGGGCCCGCAAACAAAGGGCGTGGGGCTTGTGACTAGGTATCCGTCGCTACGGTGCCCATAACTTTTGATCCGTAAGGAGTTACGCGGCGCACAACATACCGTTGGAAAGCACTCTGAGTGCTCTACGATGGGGGCACTTAGCCTGCTCATTTGCGCCTATTTTTGGAGCCCAAAATCGAACATTTCCATAAGTTTTAGGACACTTTTCTTCTTTTACGCTGTTTTTCCTTCCCAGATAGTACATCGTGAGCCGCAAAAAGGACGACAACCTAATCCATCAATTTTTATTACCGAATAACATGGCACCTTGGGCAAGACAACTTTACTTCACGAAGACGCTGGGCCAACAAATAGAGGGCGTGGGGCTTGTGACCAGGTATCCATCGCTCCGGTCCCCATAACTTTTGATCCGTAAGGAGTTACGCGGAGCACAACATACCGTTGGAAAGCACTCTGAGAGCCCTACGATTGGGGCACATTGTCTGCTCGGTTGCACCTGTTTTCGATGCCCAAATTCGAACATTTTCATTAGTTTTGGGACACTTTTCTTCTTTTGAGCCGTTTTTCCGTCCCGCATCATACGTCGTGAGCTGCGAAAAGGACGATAACCAAATCCATCACATTTCTATTACCGAATCACACGGCACATTGGATAAGACAACTTCACTTCACGTAGAGGCTGGGCCCACAAACAGAGGGCGTGGGACTTGTGACCAGGTATCTGTCGCTCCGGTGCCCATAACTTTTGATCCGTAAGGAGTTACGCGGCGCAAAGCATACCGTTGGAAAGTTCTCCGAGAGCTCTACGACGGGGGCACCAAGCCTGCTCGGCTGCGCCTATTTTTTGAGCCCAAAATCATACATTTTCATCAGTTTCGAGACACTTTTCTTCTTCTGCGCTGTTTTTCCATCCCGGATCGTACATCGTGAGCCGCGAAAAGGACGACAACCTAATCCATCACATTTCTATTACCGAATCCCACAGCACCTTTGGCAAGACAACTTCACTTCATGTAGAGGCTGGGCTTGCAAACAGAGGGCGTGGGGCTTGTGACCAGTTATCCGTCACTCCGGTACCCGTAACTTTTGATCCGTAAGGAGTTACGGGGCGCACAGCATAGCGTTGGAAAGCACTCTGAGAGCTCTACGATAGGGGCACCTAGCCTGCTCGTTTGTGCCGGTTTTCAGAGCCCAAAATCGAACATTTTCATAAATTTTGGGACACTTTTCTTCTTTTGCGCTCTTTTTTCGTCCCGGATCGTACGTCGTGAGCCTCGAAAAAGATGACAACCTAATCCATCACATTTCTATTACCGAATCCCACGGCACCTTGGGCAAGACAACTTCACTTCACGTAGGGGCTGGGCCCGCAAACAGAGGGCTTGGGGCTTATGACCAAGTATCCGTCGCTCCGGTGCCCATAACTTTTGATCCGTAAGGAGTTACGCGCGTCGCACAATATACCGTTGGAAAGCTCTCAGAGAGCTCTACAACGGGGGCACCAAGTCTGCTCAGCTGCGCCTGTTTTCGTAGCCCAAAATGGAATGTTTTCATCAGTTTCGAGCCACTTTTCTTCTTTTGCGCTATTTTTCCATCCCTGATCATACATCGTGAGCTGCGAAAAGGACGATAACCTAATCTATCACATTTCTATTACCGAATCACACGGCACCTTGGGCAAGACAACTTCACTTCACATAGAGACTGGGCCAGCAAACAGAGGGCGTGGGGCTTATGACCAGGTATCCGTCGCTCCGGTGCCCATAACTTTTGATCCGTAAGGAGTTATGCGGCGCACAGCATACCGTTGGAAAGCTGTCCAAGAGCTCTACGACGGGGGCAACAAGCCTACTCGGTTGCGCCTGTTTTCTGATCCCAAAATTGAACATTTTCATCAGTTTCGGGACATTTTTCTTCTTTTACGCTGTTTTTCCGTCTTGGATCGTATGTCGTGAGCCGCGAAAAGGACGACAACCTAATCCATCACATTTCTATTACCGAATCACATGGCACCTTGGGCAAGACAACTTCACTTCACGTAGAGGCTGGGCCCGCAAACAGAGGGCGTGGGGCTTGTGACCAGGTATCCGTCGCTCCGGTGCTCATAACTTTTGATCCGTAAGGAGTTACGTGGCGCACAGCATACCGTTGGACAGCACTCTGAGAGCTCTACAATGGGCGAACCTAGCCTACTCAGTTGCGCCTATTTTCGGTGCCCAAAATCAAACATTTTCATAAGTTTTAGGACACATTTCTTCTTTAGCGCAGTTTTTCAGACCCGGATCGTATGTCGTGAGCCGCAAAAAGGACGACAACCTAATCCATCACATTTCTATTACCGAATCACAAAAAACCTTTGGCAAGAGAACTTCACTTCATGTAGAGGCTGGGCCCGCAAACAGAGGGCGTGGGGCTTGTGACCAGGTATCCGTCGCTCCGGTGTCCATAACTTTTGATCCGTAAAGAGTAACGCGGCGCACAGCATACAGTTGGAAAGTTCTCCGAGAGCCCTACGACGGGGGCACCAAGCCTGCTCGGCTGCGCCTATTTTTGGAGCCCAAAATCATACGTTTTCATCAGTTTCGGGACACTTTTCTTCTTTTGCGCTATTTTTTCGTCTGGGATCTTACGTCGTGAGTCGCGAAAGGGACGACAACCTAATCTATCACATTTCTATTATAGAATCCCATGGCACCTTGGGCAAGACAACTTCATTTCACGTAGAGGCTGGGCCCGCAAATGGCGGGCGTGAGGCTTGTGATCCGTCGCTCCGGTGCCCATAACTTTTAATCCGTAAGGAGTTACGAGGTGCACAACATGCCGTTGAAAAGCACTCTGAGAGCCCTACGATTGGGGCACATTGTCTGCTCGGTTACGCCTGTTTTCGATGCCCAAAATTGAACATTTTCATAAGTTTTGGGACATTTTTCTTCTTTTGCACTATTTTTCCGTCCCGGATCGTACGTCGTGAGCCACGAAAAGGACGATAACCTAATCCATCACATTTCTATTACCGAATCCCATGGTACCTTGGGCAAGACAACTTCACTTCACGTAGAGGCTGGGCCTGCAAACAAAGGCCGTGGGGCTTGTGACCAGGTATCCGTCGCTCCGGTGCCCATAAATTTTGATCCGTAAGGTGTTACGCGGCGCACAGTATACCGTTGGATAGCTCTCTGAGAGCTCTACGACGGGGGCCCTAAGTCTGCTCGGTTGCACCTATTTTTGTTGCCCAAAATTGAACATTTTCATCAGTTTTGGGATACTTTTTTCTTTTGCGCTATTTTTCCATCCCGGATCGTACATCGTGAGCTGCGAAAAGGACGAAAACCTAATCCATCACATTTCTATTACCGAATCACACGACACCTTTTAGAGGCCCGACCCCGAATAATGTGTGTTACCTCGATTTGTGTGCCTTAGACCCAGAATTATATGATCGACCTTGGATTACGTGCCCTGTCTTGGTTTTCGTGCATGCCTCATCATTCGTGCCTTTACCTAGAATTGTGCGCCCTAATCCTCGACTTACGTGCCCTGACTTCAATTTACGTGAGATACCTCATTTCGTGTGCCCTGACCTAGATTTGCGTGCCTTGACCTAGGTTTAAGAGTCGTGTTTCATTTTGTATGTCTCGCATTGAATTACGTGCATTCATTTAGGGTTGCGTGCATTTAATTGGAAAATGTGCATTCGTCTCGTAGTTCGTGCCCTACCTCGTAGTGTGTGCACTAAACCTAGGAAAGCATGCCCACACGCTAATCAAGAAAGCATCTTACACGAAGCACTAGGTCATTAATTAATCCTACAAACTCCACTAACTAATATTAAATTGCTAATTCAACCCACTAGAAGACAAAATCTCACAAAAAGCTAGACATTCTTTATTCTTTATTCTTTATTCTTTGCATATCCCAAACACACAATAAAATAAGCCTTGAACAAACAAAAAAATTCAGATTTAAACACATCCTTGGCCGACCACATGGAGCCTTGTGCATGCACTTCAATTTCAAAATCTACACCAAGACATTCTATGACAATTTTATGACACAAGCATAAAAAAATTGGCTCAAAACTCTACCCAAGACTCCACCATTCTCCACCCATCCTCTTGCCATGCTAGGTTATTCAAAATTATGCTTCTTGAAGACACAAATTCAGAATTCTCAAGGCCCAAGGCCGACACAAGCATCAACTTAGCAAGCTTTTCATTTTTTTCTTTCATTCTTTCTTTCTTTCTCACATTTTCTCTCACTCTCTCTCATTTCTTCTCTCTCTCTCGGCCCTGGCTGAAACTATACTCTCCTTAGCTTAAGTTCATCACTCAATGGTTCATCAAGACATGCAAGAAACTAGGAGTTTGACCAAGCAAAGCTAGAATGCAAAAGACGCACATGCAAGCCTTTAGCACATCCATTTCGGCTTAGGAAATTAGAAAAAATCAAGTGGTCTCTCGGCTAAGCAAGGAAAAAGGGTTGACATTGTGCTTCATCAAGAGTTTGTGCATTTTCTTGTTGTCCTGCTAAGGTGAGGGCTAAAACTTCTTGAAAAGCTTTCAAAAAACCACATGCATGCCTTTAAATGTCTATTTTACTTCTGTACTTGTGATATATGTGTGTTCATGAGCTTTTGTAAACATGCATGGCAAGATATTTGGCTAGAATGTGATGATAGATGAAATCGCGTATGGGACAGTCTTCTGTCTTGTTGGTACGAGGTGATTTTGACCAGGTAAATGAGGTTTAAAATGTGTGAAAATTGGTAGGTGACTAGTTTTGCCAGTTCTGAGAATTTTTTTCAGAAATAGGCCAAAGCTAATTTCGATTCTAAGGTCCTCAAAATGGCCAATTATCAAAATGTCTCCAAATCTGGAAAATCTGGGAAAATGAAGCAGGTTTTGGTAGATTCACTGTTCTTGTAGAACGAACCAGTTTTGATTTAGTAAATGACATCCAAATTGCATGAAATTTTGTGTGCTGCTATATTTTTCAGTTCTAGACATTTTAGTCAGAAATGGACTAAGGCTAAATCTGACCCTAAGGCCCTCAAAAACGACAAGTATTGAAATGTGTGCAAATTTGGACAGTTTTGCGTAGTCTCACTGTTTTGGCTATAACTCTTGAACCCGAACTCCAAATGATGTGAGGTTTGTTTCTGAATTTAGTTCACTCCTTAAGCTTTAATTTGAAATTTTGTTTACTGGAATTGGATTTTGGTTGCTTGTCTCAATGATTGTGAGAAAACAGTTCATTGCAGTGAGGGTTTCACCTATTGATACGCTTAGAAAGATTATTGTAGCTTCTCTTGTTGTATTAAATGCTTGGGATTGTGGCATTTGGATGTTGTGTGGACTGTTTTGAATACTTGAGGGTGTTTGAATTAATCAATGCATGGCTTGAGTTTAAATACGAGATGACTTGGGGCTTAATCGCGCGGGTAAGCACGAATTGAAACCCTAGTGACTAGGTAAATTCGCTAAGTGTTGATCCTATGATTATCGTGCTTAATTATGTGATTAGTAGGCTGCCCGTAGTTTCCCTCATAGCCCTAAACATGATTTCGATGATTACATGTTGACAAGTAGGCCTTTTTTGCACCCGGTCCCACGTAGAGGTCGTTGCATGTTGAATAATCTTATTATTTGATTACGTGAACTTCAAAATGAGTTATATGACTTGATTTACATGTGTTACATGGCTGCCTGTTTAATATTCATATAACTCCATGTGCTTTTCAAGTGAAATTACTTGTCATATCGTGCCTCGCGTGTTTACTTGTCAATGTGCAATCTTATGACTCTCGGAGGCAACCTACTTTGTTGACCTCCTAATGTGATATATTAAATGTCATAAATGTGCATTGCATACAAGGTTCAACCTTTCATTCTGGCGTGGTAGCGTTCACGCACACCGGGCAGCATCGGACTTGCCGGTGCAACCGTGACTACCATTGTCCAATTCCCTCTCTCGCTTGGGGACTAGACTTCCTCGAAGAGTTGGGTCGTAGGATTTCGGGGTACATCCGGAGTACACCCATTTGGCGTGATAAGGGGATGATTTGAAGTCGGCCGCAACAACTGATACTGGAAATGAATTGAGAGCAAAAGCTCACCCTACCCTTTTCACTATGTGTATAAGTACTCTCGCTTGGTTCCTAGAGGACCTTGGGGAGGAAAGACGGGTAATTGAGTTCTTTTACTGTTATATTACATTACGTACTTACTTGTGATACATGTCATGCTTGCAAAAAGAGTTTTCATAAGTTGAACCGAAAAATGAGTTTCAAAACTTATTTCTCGTTCCCCCTCGCTGAGTTCATAAGGACTCACCCTCTTTTACCATCTCAAGTGAAGAAGACCAGGAACAGGTACCCGAAGGAAATGTGCTAGTTGATGAACCTTTGGAACAACTATGTGCATTGCGTGTTTTTCGTGAACATGGATGTTATTAAGGATGTTGTGTTTAATTGCGGACTCTTCATTTCGTTGATGTAATTGACCCCGTTGTAATTTGGGTCTAATTTTGGCTTGTACTATCTATAATCGGATAAACTCTTTATTTGGTTGTTTGCTTTCATTTTCTTAATTAGTAGTTATCGTAGGCATTTAAACCACTAGATGAACAATCAACTAAGTTAATTCTATCTAATTTCACTTAGGTGCTCATTTGTAAACTAAAAGATAATAGGTACTTGCATGATAGGAAATTGACAAATAAACGGGGCATAGTTATCATGTTAGGCTTATTAACCAAACGAGACTTTCAAGGTAGACTAGTAGGCATATCAGTTGATGACAAAATAGGAGTCCTTAATGGAATTGGAATAATGATTGGAATAATTGAGACGTTTAGAAATTAGGTCAAACTAAAAGGTCTTAAATACAGTCGTTATGCCGCCGGTTTTCCAGAAAAACTTTTGGAGTTCTATGCTAACGTTAAACATTAATCATAGTGAAACAGTTAAGGACATAAAATATCGATAATGATTAGTTCACCCCCTAGTCTAGCCTCTATAGGTCGGATTGGGGCGTGACAACCTTGGGCAAGACAACTTCACTTCACGTAGAGGTTGGGCCCGCAAACAGAGGGCGTGGGGCTTGTGACCAAGTATCCGTCGCTCCGGTGCCCATAACTTTTGATCCGTAAGGAGTTACGCGGCGCATAGTATACCGTTGGATAGCTCTCTGAGAGCTCTACGATGGGGGCACCATGTCTGCTCGGCTGTGCCTGTTTTTGTAGCCCAAAATCGAACATTTTCATCAGTTTCGGGATACTTTTCTTCTTTTGTGCAATTTTTCCGTCCCGGATCGTACGTCGTGAGCTACGAAAACGGCGACAACCTAATCCATCACATTTCTATTACTGAATCACACGGCACCATGGGCAAGACAACTTCACTTCACGTAGAGGATGGGCCCATAAACAGAGGGCGTGGGGCTTGTGACCAGGTATCCGTCGCTCCGGTGCCCATAACTTTTGATCCGTAAGGAGTTACATGGCGCACAACATACTGTTAGAAAGCTTCCCAAGAGCTCTACGACTGGGGCAACAAGCCTGCTGGGCTGCGCCTGTTTTCAAAGCCCAAAATCGAACATTTTCATCAGTTTCGGTACACTTTTCTTCTTATGAGCAATTTTTCCATCCCGGATCGTACGTCGTGAGCCTCGAAAAAGACAACAACCTAATCCATCACATTTCTATTACCGAATCACACGGTACCTTGGGCAAGACAACTTCACTTCACGTAGCGGCTGGGCCCACAAACAGAGGGCGTGGGGCTTTTGACTAGGTATCCGTCGCTCCAGTGCCCATAACTTTTCATCCGTAAGGAGTTACACAGCGCACAACATGCCGTTGGAAAGCTTTCCGAGAGCTCTACGATAGGGGCAGCAAGCCTGCTCGGCTGCACCTATTTTCGGAGCCCAAAATCGAACGTTTTCATAAATTTTGGGACACTTTTCTACTTTTGCGCCATTTTTCTGTCCTGGATTGTACGTCGTGAGACGCGAAATGGACGACAACCTAATCCATCACATTTCTATTACCGAATCTCACGGCACCTTGGGCAAGACAACTTCACTCACGTAGAGGATGGACCCGCAAACAAAGGGAGTGGGGCTTGTGATCAAGTATACGTCGCTACGTTGCCCATAACTTTTGATCCGTAAGGAGTTACGCGGCGCACAACATACCTTTGGAAATCTATCTAAGAGCTCTACGATGGGGGCACTTAGCCTGCTCGGCTGCGCTTGTTTTCGGAGCCCAAAATCAAACATTTTCGTAAGTTTTGTGACACTTTTCTTCTTTTACGCTGTTTTTCCATATCGACTCGTATGTCGTGAGCCGCGAAAAGGATGACAACCTAATCCATCACATTTATATTACCGAATCACACGTCACATTGGGCAAGACAACTTCATTTCACGTAGAGGCTGGGCCAACAAACAGAGGGCGTGGGGCTCGTGACCTGGTATCCGTCACTCCGGTGCCCATAACTTTTGATCCGTAAGGAGTTACGCGGCGCATATCATACCGTTGGAAAGCACTCCGAGAGCTCTACGATGGGGGCACCTAGCCTGCTCGGTTACGCCTTTTTTCGGAGCCCAAAATCGAACATTTTCATAAGTTTTGGGATACTTTTTTTCTTTTGTGCTGTTTTTCCGTCCCGGATGGTAGGTCGTCAGCCGCGAAAAGGACGACAACCTAATCCATCACATATCTATTACCGAATCACACGGCACCTTAGGCAAGACAACTTCACTTCACGTAGTGGCTGGGCCAGCAAACGGAGGGCGTGGGGCTTGTGACTAGGTATACGTCGCTACGGTGCCCATAACTTTTGATCTGTAAGGATCAACGTGGCGCACAGCATACCGTTGGAAAGCTCTCTAAGAGCTCTACGATGGGGGCACCTAGCCTGCTCGGCTGCGCTTGTTTTCGAAACCCAAAATTGAACATTTTCATAAGTTTTGAGACACTTTTATTCTTTTACGCTGTTTTTTCGTCCCGGATCGTACGTCGTGAGCCGCGAAAAGGACGACAACCTAATCCATCACATTTCTATTACCGAATAACACATCACCTTGGGCAAGATATCTTCCTTTCACGTAGAGGCTGGGCTTGCAAACAAAGGGCGTGGGGCTTGTGACCTGGTATCCATTATACTAGTGCCTATAACTTTTGATCCGTAAGGAGTTAGCGCCGCACAGCATACCGTTGGAAAGCACTCTGAGAGCTCTACGATGGGGGCACCTAGCCTGCTCGGTTGCGCCTGTTTTCGGAGCCAAAAATTGAACATTTTCATAAGTTTTGGAACACTTTTCTTCTTTTGCGCTGTTTTTTCGTCCCGGATCGTACATCGTGAGCCACGAAAAGGACGATAACCTAATCCATCACATTTCTATTACCGAATCCCACGACACCTTGGGCAAGGCAACTTCACTCATGTAGTGTCACGCCCCAACCCGGCCTATAAGGTTAGACTAGGGTGTGAACTAAACATTCAGGTAATATCACACACTTAACTATTTATAAAGATTTAACACTTAACGTTTTGTCCTAAACTCCAAATTTTTTTGCAAAACCGGTAGCATAATGGCTGTAATTTCGCTCTTTGGTTTGACCTAATTCTCTAAATGCCTCAATTATTCCAATCATTAATCCAATTCCATTAGGGACTCCTATTTGTCACCAACCGATTTGCCTACTAGTTTATCTTGAAAGTCTCGTTTGGCTAATAAGCCTAACATGATAACTATGTCCTATTTATTTGTCAATCTCCTATCATACAAGTACCTATTATCCTTTAGTTTGCAAATGAGCACCTCGGTGAAATTAGATAGAGTTAACTTAGTTGATTGTTCATCTAGTGGTTTGACTGCCTACGACAACTACTAATCAAGAAAACGAAAGAAAACAACCAAATAAAAGTTCGTCCGGTTATAGATAGTACAATCCCAGAATTAGACCCAAATTACAACGGGGTCATTTACATAAATAAAATGAACATTTTGTAATCAAACACAATATTCATATAGCAACCCCTTTCAGGCAAAGCACAAAAGCACATAGTCACTCCCAAGAATCATCAACAAGCACATTTACTTCGGGTACTTGTTCCAAATCTGCTGCACCTGTGACAAAAAAGAGGGTGAGTCCTTATGAACTCAGCGAGGGGGAACGAGAAATAGGTTTTGAAACTCATTTTTCGGTTCAACTTATGAAAATCCTTTTGCAAACATGAATATAACAGTAAGATAAGTACAGGAACAGAAATACCAGTCTTTCCTCCCCGAGGTTCTCTAGGAACCAAGCGAGAGTACTTATACACATAGTAAAAAGGATACAGTAAGCTTTTGCTCTCAGGTCAGTTCCAGAATCAGTTGTTGCGGACGACTTCAAATCATCCCCCAAACACGCCAGGTGGGTGTACTCCGGATGTACCCCGAAATCCTACGACCCAACTCTCCGAGGAAGTCTAGCCCCCAAGCGAGAGAGGGAATGGGACCATGGTAGTCACGGGTGCACCGGCAAGCCCGATGCCGCCCGGTGTGCGTGATCGCTGCCATGCCAACAGGAAAGGTTGCAACCTTGTATGCAATGCACATTCATGACAGGTAATATCTCACAGTAGGAGGACAACAAAGTAGGTTGCCTCCGGACAGTCATAAGATTGCACATTGACAGGTAAACAAGCAGGGCACGATAAGACAGGAAATATATCACAGTAGGAGGACAACAAAGTAGGTTGCCTCCGGACAGTCATAAGATTACACATTGACAGGTAAACAAGTAGGGCATGATAAGACATGAAATTTCACTTGAAAGGCATATAGAGTTATATGAAAATTAAACGGGCAGCCATGTAACACATGTAAAACAGGCCATATAACTCATTAAGAAGCCCACGTGATCAAGTGATAAGATTATTCAACATGCAATGACGTCAATCATGGGTTCGGGTGCAAGAAAAGCTTATTTGTCAACATGCAATGGTCAAAATCACATTTGAAGTTATACGAAATTTACGGGCAGCCCACTAAGCAAAAAATTCCCACACAATATACAAATGATCAATACTTAGCAAAACTACCTAGTCATTAGGGTTTCCATTTCATGCTTAATCGTGTGATTAAAACCCTAAGTCAACTCAAAATCATTCTCAAGTCATGCATCATTCAATTCAAGCATCCTCAAGTACTCAAAACAGTCTACATAACATCCCAACACCACATTTCCACACAATTAGAACCACAAGAGAGGTTACAACAATTTTACAAGCATGTAGCTAAATGAAACCTTTACTGCAATAGGCTGTTTTCCCACAATCAATAGGATAATCAAACAATCTCCAAATTCAGTGAATAAGATGTCAAATTAAAGCTTAAGAAGTTAAATAAAATCAGAAACAAACCTTGCATCAATTGGAGTTCAGAATCATTAGTTATAGCCGAAACAGTGAGGTAGCACAATACTGTCCAGATTTGCACACTTTTCAGAAATTGACGTTTTTGAGGTCCTTAGGTTCAGTTTTAGCTTTGGTCCATTTCTGACAAAATTGTCCAGAACTGAAAACTATAGCAGCACACCAAATTTAATGCATTTTGGACATCATTTACTGAGTCAAATATGGTTCGTTCCACAAGGTCAGTGCATCTGCCAAAACCTGCTTCATTTTTCCAGATTTCCAGATTTGGTCACATTTTAAAGATGTGCCATTTTGAGGACCTTAGAGTCAGAATTAGCTTCGGCCTATTTCTGGGAAAAATGTTCACAACTGGCCAAACTAGTCACCTACCAGTTTTCAAGCATTTTAAACATCATTTGTATAGCTAAACTTACCTCGAACAGACTGGTCAGAGAGCTGTCAACAATTTCGACTTCACCTAGCATCATTTTCAAGCCAAGATCTTGCCATGCATGGTAGTTTAAGCTTATGAACGACCATATAGCTCACATACAGAAGCAAATACACACATTTATAAGCATGCATGTGAATTTTTGAAGAGTTTTCAAAAGGTTTTAACCCTCACCTTTGCAATCAACCCAAAAAATGCTCAAAACCTTGTTGAAGCTCAAATCTCTTCTTCTTCTTGTTTAGCCGATATTCCAACTAGCTTTTCTCTATTTTTCCTAGCTTAGTGATCAATCTCTTAGCACATGCATGAGGTTAGAACAAGAAGAAAAGAAATGGAAGCTTAAAAACTCACCAAGGCCGAAAATGGTGACTCAAAATGCTTGCATGTGTGTTTCTTGCATCCTAGCTTGCTTGGGTGAGTTTCTTTGCTTGTGGTTTGTCTTGATGCACCATAGGATGATGAAGATGAGCTAATAGGTGGAGAGAACTCAGCCAAAACCGAAATGGAGAGAGAGAGTGAGAGGGAGAGAGAGAAAATGTGAGGAAAGTGAGAGAAATGAGAGAAAAATGAGGCTTTTGCAAAAGTTGATGGATATGTTGGCCTTGGGCATGCAAAAATTCATATTTGTGTCATCTTTTGAATTGTTTTAACATGTGTGTAAGAGAATGTTGGGTATTTAGGGATTTTAGGTAGAATAGAATATAGGATATGTTTAGAGGTTTGTGAGATTTTGTCTTGTAGTGAGTTTAAAATATAATATTTAAGTGTTAGTGGATTTTGTAGAGATTTGAATTAGGATTATAATATTAGTTAGTGGTGTTTGCAGGATTATTTTATAGTCTAGTGCTTTGTGTAGGATTCTTTATTGATTAGTGTGCGGACACGCTTTCCTAAGTCTAGGACACATACTACGAGACACACACAGAAATCAATACAGGGCACGAATCACGAGGTAGACACAAACTACGAGGTAAGACACGGACTTCAAGACTAATACACGCAATCCTAGGTGAATACACGTAAACCAATGCAAGGCACGTAATTCAATGTAATGCACGCAAATTGAGGTACGACTCTTAAACCTAGGTTAAGGTACGCAGTTCAAGGTTAGGGCACACAAAATGAGGTAACGTACGTACATCGAGGTCAGGGCACGTATTTCCAGGTACCGCACGTGAGTCGGGGATTAGGGCACACTATTCTAGGTCAAGGCACGTATGACGAGGTATGCATGAAAACCAAGACAAGACACGTAATCCAAGGTAGGTCATATAATTAGGGGTCTATGGCATGCAAATCAAGGTAACACACGTTATTCGGGGTCGGACCTCACACGTAGAGGCTGGGCCCGCAAACAGAGGGTGTGGGGCTTATGACCAGGTATTCGTCGCTACGGTGGCCATAACTTTTGATCAGTAAGGAGTTATGCGACGCACAGCATACCGTTGGAAAGCATCTCTAAGAGCTCTACGATGAGGGCACCTAGCCTGCTCAGCTGCACTTATTTTCGGAGCCCAAATTTGAACATTTTCATAAGTTTTGGCACATTTTTCTGTTTTTACGCTATTTTTCCGTCCCAGATCGTACGTCGTGAGCCGCGAAAAGAACGACATCCTAATCCATCACATTTCTATTACCGAATCACATGGCACCTTGGGCAAGACAACTTCACTTCACGTAGTGGCTGGGCCAGCAAACGGAGGGCGTGGGGCTTGTGACTAGGTATACGTCGCTACGGTGCCCATAACTTTTGATCCGTAAGGATCAACGCGGCGCACAGCATACCGTTGGAAAGCTCTCTAAGAGCTCTACGATGGGGGCACCTAACCTGCTCGGCTGCGCTTGTTTTCGGAACCCAAAATTGAACATTTTCATAAGTTTTGGGACACTTTTCTTCTTTTACGCTATTTTTTCGTCCCGGATCGTACGTCGTGAGGCGCAAAAAGGATGACAACCTAATCCATCACATTTCTATTACCGAATCACACATTACCTTGGGCAAGACATCTTCATTTCACGTAGAGGCTGGGCCCGCAAACATAGGGCGTGGGGCTTGTGACTTGGTATCCGTCGCTCCGGTGCCTATAACTTTTGATCCGTAAGGAGTTAGCGACGCACATCATACCGTTGGAAAGTACTATAAGAGCTCTACGATGGGGGCACCTAGCCTGCTCGGTTGCGCATGTTTTCGGAGCCAAAAATTGAACATTTTCATAAGTTTTGGAACTCTTTTCTTATTTTGCGCTATTTTTCCGTCCCAGATCGTACGTCGTGAGCGGCGAAAAGGACGACAACGTAATCCATCACATTTCTATTACCGAATCACACGGCACCTTGGGAAAGACAACTTCACTTCACGTAGAGGCTGGGCCCGCAAACAGAGGACGTGGGGCTTGTGCCGAGGTATCCGTCGCTCCGGTGCCCATAACTTTTGATCCGTAAGGAGTTACGCGGCGCACAATATACCGTTGGAAAGTTTTCTGAGAGCTCTACAACGAGGGCACCAAGGCTGCTCAACGGCGCCTATTTTAGCTGCCCAAAATCGAATGTTTTCATTAGTTTCGGGATATTTTTCTTCTTTTGCGCTGTTTTTTCGTCCCGAATCGTACGTCGTAAGTCGCGAAAAGGACGACAACCTAATCCATCACATTTCTATTACCGAATCCCACGGCACCTTGGGCAAGACAACTTCATTTCACGTAGAGGCTGGGCCCGCAAATAGAAGGCGTGGGGCTTGTGACAAAGTATCCGTCGCTCCGGTGCCCATAACTTTTGATCCGTAAGAAGTTACGTGGCGCACAACATTCCATTGGAAAGCTCTCTGAGAGTTCTACAACGGGGGCACCAAGACTGCTCGGCTGTGCCTATTTTCGTAGATCAAAATCGAACATTTTCAAAATGTTTCGGAACACTTTTCTTCTTTTGCTCTATTTTTCCGTCCCGGATCGTACGTCATGAGCCGCGAAAAGGACGACAACCTAATCCATCACATTTCTATTACCGAATCACATGGCACCTTGGGCAAGACAACTTCACTTGACGTAGAGGCTGGGCCCGCAAACAGAGGGCATGGGGCTTGTGACAAGGTATCCGTTGTTCCGGTGCCCATAACTTTTGATCCGTAAGGAGTTACAAGGCGCAAAGCACTCTGTTGGAAAGCTCTCCGAGAGCTCTATGATGGGGGCAACAAGGCTGCTCAGCAGCGCCTGTTTTCATAGCCCAAAATCGAATGTTTTCATTAATTTTGGGATACTTTTCTTCTTTTGTGAAACTTTTCTATCCCGTATCGTACGTCGTGAGCCTCGAAAATGAGGACTACCTAATCCATCACATTATTATTACCGAATCACCTGGCACCTTGGGCAAGACAACTTCACTTCACGTAGAGGATGGGCCCGCAAACAGCGGGCATGGGGCTTGTGACCAGGTATCCGTCGCTCCGGTGCCCATAACTTTTTATCCGTAAGGAGTTACGCGGACCGCAGCATACCGTTAGAAAGCTTTTCGAGAGCTCTACGATAAGGGAAGTAAGCCTGTGCGACTGCACCTATTGTTGGAGCCAAAAATCGAACGTTTTCATAAGTTTCGGGACACTTTTCTCTTTTACGCTGTTTTTTCATCCCAGATCGCATGTCATGAGCCTCGAAAGGACGACAACCTAATCCATCACATTTCTATTACCGAATCCCATGGCACCTTGGGCAAGACAACTTCACTCACGTAGAGGTTGGGCCCGCAAACAGAGGGCGTGGGGCTTATGACCAGGTATCCGTCGCTACAGTGCCCATAACTTTTGATCCGTAAGAAGTTACGCGGCGCATAGCATACCGTTGGAAAGCTCTCTAAGAGCTCTACGATGGGGGCACCTAGCCTGCTCGGCTGCACTTGTTTTTGGAGCCCAAAATTGAACATTTTCATAAGTTTTGGGATATTTTTCTTTTTTTACGCTGTTTTTTCGTCCCGGATCGTACGTCGTGAGCCGCAAAAAAATTGACATCTTAATCTATCACATTTCTATTACCAAATCACACGGCACCTTGGGCAAGACAACTTCACTTCACGTAGAGGCTGGGCCAGCAAATAGAGGGCGTGGGGCTTGTGACCAGGTATCCGTCGCTTCGGTGCCCATAACTTTCGATATGCAAGGAGTTACACGGCGCACAGCATACCGTTTGAAAGCACTCTGAGAGCTCTACGTTGGGGGCACCTAGCCTTCTCTGTTGCGCCTATTTTCAGAGCCCAAAATCGAACATTTTCATAAGTTTTGGGATACTTTTCTTCTTCTGCGCTTTTTTTCGGTCCCGGATCGTACATCGTGAGCCGCGAAAAGGACGACAAACTAATCCATCACATTTCTATTACCGAATCACACGACACCTTGGGCAAGACAACATCACTTCACATAGAGGCTGGGCCCGCAAACAGAGGGCGTGGGGCTTGTGACCAAGTATTCGTCGCTTCGGTGCCCATAACTTTTGATCCGTAAGGAGTTACGCGGCGCACAACATACCGTTGGAAAGCTCTCCGAGAGCTCTATGACGGGGGCACCAAGCTTGCTCGGCTGTTGTCATGCCCCAACCCGACTGATAAAGGTCAGACTAGGGTTTGACCTAAATCATTTATGCTATTTCACGTACTTAGTCATTTGTTATGATTTAACACTTAACGTTGGTCTAGAACCCTAAAAGATTTTTAAAAAAAATCGGTAGCATAACGGCTGTAGTTAGGACCTTTTAGTTTGACCTAATTTCTAAACGCCTCAATTATTCCAATCATTAATCCAATTCCATTAAGGACTCCTATTTTGTCATCAACCGATATGCCTACTAGTTTATCTTGAAAGTCTCGTTTGGTTAATAAGCCTAACATGATAACTGTGTCCTATTTATTTGTCAATTTCCTATCATGCAAGTACCTATTATCCTTTAGCTTGTGCATGATCACTAGGTGAGATTAAGTAGAGTTATATTATTTACTTCTTCACCTAGCGGTTCAAACGCCTACGATAACTACTAATTAAATGACGAAAATAAACAACCAAATAAAGAGTTTGTTCGGTTATAATCAGTACAAGCCAAAATTAGACCCAAATTACAACATGGTCATTTACATCAATAAAATGAGCAGTTTGCAATCAAACACAACATCCATATAGCAACCACTTTCAGGCAAAGCACAAAAGCACATAGTTACTCCAAGGAATCATCAACAAGCACATTTACTTCGGGTACTTGTTCCAAATCTGCTGCACCTGTGACAAAAAGAGGGTGAGTCCTTATGAACTCAGCGAGGGGGAACGAGAGATAACGTTTTGAAATCTTTTTCCAGTTAAATTTATGAAAAGCCCTTTTTGAAAGCATGACATATAACACAAGTAAGTTTATAACATAATATAAATCTAAATGAACACATTTATCCGTCTTTCCTCCCCGAGGTCCTCTAGGAACCAAGCGAGAGTACTTAAAACACATAGTGAAAAGGATACGGTGAGCTTTCGCTCTCAAGATCATTTCTGATAACAGTTGTTGCAGCCGGCTTCAATCATCCACTTATCACGCCAAATGGGTGTACTCCGGATGTACCCTGAAATCCTACGACCCAACTATCCGAGGAAGTCTAGCCCCCAAGCGAGAGAGGGAATTGGACAATGGTAGTCATGGTTGCATCGGCAAGCCCGATGCCGCCCGGTGTGTGTGAAACGTTACCACGCCAGAATGAAAGGTTGCAACCTTGTATGCAATGCACATGTATGCCATTCAACATTTCACATTGGGAGGTCAACAAAGTAGGTTGCCTCCGAGCAAGTATATGATCACATTTTAACATATCGGCATATAAGGCATTGTAAGAACATGTAATCATTTCATATATCAATTTGAAAGCAATTAAACTTCTACGGGCAGCCAAGTAATCACGTTCAAATAAGCCATAGAATGTCTTTTAAAAATTCACATTAGGAGGACAACAAGGTAGGTTGCCTCTGAGCAAGTATAAGATCACATATTGACAAGTAAACGAACGAGGCATGCTTAACACGAATTTTCACTTAACATTAAACGGGCAGCCGTGTAACACATGTAAATCAAGTCATATAACTCATTTCGGGGTTCACGTATCAAGTATTAAGATCATACAAGCATGAAACGACATTTACATGAGACTGGGTGCAAGAAGAGTTTACTTATCAACATGTAATCATCGGGAATCATATTTAGAGTTATAAAAACAATTCCGGGCAGCCCATTAACATTCCTCAACATCAATTTATAATTCACACAAGAGTGGTCTATGGCTCGAGAACCTACGGGGCCATTAGGGTTTTCTAGGCCGTGCTCGGGTCGGTTTCGTTTGCTAAGCACCACAAACAACTCTTAAACCATTTCAAGCATACTCAACATTTATTAGGTAGCCTACTAATCACACAATTAAACACAGTAATCATATGATCGTCACTTAACGAGATTTCATAGTTAATAGGGTTTCAATTCATGCTTACACGTGCGATTAAGCCACAAGTTGTCACGTAATTAACCCAAGCCATGCATCGATTAATTAAAACATCCTCAATCATCCAAAACAGTCCACACAACATCCAAGTGCCACAATCCCAAGCATTCAATACCACAAGAGAATTTACAACATTTTTCAAAGCATATCACTAAACGAAAACCCCACAGCAATGGTCTGTTTTCCCACATTCATTTAGACAATCAAACCATCTCCAATTTCAGTGAAAAAAATATCAAATTAAAGCTTAATGAGTGATTTAAATCCAGAAACAAACCTTTCATCATTTGGCGTTCGAATTCAAGAGTTATAGCCAAAACCGTGAGATTACGTAAAACTGTCCAGATTTGTACACATTTCAATACTTACCATTTTTTAGGGTTTTAGAGTCAGATTTATCCTTAGTCTATTTCTGACAAAAATGTCCAGAATGGAAAAATATAGTATCATACCAAATTTCATGCATTTCAAATATCATTTACTAGGTCAAAACTATTTCGTTCTACAAGGACAGTGAACTGCCAAAAACCTGCTCCATTTTCCCAGATTTTCCAGATTTAGACACCTTTTGATGTTTTGCTATTTCAGAGACCTTAGAGTCAAAATTGGTCTTGGCCTATTTCTACTAAAAATTCTCAGAACTGGCAAAACTAGTCACCTACCAATTTTCACACATTTTCAACATCATTTACCAGGCCAAATATACTTCGTTCTAACAAGTCAGAAATCTGCCAACTACGCGATTTTGCCTATCTTCAAGTTCTAGCCGAATATCTTGCCATGCATGGTTATATAAGCTCATGTACACACATATACAACAATTACAGAGGTAGATGTAGACATATGAAGGCATGCATGTGGTTTTTGAAAGCTTTTAAAAGAGTTTTAGCCCTCACCTCTTTGAAGATCTAGCAAATGAGCACAAAATCCTTGTTTTGAGCTTTGTGTGTGACTTTGAGCTATCCTTGCTTGATTACCTTGCTATGGCCGATGCTTGGAGTGGCCTAGAGAGTGAGCTTGAGGTCTTGGAAGCTCAAGAGAAGGCATGGTCAAAAATGAGAGAGAAGGAGAGAGAATGAGAGCTTGAGAGGATTTTGAGAGGAAAATGAAATGTGATGAGTTGTGTGTGTGTGTGTGTCGGCCTTAGGGCCTTCAAATCTGATTTTTGCTTTGTCAATTGTGCAATTTGAATTGTGAGGAGCATGCTTGGTGATTTGGTCGAGAATGGGAAGGGTTTGGGTGAGGTTTTTATTATTTTTTTGTATTGTCATGCATTTGTCTTTCCTAGGTTGCATTGTGTCTTGTACTTGTCATAGGAATGTTTAGATAATAGAAAAGTGCTTAGGGTTTAGCATGTGTGTAAGAGAATGTTGGGTATTTAGGGATTTTGGGTAGAATAGAATATAGGATATGTTTAGAGGTTTGTGAGATTTTGTCTTGTAGTGAGTTTAAAATATAATATTTAGGTGTTAGTAGATTTTGTAGAGATTTGAATTAGGATTATAATAATAGTTAGTGGTGTTTGTAGGATTATTTTATAGTCTAGTGCTTTGTGTAGGATTCTTTATTGATTAGCGTGCGGGCACGCTTTCCTATGTCTATGACACTTACTACGAGGTAAGGCACGCACTTCAAGGTGAATGCACGGATTCCAAGGTAAATGCACGCAACCCTAAGTGAATGCACGTAAACCAAAGCAAGACACGTAATTCAATGTAGTGCACGTAAATCAAGGCGTGGCACTTAAATCTAGGTTAAGACACACAATTCAAGGTCAAGGCACACAAAATGAGATAACGCACACAATTCGAAGTCAGGGCACGTAAGTCGAAGATTATGACACATAATTCTAGGTCAAGGCACGAATGACGAGGCATACATGAAAACCAAGACAGGGCATATAATCCAAGGTCAATCATATAATTCTAGGTCTAAGGCACGTAAATCGAGATAACACACGTTATTCGGGGTCAGGCCTCACAGCTGCGCCTATTTTCATAGCCCAAAATCGAACGTTTTCATCAGTTTCGTGACATTTTTCTTATTTTGTGCTGTTTTTTCATCCCGGAACATACGTCGTGAGCTGCGAAAAGGACGACATCCTAATCCATCACATTTCTATAACCGAATCACACGGCACCTTAGGCAAGACAACTTTACTTCACGTAGAGGCTGGGCACTTAACCAGAGGGCGTGGGCCTTTTAACCAGGTATCTGTCGCTCCGGTGCCCATTACTTTTGATCCATAAGGAGTTACACGACGCACAGCATACCGTTGGAAAGCTCTCTGAGAGCTCTACGATGGAAGCACCTAGCCTGCTCGGCTGCGCCTATTTTCGGAGCCCAAAATTGAACATTTTCATAAGTTCTGGGACACTTTTCTTCTTTTACGTTGTTTTTTCGTCCCGGATCGTACATCGTGAGCCACGAAAAGGATGACAACCTAATCCAGCACATTTCTATTACCGAATCACATAGCACCTTGGGCAAGAAAACATCACTTCACGTAGAGGCTGGGCCCACAAACAGAGGGCGTAGGGCTTGTGAACAGGTATCCGTCGCTCCAGTGCCCATAACTTTTGATACGTAAGGAGTTACGCGGTGCACAGCATATTGTTGGAAAGCTCTCCGAGAGCTCTACTACAGGGGTAGCAAAGCCTACTAGGCTGTGCCTATTTCCCGAAATCGAACGTTTTCATAAGTTTTGGGACATTTTTCTTCTTTTGCACTGTTTTTCTGTCCCAGATAGTACGTTGTGAGCCTTGAAAAGGACGACAACCTAATCCATCACATTTCTATTACCGAATCCCACGGCGCCTTGGGCAAGACAACTTCACTTTACATAGAGGATGGGCTCGCAAACAGAGGGCGAGGGGCTTGTGACCAGGTAGCCGTCGTTACGGTGACCATAACTTTTGATCGATAAGGAGTTACGCGGTGCATAGCATACAGTTGGAAAGCTGTCTAAGAGCTCTACGATGGGGGCACCTAACCTGATCGGCTACGCCTGTTTTCGGAGCCCAAAATCAAACATTTTCATAAGTTTTGGGACACTTTTCTTCTTTTACACAGTTTTTCTGTCCCGGATCGTATGTCGTGAGCCACGAAAAAGACAACCTAATCCATCACATTTCTATTACCGAATCACACAGCACCTTGGGCAAGACAACTTCACTTCACATAGAGACTGGGCCCACAAATAGAGGGCGTGAGGCTTGTGACCAGGTATCCGTCGTTCAGGTGCGCATAACTTTTGATCCGTAAGGAGTTACACGGCACACAGCATAACGTTTGAAAGAACTCGGAGAGGTCTACGATGGGGACACCTAGCCTGCTCGACTGCGCCTGTTTTCGGAGCCCAAAATCGAACGTTTTCATCAATTTCAGGATACTTTTCTTCTTTTGAGCAATTTTTCAGTCCTGGATCGCACGTCGTGAGCCGCGAATAGGACAACAACCTAATCAATCACATTTCTATTACCGAATCACACAGCACCTTAGGCAAGACAACTTCACTTCACGTAGAGGCTGGGCCTGCAAACAGAGGGCGTGGGGCTTTTGACCAGGTATCCGTCGCTCTGGTGCCTATTACTTTTGATCCGTAAGGAGTTACACGGCGCACATCATACTGTTGGAAAGCTCTCTGAGAGCTCTACGATGGGGGTACCTAGCCTGCTCGGCTGCGCCTGTTTTTTCGTCCCGGATCGTACGTCGTGAGCCGCTAAAAGGACGACAACCTAATCCATCACATTTCTATTACCGAATCACACGACACTTTGGGCAAGACAACATCACTTCACGTAGAGGTTGGGCCCGCAAACAGAGGGCGTGGGGCTTGTGACCAGGTATTCGTCGCTCTGGTGCCCATAACTTTCTATCCGTAAGGAGTTACGCGGTGCACAGCATACCGTTGGAAAACTCTCCGAGAGCTCTACTACAGGGGCAGCAAAGCCTGCTAGGCTATGCTCGTTTTCGGAGCCCAAAATCAAACATTTTCATAAGTTTCAGGACACTTTTCTTCTTTTGCGCTATTTTTCCGTCCCAGATCGTACGTCGTGACCCTCGAAAAGGACGACAACCTAATCCATCACATTTCTATTACCGAATCCCAAGAAAACTTCACTTCACATAGAGGCTGGGCCCGCAAACAGAAGGCGAGGGGCTTGTGACCAAGTGTCCGTCCCTACGGTGCCCGTAACTTTTGATCCATATGGAGTTACGTGGTGCACATCATACAGTTGGAAAGCTCTCTAAGAGCTCTATGATAGGGGCACCTAGCCTGATCGGCTGCACCTATTTTCGGAGCCCAAAATTGAACATTTTCATAAGTTTTGGGACACTTTTCTTCTTTTACGCTATTTTTCTGTCTCGGATCGTACGTCGTGAACCTCGAAAAGGACGACAACCTAATCCATCACATTTCTATTACCGAATCACATGCACCTTGGGCAAGACAACTTCACTTCATGTAGAGGCTGCGCCCACAAACAGAGGGCGTGGGGCTTGTGACAAGGTATTCGTCGCTCAGGTGCGCATAACTTTTGATCCGTAAGGAGTTACCCAGTGCACAGCATACCGTTTGAAAGCACTCTGAGAGCCCTACGATAGGATCACCTAGCCTGCTCGGCTGCGCCTATTTTCGAAGCACAAAATCGAACGTTTTCATTAATTTCAGGATACTTTTCTTCTTTTGCGTTGTTTTTCCGTCGCGGATCTTACGTCATGAGCCGCGAAAAGGACAACAACCTAATCAATCACATTTCTATTACCGAATCACATGGCACCTTGGGCAAGACAACTTCACTTCACACAGAAGCTAGGCCCGCAAACAGAGGGCGTGGGGCTTTTGACCAGGTATCCGTCGCTCCGGTGCCCATAGCTTTTACTGCGTAAGGAGTTATGCGGTGCACATCATATCGTTTGAAAGCACTCTGAGAGCTCTACGATGGGGACACCTAGCCTACTCGGCTGCGCCTATTTTTAGAGCCCAAAATCGAACGTTTTCATCAATTTCAGGACACTTTTCTTCTTTTGCGCTATTTTTCCATCCCGGATCGTACGTCGTGAGCCTCGAAAAGGATGACAACCTAATCCATCATATTTCTATTACTGAATCACATGGCACCTTGGGCAAGACAACTTCACTTCACATAGAGGCTAGGCCCGCAAATAGAGGGAGAAGGGCTTGTGACCAGGTATCCGTTGCTACGGTGCCCATAACTTTTGATCCATAAGGAGTTACGCGGTGCACAACATACAGTTGGAAAGCTCTCTAAGAGCTCTACGATGGGGGCACCTAGCCTGATCGGCCGCGCCTGTTTTCGGAGCCCAAAATCGAACATTTTCATAAGTTTTGGGACACTTTTCTTCTTTTACGCTGTTTTTCTGTCCCGGATTGTACGTTGTGAGCCACAAAAAGGATGACAACCTAATCCATCACATTTCTATTACCGAATCACATGGCACCTTGGGCAAGAAAACTTCAATTCACGTAGAGGCTGGGCCCACAAACAGAGGGCGTGGGGCTTGTGACCAGGTATCCGTCGCTCAGGTGCGCATAACTTTTGATCCGTAAGGAGTTACGCGGTGCACAGCATACCGTTTGAAAGGACTCTGAGAGCTCTACAATGGGGATACCTATCCTGCTCGGCTACTGTGAGGCCCGACCTCGATTTGCGTGTGATACCTAATTTTGTGTGCCCTAACCTAGATTTACATGCCTTGACCTAGGTTTGAGAGTCGTGTTTCATTTTATGTGCCTTGCATCGAATTACGTGCATTCATTTAGGGTTGCATGCATTTATTTGGGAAACGTGCATTTGTCTTGTAGTTCATGCCTTACCTCGTAGTGCGTGCCTTAAACCTAGGAAAGCGTACCTGCACGCTAATCAAGAAAGCATCTTGCACGAAACACTAGATCATTAATTAATCCTACAAACTCCACTAACCAGTATTAAAATGCTAATTCAACTCACTAGAAGACGAAATTGTATCAAAAGCTAAACATTCTTATTCTTTATTCTTTATTCTTTTGCACATCCCAAACACACAATATAATAATGCTCAAAACAAGACAAAAAATTCAGATTGGAACACTAGCTTGGCCGACCACATGGAGCATTTGAACAAGCATTGCATATTTCAAAATTCATACCTAGACAACCTATGACACAAAGCATAAAAAAATTACTCAAAACCCTACCTAATGCACCACAATCTCGACCCACTCAATTGCCCATGCTAGACAATTCAAAAATATGCTCTTGAAAACACAAAATCAGAATTTTGTGAAGCTCAAGGCCGACCAAAATGCTTAAGCTTTTCATTCTTTCTCACATTCTCTCTTTCTCTCATTCACTCTCTCATTTCTTCTCTCTCTCTCTCGGCCTTGGCTGCAATCTCACTCTCCATAGCTTAAGCTCATCATCCTAAGTTTCTTCAAGACATACAAGACATTAAGGGACTTGACCAAGCAAGCTAGAATGCAAAAGACATACATGCAAGCTCATAGAACCTTCATTTCGGCTTAGGTATGTTGATAGCTTCTATTTCATTTCCCTTTTTTTGTTCTAACCACATGCACATACTAAGGGCATGGTAACTTAGCTAGGAATTAAGGAAACAAGCAATATTCCTCGGCCAAACAAGGAAAGGAGACCATTTGTGCATCTCCAAGAGTTTTGAGCATCCTTTGTTGATAAAGTTGCTAAGGTGAGGGTTAATCCTTTCTAAAAGCTTTCCAAAACCACATGCATGCCCTTAAATGTCTATTTTTACCTCTGTACTTGTGATATATGTGTGTACATGAGCTTTTGTAAACATGCATGGTAAGATATTTGGCTAGAATTTGAAGATAGGTGAAATCGCGTAAATGGCAGTTTTCTGACTTGTCGGAGCGAAGTGAATTTGACCAGGTAAATGATGTTGAAAATTTATGAAAATTGGTAGGTGACTAGTTTTTCCAGTTCTGAGAATTTTTAATAGAAATAGGACAAGGACAATTTTGACTCTAAGATCTCCAAAATGGCAAAACAATGAAAGGTGTCAAAATCTGGAAAATCTGGAAAATGAAGCAGGTTTTTGGCAGTTCACTGTCCTTGTAGAACGAACCAGTTTTGACTTAGCAATTGATATCTAAAATGCATAAAATTTGGTAGGTTGCTATATTTTTCAGTTCTAGACATTTTTGTCAGAAATATACTAAGGCTAAATCTGACCCTAAGGCCCTAAAAAATGACAAGTATCGAAATGTGTACAAATCTGGACAGTTTTGCGTAGTCTCACGGTTTTGGCTATAACTCTTGAACCCGAACTCCAAATGATGCGAGGTATGTTTCTGGATTTAGTTTACTCCTTAAGATTTAATCTGAAATTCTATTAACTGGAATTGGAGATTGTTTGATTGTCTAAATGATTGTGGGAAAACAGACCATTGCAGTGAGGTTTTCATCTAGTGATATGCTTTGAAAATTATTGTAACTTCTCTTGTGGTATTAAATGCTTGAGATTGTGGCACTTGGATGTTGTGTGGACTGTTTTGAATGCTTGAGGATGTTCAATTAATCAATGCATGGCTTTGGTTTAATTACTTGTCAACTCGTGGCTTAATCGTACGTGTGAGCATGAATTGAAACCCTAGTGACTATGAAAAACTCGCTAAGTATCGATCCTATGGTTATCGTGTCTAATTGTGTGACTAGTGGGCTGCCCGTAGTTGTCTTTATAGCCCTAAATGTGATTCCGACAATTACACGTTGATAAGTAGACTTTGCTTGTACCTGGTCTAAGGTAAGCGTCGTTGCATGCTTGTATAATCAATTTCTTGACCTCGTGAACCCCGAAATGTGCTATATGACTTGATTTACTTGTGTTACATGGCTGCCCGTTTAATATTCATAAAACTCCATGCGTTTTACAAGTGAAATTACATGTCAAACATGCCTCGTGTGTTTACTTGTCAACGTGCGATCTTATAACTGCTCGGAGGTAACCTACTTTGTTGTCTTCCTAATGTGATATGTTAAATGTTATAAATGTGCATTGCATACAAGGTTGCAACCTTTCATTGTGGCATGGTAGCGTTTCACGCACGCCGGGCGGCATCGGGTTTGCCGGTGCTACCGTGAATACCATGATCCAATTCCCTCTCTCACTTGGCATTCTACCCTCGGAGAGTTGGGTCGTAAGTTTTCGGGGTACATCTGGAGTACACCCAAATGGGAGCGATAAGTGGATTATTGAAGTCGGCCGCAACAATTGTATCAAAATCGATATTGACAGCAAATGCTCACCGTATCCTTGAAATGATTGGTAATTGTATCTATTGCTCAATTTGATTCTTATACTTGCGTACCTTATTACCTGTAATACGTGATATGTTTCAAAAAGGGGTTTTTCATAAGTTAACCGGAAAAAGAGTTTCAAAACGTATTTCTCGTTCCCCCTCGCTGAGTTCATAAGGACTCACCCTCTTTTATCATCTCAGGTGAAGAAGACCAAGAATAGGTACCCGAGGACAACATGCCTATTGATGACTCCTTGGAATGATTGCTTGCCCTACGTGCCTTACTTGACTATGGCTATTTTGTGAATGATATGTTACTTGAACACTATTTCTTATGTTGCTTGTTGTTGTATTGTAAATGACCTCCATTGTAATTTGGGGTCTAATTTTGGCTTGTACTGATCATAACTAGGTACACACTCTTCTGGTCATTTTGCTATCGCTACATTGGTTTAGTATCTATCACAGGCTTATGAAGTATTAGGTAAAGGGTTAAGTAAAATGAATCTATCTAATCTTAAGCAGGTACTTATTGTTAAGCTAAGATCAACAGGTACTTTTATAACAAGGATTGACACATAAACGAGACACAGTTGCTACGCTAGGTTGTTAATCAAAAGAGACTTCGAAATAATTAATAGGCATTTCAACTGGTGATAAATAGTAACCTTAGTTGGAAATGAACTTGAGATTGAAAGTTTTGAGGTGTTTAGAGAATTAGGTCAAACTAAAGAGCTCAATTACAACCGTTATGCTGCCGGTTTTTCGGATAATTTGTGGAGTTTAGGCTAAACGTTAAGTGTTAAACCTTCATGAACGATTAAGTACGTGAAATAACTTGAATGTTTAGATCACTCCCTAGTCTAACCTCTATAGGTCGGGTTGGGGCGTGACAACCGCGCCTATTTTCGGAGCCCAAAATCGAACATTTTCATCAATTTCAGGACACTTTTCTTCTTTTGCAATGTTTTTACGTCCCGGATCATATGTCGTGAGCCGCGAATAGGACAACAACCTAATCAATCACATTTCTATTACCGAATAACACAGCACATTGGGCAAGACAACTTCACTTCACGTAGAGGCTGGGCCCGTAAACAGAGGGCGTGGGGCTTGTGACCAGGTATCCGTCGCTCCGGTGCCCATAACTTTTGATCCGTAAGGAGTTACGCGGCGCACAGCATACTGTTGGAAAGAACTCTGAGAGCGCTACGATGGGGACACCTAGCCTGCTCGGTTGCGCCTGTTTTTGGAGCCCAAAATTGAACATTTTCATAAGTTTTGGGATACTTTTCTTCTTTTACGCTATTTTTCCATCCCGGATCGTACGTCGTGAATCGCGAAAAGGACGACAACCTAATCCATCACATTTCTATTACCGAATCACATGGCACCTTGGGCAAGACAACTTCACTTCACGGACAGGCTGGGCCCGCAAGCAGAGGGCGTGGGGCTTGTGACCAGGTATCCGTCGCTCCGGTGCCCATAACTTTTGATCCGTAAGGAGTTACGCAGCGCATAGTATTCCGTTGGAAAGCTCTCTGAGAGCTCTGCGACGGAGGCACCAAGCATGCTCAGCTGCGCCTATTTTCGGAGTCCAAAATTGAACGTTTTCATCAGTTTTGGGATACTTTTCTTCTTTTACGCTATTTTTTCATCCCGGATGGTACGTCGTGAGCCGCGAAAAGGACAACAACCTAATCCATCACATTTCTATTATTGAACCCCACGGTACCTTGGGCAAGACAACTTTACTTCACGTAGAGGCTGGGCCCGCAAACAGAGGGCATAGGGCATGTGACCAGGTATCCCTCACTCCGGTGCCCATAACTTTTGATCCGTAAGGACTTACGCGACGCATAGTACACAGTTGGAAAGCTCTCCGAGAGCTCTACGACGGGGACACCTAGCCTGGTCAGCTGCGCTTATTTTCGGAGCCCAAAATCGAATGTTTTCCTCAGTTTTGGGACACTTTTCTTCTTTTGCGCTATTTTTTTGTCCTGGATCGTACGTCATGAGCCGCAAAAAGGACGACAACCTAATCCATCACATTTTTATTATCGAATCACACAGCACCTTGGGCAAGACAACTTCACTTCACGTAGAGGCTGGGCCCGCAAATAGAGGGCGTGGGGCTTGTGACCAGGTATCCATCGCTCTGGTGCCCATAACTTTTGATCCGTAAGGAGTTACGCGGCGCACAGCATACTGTTGTAAAGCTCTCTAAGAGCTTTATGATAGGGGCACCTAGCCTGCTTGGCTGCGCTTGTTTTCGAAGCCCAAAATCGGATATTTTCATAAGTTTTGGGGCACTTTTCTTCTTTTACACTATTTTTTCGTCTCGGATCGTACGTCGTGAGCCGCGAAAAGGACGACAATCTAATCCATCACATTTCTATTACTGAATCACACGGCACCTTGGGCAAGACAAATTCACTTCACGTAGAGGCTTGGCCCACAAACAGAAGGCGTGGGGCTTGTGACCATGTATCTGTCGCACGGGTGCCCAAAACTTTTGATCCGTAGGGAGTTACGCGACGCACAGCATGCCGTTAGAAAGCACTCTGAGAGCTCTACGATCGAGGCACCTACCCTGCTCAGTTGCTCCTGTTTTTGGAGCCGAAAATCGAACATTTTCATAAGTTTTGGGACACTCTTCTTCTTTTGCCCTATTTTTCCGTCCCGTATCGTACGTCGTAAGCCACAAAAAGGACGACAGCCTAATCCATCATATTTCTATTACCGAATCACACGGTAACTTGGGCAAGACAACTTCAATTCACGTAGAGGCTAGGCCCGCAAACAGAGGACGTGGGGCTTGTGACCAGGTATCCGTCGCACCGGTGCTCATAACTTTTGATCCGTAAGGAGGTACGCGGCACAAAGCATACCGTTGGAAAGCTCTCCGAGAGCTCTACGACGGAGGCACCAAGCTTGCTCGGCCGCGCCTTTTTCCGAGCCCAAAATCGAACGTTTTCATCAGTTTTGGAACACTTTTCTTCTTTTGCTCAGTTTTTTCATCCCGGATCGTACGTCGTGAGCCGCGAAAAGGACGACAACATAATCCATCACATATCTATTACCGAATCCCACAGCACCTTGGGAAAGACAACTTCAATTCACGTAGAGGCTGGGCCCACAAACAGAAGGCGTGGGGCTTGTGACCAGGTATCCGTCGCTCAGGTGCGCATAATTTTTGATCCATAAAGGGTTACGCGGCGTACAACATACCATTTGAAAGTACTCTGAGAGCTCTACGATGGGGACACCTAGCTTGCTCAGCTGCTCCTGTTTTCAGAGCCCAAAATCGAACGTTTTCATCAATTTCAGGACACTTTTCTTCTTTTGCGTTGTTTTTTCGTCCCGGATCGTACGTCGTGAGCCGCGAAAAGGACAACAACCTAATCAATCACATTTCTATTACCGAATCACACGGCACCTTAGGCAAGACAACTTCACTTCACGTAGAGGCTGGGCCCGCAAACAGAGGGTATGGGGCTTGTGACCAGGTATCCGTCGCTCCGGTGCCCATAACTTTTGATCCGTAAGGAGTTACGCGGCACACAACATACCGTTGGAAAGCACTCTAAGAACGCTACGACGGGGACACCTAGCATGCTCGGTTGCGCCTGTTTTCGAAGCCCAAAATCAAACATTTTCATAAGTTTTGGGATACTTTTCTTCTTTTGCGCTGTTTTTTCATCCCGGATCGTACGTCATGAGCCGCGAAAAGGACGATACCCTAATCCATCACATTTCTATTACATAATTCCACGACAACTTGGGCAAGACAACTTCACTTCACGTAGAGGCTGGGCCTGCAAACAGAGGGCGTGGGGCTTGTGACCAGGTATCCGTTGCTCCGGTGCCCATAACTTTTGATCCGTAAGGAACTATGTGGCGCACATCATACCGTTAGAAAGCTCTCTGAGAGCTCTACGACGGAGGCACCAAGCCTGCTCGGCTGCGCCTATTTTTGGAGCCCAAAATTGAACATTTTCATCAATTTTGGGACACTTTTCTTCTTTTCTGCTATTTTTTCGTCCCGGATCTTACGTTGTGAGCCTCGAAAAGGACGACAACCTAATCCATCACATTTCTATTACTGAATCACATGTCACCTTGGACAAGGCAACTTCACTTCACATAGAGGCTGGGCCCGCAAACAGAGGGCGTGGGGCTTATGACCAGGTATCCGTTGCTCCGGTGCCCATAACTTTTGCTCCGTAAGGAGTTACGCGGCGCACACCATACCGGTGGAAAGTACTCTAAGAGCTCTACGATAGGGTCACCTAGCCTGCTTAGTTGGGCCTATTTTCAGAGTCCAAAATCGAACATTTTCATCAGTTTTGGGACACTTTTCTTCTTTTGCGCTATTTTTTTGTTCTGGATCGTACGTCATGAGCCGCGAAAAGGACGACAACCTAATCCATCACATTTCTATTAACGAATCCCACGGCACCTTGGGCAAGACAACTTCACTTCTCGTAGAGGCTGGGCCAGCAAATAGAGGGCGTGGGGCTTGTGACCAAGTATCCGTCGCTCCGGTGCTCATTACTTTTGATCCGCAAGGTGTTACGCGGTGCACAGCATACCATTGGAAAGCTCTTTGAGAGCTCTATGACTGGGGCACAGAGCTTGCTTGGCTGCGCCTATTTTCAGAGCCCAAAATCAAACGTTTTCATCAGTTTTGGGATGCTGTTCTTCTTTTGCGTAGTTTTTCCGTCCCGGATCGTACGTCGTGAGCCGCGAAAAGAACGACAACCTAATCCATCGCATTTCTATTACCAAATCTCACGGCACCTTGGGCAAGACAACTTCACTTCACGTAGAGGCTGGGCCCGCAAACAAAGGGCGTGGGGCTTGTGACTAGGTATCCGTCGCTCCGGTTTCCAAAACTTTTGATCCGTAAGGAGTTACGCGGCGCACAGCATACCGTTGGAAAGCTCTCCGAGAGGTCTACGACGGGGGCACCTAGCCTGCTCGGCTGCGCCTATTTTTGAAGCCCAAAATTGAACATTTTCATAAGTTTTGGGACATTTTTCTTATTTTACACTGTTTTTCCGTCCCAAATCGTACGTCGTGAGCCGCGAAAAGGACGACAACCTAATCCATCACATTTCAATTTCCAAATCACACAGCACCTTGGGCAAGAGAACTTTACTTCACGCAGAGGCTAGGCCCGCAAACAGAGGGTGTGGGGCTTGTGACCAGGTATCCGTCGCTCTGGTACCCTTAACTTTTGCACCGTAAGGAGTTACGCGGCGCACAGCATATCGTTGGAAATCACTCTGAGAGCTCTACGATGGGTAACCTAGCCTGCTCGGTTGCGTCTGTTTTTGAAGCCCAAAATTAAACATTTTCATAAGTTTTGGTACACTTTTCTTCTTTTGCGCTGTTTTTTCGTCCCAGATCGTACGTCGTGAGCCGCGAAAAGAATGACAACCTAATCCATCACATTTCTATTACCGAATCATATGGCACCTTGGGCAAGACAACTTCACTTCTTGTAGAGGCTGGGCCCGCAAACAGAGGGCGTGGGGCTTGTGACCAGGTATCCGTCGTTCCGGTGCTCATAACTTTTGATCCGTAAGGAGTTACGCGGCGCATAGCATACGGTTGGAAAGCTCTCCGAGAGCTCTACGACGGGGACACCAAGCATGCTCGGTTGTGTGTGAGGCCCGACCCCGAATAACGTGTGTTACCTCGATTTGCTTGCCTTAGACCCAGAATTATATGACCATAAATAGGGTCGTATTATGGAAATGGTCCATAACATGTGTATGTCCTACGTGTTAACACTATTGAAGTTAGTTGATAGGATATGTAAATCGGATATATACCTATCATCTTGAAATTAGTGTATGTCACCATAAGATCGTGGTATTATTGTGATATTCATTTTGACGTATGAATTCAAGATCGACACGACATAAGTCATGACTTTGGAGGTATAGTTATATTGTTAGAATGCCGATGCAGCTTTGATTATCATGTTTGCAGATTCTAACATTAGTTAACGAACTCGACCTTAAAGATCAATTGGAGAAAATATAGTCGTTTCAAGGAACGAACTGTAAATGTAGGAGTCACACCGAATTAGATAATTGGAGAAATGTAGGAACTGAATTGGTTGTGGTAAGAGAGATCACAGAACACGGGATGAACCGGAGTGAGAAAAATAACAAATGTCAAAATCCGTCTAAATGACCTCAATAGGTAAGAATGAATTTCGGGATGAAATTCTTTTAAGGAGGGGAAGATGTGAGGCCCAACCCCGAATAACGTGTGTTACCTCGATTTGCGTGCCTTAGACCCAAAATTATATGACCGACCTTGGATTACGTGCCCTATCTTGATTTTTATGCATGCCTCGTTATACGTGCCTTGACCAAGGATTGTGTGCCCTGACTTCAATTTACGTGTGATGTCACGCCCCAACCCGGCCTATAAAGGTTAGTGATCTAAACATTCAAGTCCTTTCACATCCTTAATCATTCTAGGAGGTTTAACACTTAACGTTTTATTCTAGACTTTAAAATTTTTCTGAAAATCCGGCAGCATAACGGCTGTAGTTGGGCTCTTTGTTTTGACTTAAATTTTCTAACAGCCTCAAAATTTACCATCTCAAATTCAATTCCAGCTAAGATTACTATTATTCCATCAATTGAATTACCTATTGGTTAATTCGTCGTCCCGTTGATTTATAACCTAGCATGATACTATGTCTCGTTTGTCCATTTATCCTTGTTTCAAAATATACCTGTTGATCTTAGCTTATTAGCGAGTACCTGTTGAGATTGGGTAAGTTCATTTACCTATTCCTTAACTAAGCATCATAACCTGTGATAGATACTAGCGGTAATAAAAGCAAAACGATCATGGTAGTGTCATGTCTAGTATCAGTCTACTTAAATAAGTACAAACCAAAATTAGACCCCAAATTACAACGGGGGTCTTTTACATCACAAGCAACAAATAACATAAGGGAAATAGTCTTCAAGTATCAAAAGTTCACAAGTAGTCACGTTCAAGCAAAACAACAGTAACAGGCAATCACTCCAGGGGTTCATCATTAGGTACATTATCCTCAGGTTCCTGTGCCTGTTCTTCTTCACCTGAGATGATAAAAGAGGGTGAGTCCTTATGAACTCAGCGAGGGGGAACGAGAAATAAGTTTTGAAACTCGTTTTCCGGTTCAATTTATGAAAACCCCTTTTTTAAAAACATGTCAGATAATACAAATAATATGGTAAGCAATTATAAGAAACAAATCGAGAAACGGATACAATTACCAATCATTTCAAGGATACGGTGAGCATTTGCTCTCAATTTCAATTTCGAATCAATTGTTGCCGCTGACTTTAATAATCCACTTATCACTCCCAATTGGGTGTACTCCGGATGTACCCCAAAACTTACGACCCAACTCTCCAAGGGTGAATACCAAGCGAGAGAGGGAATTGGATCATGGTAGTCACGGTAACACCGGCAAGCCCGATGCCGCCCGGCGGATGTGAAACGCTACCATGCCACACGAAAGGTTGCAACCTTGTATGCAATGCACATTTATAACATTTAACATAGCACGTTAGGAGGACAACAAAGTAGGTTGCCTCCGAACAGTTATAAGATCGCACGTTGTCAAGTAGTCAAACAAGGCATGATAAGACAAGTAATTTCACTTGAAAGGCATATAGAGTCATATGAACATCAAACGGGCAGCCATGTAACACATGTAAAACAGGCCATATAACTCATCAAGAAGCTCATATAATCAAGTGATATGAATTATTCGACATGCAACAACATTTACGTGGGTTCGGTAGCAAGACAAGCTTATTTGACAACATGCAATGGTCAAAACCATAATTGAAGTTATAACACATTTACGGGCAGCCCACGCAACGTACAGTTTCCACACAATATCCAATGATTAACACTTAGTAAGATTACTTAGCCATTAGGGTTTCCGTTTCACGCATAATCGTGTGTTCAAACCCTAAGTCAACTCAACATCATTCCCGAGTCATACATCATTCAATTCAAACATCCTCAAGTACTCAAAACAGTCCACGCAATATTCCAACATCACAATTCCAAGCAATTAGTACCACAAGAGAGGTTACAATAGTTTTCCTAGTTTTCCATGCATATAGCTAAGTGAAACACTCACTGCAATAGGCTGTTTTCTCACAATCAATCAAGTAAGCAAACAATCTCCAAATTCAGTGAATAAGATTTCAAATTAAAGCTTAAGAAGTTAACTAAAATTAGAAACAAACCTTGCATCAATTGGAGTTCAGAATCATTAGTTATGGCCGAAACAGTGAGGTAGCACAAAACTGTCCAGATTTGTACACTTTTCATAAATTGACGTTTTTGAGGTCCTTAGAGTCCGTTTTAGCTTTGGTCCATTTCTGACAAAATTGTCCAAGACTGAAACATATATCAGCACACCAAATTTCATGAATTTTTGACAACATTTACTAAGTCAAACATGGTTCGTTCCACAAGGTCAGTGCATCTGCCAAAACCTGATTCATTTTTTCCAGATTTCCAGATTTGGTCACATTTTAATGATTTTCCATTTTGAGGACCTTAGAGTCAAACTTAGTTTCGGCCTATTTCTGGAAAAAATGTTTAAAACTGTCCAAAATAGTCACCTACAAATTTTCAAGCATTTTCAACATCATTTTCCTAGCTAAACTTACCTCGAACCGACGGGTCAGAGAGCTGTCACAAAAATTCGACTTCACCTAGCATCATTTTCAAGTCAAGATCTTGCCATGCATGGTTTTTTAAGCTCATGAACAACCATATATCTCAAGTACATAAGCAAATACACACATTTATGAGCATGCATGTGAATTTTTAAAGAGTTTTCAAAAGATTTTAACCCTCACCTTAGCAATCAACCACAAAATGCTCAAGACCCTTTGTTGAAGCTCAAATCTTCTCCTTTCCCTTGCTTAGCCGAGAACCTCACTAGTTTTTCTCTATTTTTCCTAGCTTAATGATCAATCTCTTAGTGCATGCACATAGCTAGAACTTGAAGAAAAGAAATGGATGCTTAGTAACTCACCTAGGCCGAAAATGAAGCTTCAATGCACATGCAAGAAAAATTTTCGAACTCTAGCTTGCTCGGTTGTAGTTCTTTACTTGTAGCTTGCTATACATAGCTATGGTGTGAAGAGGAGAAGTTGAGAAGATGGTGAATTCAGCCAAGGCCGAGAATGTGAGAGAAAGGAGAGATGAGGAGAGAAATGAATGAAAAGAAATGAAGAAAATGACAAACAAGGAAGCCTTTTGCATCTTCAAGGAGAATGTCGGCCTTGGGCTTCAAAATTCTGCATTTTGTGTCTCCAATGTGCTATTTTGAAATTGCTAGGATGGGCAAGGTGTTGTGGTCAAGAATGGTGAGGAGATTGAGTGAATTTTGAGCAATTTTTTAATGCTTTGAGTCATAAATTGTCTTGGCATGCAATAGAATAAAACAATTGCTCAAACCTTGTGCAAAAAAGCTTGATATGGTCGGCCAAGGCATTAAAGAATGCTGAATTTGTGTCATCTTGAGCATTATTCTAATTGTATTTTGAAGTGCAAAAAGAATAATGGATAAAGAATAAGGAATGTTTTGTTTTTGGTGCATTTTTGTCTTCTAGTGAATGGAATTTGGATTATTATATTATTAGTGGATTTTGTAGGATTGTTTAATAGTCTAGTGTTTTGTGAAAGATGTTTTCTTGATTAGTGTGTAGGCACACTTTTCTAGGTTTAGGGTACGCACTTCGAGGTAGGACACGAACTACGAGACGAACACACGTTTTTCAAGTAAACGCACGTAACCCTAAATGAATGCATGAAATTCAATGCAAGGCACACAAAACTAAACACAATTCTCAAACCTAGGTCATGGCACGCAAATCTAGGTTAGGGCACACGAAGCTAGGTTTCGCACGTAAATCGGGGTCGGGCCTCACATCCTCCCCTCCTTAAAAGAATTTCATCCCGAAATTCAATATTACCTTGGAATAATGCTGGATACTGCTGCTCCATCTGGTCTCGCCTTTCCCACATTGTTTCTTCGAGTCCATGATGATTCCACAGCACTTTCACCATAGGTATAGTTCTGTTGCGCAACTCCCGATCCTGCTGGTCTAGGATCCGAATGGGCTTCTCCTCGTAAGACAAGTTTTCCCGAAGCTGCAACGGCTCTGGCTCCAAGATATGCGACGGGTCAGGATGATACTTCCGCAGCATCGATACATGAAAGACGTCATGAATATTGGAGAGGTTCTGGGGTAGTGCCAGGCGATACGCCAACTTGCCAACCTTCTCAACTATCTCAAACGGTCCTACAAATCTCGGGCTCAACTTTCCACCCTTGCCATGTTTAATCAGTCCCTTCCGGGGTGATATCTTCAAGAACACCTTGTCGCCAACCTCAAATTCGAGACTCCGTCTCCGTCGGTCTGCATAACTCTTCTGCCTGCTCTGGGCGGTAAGCATCCGTTTCCGAATGAGGTGGATGTTATCAACCGTCTTCATCAGTTCAGGTAAAAGGGTCGGGTCAAAAGTCTTCGTCTCACCTACTTCATTCCAGTAAATTGGTGATCAACATTTTCGTCCATACAACGCCTCAAAAGGGGCCATCCCGGTCGTGGTCTAATAACTATTGTTGTAGGCGAACTCCGCTAGAGATAGATATTTCTCCCAACCTTTCCCGAAGTCTAAAATACATGCCCTCAGCATATCCTCCAAAATCTGAATAGTCCTCTCCGATTGACCGTCCGTCTGAGGGTGATAAGCCGTGCTAAAACTCAATTTCATCCCCAAAGCTTCCTACAATCTCTTCCAAAATCGGGAAGTAAAACGAGGATCCTTATCCGATACAATACTCACAGGCATCCCGTGCAATCTTACAATCTCCGCCACATATATATCTCCCAGTTCCTCAGGACTATCTTCCTTGTTTATTGGTAAAAAGTGCGCCGACTTAGTCAATATATCCACTATAACCCAAACGGCGTCACGACCCTTCTGTGATCTAGGCAGGTCCATAACAAAATCCATAGTTATATGTTCCCATTTCCATTGAGGAATCTCCAACGGCTGAAGTAAACCTGCGGGTCATTGTTGTTCTGCTTTGACTCTCTTGCAAGTCAAACACCGTGCTACAAACTCCGCAATTTCTCTTTTCATGTTATTCCACCAGTAGTGTTACTTCAAATCCCGGTACATCTTTGTTCCACCGGGGTGAATAGTATATCTAGAATTATGTGCTTCCTCAAGAATCTTCTTTTTTAGCTCTGGGTCATTGGGAACACAAACCCGGTTCCTAAACCTCCAAACACCATCATCATGAAACTTGAAGTCTGCGTTACTTTCCTTAACCTTCTGAAATTGTTGGTCCTTCTGTTGAGCCTCTCGTAACTCAGGCAACAAAGTCGATTGAACTTGGGTAGTGGCAAAAAGTAACCGCTTCTGAGTCAAATGTGGTTTCCACAGAAACGCTTCCTCCAACAACTCCTGCACCTTGACTTCCAGTTTCGCCATGCTTGCCTTTCTGCTTAAGGCATCTGCAACTACGTTTGCCTTACCGGGCACATAATTAATTGAGCAGTTATAATCATCCAAAAGTTCCATCCACCGCCTTTGCCTCATATTCAACTCCTTCTGAGAGAACAAGTATTTCAAGCTCTTATGATCAGTAAATACCTCAAACTTGTTACCCCACAGATAATGCCTCCATTTCTTGAGTGCAAACACAATAGCCGCTAACTCCAAATCATGCGTCGGGTAATTCATCTCATACGGCTTGGGTTTCCTAGAAGCATATGCAATAACTCTTCCATTTTGCATCAATACACATCCCAATCCTTCTTTCGAAGCATCGCTATAGATTACGAAACCTTGACTCCCTTCAGGCAATGCAAGAACTGGTGTGGTAGTCAATCTTTTCTTCAACTCTTGGAAGTTGTTCTCACACTTATCATCCCATACGAACTTGGTTTTCTTTTGAGTGAGCTTTGTAAGCGGTCCTACAATCTTAGAGAAGTCCTTCACGAACCTCCGATAATAGCCGGCTAGACCAAGAAAACTACGAACTTCCGTAACATCTTTCGGCTTCTTCCAAAACATCACTGCATCGATCTTTGCTGGATCTACCGCTATTCCCTCTTGGGATATGATATGCCCCAAAAATGCAATATGTTGCAACCAAAATTCACATTTACTAAACTTTGCATACAATTGGTGCTCTCGAAGTTTCTGCAGTACCAACTGCAGATGTTGCTCATGCTCCGCCTTCGATTTCGAGTATACCAAAATATCATCAATGAAGATCACCACAAATTGGTCCAAGTAGGGTTGAAACACCCTATGCATCAAATCCATAAAAGCTGCAGGGGCATTAGTTTGTCCAAAAGGCATCACCACATATTCATAGTGCCCATATCTCGTCCTGAAAGCCGTTTTAGGCACATCTTCCTTCTTGATCCGCAATTGATAATATCCTTGTCTCAAGTCGAGTTCCGAATACACTTTGGCTCCTTGCAGTTGATCAAATAACTCGTCAATCAAGGGAAGTGGGTATTTATTCTTGACAGTCACTTGGTTCAAACCTCAATAGTCAATGCATAGTCTCAACGTTCCGTCTTTCTTCTTAACAAATAATACTGGCGCACCCCACGGTGAAGAGCTCGGTTGTACAAATCCCTTCTTCAGCAATCCTTGCAATTGGTCCTTCAATTCTTGTAGCTTGGCTGGTGCCATGCGATAGGGAGCTTTTGATATCGGCTGGGCGTCAGGCAGCAACTCTATAACAAACTCGATCTCCCGATTTGGGGGTAAACCGGGTAACTCTTCAGGGAATACATCTGCATAGTCTTTAATTACAGGCATCTCCTCCAACTTAGCTTTATCTGACGGCCTGTTGATGTCACGCCCCAACCCGACCTATAAAGGTTAGACTAGGGTGTGATCTAAACATTCAAGTCACGTCTCGTACTTAACCGTTCATGAAGATTTAACACTTAACGTTTGGCCGAAACTCCAAAATTTTTCAGTAAACCGGTAGTATAACGGCTGTAATTGGGCTCTTTGGTTTGGACTAATTCTCTAAACGCCTCAATTATTCCAATCATTAATCCAATTCCATTAAGGACTCCTATTTGTCACCAACCGATTTGCCTACTAGTTTATCTTGAAAGTCTCGTTTGGTTAATAAGCCTAACATGATAACTATGTCCCGTTTATTTGTCAATTTCCTACCATGCAAGTACCTATTAACTTAAGTGAAATTAGATAGAATTAACTTAGTTGATTGTTCATCTAGTGGTTTGACTGCCTACGATAACTACTAATTAAGAAAACGAAAGCAAACAACCAAATAAAAGTTCGTCCGGTTATAGATGGTACAATCCAGAATTAGATCCAAATTACAACGGGGTCATTTACATCACTAAACAACGAGCAACATAAAAGAAATAGTCTTCAAGTGGCATAGTTCACAAATAGCCATAATCATGCAAAGCACACAAGACAGGCAATCACTCCAAGGAATCATCGTTAGGCACATCATCCTTGGGTACCTGTTCTTGATCTTCTTCACCTGAGATGATAAAAGAGCGTGAGTCTTATGAACTCAGCGAGGGGGAACGAGAAATACGTTTTGAAACTCATTTTCCGGTTCAATTTATGAAAACTCTTTTTGAGAACATGTCACGTATTACAAATAATAAGGTACGCAATTATAAGAAACAAATCGAGTAACGGATACAAAGTAAGGGAACAGAAATGCCAGTCTTTCCTCCCCGAGGTTCTCTAGGAACCAAGGGAGAGTACTTATACATATAGTAAAAAGGATACGGTGAGCATTTGCTCTCAATATCAATTTCGATTCATTTGGTGCGGCCGACTTCAATAATCCACTTATCGCTCCCAATTGGGTGAACTCCGGATGTACCCCGAAACCTACGACCCAACTCTCCGAGGGTGAAATACCAAGCGAGAGAGGGAATTGGACCATGGTAGTCACGGTAACACCAGCAAGCCCGATGCCGCCCGGCGTGCGTGAAACACTACCATGCCACACTGAAGGTTGCAACCTTGTATACAATGCCCATTTATGTCATTTAACATTTCACATTAGGAGGTCAACAAAGTAGGTTGCCTCCGAGCAAGTATATGATCACATTTTGACATATTGGCATATAAGGCATTGTAAGAACATATAATCATTTCATATATCCATTTGAAAGCAATTAAACTTTAACGGGAAGCCAAGTAATCATGTTCAAATAAACCATTGAATATCTTTTAACAATTCACATTAGGAGGACAACAAAGTAGGTTGCCTCCGAGCAATTTCAAGATCACATATTGCCAAGTAAACGAACGAGGCATGCTTGACATGAAATTTTACTTTGTAGAACACATAGAGTCATATGAACATTAAACGGGCAGCCATGTAACACATGCAAGTCAAGCCATATAACTCATTTCAAAGTTCACATAATCAAGTGATACGAATATTCAACATGCAACAACATTTACGTGGGTTCGGTTGCAAGAAAAGCTTATATGACAACATGCAATGGTCAAAATCACATTTGAAGTTATAAAACATTTACGGGCAGCCCACTAAGCATATAGTTTCCACACAATAACCAAGAATCAACACTTAGCAAAACTACCTAGTCATTAGGGTTTCCATTTCATGCTTAATCGTGTGATTAAAACCCTAAGTCAACTCAAAATCATTCTCAAGTCATGCATCATTCCATTCAAGCATACTCAAGTACTCAAAACAGTCCACATAACATCCCAACACCACATTTCCACACAATTAGAACCACAAAAGGGGTTACAACAATTTTTCAAGCATGTAGCTAAATGAAACCTTTACTGCAATAGGCTGTTTTCCCACAATCAATAGGATAATCAAACAATCTCCAAATTCAGTGAATAAGATGTCAAATTAAATCTTAAGAAGTTAACTAAAATCAGAAACAACCCTTGCATCAATTGGAGTTCAGAATCATTAGTTATGGCCGAAACAGTGAGGTAGCACAAAACTGTCCAGATTTGCACACTTTTCAGAAATTGACATTTTTGAGGTCCTTAGGGTCAGTTTTAGCTTTGGTCCATTTCTGACAAAATTGTCCAGAACTGAAAAATATAGCAGCACACCAAATTTCATGCATTTTTGACAACATTTACTAAATCAAATATGGTTCGTTCCACAAGGTCAGTGCATCTGCCAAAACCTGCTTCATTTTTCCAGATTTCCAGATTTGGTCACATTTTAAACATTTTCCATTTTGAGGACTATAGAATCAAAATTAGCTTCTGTCTATTTCTGGGGAAATTGTTCAAAACTGTCCAAACTAGTCACATACCAATTTTCAAACATTTTAAACATCATTTGCTTAGCTAAACTTACCTCGAACAGACTGGTCAGAGAGCTGTCAACAATTTCGACTTCACCTAGCATCATTTTCAAGCCAAGATCTTGCCATGCATGGTTGTTTAAGCTTATGAATGACCATATATCTCAAGTACAGAAGCAAATACACACATTTATGAGCATGCATGTGAAATTTTGAAGAGTTTTCAAAAAATTTTAACCCTCACCTTTGCAATCAACCCAAAAAAATGCTCAAAACCTTGTTGAAGCTCAAATCTCTTCTTCTTCTTGCTTAGCCGAGATTCCAACTAGCTTTTCTCTATTTTTCCTAGCTTAGTGATCAATCTCTTAGCACATGCATGAGGTTAGAACAAGAAGAAAAGAAATGGAAGCTTAAAAACTCACCAAGGCCGAAAATGGTGACTCAAAATGCTTGCATGTGTGTTTCTTGCATCCTAGCTTGCTTGGGTGAGTTTCTTTGCTTGTGGTTTTTCTTGATGCACCATAGGATGATGAAGATGAGCTAAGAGGTGGAGAGAACTCAGCCAAAACCGAAATGGAGAGAGAGAGTGAGAGGGAGAGAGAGAAAATGTGAGGAAAGTGAGAGAAATGAGAGAAAAATGAGGCTTTTGCAATTTTTTGAGCATGTGGTCAGCCTTGGGCATACAAATTCAGACTTTTTTTTGTCTTCAAGATGGAATTTTGAAATGTTAGCATGGGCATAGGTGGTTTGGTCGAAAATGGTGTGAGAATTGAGGTGGTTTGAGCAATTTTTTATGCATTTGTGTCATAGTTTGTCTAAGCATGCATAGTTAATTGTATAATTGTTCAAACCTTGTGCAAAAACCATGGTATGGTCGGCCAAAGCATGTGCCAAATCTGAATTTTTGTCATGTTTTGGATGTTATTTAATTGTGTATTGAAAGTGCAAAAGAATAAAGAATAAGAATAAAGAATGTCTAGCTTTTTGTGTTATTTTGTCTTCTAGTGAGTTAAATTAGGATTATAATATTGATAGTGGATTTTGTAGGATTGTTTAATAGTCTAGTTCTCCGTGTAAGATGCTCTCTTGATTAGCGTGAAAGCACGCTTTCCTAGGTCTAGGGCACGCACTACGAGGTGCGAACTACGAGATGAATGCACATTTTTCAAGACTAAGGCACATACTTCAAGATAAGTGCACGGATTCTAATGCTAACACACGCAACCCTAGGTGAATGAACGTAGATCAAAATAAGGCACGTAATTCAATGCAATGCACGTAATTCAAGACATGACTCTTAAACCTAGGTTAAGGCACGCAGTTCAAGGTTAATGCATACGAAACAAAGAGACACACGCAAATCAAGGTCTCGCACGTAAATTAAGGTCATGGCATGTTTATTTAGGTATCGCACATATATCGAGGATTAAGGCACACAATTCTAGGTTAAGGCACGTATAACGAGGCATGCACGAAAACCAAGATAGGACACGTAATCCTAGGTCAGTCATATAATTTTAGGTCTAAGGCACGCAAATCGAGGTAGGACACGTTATTCGGGGTCGGGCCTCACAGTTGATAAGGTAAGCCAAGTATCCACTGCATCCTTTCCTCAAGGACTTCACTGCTTTTGTAGATGAAATGATGGAACTCCCGGTGAAATTTCTTCGGCCCAAAACGTCCAGTATCGGTTGATCAGGTACCCGGAACGTTATAATCTTTGCCCGGCAATCCAGTTGGACATGATGTTTTGCCAGCCAGTCCATCCCTAAAATGACCTCGTAGTCTCGAAAAGGTAATACAATAAGATTGGCTGAGAATTCCCTATCCTTAATTTGGATTTTACATGCTTTACAAGCTGAACTAGTTACAAGTTTAGAACCCATTGGAGTACCAACTTCCACCTCAAATGGCAAACATACAACTTTCAATTTCACACGTTCCACACACAAGGGAGTAATAAATGAATGAGTAGCACCCGAATCAATTAACACCTTAACAGGTTGATTCAGTATGAAGAATGTACCTTCAACAACAGAAGTCTCATCTGGAATCTCCTCGCACTCAATGGCAGAAGCTCGAGCATGGACTCTAGGAACTGGAGTCTTGCCTCTACCAGTTGGTTTAACCTGATTTTGTCCTCTTTGCCATCTAGGGCAATCCTTAGCCCGATGCTGATCACTACCACAGCCTACACATTGCCCCGATTTCCTTCAACCGTGGGCCTCAGTGTGACCCTTCCTGCTACAGTGAGAACAAGTAACAGTCTGAGAAGCAGGTGAACTACCTGTGGATCCGCGGGTGGAAGAGGCTGATGGCGCTTTAGTCGGCCCACGGTTATTCCCTGACCTGCTCTGGCTCTGGCCCTGATTACGACCCTGACTCTGGAATTTCCTCTGCTGACCTGGAGGCTGGTATGGTTTTTTGTTTGGCTGACTCGAACCGGCTCCATCTAGTTTCCTCTTCTCAACTCGAGAGGCAGCAGCAAAGAGAGCAGAATAAGTATCGAAGTCATGAGAAGCTAACTGGTCCTGAATCTCTGGCCTCAATCCAACAGTAAATTTCCACATTTTTTCCTCCGGAGTATAAACCATATATTGAGCATAACGGGACAGTCGGTCAAAACGAGCCTCGTACTGGGCCACCGTCATATTACCCTGGGTTAAGTGCATAAACTCCTCGATCCGCCTCTGCCTGGAAACTGCAGGTACATATTTCTCCTTAAACGCCTTAACGAAATTACCCCACAAGCGAGGTGTCTGATCAGTCTCCCACAGTGCCTCTACAGTGTGCCACCAATGCTCGGCGTCCCCGTGCAACAGAAATACAGCAAACTCCATTTTCTCTTCATCTGTATAATCAAGGGGCCTGAAAATCTTCTCAATCTCGGACAGCCAAGCCTCGGCTTTCTCATCATCAGCTTCCCCGTAGAATTTAGACGGGCGAAAGTCAAGGAATTCCTTCATTCTGCTATGTCTCCCATGGTTACCCTCATTCCTATTGTTGATGTTGTTGTTGGCTTCACGAGCATCCTGACGCTCCATCACACGTGATACACGATCCATGGCAGTTGCCATCATATTAAACATAGCTATACCGGGATTAGTCTGATAGGCATCCCCAGTCTCTTGAGGTTCACCGCTCCTATTAGTAGTACGGGTACTAGGGCCAGCCATCTAAAGGCACAATTTATTGAAATATGATAATTAAGAATCTAATGCATAAGATATGCAACATAATATAGGTACAATTCTAAAAACATTCAAGGCATATAAGTCACTTAAGCACATAGAACATAAAAGGCATATTTATCACACAATAACACATAAACAAGTCATCCTAATTATCTTAGGGCTCTACCCACGGTCCGAGAGTTAAACCCGACTTAAGCAAACCTAAGCTCTGATACCATTCTTCTAAGGTGTCACGCCCCAACCTGACCTATAAAGGTTAGACTAGGGAGTGATCTAAACATTCAAGTCCTTTCACATTCTTAATCATTCTAGGAGGTTTAACACTTAACGTTTTATTCTAGACTTTAAAATTTTTCCGGAAATCTGGCAGCATAACGGCTGTAGTTGGGCTCTTTGTTTTGACCTAAATTTTCTAACAGCCTCAAAATTTACCATCTCAAATTCAATTCCAGCTAAGATTACTATTATTCCATCAATTGAATTGTCTATTGGTTAATTCGTCGTCCCGTTGATTTATAACCTAGCATGATACTATATCTCGTTTGTCCATTTATCCTTGTTTCAAAATATACCTGTTGATCTTAGCTTATTAGCGAGTACCTGTTGAGATTGGGTAAGTTCATTTACCTATTCCTTAACTAAGCATCATAACCTGTGATAGATACTAGCGGTAGTAAAAGCAAAACGATCATGGTACTGTCATGTCTAGTATCAGTCTACTTAAATAAGTACAAACCAAAATTAGACCCCAAATTATAACGGGGGTCTTTTACATCACAAGCAACAAATAACATAAGGGAAATAGTCTTCAAGTATCAAAAGTTCACAAGTAGTCACGTTCAAGCAAAACAACAGTAACAGGCAATCACTCCAGGGGTTCATCATTAGGTACATTATCCTCGGGTTCCTGTGCCTGTTATTCTTCACCTGAGATGATAAAAGAGGGTGAGTCCTTATGAACTCAGTGAGGGGGAACGAGAAATAAGTTTTGAAACTTGTTTTCCGGTTCAATTTATGAAAACCCCTTTTTTTAAAACATGTCACATAATACAAATAATATGGTAAGAAATTATAAAAAACAAATCGAGAAACGGATACAATTACCAATCATTTCAAGGATACGGTGAGCATTTGCTCTCAATTTCAATTTCGAATCAATTGTTGCGGCCGACTTCAATAATCCACTTATCACTCCCAATTGGGTGTACTCCGGATGTACCCCAAAACCTATGACCCAACTCTCCAAGGGTGAATACCAAGCGAGAGAGGGAATTGGATCATGGTAGTCACGGTAACACCGGCAAGCCCGATGCCGCCCGGCGGACGTGAAACGCTACCATGCCACACGAAAGGTTGCAACCTTGTATGCAATGCACATTTATAACATTTAACACAGCACGTTAGGAGGACAACAAAGTAGGTTACCTCCGAACAATTATAAGATCGCACGTTGTCAAGTAGTCAAACAAGGCACGATAAGACAAGTAATTTCACTTGAAAGGCATATAGAGTCATATGAACATCAAACGGGCAGCCATGTAACACATGTAAAACAGGCCATATAACTCATCAAGAAGCTCATATAATCAAGTGATACGAATTATTCGACATGCAACAACATTTACGTGGGTTCGGTAGCAAGACAAGCTTATTTGACAACATGCAATGGTCAAAACCATAATTGAAGTTATAACACATTTACGGGCAGCCCACGCAACGTACAGTTTCCACACAATATCCAATGATTAACACTTAGTAAGATTACTTAGCCATTAGGGTTTCCATTTCATGCATAATCGTGTGTTCAAACCCTAAGTCAACTCAACATCATTCCCGAGTCATACATCATTCAATTCAAACATCCTCAAGTACTCAAAACAGTCCACGCAATATTCCAACATCACAATTCCAAGAAATTAGTACCACAAGAGAGGTTACAATAGTTTTCCTAGTTTTCCATGCATATAGCTAAGTGAAACACTCACTGCAATAGGCTGTTTTCTCACAATCAATCAAGTAAGCAAACAATCTCCAAATTCAGTGAATAAGATTTCAAATTAAAGCTTAAGAAGTTAACTAAAATTAGAAACAAACCTTGCATCAATTGGAGTTCAGAATCATTAGTTATGGCCGAAACAGTGAGGTAGCACAAAACTGTCCAGGTTTGTACATTTTTCATAAATTGACGTTTTTGAGGTCCTTAGAGTCCGTTATAGCTTTGGTCCATTTCTGACAAAATTGTCCAGGACTGAAAAATATAGCATCACACCAAATTTCATGCATTTTGGAAAACATTTACTAAGTCAAACATGGTTCGTTCCACAAGGTCAGTGCATCTGCCAAAACCTGATTCATTTTTTCCAGATTTCCAGATTTGGTCACATTTTAATGATTTTCCATTTTGAGGACATTAGAATCAAAATTAGCTTCATCCTATTTCTGGAAAAAAATGTTTAAAACTGTCCAAACTAGTCACCTACCAATTTTCAAGCATTTTCAACATCATTTGCCTAGCTAAACTTACCTCGAACAGACGGGTCAGAGAGCTGTCACAAAAATTTGACTTCACCTAGCATCATTTTCAAGTCAAGATCTTGCCATGCATGGTTGTTTAAGCTCATGAACGACCATATATCTCAAGTACAGAAGCAAATACACATATTTACGAGCATGCATGTGAATTTTTAAAGAGTTTTCAAAAGATTTTAACCCTCACCTTAGCAATCAACCACAAAATGCTCAAGACCCTTTGTTGAAGCTCAAATCTTCTCCTTTCCCTTGCTTAGCCGAGAACCTCACTAGTTTTTCTCTATTTTTTCCTAGCTTAATGATCAATCTCTTAGTGCATGCACATAGCTAGAACTTGAAGAAAAGAAATGGATGCTTAGTAACTCACCTAGGCCGAAAATGAAGCTTCAATGCACATGCAAGAAAAATTTTCGAACTCTAGCTTGCTCGGTTGTAGTTCTTTACTTGTAGCTTGCTATACATAGCTATGGTGTGAAGAGGAGAAGTTGAGAAGATGGTGAATTCAGCCAAGGCCGAGAATGTGAGAGAAAGGAGAGATGAGGAGAGAAATGAATGAAAAGAAATGAAGAAAATGACAAACAAGGAAGCCTTTTGCATCTTCAAGGAGAATGTCGGCCTTGGGCTTCAAAATTCTGCATTTTGTGTCTCCAATGTGCTATTTTGAAATTGCTAGGATGGGCAAGGTGTTGTGGTCGAGAATGGTGAGGAGATTGAGTGAATTTTGACCAATTTTTTAATGCTTTGAGTCATAAATTGTCTTGGCATGCAATAGAATAAAACAATTGCTCAAACCTTGTGCAAAAAAGCTTGATATGGTCGGCCAAGGCATTAAAGAATGCTGAATTTGTGTCATCTTGAGCATTATTCTAATTGTATTTTGAAGTGCAAAAAGAATAATGGATAAAGAATAAGGAATGTTTTGTTTTTAGTGCATTTTTGTCTTCTAGTGAATGGAATTTGGATTATTATATTGTTAGTGGATTTTGTAGGATTGTTTAATAGTCTAGTGTTTCGTGAAAGATGTTTTCTTGATTAGCGTGTAGGCACGCTTTTCTAGGTTTAGGATACGCACTTCGAGTTAGGACACGAACTACGAGACGAATGCACGTTTTTCAAGTAAACGCACGTAACCCTATATGAATGCACGAAATTCAATGCAAGGCACACAAAACTAAATACAATTCTCAAACCTAGGTCATGGCACGGAAATCTAGGTTAGGGCACACGAAGCTAGGTTTCGCACGTAAATCGGGGACGGGCCTCACATCCTCCCCTCCTTAAAAGAATTACGTCTCGAAATTCAATATTACCTTGGAATAATGCTGGATACTGCTGCTCCATCTCGAAATTCAATATTACCTTGGAATAATGCTAGATACTGCTGCTCCATCTGGTCTCGCCTTTCCCACGTTACTTCTTCGAGTCCATGATGATCCCACAGCACTTTAACCATAGGTATAGTTCTGTTGCGCAATTCCCGATCCTGCTGGTCTAGGATCCGAATGGGCTTCTCCTCGTAAGACAAGTTTTCCCGAATCTGCAATGGCTCTGGCTCCAAGATATGCGACGGGTCAGGATGATACTTCCGCAGCATCGATACATGAAAGACGTCATGAATATTGGAGAGGTTCTGGGGTAGTGCCAGGCGATACGCCAACTTGCCAACCTTCTCAACTATCTCAAACGGTCCTACAAATCTCGGGCTCAACTTTCCACCCTTGCCATGTTTAATCAGTCCCTTCCGGGGTGATATCTTCAAGAACACCTTGTCGCCAACCTCAAATTCGAGACTCCGTCTCCGTCGGTCTGCATAACTCTTCTGCCTGCTCTGGGCGGTAAGCATCCGTTTCCGAATGAGGTGGATGTTATCAACCGTCTTCATCAGTTCAGGTAAAAGGGTCAGGTCAAAAGTCTTCGTCTCACCTACTTCATCCCAGTAAATTGGTGATCGACATTTCCGTCCATACAATGCCTCAAAAGGGGGTATCCCGATCGTGGCCTGATAACTATTGTTGTAGGCGAACTCCGCTAGAGATAGATATTTCTCCCAACCTTTCCCGAAGTCTAAAATACATGCCCTCAGCATATCCTCCAAAATCTGAATAGTCCTCTCCGATTGACCGTCCGTCTTAGGGTGATAAGCCATGCTAAAACTCAATTTTATCCCCAAAGCTTCCTACAATCTCTTCCAAAATCGGGAAGTAAAACGAGGATCCTTATCCGATACAATACTCACAGGCATCCCGTGCAATCTTACAATCTCCGCCACATATATATCTCCCAGTTCCTCAGGACTATCTTCCTTGTTTATTGGTAAAAAGTGCGCCGACTTAGTCAATATATCCACTATAACCCAAACGGCGTCACGACCCTTCTGTGATCTAGGCAGGTCCATAACAAAATCCATAGTTATATGTTCCCATTTCCATTGAGGAATCTCCAACGGCTGAAGTAAACCTGCGGGTCATTGTTGTTCTGCTTTGACTCTCTTGCAAGTCAAACACCGTGCTACAAACTCCGCAATTTCTCTTTTCATGTTATTCCACCAGTAGTGTTACTTCAAATCCCGGTACATCTTTGTTCCACCGGGGTGAATAGTATATCTAGAATTATGTGCTTCCTCAAGAATCTTCTTTTTTAGCTCTGGGTCATTGGGAACACAAACCCGGTTCCTAAACCTCCAAACACCATCATCATGAAACTTGAAGTCTGCGTTACTTTCCTTAACCTTCTGAAATTGTTGGTCCTTCTGTTGAGCCTCTCGTAACTCAGGCAACAAAGTCGATTGAACTTGGGTAGTGGCAAAAAGTAACCCCTTCTGAGTCAAATGTGGTTTCCACAGAAACGCTTCCTCCAACAACTCCTGCACCTTGACTTCCAGTTTCGCCATGCTTGCCTTTCTGCTTAAGGCATCTGCAACTACGTTTGCCTTACCGGGCACATAATTAATTGAGCAGTTATAATCATCCAAAAGTTCCATCCACCGCCTTTGCCTCATATTCAACTCCTTCTGAGAGAACAAGTATTTCAAGCTCTTATGATCAGTAAATACCTCAAACTTGTTACCCCACAGATAATGCCTCCATTTCTTGAGTGCAAACACAATAGCCGCTAACTCCAAATCATGCGTCGGGTAATTCATCTCATACGGCTTGGGTTTCCTAGAAGCATATGCAATAACTCTTCCATTTTGCATCAATACACATCCCAATCCTTCTTTCGAAGCATCGCTATAGATTACGAAACCTTGACTCCCTTCAGGCAATGCAAGAACTGGTGTGGTAGTCAATCTTTTCTTCAACTCTTGGAAGTTGTTCTCACACTTATCATCCCATACGAACTTGGTTTTCTTTTGAGTGAGCTTTGTAAGCGGTCCTACAATCTTAGAGAAGTCCTTCACGAACCTCCGATAATAGCCGGCTAGACCAAGAAAACTACGAACTTCCGTAACATCTTTCGGCTTCTTCCAAAACATCACTGCATCGATCTTTGCTGGATCTACCGCTATTCCCTCTTGGGATATGATATGCCCCAAAAATGCAATCTGTTGCAACCAAAATTCACATTTACTAAACTTTGCATACAATTGGTGCTCTCGAAGTTTCTGCAGTACCAACCGCAGATGTTGCTCATGCTCCGCCTCCGATTTCGAGTATACCAAAATATCATCAATGAAGATCACCACAAATTGGTCCAAGTAGGGTTGAAACACCCTATGCATCAAATCCATAAAAGCTGCAGGGGCATTAGTTAGTCCAAAAGGCATCACCACATATTCATAGTGCCCATATCTCGTCCTGAAAGCCGTTTTAGGCACATCTTCCTTCTTGATCCGCAACTGATAATACCCTTGTCTCAAGTCGAGTTCCGAATACACTTTGGCTCCTTGCAGTTGATCAAATAACTCGTCAATCAAGGGAAGTGGGTATTTATTCTTGACAGTCACTTGGTTCAAACCTCAATAGTCAATGCATAGTCTCAACGTTCCGTCTTTCTTCTTAACAAATAATACTGGCGCACCCCACGGTGAAGAGCTCGGTTGTACAAATCCCTTCTTCAGCAATCCTTGCAATTGGTCCTTCAATTCTTGTAGCTTGGCTGGTGCCATGCGATAGGGAGCTTTTGATATCGGCTGGGCGTCAGGCAGCAACTCTATAACAAACTCGATCTCCCGATTTGGGGGTAAACCGGGTAACTCTTCAGGGAATACATCTGCATAGTCTTTAATTACAGGCATCTCCTCCAACTTAGCTTTATCTGACGGCCTGTTGATGTCACGCCCCAACCCGACCTATAAAGGTTAGACTAGGGTGTGATCTAAACATTCAAGTCATGTCTCGTACTTAACCGTTCATGAAGATTTAACACTTAACGTTTGGCCAAAACTCCAAAATTTTTCAGTAAACCGGTAGTATAACGGCTGTAATTGGGCTCTTTGGTTTGGACTAATTCTCTAAACGCCTCAATTATTCCAATCATTAATCCAATTCCATTAAGGACTCCTATTTGTCACCAACCGATTTGCCTACTAGTTTATCTTGAAAGTCTCGTTTGGACTCCTATTTGTCACCAAGGCATTAAAGAATTCTGAATTTATGTCATATTGAGCATTATTCTAATTGTATTTTGAAGTGCAAAAAGAATAATGGATAAAGAATAAGGAATGTTTTGTTTTTGGTGCATTTTTGTCTTCTAGTGAATGGAATTTGGATTATTATATTGTTAGTGGATTTTGTAGGATTGTTTAATAGTCTAGTGTTTCGTGAAAGATGCTTTCTTAATTAGCGTGTAGGCACGCTTTTCTAGTTTTAGGGTACACACTTCGAGGTAGGACACGAACTACGAGACGAACGCATGTTTTTCAAGTAAATGCACGTAACCCTAAATGAATGCACGAAATTCAATGCAAGGTACACAAAACTAAATACAATTCTCAAACCTAGGTCATGGCATGTAAATCTAGGTTAGGGCACACGAAGCTAGGTTTTGCACGTAAATCGGGGTCAGGCCTCACATGTGATACCTTGATTTGTGTGCACTGACCTTGAACTGCGTGCCCTAACCTAGGTTTAAGAGTCGTACCTCAATTTACGTGCATTGCATTGAATTACGTACCTTGTATTGGTTTACGTGCATTCACCTGGGGTTGCGTGTATTTGCATTGGAATCCATGCATCTATCTTGAAGTATGTGCCTTACCTCGTAGTTCGTGTCTACCTCGTGATTTGTGCCCCGTATTGATTTCTGTGCGTGTCTCGTAGTGCGTGCCCTAGACCTAAGAAAGCGTGCGTGCACGCTAATCAATAAAGAATCCCACGCAAAGCACTAAACATTAAAATAATTATATACAATCCACTAATTAATATTATATTCCTAATTCAAATTCTCTACAAAACCCACTAACTAATAAAATAATCTATTCTTACTAACACACTCAACTAACTAATAAACTATTATAAACCTACACTTATTATAATCCAAAATACACTACCTTGATTCTGAAATTTCAGATTTTCCCTTGCTTTACACGACCAAGACAAAGCAATTTGATCAACTTTGCACAATTAAATTAAAGCCTAGACATTCTATGACACATGCACTAAGCACAATGCATGAAAAATTCACCTACACCCTACCCAAGCATCTCATTTTCGACCCTCTCAATGCCATGCTTAATTTCAACTCAAAAAAATGCTAAAGATGACACAAAATTCAGATTTGAAAGGCTCAAGGCCAACACACACACACACAAGCATCATTTCTCTCTCAAACTCTCTCTTTCCTCTCAAACTCTCACATTCTCTCTCCATTTTTGACCAAGGCAGCCTTTGAGCTCCCAAGACTCCTCACAAGCTCTCAAGGACTCTCTAAGACTCTCCCAAGATCGGCCATAGCGAGCCATAGAAAGCAAACACGCAAGAAAGTCTCATACAAGCTCATAACTCATCATTTTTGGCCTAGGTAAAGTTTTGATGGTTTTCTTCCATTTCTTTTTGTTCTAAACACATGCACACCTTCTACACAAGCTAACTAAGCTATGACTTAAGGGAAATCAAGATGCCTCTCGGCCAAAGCAAGGAAAAAGGTCTAGTTGTGCGATTCAAAGAGCGTTTGTGCATCTTCATCTATCGATTTGCTAAGGTGAGGGTTAAACTCTTTTAAAAGCTTTCAAAAATCATATGCATGCCTTCATATGACTATGTTTGCCTCTGTAGTTGTTGTATATGTGTGTACATGAGCTTTTGTAACCATGCATGGCAAGATATTTAGCTAGAACTTGAAGATAGGTAAAATCGCATAACTGGCAGATTTCTGACTTGTTAGAACGAAGTGTATTTGGCCTGGTAAATGATGTTGAAATGCGTGAAAATTAGTAGGCGACTACTTTTGCCAGTTCTGAGAATTTTTTGTAGAAATAGGCCAAGGCCAATTTTGACTCTAAGGTCTCCAAAATGGCAAAACATCGAAAGGTGTCCAAATTTGGAAAGTCTGGGAAAATGGAGCAGGTTTTTGGCAGTTCACTATCCTTGTAGAACGAAACAGTTTTTACCTCGTAAACGATATCTAAAATGTATGAAATTTGGTAGGTTGGTATATTTTTCAGTTCTGGACATTTTTGTCAGAAATAGACTAAAGCTAAATCTGAACCTAAGACCCTCAAAAATGGAAAGTATTGAAATATGTATGAATCTGGACAGTTTTGCGTAGTCTCACGGTTTTAGCTATAACTCTTGAATCCGAACTCCAAATGATGCAAGGTTTGTTTCTGGATTTAGTTCACTCAATAAGATTTAATTTGAAATTTTATTCACTAGAATTGGAGATTGTTTGCTTGTCTAAATGTTTGTGGAAAAACTGACCATTGCAGTGAGGTTTTTATTTAGTGATATGCTTTGAAAAATGTTGTAACTTCTCTTGTGGTATCGAATGCTTGGGATTGTGGCACTTGGATGTTGTGTGGACTGTTTTGGATGATTGAGGATGTTTTAATAAATCGATGCATGGTTTGGGTTTAATTGCGTGACAACTTGCGGCTTAATCACACGTGTAAGCATGAATTGAAACCCTATTGACTATGAAAACTCGCTAAGTGATGATCCTACGGTTATCGTGTTTAATTGTGTGGTTAGTGGGCTGCCTAATAAATGTTAAGTATGCTTGAAATGTGATTCCCAATGATTACATGTTGATAAGTAGACCTTTCTTGCACACGGTCCCACGTAGACGTCGTTGCATGCTTGTATAAACTCATTATCTGATTACGTGAACCCCGAAATGAGTTATATGACTTGATTTATATGTGTTATATGGCTGCCTGTTTAATATTCATATAACTTCATGTGCTTTACAAGTGAAATTACATGTCAAAAATTGCCTCGTGTGTTTACTTGTCAATGTGCGATCTTATAACTGCTCGGAGGCAACCTACTTTGTTGTCCTCCTAATGTGATATATTAAATGTTATAAATGTGCATTGCATACAAGGTTGCAACCTTTCATTCTGGCATGGTAGCGTTCGCATACACCGGGTGGCATCGGGCTTGCCAGTGCAACCGTGACTACCATGGTCCAATTCCCTCTCTCGCTTGGGGGCTAGACTTCCTCGGAGAGTTCGGTAATAGGATTTCGGGATACATCCGGAGTACACCCATTTGGCGTGATAAGTGGATGATTTGAAGTCGGCCGCAGCAACTGTTATTGGAAATGAATTGAGAGCAAAAGCTCACCGTATCCTTTTCACTATGTGTATTAGTACTCTCGCTGGGTTCCTAGAGGACCTCGGGGAGGAAAGACATGTAATTGTGTTCTTTTACTTTTATACTACATTATGAACTTACTTGTGTTGTATGTCATGCTTTTAAAAAGGGTTTTTCATAAGTTGAACCGGAAAAAGAGTTTCAAAACGTATTTCTCGTTCCCCCTCGCTGAGTTCATAAGGACTCACCCTCTTTTATCATCACAGGTGAAGAAGATCAGGAACATGCACTCGTGGATAACGTGCCTATTGATGACTCTTTGAAGTGATTGCATGCCCTACGTGTCTTATGTGATTGTGGCTGTTTTGTGAACGATATGTTGTTTTGAAGACTATTTCTTATGTTGCTTGTTGTCGTTATTGTAAATGACCCCCGTTGTAATTTGGGGTCTAATTTTGATTTGTACTATTTATAACTAGATAGACACCCTATTTGATCGTTTTACTACTTTGATTAGTAACTACTACAGGCTTATGAAGTATTAGGCAAAGGGCTAAGTAAAATGAATCCATCCAATCTTAAACAGGTACTCATTTGTAAGCTAAGATCAACAGGTACTTGTGTAACAGGAATCGACACATAAACGAGACATAGTTGCCATGCTAGGTGTCAATCAAACGAGACTTGAGATAAACAGTAGACATATCAATTGGCGATAAATAGTAACCTTAGTTGGAATCGAATTTGAGATTGGTTATTTCGTGGCGTTTAGAAAATCAGGTCAAAGGAAGCCAATTACAGCCGTCATGCTACCGGTTTTCCGGAGAATTTTTGGAGTTCTAGTCTAACGGATAAGCTTAATCTTCGTTAATCAGTTATAGTCGTAAAAGAACATGAATGATTAGATCACACCCTAGTCTAACCTCCATAGGTCAGGTTAGGGGCGTGACACCTTATATTAATGGTATCAGAGCTTAGTTTACTAACTAGGCGTTAGTCGGGTTCAACTCTCGGACCATGGATAGAATCCCTAAGGTAATTATGATTTCTTGTTTATATGTGTTAATATGTGCAAATGTGCTTTAATTGCTTTAAGTATTGAATATTATGTGCCTTTGTAGACCATATGTATTCTATATCGTGCACACCTACACGTCCTCAATAATGCATGCATGCTTTTATACTCCTTCTTGGATACATGTGCATATTACATAACCATGACTGACTGTTTATATACATAGATAGTTAGGATTGGAACTTTCAGGGAAGTGAATTTATGCAGGAAGAACAAAAAGGCTCGGTTAGAGATTTCTCGCATCTTCACAGGTACTCGATGGATCGTATGTATTATTGGATATGCATATATAAAATGCGTAGCACAGTTATAAATGTTGAGGTAAAGTTACCCCCTTATCTTTGGAATACCCATACCTATGATTAAGTTATCAATTTTATAGCTATGAAGTTCTTGATTCCGTTAAAACAGTTCTTCTAATTGTGGTTCAAGTATAAAGGTTAAGGACACAACTTTCCTAAGATATAAGAGTATACTATTGGACATGTAGAGTAGTATATATTCTCATGTGCTTGTAGTGAAAGTTGACTTAGAGGTTCCTTTGAATCCATTACTCATATCTTAAAATTGGCTTGATAGACTATCTAAGAAGTGAGCAAGAGACGCGTACGATTGAATGCTTACTTCATTGGAATCAAGCATTGATGAGCGAGTTTCAAGTTCACTAAATGGTAAGATCGTGACCTAGAAATTAAGAGATGAATTCGTGAAAGTTGACGATAGTTACTTTTAGGGGTTAGATTATTAAGACATAGATAGTATATTTAAGTAACTTAACAATGGATAACCTCAAGACATGTAGGCAACTCTGGGGACTGAGTTTAACAAGGTTGATGATTCTTTGGTATGACAAGATATAGGGATATTGGAATCGAGGAATTCACGTAGCTAGAACTTGTGTTCGGAAGACTACACCAAAAATGTTAGGCCGAATAGAAGTGCAAGGTATTGAATTATACATTAGACAACTAACGTTGCTAAAGGTCCTAAGTTGGATATTGGTGATATTAAGAATCATGGTATTAATTTGGTGCCCCTCTGATTTAGTTGTAATTATGCAAAGTAAGTCATTCTATGCACTCGTTATTTGGATACCCTAGAGGATGTTAGGAAGTATATATCCCTAAGTAATACTGATGGACCTGGTATATAAACCATGGAAATGATATTAAGCATCTGGTTGCAAAGTAGAGTCGTTAAGGTATGATTAATAATCCTAAATAGCTAATAGTGAGTATGCATGATGATTTATGGTGAACCCTAGGACCTAAGGTCGATGAGTCTTGATGCTCTTAGCTAGTTGAACATGTAAATGAGAAGAGTAAGATTTCATATAGTTAAGATAGAGATGAACTAGAGTCATGATGACCCAAGAGACTATTATTAGACCACCATATCTATGTGCACCATTTCATGTCTAGAAACTAGCTATTGGTAGACTTCAAATCGTGGTCGTTGAATAGAGGGGTGGATCTTGTAGTGATAGTTAAATGAGTGGTTGATTACTTTTGAAGTTCTATTAGGTTATGTTGAAGGATGCCTCATGGTCATAATTCTTATGTTGATACAACCTCGAAGTTATTTCGTGTAACAAGCTACTTGGATTAGTATGGTAAGTATCTATGAGCTAGATCATTTCAGTACCCATTTATAGTCCTAGGATTGTTGTTGTAAGGCCGATAACCCAGTGGAGCATTGATATCACTTACATGGCTATGACCCTAGCTTAGTAACACTAATGTTGAAGATATATTAGTGGGCATTAGATGTTCAAAGGAATGACTAGGTCGCTAAGTGAGTAGGACCACCGCCCTCTTAACTATGACGTAACCTTGGATTAAGGTGAGTGGAATTTATTTGAGGTTGAAACTATTCACCTTAGAAGTCTTGGTTAAGATTAAAAGAAATTATGAAGCCTCGTGACTTGAAGACAGAGATTTGAATAAAGAAATAAATTGTGGATCACAAGCTGATGAAACTTACTTGAAGAGTTGAACTAGTGCCACATGATTAGTTTACCCATGCAATTTCGATGGCAGTTTATTGGTGGTACTTAATAAACCTTTGAGTTGAGTTTAACGAATCTCAATGGTCTTTCTCATTGATTACGAGCATAAAGGTTAACGAAGCTGGGAAAGGATATTAGTGAATAGGAGCTTGTAACCGGGAGACTAGTCATTAGAACATTTGCTAATCTAATATACCTACGAGATAAGGACTATGATACTATCAATAGATGACTACTTGAGATGGATTAGTTGTTTGGTGAGTTCTTCCTGAAAATAGGGTCGTATTGTGGAAATGATCCATAACATGTGTATGTCCTACGTGTTAACACTATTGAAGTTAGTTGATAGGATATGTAAATCTGATATATACCTATCATCTTGAAATTAGTGTATGTCACCATAAGATCGTGGTATTATTGTGATATTCCTTTTGAGGTATGAATGCAAGATCGACACGACATAAGTCATGATTTTGGAGTTATAGTTATATTGTTAAATGCCGATGCAGCTTTGATTATCATGTTTGCAGATTCTAACCTTAATTAACAAACTCGACCTTAAAGATCAATTGGGGAAAATATAGTCGTTTGAAGGAACGAATTGTAAATGTAGGAGTCACACCGAATTAAATCATTGGAGAAACGTAGGAACTGAATTGGTTGTGGTAAGATAGATCACAGAACACGGGATGAACCAGAGTGGGAAAAATAACAAATGTCAGAATCCGTCTAAATGATCTCAATAGGTAATAATGAATTTCGGGATGAAATTCTTTTAAGGAGGGGAGGATGTGAGGCCCGGTCCCAAATAACGTGTGTTATCTTGATTTGCGTGCCTTAGACCCAGAATTATATGACCGACCTTGGATTACGTGCCCTATCTTGATTTTTATGCATGCCTCGTTATACGTGCCTTGACCTAGGATTGTGTGCCCTGACTTCGATTTACGTGCGATACCTCGATTTATGTGCACTGACCTTCAACTGCGTGCCCTAACCTAGGTTTAAGAGTCGTACCTCAATTTATGTGCATTGCATTGAATTACGTGCCTTGTATTGGTTTACGTTCATTCACTTGGGGTTGCGTGCATTTGCATTGGAATCCATGCATCTATCTTGAAGTATGTGCCTTACCTCGTAGTTCATGTCTACCTCGTGATTTATGCCACGTATTGATTTCTATGTGTGTCTCGTAGTGCGTGCCTTAAACCTAAGAAAGCGTGCCTACACGCTAATCAATAAAGAATCCTACACAAAGCACTAAACACTAAAATAATCCTACACAATCCACTAACTAATATTATATTTCAAATTCAAATTCTCTACAAAACCCACTAACTAATAAAATAATATATTCTTCCCAACATACTCAACTAACCAATAAACTATTATAAACCTACACTTATTATAATCCAAAATACACTAACTTGAATCTGAAATTTCAGATTTTCCCTTGCATTACACGACCAAGACAAAGCAATTTGATCAACTTTGCATAATTAAATTAAAGCCTAGACATTCTATGACACATGCACTAAGCACAATGCATAAAAAAATCACCTACACCCTACCAAAGCATCTCATTTTCTACCCTCTCAATGCCATGCTTAATTTCAACTCAAAAAAATGCTAAAGATGACACAAAATTCAGATTTGAAAGGCTCAAGGCCAACACAGACACACACAAGCATCATTTCTCTCTCAAACTTTCTCTTTCCTCTCAAACTCTCCCATTCTCTCTCCATTTTCTAACAAGGCAGCCTTTGATCCCAAGACTCCTCACAAGCTCTCAAGAACTCTCTAAGACTCTCCCAAGCTCGGCCATAGCAAGCCATAGCAAGCAAACACGCAAGAAAGTCTCATACAAGCTCATAACTCATCATTTTTGGCCTAGGTAAAGTTTTGATGGTTTTCTTCCATTTCTTTTTGTTCTAAACACATGCACACCTTCTACACAAGCTAACTAAGCTAGGATTTAAGGGAAATCAAGATACCTCTCGGCCAAAGCAAGGAAAAAGGTCTAGTTGTGCGATTCAAAGAGCGTTTGTGCATCTTCATCTATCGATTTACTAAGGTGAGGGTTAAACTCTTTTAAAAGCGTTCAAAAATCACATGCATGTCTTCATATGACTATGCTTACCTCTGTAGTTGTTGTATATGTGTGTACATGAGCTTTTGTAACCATGCATGGCAAGATATTTAGCTAGAACTTGAAGATAGGTAAAATCGCGCAACTAGCAGATTTCTGACTTGTTAGAATGAAGTGTATTTGGCCTGGTAAATGATGTTGAAAATACGTGAAAATTAGTAGGTGACTATTTTTGCCAGTTCTGAGAATTTTTTGTAGAAATAAGCCAAGACCAATTTTGACTCTAAGGTCTCCAACATGGCAAAAATAGAAAGGTATCCAAATCTGGAAAATCTGGGAAAATGGAGTAGGTTTTTGGCAGTTCACTGTCCTTGTAGAACGAAACAGTTTTTACCTCATAAAAGATATCTAAAATGCATGAAATTTGATAGATTGCTATAATTTTCAGTTCTGGACATTTTTGTCAGAAATAGACTAAAGCTAAATCTGACCCTAGGACCCTCAAAAATGGAAAGTATTGAAATATGTATGAATCTGGACAGTTTTGCGTAGTCTCACGGTTTTAGCTATAACTCTTGAATCCGAACTCCAAATGATGCGAGGTTTGTTTTTGGATTTAGTTCACTCAATAAGATTTAATTTGAAATTTTATTCACTGGAATTGGAGATTGTTTGATTATCTAAATGTTTGTGGGAAAACAGACCATTGCAGTGAGGTTTTTATTTAGTGATATGCTTTGAAAAATGTTGTAACTTCTCTTGTGGTATCAAATGCTTGTGATTGTGGCACTTGGATGTTGTGTGGACTGTTTTGGATGATTGAGGATGTTTTAATAAATCGATGCAAGGTTTGGGTTTAATTGCGTGACAACTTGCGGCTTAATCACACTTGTAAGCATGAATTGAAACCCTATTGACTATGAAAACTCGCTAAGTGATGATCCTACGGTTATCGTGTTTAATTGTGTGGTTAGTGGGCTGCCTAATAAATGTTAAGTATGCTTGAAATGTGATTCCCAATGATTACATGTTGATAAGTAGACATTTCTTGCACTCGGTCCCACGTAGACGTCGTTGCATGCTTGTATAAACTCATTATCTGATTACGTGAACCTCGAAATGAGTTATATGACTTGATTTATATGTGTTACATGGCTGCCCGTTTAATATTCATATAACTCCATGTGCTTTACAAATGAAATTACATGTCAAAACTTGCCTCATGTGTTTACTTGTCAATGTGCGATCTTATAACTGCTCGGGGGCAACCTACTTTGTTGTCCTCCTAATGTGATATATTAAATGTTATAAATGTGCATTGCATACAAGGTTGCAACCTTTCATTCTGGCATGGTAGCGTTCACGCACACCGGGTGGCAGCGGGCTTGTCGGTGCAACCGTGACTACTATAGTCCAATTCCCTCTCTCGCTTGGGGGCTAGACTTCCTCGGAGAGTTGGGTCGTAGGATTTCGGGGTACATCCGGAATACACCCATTTGGCGTGATAAGTGGATGATTTGAAGTCGGCCGCAGCAACTATTATTGGAATTGAATTGAGAGCAAAAGCTCACCGTATCCTTTTCACTATGTGTATAAGTACTCTCGCTTGGTTCCTAGAATACGTCGGGGAGGAAAGACGGGTAATTGTGTTCTTTTACTTCTATATTACATTATGAACTTACTTCTGTTATATGTCATGCTTTCAAAAAGGGTTTTTCATAAGTTGAACCGAAAAAAGAGTTTCAAAACGTATTTGTCGTTCCCCCTCGCTGGGTTCATAAGGACTTACCCTCTTTTATCATCACAGGTGAAGAAGATCAGGAACAGGCACCCATGGATAACGTGCCTATTGATGACTCTTTGGAGTGATTGCATGCCCTACGTGTCTTACGTGATTGTAGCTGTTTTGTGAACGATATGTTGTTTTGAAGACTATTTCTTATGTTGCTTGTTGTCGTTATTGTAAATGACCCCTATTAAAATTTGGGGTCTAATTTTGATTTGTACTGTTTATAACTAGACAGACACCCTATTTGATCGTTTTACTACTTTGATTACTAACTACTATAGGCTTATGAAGTATTAGGCAAAGGGCTAAGTAAAATGAATCCATCCAATCTTAAACAGGTACTCATTTGTAAGCTAAGATCAACAGGTACTTGTGTAACATGAATCGACACATAAATGAGACATAGTTGCCATGCAAGGTGTTAATCAAACGAGACTTGAGATAAACAGTAGACATATCAATTGGCGGTAAATAGTAACCTTAGTTGGAATCGAATTTGAGATTGGTTATTTCGTGGCGTTTAGAAAATCAAGTCAAACTAGGAAGCCAATTACAGCCGTCATGCTGCCGGTTTTCCAGAGAATTTTTGGAGTTCTAGTCTAACGGATAAGCTTAATCTTCGTTAATCAATTATAGTCGTAAAAGAACGAAAATGATTAGATCACACCCTAGTCGAACCTCCATAGGTCGGGTTGGGGGCGTGACACTACGCCTATTTTCGGAGCCCAAAATCAAACATTTTCATCAATTTCGAGACACTTTTCTTCTTTTGCGCTGTTTTTCCGTCACGTATCATACGTTGTGAGCCGCAAAAAGGACGACAACCTAATCCAACACATTTCTGTTACCGAATCCCATGGCACCTTGGGCAAGACAACTTCACCTCACGTATAGGCTGGGCTCGCAAACAGTGGGCGTGGGGCTTTTGACCAGGTATCTGTTGCTCCGATGCCCTTAACTTTTGATCCATAAGGAGTTATGCGGCGCACCGCATACCGTTGGAAAGCTCTCCAAGAGCTCTACGACTGCGGCACCAAGCCTACTTGGCTGTGCATGTTTTCGTAGTCCAAAATTGAACGTTTTTATCAGTTTCGGGACACTTTTATTCTTTTGTGTTGTTTTTCCGTCCCGGATCGTACGTCATGAGCCACGAAAAGGACGACAACCTAATCTATCACATTTCTATTACCGAATCACACGACACCTTGGGCAAGACAACTTCACTTCATGTAGAGGCTGGGCCCGCAAACAGAGGCCGTGGGGCTTGTGACCAGGTATCCGTCCCTCCGGTGCCCATAACTTTTGATCCGTAAGAAGTTACGCGGCGCACAACATACCGTTGGAAATCTCTCTGAGAGCTATACGATGGGAGCACCTATTCCGCTCGGTTGCACCTATTTTCGGAGCCCAAAATCAAACATTTTCATAAGTTTTAGGACACTTTTCTTCTTTTACGCTATTTTTTCGTCCTGGATCGTACGTCGTGAGCTGCAAAAAGGACGACAACCTAATCTATCACTTTTCTATTACCGAATCACATGGCACCTTGGGCAAGACAACTTCACTTCACGTAGAGGCTGGGCCCGTAAACAGAGGGCGTGGGGCTTGTGACCAGGTATCCGTCGCTCCGGTGCCCTTAACTTTTGCTCCGTAAGGAGTTATGCAGTGCACAACATATCGTTGGAAAGCACTCTGAGAGCTCTACGATCGGGGCAGCTAGCCTGCTCGATTACGCCTATTTTCGGAGCCCAAAATCAAACATTTTCATCTGTTTTGGGACACTTTTCTTCTTTTGCGCTGTTTTTTTGTCCCGGATCGTACGTCATGAGCCGCGAAAAGAACGACAACCTAATCCATCACATTTTTATTACCAAATCAACGGCACCTTGGGCAAGACAACTTCACTTCACGTTGAGGCTGGGCCCGCAAACAGAGGGCGTGGGGCTTGTGACCAGGTATCCGTCGCTCCGCTGCCCATAACTTTTGATATGAAAAGAGTTACACGGCGCACAGCCTACTGTTGGAAAGCTCTCCAAGAGCTCTACAACTTGGGTAGCAATGGTCACTTGGCTGCACCTGTTTTCAGAGCCCAAAATTGAACATTTTCATCAGTTTTGGGACACTTTTCTTCTTTTGCGCTATTTTTTTGTCCTGTATCGAAAGTCGTGAGCCGCAAAAAGTACGACAACCTAATCCATCACATTTCTATTACCGAATCAACGGCACCTTAGGCAAGACAACTTCACTTCACGTTGAGGCTGGGCCCGCAAATAGAGGGCGTGGGGCTTGTGACCAGGTATCTGTCACTCCGGTACCCATAACTTTTGATCTGTAAGGAGTTACGCGGCGCACATCATATTGTTGGAAAGCTTTCCAAGAGCTCTACGATGGGGGCACCAATCCTGCTCAGCTGCGCCTGTATTCATAGCCTAAAATTGAACATTTTCATCAGTTTCGAGATACTTTTCTTCTTTTGTGCGGTTTTTCTGTCCTGGATCGTGCGTCGTGAGCCGCAAAAAGGACGACAACCTAATCCATCACATTTCTACTACCGAATCACACGACACCTTAGGCAAGACAACTTCACTTCACGTAGAGGCTGGGCCAGCAAACAGAGGGCGTGGGGTTTGTGACCAGGTATCCGTCGCTCCGGTGCCCATAACTTTTGATCCGTAAGGAGTTACGCGACGCACAGCCTACCGTTGGAAAGCTCTCCGAGAGCTCTACGATAGGGGCATCAAAGCTCGCTTGGCTGCGCCTGTTTTCAGAGCCCAAAATCGAAAGTTTTCATCAGCTTTGGGACACTTTTCTTCTTTTGCGCTATTTTTCCATCCCGTATCGTACGTCGTGAGCCGCAAAAAGATCGACAACCTAATCCATCACATTTCTATTACCGAATCCCACGGCACCTTGGGCAAGAAAACTTCACTTCACGTAGAGATTGGGCCCGCAAACAGAGGGCGAAGGGCTTATGACCGGGTATTCGTCGCTACGGTGCCCATAACTTTTGACCTGTAAGGAGTTACGCGGCACACAGCATCCAGTTGGAAAGCTCTCTAAGAGCTCTACGATAGGGGCACCTAGCCTGCTTGGTTGTGCCAGTTTTCAGAGCCCAAAATCGATCATTTTCATAAGTTTTGGGACATTTTTCTTCTTTTGCGCTATTTTTTTATCCCGTATCGTACGTCGTGAGCCGCGAAAAGGATGACCACCTAATCTATCCCATTTCTATTACCGAATCACATGGTACCTTGGGCAAGGCAACTTCACTTCATATAGAGGCTGGGCCCATAAACAGAGGGCATGGGGCTTGTGACCAAGTATCCGTCTCTCCGGTGATCATAACTTTTGATCCGTAAGGAGTTACGTGGCGCACATCATACCATTGGAAAGCTCTCCGAGAGCTTTACGACGGGGGCACCCAGCTTGCTCGGCTGCGCCTCTTTTCAGAGCCCAAAATTGAATGTTTTCATCAGTTTTGGGACACTTTTCTTCTTTTGCGTAGTTTATCCGTCCCGAATCGTACGTCGTGAGCTGCAAAAAGGACGACAACCTAATCCATCACATTTCTATTACCGAATCCCACGGCACCGTGGGCAAGACAACTTCACTTCACGTAGAGGTTGGGCCCGCAAATAGATGGCGTGGGGCTTGTGACCAGGTATCCGTCGCTCCAGTGCCCATAACTTTTGATCCGTAAAGAGTTACGCGGTGCACAGTATACCGTTGGAAAGCTCTCCGAGAGCTCTACGACGAGGGCACCAAGCATGCTCGGCTGCACCTATTTTCGGAGCCCAAAATCAAAAAATTTCATCAGTTTCAGGACTCTTTTCTTCTTTTGCGCTATTTTTTCATCCCGTATCGTACGTCGTGAGCCGCAAAAAGGACGACAACCTAATCCATCACATTTCTATTACCGAATCCAATGGCACCTTGGGCAAGACAACTTCACTTCACGTAGAGGATGGGCTCGCAAACAGTAGGCATGTGGCTTGTGACCAGGTATCCGTTGCTCCGGTGCCCTTAACTTTTGATCAGTAAGGAGTTAAGCGGCAGACAGCATACCGTTGGAAAGGTCTCAGAGAGCTCTACGATGGGGGAACCAAGCCTGCTCGGCTGTGCCTGTTTTTCTAGCCTAAAATTGAACGTATTCATTAGTTTCGGGACACTTTTCCTCCAACACTGGGCCTCGGTGTGACCCTTCCTGTTACAGTAAGAACAGGTGACAGTCTGAGTAGTAGGTGAACTACTTGTGGATCCACGAGTAGAAGAGGCTGATAGTGCTTTAGTCGGGCCACGGTTATTAACTGGTCTGTTCTGGCTCTGGCCCTGACTGCGACTCAGAGTCTGGAATTTCCTCTGTTTTCCTGGAGGCTGATACGGTTTCTTGTTCGGCTGGCTCGAACTGGCTCTATCAAGTTTCCTCTTCTTAACTCGGGAGGTAGCCGCAGGGAGAGCATAATAGGTAGTAAAATCATGCGAAGCCAACTGGTCCTGAATTTCTGGCCTCAACCCATTCCTAAATTTCCACATCTTCGCCTCAGGGGTACTGACCATGTATTGAGCATAATGGGACAGTCGGTCAAAACGAGCCTCATACTGGGCCACCGTCATATTACCCTAGTTCAAGTGCATGAATTCCTTAATTTGCCTCTGCTTGGAAACTGCAGGTACGTATTTCTCCTTGAATGCCTTAACGAAATTACCCCATAAGCGAGGTGTATGATCAGTTTCCCAAAGTGCCTCCACAGTATGCCACCAATGCTCAGCATCCCCGTGCAACAGAAACACAGCGAACTCAACCTTTTCCTCATCTGTATAATCAAGTGGCCTGAAAATCCTTTCAATCTCAGACAGCCAAGCCTCTGCCTTTTCATCATCAGCTTTCCCGAAGAATTTGGACGGGTGAAAGTCAAGGAACTCTCGCATTCTGTTGTTTCTCCCATTGTTACCACCATTCATGTTATTGTTGTTGTTGTTTGCTTCACGTGCATCTTGACGTTCCATCACTCGTGACACGCGATCCATAGCATTCGCCATCATATTAAACATAGCCATGCCAGGATTAGTTTGATGAGCATCTCCGGTCTCTTGGGGCTCACCATTCCTATTAGTATTGTGGGTACTAGGGCCAGCCATCTATAGGCACATATTATTACGCACAATTTATTGGAATACGACAAACAAGAATTTAATGTATAAGGTATGCAACATACAATTTTATATAGACACACAATTCTCGAAACAATTAAGACATGTTAATCACATAAGCACATAGAAACAGAGAAGGCACAATTGATATTGTCACACAATAACACACATAAACAAGTCATCCCGATAATCTTAGGGCTTCTACCCAAGGTCCGAGACTTAAACCTGGCTTAAGCAATCTAAGCTCTGATACCATTTCTCTAAGGTGTCATGCCCCAACCCGACCTATAGAGGTTAGACTAGGGAGTGATCTAAACATTCAAGTTATTTCATGTACTTAATCGTTCATGAAGGTTTAACACTTAACGTTTAGCCTAAACTCCACAAATTCTCCAGAAAACCGGCAGCATAACGGCTACAATTGGGCTCTTTAGTTTGACCTAATTCTCTAAACGCCTCAAAATTTTCAATCTCAAATTCATTTCCAACTAAGATTACTATTTATCACCAATCGGGGTGCCTACTAGTTATCTCTAAGCCTTGTTTGACTAATAACCTAGCATGATGCTATATCTCATTTATTTGTCAATCCAGTTACACCGGTACCTATTGATCTTAGCTTAACAATGAGTACCTGCTTAAGATTGGATAAATTCATTTTACTTAACTCTTATCTAGTACTTCATAAGTCTATGATAGATACTAAACCAAAGTAGCGATAGCAAAATGACCAGAAGAGTGTGTATCTAGTTATGATCAGTACAAGCCAAAATTAGACCCCAAATTACAACGGGAGTCATTTACAATATAACAACAAGCAATATAAGAAATAGTCTTCAAGCAACATATTGTTCACAAAATGACCATAGTCAAATAAGGCACGTAGGGAAAGCAATCATTCCAAGGAGTCATCAATAGGTACGTTGTCCTCGGGTACCTATTCCTGGTCTTCTTCACTTGAGATGATAAAAGAGGGTGAGTCCTTATGAACTCAGCGAGGGGAAACGAGAAATAAGTTTTGAAACTCTTTTTCCGGTTAACTCATGAAAAATCCTTTTTTTGAAAACATGTCACGTATTACATTTAATAAGGTAGGCAAAGTATAATAATCAAATTGAGCAACATATACAATTACCAATCATTTCAAGGGTACGGTGAGCATTTGCCCTTAAAATCGATTTCGATACGATTGTTGCGGCCGAGTTCAATAATCTACTTATCACTCCCATTTGGGTGTACTCCGGATGTACACCGAGAACCTACGACCCAACTCTCCGAGGGTGGAATGCCAAGCGAGATAGGGAATTGGACCATGGTAGTCACGGTAGCACCGACAAGCCCGATGCCGCCCGGCGTGTGTGAAACGCTACCATGCCATAACGAAAGGTTGCAACCTTGTATGCAATACACATTTATAACATTTAACATATCACATTAGGAGGACAACAAAGTAGGTTGCCTCCGAGCAGTTATAAGATCGCACGTTGACAAGTAAACACACAAGGCATGCTATGACAGGTAATTTCACTTGTAAGGCACATGGAGTTACATGAATATTAAACGGACAGCCATGTAACACATGTGAATTAAGTCATATAACTCATTTCAGGATTCACGCAATCAAATAATAAGGTCATACAACATGCAACGACATCTACGTGGGATCGGGTGCAAGAAAGGTCTACTTGTCAACATATAATCATCGGAATCACATTTAGGGCTATAAGGACAACTACGGGCAGCCCACTAATTACATAATTAGACACGATAACCATAGGATCAACACTTAGCGCTTTTTCATAGTCACTAGGTTTTCAATTCATGCTGACCCGTGCGATTAAGCCACAAGTTGTCACGTAATTAAACTCAAGCCATGCATCGATTAATTAAAACACCCTCAATCATCCAAAACAGTCCACACCACATCCAAGTGCCACAATCCCAAGCATTTAATACAACGAGAGAAGTTACAATAATTTTCAAAGCATATCACTAAACAAAAATCTCACTGCAATGGTCTGTTTTCCCACAATCACTTAAACAAGCAAACAATCTCCAATTCCCATGATCAAAATGTCAAATTAAATCTTAAGGAGTAAACTAAATCCATAAACAAACCTCGCATTATTTGGAGTTCGAATTCAAGAGTTATAGCCAAAACCGTGAGACTACGCAAAATTGTCCAGATTTGTACACATTTCAATACTTTCCATTTTTGAGGGCCTTAGGGTCAGATTTAGCCTTAGTCTATTTCTGACAAAAATGCCCCGAACTGAAAAATATAGCCATCTACCAAATTTCATGCATTTTAGATATCATTTGTTAAGTAAAAACTGGTTCGTTTTACAAGGACAGTGAACTGCCAAAAACCTGCTCCATTTTCCCAGATTTTCCAGATTTGGATACCTTTCGATGTTTTGCCATTTTTGAGACCTTAGGGTCAAATTTGGCCTTGGTCTATTTCTATGAAAAATGCTCGGAACTGGAAAAAAGAGTCACCTACCAATTTTCACACATTTTGAACATCATTTACCAGGTCAAATTCACTTCGCTCCAACAAGTCAGAAAACCACCATTTACGCGATTTCACCTATCTTCAAATTCTAGCCAAATATCTTGCCATGCATGGTTACAAAAGCTCATGTACACACATATATCACAAGTACAGAGGTAAAAATAGACATATGAAGGCATGCATGTGGTTTTTGAAAGCTTTTTAAAAGAGTTTAACCCTCACCTTAGCCTATTGACAACAAATGATGCTCAAAACTCTTGGAGATGCACAAATGGTCTTCTCCCCTTGTTTGGCCGAGGGATATTGCTTGATTTCCTTAATTCCTAGCTAAGTTACCATGTCCTTAGTATGTGCATGAAGTTAGAACAAAAAGGAAATGAAATAGAAGCTATCAAACATACCTAAGCCGAAATAAAGGTTCTATGAGCTTTCATGTATGTCTTTTTGCTTCTAGCTTGCTTGGTCGAGTTCCTTAGTGTCTTGAATGTCTTGAAGAACCTTAGGATGATGAGCTTAAGCTGTGGAGTCTAAGGTTGCAGCCAAGGCCGAGAGAGAGAGTGTGTGAATGAGAGAAAGAGAGAATGTGAGAAAGAAATGAAAAGCTTGAGCATTTGGTTGGCTTTGGGCTTCTACAATCTGATTTTTGTGTCTTCAAGAGCATATTTTGAATTGTCTAGCGTGGGCATTGAATGGATCGAAAAGGTGAAGCATGGAGGAGGATAAAATAATGCTTTGGTTTCATTTTTTATTTTTATTTTGCATTGTGTCATAACTTGTCTAAGTTTGATTTGAAATTGCAAAGCATGCATAAAACCCTTCACATGGTCGGCCAAGGCTTTGATCAAATCTGAATTTTTTGTCTTGTTTGAACTTATTTTATTGTGTGTGCTTGGGATGTGCAAAAGAATAAAGAATAAAGAATAAGAATGTTTAGCTTTTGGTGAAATTTCGTCTTCTAGTGAGTTGAATTAGCATTTTAATATTAGTTAGTGGAGTTTGTAGGATTAATTAATGATCTAGTGCTTCGTGTAAGATGCTTTCTTAATTAGCGTGTGGGCACGCTTTCCTAGGTTTAGGGCACGCACTACAAGACGAATGCACGTTTCCCAAATAAATGCACGCAACCCTAAATGAATGCATGTAATTCAATGCAAGGCACACAAAATGAAACACGACTCTTAAACCTAGGTCAAGGCACGCAAATCTAGGTTAGGGCACACGAAATGAGGTATCGCACGCAAATCGAGGTCGGGCTCATATCCTTCCCTCCTTAAAAGAATTTCGTCCCGAAATTCAATATTACCTTTGAAATAATGCTGGATACTGTTGCTTCATCTGGTCTCGCCTTTCCCACGTTGCTTCTTCGACTCCATGGTGATCCCACAACACTTTCACCATCGGTATAGATTTGTTGCGCAACTCCCGATCTTGCTGGTCTAGGATCCGAATGGGCTTCTCTTCATAAGACAAGTTCTCCCGAAGCTGCAATGGCTCTAGCTCCAAGATATGCGATGGATCAGGGTAATACTTCCGTAGCATTGAAACATGAAAGACATCGTGAATATTGGAGAAGTTTTGGGGTAGTTCCAGGCGATACGCCAATTTGCCAACCTTCTCAATTATCTCAAATGGTCCTACAAACCTCGGGCTCAACTTTTCACCCTTGCCGTGTTTAATCAGTCCTCTCCAAGGTGATATCTTCAGGAACACCTTGTCGCCGACCTCAAACTCTAGACTCTGTCTCCATCGCTCTGCATAACTTTTTTGCTTGCTTTGGGCGGTAAGCATATGTTTCCAAATGAGGTGGACATTATCAATAGTCTTCATAAGTTCTGGTAGTAGGGTCGGGTCAAAAGTCTTCGTCTCACCTACCTCATCCCAGTAGATTGGGGATCGACACTTATGTCCATACAATGCCTCAAATGGGGCCATCCCGATATTGGCCTGATAGCTGTTATTATAAGCGAACTCCGCTAAGGGCAGATATTTCTCCCAACCTTTTCTGAAGTCTAAAACACACGCCCTCAGCATATCCTCCAGAATCTGAATAGTTCTCTCAGATTATCCATCAGTTTGAGGGTGATAAGCCGTGCTGAAACTCAGTTTCGTTCCCAAAGCTTCTTGCAATCTCTTCCAAAATCCAGAAGTAAAACGAGGAACCCTATCTGATACAATACTCACAGGCATCCCGTGCAACCTTACAATATCCGCCACATACATATCTCCTAGTTTCTCAGGACTATCTTCCTTGTTCATCGGTAAGAAGTGCGCTGACTTGGTCAATCTATCCACTATGACCCAAACGGCGTCATGACCCTTTTGTGACCTGAGCAGGTCTATGACAAAGTCCATAGTTATGTGTTCCCATTTCCATTGAGGAATTTCCAACGGCTGAAGTAAACCTGCTGGTCGTTGATGTTCTACTTTGACTCTCTGGCAAGTCAAACACCGTGCCACAAATTCTGCGATCTCCCTCTTCATGTTATTCCACCAATAGTGTTGCTTCAAATCCCGGTACATCTTTGTTCCACCGGGGTGAATAGTGTATCTTGAATTATGGGCTTCTTCAAGAATCTTCTTTTTCAGCTCTGGCTCATTAGGAACACAAATCCGATTCCTGAACCTCCAAATACCATCATCATGAAACTTGAAATCTGTGTTGCTTTCTTTAATCTTCTAAAACTGTTGGTCCTTCTGTTGAGCCTCTCGTAATTCAGACAACAAGGTCGACTGAACTTGTGTAGTGGCAAAAAGTAACCCTTTTTTAGTCAATCGTGGATTCCACAAAAATGCTTCCTCTAACAACTCCTGTACCTTAACTTCTAGTTTTGTCATGCTCGCTTTCCGACTTAAAGCATCTGCAACTACATTTCTTTTACCGGGCTCATAATTGATTGTGTAGTTATAATCATCCAAAAGCTCCATCCACCGTCTTTGCCTCATATTCAACTCTTTTTGTGAGAACAAGTATTTCAAGCTCTTGTGATCAGTAAACACCTCAAACTTGTTTCCCCAAAGATAGTGCCTCCATTTCTTGAGTGCAAACACAATAGCCGCTAACTCCAAATCATGCGTCGGGTAATTCAATTCATACGGCTTGGGCTTCCTAGAGGCATACGCAATCACTCTACCATTTTGCATCAACACACAACCTAGTCCTTCCTTCGAAGCATCGCTATAGATTACAAAACCTTGACTTCCTTCAGGCAATGCAAGAACAGGTGCGGTAGTCAATCTTTTCTTCAATTCTTGGAAGCTGTTCTCACACTTGTCATTCCACACGAACTTTGTTTTCTTTTGAGTAAGCTTTGTAAGCGGTCCTGCAATCTTTGACAAATCCTTCACGAACCTCCGATAATAGCTGGCTAAACCGAGAAAACTCCGAACCTCCGTAACATTTTTCGGCTTCTTCCAAGACATCACCGCTTCTATCTTTGCTGGATCCACTGCTATTCCCTCTTGGGATATGATGTACCGCAAAAATGCAATCTGCTGCAACCAAAATTCACATTTGCTAAACTTCGCATACAATTGATGCTCTCGAAGTTTTTGCAATACCAATCGCAGATGTTGTTCATGCTCAGCCTCGGATTTCGAGTATACCAAAATATCATCAATAAATATCACTACAAATTGGTCCAAGTAGGGTTGAAATACCCTATGCATCAAGTCCATAAAAGCTGCAGGGGCATTAGTTAGCCCAAATGGAATCACCACAAATTCATAATGCCCATATCTCGCCCTGAAAGCCGTTTTAGGCACGTCCTCCTTTTTGATCCGCAATTGATAGTACCCTTGCCTCAAGTCGAGTTTTGAATACACTTTAGCTCCCTGAAGTTGATCAAACAACTCGTCGATTAGTGGAAGTGGGAATTTATTCTTAACGGTCACTTGGTTTAATCCTCGATAATCGATGCGTAGCCTCAACGTTCCGTATTTCTTCTTTACAAATAGGACTGGCGTGCCCTACGGAGAAGAGCTTGGTTGAACAAACCCCTTCTTCAACAATCCTTGCAATTGGTCCTTCAATTCTTGTAGCTCGGCTAGTGCCATACAATAAGGAGCTTTAGATATCGGCTGGGTGCTAGGCAGTAATTCTATTATGAACTCGATCTCTCGATCCGGGGGTAAACCGAGCAATTCTTCTGGAAACACATCCGCATAATCTTTAATCACTGGCATCTCCTCCAACTTAGCTTTGTCTGATGGCTTGTTGATGAAGTAAGCTAAGTATCCACTACATCCTTTTCTCAAGGACTTCACTGCTTTCGTAGATGAAATGATGGAACTCCCGGTGAAGTCTCTTCGGCCCATTACCTCCAATATTGGTTGACCAGGTATCTGGAATGTTACAATCTTCGTCCGGCAATCTAGTTGGGCATGATGCTTTGCCAACCAGTCCATCCCTAAGATGACTTCATAGTCTCGAAAGGGTAATACAATAAGATTGGCTGAGAATTCTCTATCTTTAATTTGGATTTTACATGCTTTACAAGCTGAGCGAGTAACAAATTTAGAACCAATCGGAGTACCAACTTCTACTTCGTAAGGCAAACCTACAACTCGTAATTTCACACGTTGCACACATAAGGGAGTAATAAATGAATGAGTAGCACTTGGATCAATTAGCACTCTAACAGGTTGATTCAGTATCAAGAATGTACCTTCAACAACAACGGTCTCCTCAGGAAGCTTCTCGCACTCAATAGCATAAGCTCGGGCCTGAACTCTAGGAACTGGAGTTTTGCCTCTACCAGCTGGTTTAATCTGATTTTGTCCCCCTTGCCATTTAGGACAATTCTTGACCTAGTATTGATCGCTGCCACACCCTACACATCGTCCCGATTTCGTCCAACACTGGGCCTCGGTGTGACCCTTCCTGTTACAGTAAGAACATGTGACAGTCTGAGTAGTAGGTGAACTACTTGTGGATCCACAAGTAGAAGAGGCTAATGGTACTTTAGTCAGGCCATGGTTATTAATTGGTCTGTTCTGGCTCTGGCCTTGACTGCGACTTTGAATCTGGAATTTCCTCTGTTGTCCTGGAGGCTGATACTGTTTCTTGTTCGGCTGGCTCAAACTGGCTCTATCAAGTTTCCTCTTCTCAACTTGGGAGGCAGCCGCAGGGAGAGCAGAATAAGTAGTAAAGTCATGCGAAGCCAACTGGTCCTAAATTTCTTGCCTCAACCCATTCGTAAATTTCCACATCTTCGCCTCAGGGGTACTGACCATATATTGAGCATAACGGGACAGTCGGTCAAAACGAGCCTCATACTAGGCCACCGTCATATTACCCTAGTTCAAGTGCATGAATTCCTCAATTTGCCTCTGCCTGGAAACTGCAGGTACGTATTTCTCCTTGAATGCCTTAACGAAATTACCCCATAAGCAAGGTGTATGATCAGTTTCCCAAAGTGCCTCCACAGTGTGCCACCAATGCTCAGCATCCCCGTGCAACAGAAACACAGCGAACTCAACCTTTTCCTCATCAGTATAATCAAGTGGCCTGAAAATCCTTTCAATCTCAGACAGCCAAGCCTCTGCCTTTTCATCATCAGCTTCCCCGAAGAATTTGGACGAGTGAAAGTCAAGAAACTCTCGCATTCTGTTGTTTCTCCCATTGTTACCACCATTCCTGTTATTGTTGTTGTTGTTTGCTTCACGTGCATCTTGACGTTACATTACTTGTGACACGCGATCCATAACATTCGCCATCATATTAAACATAGCCATGCTAGGATTAGTTTGATGAGCATCTCCGGTCTCTTGGGGCTCACCGCTCCTATTAGTATTGCGGGTACTAGGGCCAACCATCTATAGGGACAGATTATTACGCACAATTTATTGGAATACGACAAACAAGAATTTAATGTATAAGGTATGCAACATACAATTTTATATAGACACACAATTCTCGAAACAATTAAGACATGTTAATCACATAAGCACATAGAAACAGAGAAGGCACAATTGATATTGTCACACAATAACACACATAAACAAGTCATCCCGATAATCTTAGGGCTTCTACCCAAGGTCCGAGACTTAAACCTAGCTTAAGCAATCTAAGCTCTGATACCATTTCTCTAAGGTGTCACGCCCCAACCCGACCTATAGAGGTTAGACTAGGGAGTGATCTAAACATTCAAGTCATTTCACGTACTTAATCGTTCATGAAGGTTTAACACTTAACGTTTTGCCTAAACTCCACAAATTCTCCGGAAAACCGGTAGCATAACGGCTGCAATTGGGCTCTTTAGTTTGACCTAATTCTCTAAACGCCTCAAAATTTTCAATCTCAAATTCATTTCCAACTAAGATTACTATTTATCACCAATCGGGGTGCCTATTAGTTATCTCTAAGCCTCGTTTGACTAATAACCTAGCATGATACTATATCTCGTTTATTTGTCAATCAGTTACACTGGTACCTGTCAATCTTAGCTTAACAATGAGTACCTGCTTAAGATTGGATAAATTCATTTTACTTAACTCTTATCTAGTACTTCGTAAGTCTATGATAGATACTAAACCAAAGTAGCGATAGCAAAATGACCAGAAGAGTGTGTATCTAGTTATGATCAGTACAAGCCAAAATTAGTCCCCAAATTACAATGGGGGTCATTTACAATATAACAACAAGCAACATAAGAAATAGTCTTTAAGTAACATATCGTTCACAAAATGGCCATAGTCAAGTAAGGCACGTAGGGAAAGCAATCATTCCAAGGAGTCATCAATAGGCACGTTATCCTCGGGTACCTGTTCCTTGTCTTCTTCACCTGAGATGATAAAAGAGGGTGAGTCCTTATGAACTCAACGAGAGGGAACGAGAAATAAGTCTTGAAACTCTTTTTCCGGTTAACTCGTGAAAAATCCCTTTTTTGAAAACATGTCACGTATTACAAGTAATAAGGTACGCAAAGTATAAGAATCAAATTGAGCAACATATACAATTACCAATCATTTCAAGGGTACGGTGAGCATTTGCTCTCAAAATCAATTTCGATATGATTGTTGCGGCCGAGTTCAATAATCCACTTATTGCTTCCATTTGGGTGTACTCCAGATTTACCCCGAGAACCTACGACCCAACTCTCCGAGGGTGGAATGCCAAGTGAGAGAGGGAATTGGACCATGGTAGTCACGGTAACACCGGCAAGCCCGATGCCGCCCGGCGTGCGTGAAACGCTACCATGCCACAACAAAAGGTTGCAACCTTGTATGCAATGCGCATTTATAACATTTAACATGTCACATTAGGAGGACAACAAAGGAGGTTGCCTCCGAGCAGTTATAAGATCGCACGTTGACAAGTAAACACACAAGGCATGCTATGACAGGTAATTTCACTTGTAAGGCACATGGAGTTACATGAATATTAAACGGACAGCCATGTAACACATGTGAATTAAGTCATATAACTCATTTCGGGGTTCACACAATCAAATAATAAGGTCATACAACATGCAACGATATCTACGTGGGACCGGGTACAAGAAACTTCTACTTGTCAACATGTAATCATCGGAATCACATTTAGGGCTATAAGGACAACTACGGGCAGCCCACTAATTAAATAATTAGACACGATAACCATAGGATCAACACTTAGCGCGTTTTCATAGTCACTAGGGTTTCAATTCATGCTTACCCCTGCGATTAAACCACAAGTTGTCACGTAATTAAACTCAAGCCATGCATCGATTAATTAAAACACACTCAATCATCCAAAACAGTCCACACATCCAAGTGCCACAATCCTAAGAATTTAATACAACGAGAGAAGTTACAATAATTTTCAAAGCATATCACTAAACAAAAATCTCGCTGCAATGGTCTGTTTTCCCACAATCACTTAAACAAGCAAACAATCTCCAATTCCAGTGAGAAAAATTTCAAATTAAATCTTAAGGAGTGAACTAAATCTAGAAACAAACCTCGCATTATTTGGAGTACGGATTCAAGAGTTATAGCCAAAACCGTGAGACTACGCAAAACTGTCCAGATTTGTACACATTTCAATACTTGCCATTTTTGAGGGCCTTAGGGTCAGATTTAGCCTTAGTCTATTTCTGACAAAAATGTCCCGAACTGAAAAATATAGCCATCTACCAAATTTCATGCATTTTAGATATCATTTGCGAAGTCAAAACTGGTTCGTTCTACAAGGACAGTGAACTGCCAAAAACCTGCTCCATTTTTCCAGATTTTCCAAATTTGGATACCTTTCGATGTTTTGACATTTTGGAGACCTTAGAGTCAAAATTGGCCTTGGCCTATGTCTATGAAAAATTCTCAGAACTTGCAAAACTAGTCACCTACCAATTTTCACGGATTTTCAACATCATTTACCAGGTCAAATTCACTTCGCTCCAACAATTCAGAAAACTGCCATTTACGCAATTTCACCTATCTTCAAATTCTAGCCAAATATCTTGCCATGCATGGTTACAAAAGCTCATGTACACACATATATCACAAGTGCAGAGGTCAAAATAGACATATGAAGGCATGCATGTGGTTTTTGAAAGCTTTTTAAAAGAGTTTAACCCTCACCTTAGCCTATTGACAACAAATGATGCTCAAACCTCTTGGAGATGCACAAATGGTCTTCTCTCCTTGTTTGGCCGAGGGATATTGCTTGATTTCCTTAATTCCTAGCTAATTTACCATGTCCTTAGTATGTGCATGTGGTTAGAACAAAAAGGAAATGACATAGAAGCTATCAAATATACCTAAGCCGAAATGAAGGTTCTATGACCTTGCATGTATGTCTTTTTGCTTCTAGCTTGCTTGGTCGAGTTCCTTAGTGTCTTGAATGTCTTGAAGAACCTTAGGATGATGAGCTTAAGCTATGGAGTCTAAGGTTGCAGCCAAGGCCGAGAGAGAGAGAGTGTGAATGAGAGAAAGAGAGAATGTGAGAAAGAAATGAAAAGCTTGAGCATTTGGTCGGCTTTGGGCTTCTACAATCTCATTTTTGTGTCTTCAAGAGCATATTTTGAATTGTCTAGCATAGGCATTGAATGGATCGAAAAGGTGAAGCATGGAGGAGGATAAAATAATGCTTTGGTTTCATTTTTTTTTTTTGCATTGTGTCATAACTTGTCTAAGTTTGATTTGAAATTGCAAAGCATGCATAAAACCCTTCACATGGTCGGCCAAGGCTTTGATCAAATCTGAATTTTTTGTCTTGTTTGAACTTATTTTATTGTGTGCTTGGGATGTGCAAAAGAATAAAGAATAAAGAATAAGAATGTTTAGCTTTTGGTGAAATTTCGTCTTCTAGTGAGTTGAATTAGCATTTTAATATTAGTTAGTGGAGTTTGTAGGATTAATTAATGATCTAGTGCTTCGTGTAAGATGCTTTCTTGATTAGCGTGTGGACACGCTTTTCTAGGTTTAGGGCACGAACTACGAGATGAATGCACATTTTCCAAGTAAATGCACGCAACCTAAAATGAATGCACGTAATTCAATGCAAGACACACAAAATGAAACACGACTCTTAAACCTAGGTCAAGGCACGCAAATCTAGGTTAGGGCACACGAAATGAGATATCGCAAGCAAATCGAGGTCGGGCCTCACATAATCCATTATATTTCTATTACCTAATCAGACGGCACCTTGGGCAAGACAACTTGATTTCACGTAGAGGCTGGGCCCGCAAACAGAGGGCGTGGGGCTTGTGACCAGGTATCCGTCGCTCCGGTGCCCATAACTTTTGATCCGTAAGGAGTTACGTGGCGCACAGCATACCGTTGGAAAGCTCTCCGACAGCTCTACGACGGGGGCCAGAAGGTTGCTCAGTTGCACCTATTTTACTAGCCCAAAATCGAACATTTTCATCAGTTTTTGGACACTTTTCTTCTTTTATGCTGTTTTTCTATCCTGGATCGTACGTCGTGAGCTGCGAAAAGGACAACAACCTAATCCATCACATTTCTATTACCAAATCCCACGGCACCGTAGGCAAGACAACTTCACTTCACGTGGAGGCTGGGTCCGCAAACTGAGGGCGTGGGGCTTGTAACCAGGTATCTGTCGCTCCGGTGCCCATAACTTTTGATCCATAAGGAGTTACGCGGTGCACAGCATAGCGTTGGAAAGCTCTCCGAGAGCTGTATGACAGGCCTAGCAAAGCCTGCTCGGTTGCGCCTATTTTCGGAGCCCAAAATTGAACGTTTTCATCAGTTTCGGGACACTTTTCTTCTTTTGCTCAGTTTTTCTGTCTCGGATCGTATATCGTGAGTCGCGAAAAGGACAACAACCTAATCCATCACATTTCTATTACCGAATCCCATGGCACCTTGGGCAAGACAACTTAACTTCACGTAGAGGCTGGGCCCGCAAACAGAGGGCGAGGGGCTTTTGACCAGGTATCCGTCGCTACGGTGCCCATAAATTTTGATCCGTAAGGAGTTACGTACACAACATACCGTTGGAAAGCTCTCTAAGAGCTCTACGATGGGGGCACCTAGCTTGCTCGGTTGCGCCTATTTTCGGACCCCAAAATCAAACATATTCATAAGTTTTGCGACACTTTTCTTCTTTTGCGCTATTTTTTCGTCCTGGATCGTACGTCGTGAGCCACAAAAAGAATGACAACCAAATCCATCACATTTCTATTACCGAATCACACGGTACCTTGGGTAAGACAACTTTACTTCATGTAGAGGCTGTGCCCGCAAACAGAGGGCGTGGGGCTTGTGACTAGGTATCAATCGCTCCGGTGCTCATAACTTTTGATCCGTAAGGAGTTACGTGGCGCACAGCATACCATTGGAAAGCTCTCTGAGAGCTCTACGACGGGGGCAACAAAGCTTGCTTGGCTGTGCCTGTTTTCAGAGTCCAAAATCGAACGTTTTCATCAATTTCAGGACATTTTTCTTCTTTTGCGCTGTTTTTTCATCCCAGATCGTACGATGTGAGTCGCGAAAAGGATGACAACCTAATCCATCACATTTCTATTACCGAATTCCACGGCCGCGTGGGCAAGACAACTTAACTTCACGTAGAGGCTGGGCCCGCAAACAGAGGGCGTGGGGCTTGTGACCAAGTATCCGTCACTCCAATGCCCATAACTTTTGATCCGTAAGGAGTTACGCGGTGCACAGCATACAGTTGGAAAGTTCTTAGAGAGCTCTACGACAGTGGCACCAAGCATGCTCGGCTGTGGCGATTTTCGTAGCCCAAAATCAAACATTTTCATCAGTTTCTGGACACTTTTCTTATTTTGCGCTGTTTTTCCATCCTGTTTTGTACGTCGTGAGCCGCGAAAAGGACGACAACCTAATCCATCACATTTCTATTACTGAATCCCATGGCACCTTGGGCAAGACAACTTCACTTCAGGTAGAGGTTGGGCATGCGAACAGTGGGCGTGGGGCTTGTGACCAGTTATATGTTGTTCTGGTGCCCTTCACTTTTGATCTGTAAGGAGTTACGCGGCACACAGCATATTGTTGGAAAACTCTTTGAGAGCTCTACGACGGGGCCACCGAGCTTACTCAGTTGCGCTTGTTTTCAGAGCCCAAAATCAAACATTTTCATCAATTTCAGGTCATTTTTCTATTTTTGCGTTGTTTTTCCGTCCCGTATCGTACGTCGTGAGCCGCGAAAAGGACGACAACCTAATCTATCACATTTCTATTTCCGAATCCCAAGGTAACTTAGGCAAGACAACTTCACTTCACGTAGAGGCTGGGCCCGCGAATAGTGGGCGTGGGGCTTGTGACCAGGTATCTGTTGCTCTAGTGCCCTTAACTTTTGATCCGTAAGGAGTTACGTGGCGCACAGCATACCGTTGGAAAGCTCTCCGAGAGCTCTACGACGGGGGTACTGAGCTTGCTCAGTTGTGCCTGTTTTCAGATCCCAAAATCAAACATTTTCATCAGTTTCAGGACACTATTCTTCTTTTGCGTTGTTTTTTCGTCCCGGATCGTACTTCGTGAGTCTCAAAAAGAATGACAACCTAATCCATCACATTTCTATTACCGAATCCCACGGCACCTTGGGCAAGAAAACTTCACTTCACGTAGAGGCTGGGCCCGCAAGCAGAGGGCGAGGGGCTTGTGACCAGGTATTCGTCGCTCCCGTGCCCATAACTTTTAATCCGTAAGGAGTTACGCGACGCATAGTATACCGTTGGAAAGCTTTCCGAGAGCTCTACGACAGGGGCAGCAAGAATGCTTAGCTGCGCTTGTTTTCGGAGCCCAAAAGCGAACATTTTGATCAGTTTTGGGATACTTTTCTTCTTTTACGCTGTTTTTTCATCCCGAATCGTACGTCGTGAGCCGCAAAAAAGACGACAACTTAATCGATCACATTTCTTTTATCGAATCCCACGGCACCTTGGGCAAGACAACTTCACTTCACATAGAGGCTGGGTCCGCAAACAGAGGACGTGGGGCTTGTGACCAGGTATCTGTCGCTCTGGTGCCCATAACTTTTGATCCGTAAAGAGTTACGCGGCGCACAGCATACCGTTGGAAAGCTCTTTGAGAGCTCTATGTTGGGGGCCCTAGCCTGCTCGGTTGTGCCTATTTGCAGAGCCCAAAATCGAACATTTTCATAAGTTTTGGGATACTTTTCTTCTTTTACGCTGTTTTTCCATCCCGGATCGTACGTCGTGAGCCGTGAAGAGGACAACAACCTAATCTATCACATTTCTATTACCGAATCACACGGCACCTTGGGCAAGATAACTTCACTTCACGTAGAGGCTGGGCCAGCAAATAGAGGGTGTGGGGCTTGTGACCAGGTATCCGTCGCTCCGGAGCTTATAACTTTAGATCCGTAAAGAGTTAAGCGATGCACAGCATACCGTTGGAAAGCTCTCTGAGAGCTCTACCACGGGGACACACAGCTTGGTCGGTTGCGCCTATTTTCAGATTCCAAAATTGAACGTTTTCCTCAATTTTGGGACACTTTTCTTCTTTTGCACAGTTTTTTTGTCCCGTATCGTACGTCGTGAGCCGCAAAAAAAATGACAACCTAATCCATCACATTGCTATTACCGAATCCCACGGCACTTTGTGCAAGACAACTTCAACTCACGTAGAGGCTGGGCCTACAAACAGAGGAAGTGGGGCTTGTGACCAGGTATCCGTCACTCCAGTGCCCATAACTTTTCATCTGTAAGAAGTTATGCGGTGCACAGCATACCGTTGGAAAGCTAATCGAGAGCTCTACGATGGAGGCACCAAGCATTCTCGGCTGTGCTTATTTTCAGAGCCCAAAATCAAACATGTTTATCAATTTCGGGATACTTTTCTTCTTTTGCGCTACTTTTCCGTCCCGAATCGTGTGATGTGAGCCGTGAAAAGGACGACAACCTAATCCATCACATTTCTAATACCGAATCCCACGTCCCCGTGGGCAAGACAACTTCACTTCACGTAGAAGCTAGGCCTGCAAATAGAGGGCGTGGGGCTTGTGACCCGGTATCCGTCACTCCAGTGCCCATAACTTTTGATTTGTAAGGAGTTACGCGGAGCACAACATACTATTAGAAAGCTATTCGAGAGCTCTGCGACGGAGGCACCAAGCATGCTCGGCTACGCTTATTTTTGGAGCTGAAAATCAAACATTTTCATAAGTTTCGGGGCACTTTTCTTCTTTTGCGCTGTTCTTCTGTCCAGGATCGTACGTCGTGAGCCGTGAAAAGGACGACAACCTAATCCATCACATTTCTATTACCGAATCCCACGGCCGCGTGGGCAAGACAACTTAACTTCACGTAGAGGCTGGGCCCGCAAACAGAGGGCGTGGGGCTTGTGACCAGGTATCCGTCACTCCAGTGCCCATAACTTTTGATCCGTAAGGAGTTACGCGGTACACAGCATACAGTTGGAAAGTTCTTAGAGAGCTCTATGACAGTGGTACCAAGCATGCTCGGCTGTACCGATTTTCGTAGCCCAAAATCAAACATTTTCATCAGTTTCTGGACACTTTTCTTGTTTTGCGCTGTTTTTTCATCCCGTTTCGTACGTCGTGAGCCGCGAAAAGGACGACAACCTAATCCATCACATTTCTATTACTGAATCCCATGGCACCTTGGGCAAGACAACTTCACTTCAGGTAGAGGCTGGGCCCGCGAACAGTGGGCGTGGGGCTTGTGACCAGGTATCTGTTGCTCTGGTGCCCTTCACTTTTGATTTGTAAGGAGTTACGCGGCGTACAGCATACCGTTGGAAAACTCTCTGAGAGCTCTACGACGGGGCCACCGAGCTTACTCAGTTGCGCTTGTTTTCAAAGCCCAAAATCAGACATTTTCATCAGTTTCAGGACACTTTTCTATTTTTGCGCTGTTTTTTCGTCCCGTATCGTACGTCGTGAGTCGCGAAAAGGACGACAACCTAATCTATCACATTTCTATTTCTGAATACCAAGGTACCTTGGGCAAGACAACTTCACTTCACGTAGAGGCTGGGCCTGCGAATAGTGGGCGTGGGGCTTGTGACCAGGTATCTGTTGCTCTGGTGCCCTTAACTTTTGATCCGTAAGGAGTTACGTGGCGCACAGCATACCGTTGGAAAGCTCTCCGAGAGCTCTACGACGGGGGCACTGAGCTTGCTCGGTTGTGCCTGTTTTCAGAGCCCAAAATCAAACGTTTTCATCAATTTCAGGACACTATTCTTCTTTTGCGTTGTTTTTTCGTCCCGTATCGTAAATCGTGAGCCGCAAAAAGAATGACAACCTAATCCATCACATTTCTATTACCGAATCCCACGGCACCTTGGGCAAGACAACTTCACTTCACGTAGAGGCTAGGCCCGCAAACAGAGGGTGAGGGGCTTGTGACCAAGTATTCGTCGCTCCCGTGCCCATAACTTTTAATCCGTAAGGAGTTACGCGACGCATAGTATACCGTTGGAAAGCTTTCCGAGAGCTCTACGACGGGGGCAGCAAGAATGCTTAGCTGCGCCTGTTTTCGGAGCCCAAAATCAAACATTTTCATCAGTTTCGGGATACTTTTCTTCTTTTACGCTATTTTTTCATCCCGGATCGTACGTCGTGAGCCGCAAAAAAGACGACAACTTAATCGATCACATTTCTTTTATCGAATCCCACGGCACCTTGGGCAAGACAACTTCACTTCACGTAGAGGCTGGGTCCGCAAACAGAGGACGTGGGGCTTGTGACCAGGTATCCGTCGCTCTGGTGCCCATAACTTTTGATCCGTAAGGAGTTACGCGGCGCACAGCATACCGTTGGAAAGCTCTTTGAGAGCTCTACGTTGGGGGCCCTAGCCTGCTCGGCTGTGCCTATTTTCAGAGCCTAAAATCGAACATTTTCATAAGTTTTGAGATACTTTTTTTCTTTTACGCTGTTTTTCCATTCCTGGATCGTACGTCGTGAGCCGTGAAGAGGACAACAACCTAATCTATCACATTTCTATTACCGAATCACACGGCACCTTGGGCAAGACAACTTCACTTCACGTAGGGGCTGGGCTAGCAAATAGAGGGTGTGGGGCTTGTGACCAGGTCTCCGTCGCTCCGGAGCTTATAACTTTAGATCCGTAAAGAGTTAAGCGACGCACAGCATACCGTTGGAAAGCTCTCTGAGAGCTCTACCACGGGGGCACCCAACTTGGTTGGTTGCGCCTATTTTCGGATCCCAAAATTGAACGTTTTCCTCAGTTTTAGGACACTTTTCTTCTTTTGCACAGTTTTTTTGTCCCGTATCGTACGTCGTGAGCCGCGAAAAAAATGACAACCTAATCCATCACATTGCTATTACCGAATCCCATGACACTTTGTGCAAGACAACTTCAACTCACGTAGAAGCTGGGCCTGCAAATAGAGGGCGTGGGGCTTGTGACCCGGTATCCGTCACTCCAGTGCCCATAACTTTTGATCTGTAAGGAGTTATGCGGTGCACAACATACTGTTAGAAAGCTATTCGAGAGCTCTGCGACGGGGGCACCAAGCATGCTCGGCTACGCTTATTTTCAGAGCTGAAAATCAAACATTTTCATAAGTTTCGGAGCACTTTTCTTCTTTTGCGCTGTTCTTCTGTCCAGGATCGTACGACGTGAGCCGTGAAAAGGACGACAACCTAATCCATCACATTTCTATTACCGAATCCCATGGCACCTTGGGAAAGACAACTTCACTTCACTTAGAGGCTGGGCTCGCAAACAGAGGGTGTGGGGCTTGTGACCATGTATCCGTCGCTCCGGTGCCCATAACTTTTGATCCGTAAGGAGTTATGCGGTGTATAGCATACCGTTAGAAAGCAATCAGAGAGCTCTACAATCGGGGTACCTTGCCTGCTCGATTGCGCCTATTTTCGGAGCCCAAAATGGAACATTTTTATAAGTTTTACGACACTTTTCTTCTTTTACGCTATTTTTTCATCCCGGATCGTACGTCATGAGCCGTGAAAAGGATGACAACCTAATCCATCACATTTCTATTATCGAATCACATGGCACCTTGGGCAAGACTACTTCAATTCACATAGAGGCTGGGCCCACAAATAGAGGGTGTATGGCTTGTGACCAGGTATCCGTCGCTCCGGAGCTCATAACTTTTGATCCGTAAGGAGTTATGCAGTGCACAACATATCATTGGAAAGCTCTCCGAGAGCTCTACCACGGGGACATCTAGCTTGCTCGGCTGCGCCAATTTTCAGAGCCCAAAATCGAACGTTTTCATCAATTTCGGGACACTTTTCTTCTTTTGCGCAGTTTTTTCGTCCCGTATCGTACATCGTGAGCGGCAAAAAGGACGACAACCTAATCCATCACATTTCTATTACCGAATCTCACGGCACCTTGTGCAAGACAACTTCACCTCAAGTAGAGGCTGGCCCCGCAAACAGAGGGCGTGGGGCGTGCGACCAGGTATCCTTTTCTCCGGTGCCCATAACTTTTGATCCGTAAGGAGTTACGCGGCGCACAGCATACCACTGGAAAGCTCTCGGAGAGCTCTACCATGAGGGCACCAAGCATGCTCGGCTGCGCCTATTTTCAGAGCCCAAAATTGATCATTTTCATAAGTTTTGGGACACTTTTCTTCTTTTGCGGTGCTTTTTTGTCCCAGATCGTATGTCGTGAGCCGCGAAAAGGACGACAACCTAATCCATCACATTTCTATTACCGAATCCCATGGCACCTTGGGCAAGACAACTTCACTTCTCGTAGAGGCTGGGCCCACAAACAGAGGGCGTAGGGCTTGTGACCAAGTATCCGTTGCTCCGGTGCCCTTAACTTTTGATCCGTAAGGAGTTACGCGGCGTACAACTTACCGTTGGAAAGCTCTCTGAGAGCTGTACGAAGGGGGCACCCACCTGCTCGGCTGCGCCTATTTTCGGAGCCCAAAATTGAACATTTTTATAAGTTTTGCGTCACATTTCTTCTTTTACGCTATTTTTCCGTCCCGGATCGTACGTCGTGAGCTGCAAAAAGGATGACATCCTATTCCATCACATTTCTATTACCGAATCCCACGACACCTTAGGCAAGACAACTTCACTTCACGTAGAGGCTGGGCCCACAAACAGAGGGCGTGGGGCTTGTGACCAGGTATCCGTCGCTCCATTGCCCATAAGTTTTCCTCCGTTAGGAAGTACGCGGCACACAGCATACCGTTGGAAAGCACTCTAAGAGCTCTACCATGGGGGCACTTAGCCTCCTCGGTTGCGACTATTTTCGGAGCCAAAATCGAAAGTTTTCATCAGTTTCGGGAAACTTTTCTTCTTTTGCGATGTTCTTCCGTGCCGTATCGTACGTCATGAGCTGTGAAAAGGACGACATCTTAATCCATCGCATTTCTATTACCGAATCCCACGGCACCTTGAGCAAGACAACTTCGCTTCACGTAGAGGCTGGGCCTGCAAACAGAGGTTGTGGGGCATGTGACCAAGTATCCGTCGCTCCGGTGCTCATAACTTTTGATCCGTAAGGAGTTACATGGCGCACAGCCTACCGTTGGAAAGCTCTCCGAGGGCTCTACAACGGGGGTAGCAAAGCCTGCTCAACTGCGCCGATTTTCACAACCCAAAATCAAACATTTTCATCAGTTTTGGGATACTTTTCTTCTTTTGGGTAGTTTTTCCATCCCGGATTGTACGACGTGAGCCGCGAAAAGGATGACAACCTAATCCATCACATTTCTATTAGCGAATCTCACGGCCACGTGGGCAAGACAACTTCACTTCAGGTAGAGGCTGGGGCCCACAAACAGAGGGCGTGTGGCTTGTGACCAGGTATCTGTCACTCCAGTGCCCATAACTTTTGATTCGTAAGGAGTTACGCGGTGCACAGCATACCGTTGGAAAGCTCTTCGAGAGCTCTATGACGGGGGCACCAAGCATTCTAGGCTGCGCTTATTTTTGGAGCCCAAAATCAAACATTTTCATCAATTTCGGGATACTTTTCTTCTTTTGTGCTACTTTTCCGTCCCGAATCGTGCATTGTGAGTTGCGAAAAGGACGACAACCTAATCCATCACATTTCTATTACCGAATCCCACGGCCCCGTGGGCAAGACAACTTCACTTCATGTAGAAGCTGGGTCCGCAAACAGAGGGCGTAGGGCTTGTGACCAGGTATCCGTCACTCCAGTGCCCATAACTTTTGATCCGTAAGGAGTTACGCGGTGCACAACATACTGTTGGAAAGCTATTCGAGAGCTCTGCGATGGAGGCACCAAGCATGCTCGGCTACGCTTATTTTTGGAGCCCAAAATCAAACATTTTTATAAGTTTCGGGACACTTTTCTTCTTTTGCGCTGTTCTTCCGTCCAGGATCGTACGTCGTGAGCCGTGAAAAGGACGACAACCTAATCCATCACATTTCTATTACCGAATCCCAAGGCACCTTGGGCAAGACAACTTCACTTCATGTAGAGGCTGGGCCCGCAAACAGTGGGCATGGGGCTTATGACCAGGTATCCGTTGCTCTGGTGCCCTTAACTTTTGATCCGTAAGGAGTTACGCGGCGCACAACATACCGTTGGAAAGCTCTCTGAGAGCTCTACGACGGGGGCATAGATCCTGCTCGGCTGCGCTTGTTTTTAGATCCCAAAATCGAACATTTCCATCAGTTTCGTAACACTTTTCTTCTTTTGTGTTGTTTTTCGGTCCCGGATCGTACTTCGTGAGCTGTGAAAAGGACGACAACCTAATCCATCACATTTCTATTACCGAATCCCACGGCACCTTGGGCAAGACAACTTCACTTCACGTAGAGGCTGGGCCCGCAAACAGAGGGCGAGGGGCTTGTGACCAGGTATTCATCGCTCCAGTGCCCATAACTTTTGATCTGTAAGGAATTACGCGGCGCACAGCATACCGTTGTAAAGCTCTTCGAGAGCTCTACGACTGGGGCAGCATGCCTGCTCAGCTGCGCCTGTTTTTGTAACCCAAAATCGAACATTTTTATCAGTTTCGAAACACTTTTCTTCTTTTGCGCTATTTTTCCGTCCCGGATCATATGTCGTGAGCCGCGAAAAGGACGACAACCTAATCCATCACATTTCTATTACCGAATCCCATGGCACCTTGGGCAAGACAACTTCACTTCATGTAGAGGCTGGGCTCGCAAACAAAGGGCGTGGGCCTTGTGACTAGCTATCCGTCGCTCTGGTGCCTATAACTTTTGATCCGAAAGGAGTTATGCGGCGCACAATATAACGTTTGAAAGCTCTCTGAGAGCTCTACGATGGGGGCACCTAGTCTGCTTAGCTGCCCCTATTTTCAGAGCCCAAAATCGAACATTTTCATAAGATTTGGCACAGTTTTATTCTTTTACGCTGTTTTTCCGTCCCGGATCGTACGTCGTGATCCGCGAAAAGGACGACAACCTAATCCATCACATTTATATGACCAAATCACACGGCACATTGGGCAAGGCAACTTCACTTCACTTAGAGGCTGGGCCCGCAAACAGAGGGCGTGGGGCTTGTGACCATGTATCCGTCGCTTCGGTACCCATAAATTTTGATCCGTAAGGAGTTACGCTGTGTACAACATACCGTTAGAAAGCACTCTGAGAGCTCTACGATTGGGGCACTTTGCCTGGTCAATTGAGCCTATTTTCGGAGACCAAAATCGAACATTTTCAGAAGTTTTACGACACTTTTCTTCTTTTATACTATTTTTTCGTCCCGGATCGTACGTCATGAGCTGTGAAAAGGATGACAACCTAATCCATCACATTTCTATTACCGAATCACATGGCACCTTGTGCAAGACTACTTCAATTCACGTAGAGGCTGGGCCTGCAAACAGAGGGTGTGTGGCTTGTGACCAGGTATCAGTCACTCCGAAGCTCATAACTTTTGATCTGTAAGGAGTTACGCGGCGCACAACATATCATTGGAAAGCTCTCTGAGAGCTCTACCACGGGGCATCCAGCTTGCTCGGCTACGCCAATTTTCAGAGCCCAAAATCGAACTTTTTCATCAGTTTCGGGACACTTTTCTTCTTTTGCGTAGTTTTTCCGTCCCGTATCGTATGTCGTGAGCCGCGAAAAGGACGACAACCTAATCCATCACATTTCTATTACCGAATCCCATGGCACCTTGCCCAAGACAACTTCACCTCACGTAGAGGCTGGGCCCGAAAACAGAGGGCGTGGGGCTTGCGACCAGGTATCCGTTGCTCCGATGCCCATAACTTTTGATCCGTAAGGAGTCATGCGGCGCACAACATGCCGTTGGAAAGCTCTCTAAGAGCTCTACGACGAAGGCACCAAGCATGCTTGGCTGCGCCTATTTTCAGAGCCCAAAATTGATCAATTTCATAAGTTTTGGGACACTTTTCTTCTTTTGCGGTATTTTTTCGTCCCGGATCGTACGTCGTGAGCCGCAAAAAGGACAACAACCTAATCCATCACATTTCTATTACCGAATCCCATGGCACCTTGGGCAAGACAACTTCACTTCTTGTAGAGGCTGGGCCCGCAAACAGAGGGCGTAGGGCTTGTGACCAAGTATCCGTTGCTCCGGTGCCCTTAACTTTTGATCCGTAAGGAGTTACGCGGCGTACAACATATCGTTCAAAAGCTCTTTGAGAGCTGTACAAAGAGGGCACCTACCTGCTCGGCTGCACTTATTTTCGGAGCCCAAAATTGAAGATTTTTGTAAGTTTTGGGACACATTTCTTCTTTTACGCTGTTTTTCCTCCCCGAATCGTACGTCGTGAGCCGCGAAAAGGACGACAACCTATTCCATCATATTTCTATTACCGAATCCCACGGCACCTTAGGCAAGACAACTTCACTTCACATAGAGGCTGGGCCCGCAAATAGAGGGCGTGGGGCTTGGGACCAGGTATCCGTCGCTCCGTTGCCCATAACTTTTGCTCCGTATGGAGTTACGCGACACACAGCTTACCGTTGGAAAGCACTTTGAGAGCTCTACCATGGGGGCACCTAGCCTACTTGGTGGCGACTATTTTCGGAGCCCAAAATCGAACATTTTCATAAGTTTCTAGACACTTTTATTCTTTTGCGCTGTTTTTCCGTCCCGGATCGTACGTCGTGAGCCGTAAAAAGGACGACAACCTAATCCATCAAATTTCTATTACCGAATCTCACAGCAACTTGAGCAAGACAACTTCACTTCACGTAGAGTGTGGGCCTACAAACAGAGGGCGTGGGTCTTGTGACCACGTATCAGTCGCTCCGGTGCCCATAACTTTTGTTCCTTAAGGAGTTACACGACACACAACATACCGTTGGAAAGCACTTTTAGAGCTCTACGACGGGGCCACCCAGCCTACTCGGCTGCTCCTATTTTCAGAGTCAAAAATTGAACGTTTTCATCAGTTTTGGGACACTTTTCTTCGTTTGTGCTGTTTTTTCATCTCGGATCATACGTCGTGAGCCGCAAAAAGGACGATAACCTGATCCATCACATTTTTATTACCGAATCCCACGATAGCATGGGCAAGACAACTTCACTTCATGTAAAGGCTGGGCCCGCAAACAAAGGGCGTGGGGCTTGTGACCAGGTAAGCGTCACTCCAATGCTCATAACTTTTGATCCGTAAGGAGTTACGCCGAACACAGCATACCGTTAGAAAGCTCTCCTAGAGCTCTGCGACGGGGGCAGCAAGCCTACTGGGCGGCGTCTGTTTTCGGAGCCCAAAATCGAACGTTTTCATAAGTTTTGGGACATTTTTCTTCTTTTGTACTATTTTTTCGTCCTAGATCGTACGTCATGAGCCGCGAAAAGGACAACAACCTAATCCATGACATTTCTATTACCGAATCCCACAGCACCTTGGGCAAGACAACTTCACTTCACGTAGAGGCTTAGCCCGCAGACAGAGGGCGTGGGGCTTGTGACCAAGTATCCGTCGCTCCGGTGCCCATTACTTTTGATCCGTAAGGAGTTACGCGGCGCATAGCATACCAGTGGAAAGCTCTATGAGGGCTCTACGACGGGGCCACCATACCTTCCTGACTGTGCCTGTTTTCAGAGCCCAAAATTGAACGTTTTCATCAGCTTTGGGACACTTTTCTTCTTTTGCGCTATTTTTTCGTCTCAGATCGTACGTCGTGAGCCGTAAAAAGGACGACAACCTAATCCATCAAATTTCTATTACCGAATCTCAAAGCAATTTGAGCAAGACAACTTCACTTCACAAAGAGTGTGGGCCCACAAACAGAGGGCGTGGGTCCTGTGACCACGTATCAGTCGCTCCGGTGCCCATAACTTTTGCTCCTCAAGGAGTTACACGGCGCACAACATATCATTGGAAAGCACTTTTAGAGCTCTACGACTGGGCCACCCTGCCTGCTCAGCTGCGCCTATTTTCAGAGTCAAAAATTGAACATTTTCATCGGTTTTGGGACACTTTTCTTTTTTTGCGCGGTTTTTTCATCCCGGATCGTACGTCGTGAGCCGCAAAAAGGACGACAACCTAATCCATCACATTTTTATTACTGAATCCCACGATACCATGGGCAAGATAACTTCACTTCACGTAGAGGCTGGCCCCGCAAACAGAGGGCGTGGGGCTTGTGACCAGGTATCCGTCGCTCCGGTGCTCATAACTTTTGATCCGTAAGGAGTTATGCCGAACATAGCATACCGTTGGAAAGCTCTCCGAGTGCTCTACGATGGGGGTAGCAAGCCTGCTGGGCTGCGCCAGTTTTTGGAGCCCAAAATCGAATGTTTTCATAAGTTTTGAGACATTTTTCTTCTTTTGTACTATTTTTCCGTCCTAGATCGTACGTCGTGAGCCGTGAAAAGGACGACAACCTAATCCATCACATTTCTATTACCGAATCCCACGGCACCTTAGGCAAGACAACTTCACTTCACGTAGAGGCTTAGCCCGCAGACAGAGGGCGTGGGGCTTGTGACCAGGTATCCGTCGCTCCAGTGCCCATTACTTTTGATCCGTAAGGAGTTACGCGACGCACAGCATACCGTTGGAAAGCTCTCTGAGGGCTCTACGACGGGGCCACCAAGCTTGCCTGACTGCGCCTATTTTTGGAGCCCAAAATTGAACGTTTTCATCATCTTTAGGACACTTTTCTTCTTTTGCGCTGTTTTTTTGTCCCGGATTTTATGTCGTTAGCCGTGAAAAGGACGACAACCTAATCCATCACATTTCTATTACCGAATCCTATGGCACATTTGGCAAGACAACTTCACTTCTCGTAGAGGCTGGGCCCGCAAACAGAGGGCGTGGGGCTTGTGACCAAGTATCCGTTGCTCCGGTGCCCTTAACTTTTGATCCGTAAGGAGTTACGCGGCGCACAGCATACCGTTGGAAAGCTCTCTGAGAGCTGTACGAAGCGGGAACCGAGCCTGCTCGGCTGCGTCTATTTTCGGTGCCCAAAATTGAACATTTTCATAAGTTTTGGGACATTTTCTTCTTTTATGCTGTTTTTCTGTCCCGAAACGTACGTCGTGAGCCACGAAAAAGACGACATCCTATTCTATCACATTTCTATTACCGAATCCCATGGCACCTTAGGCAAGACAACTTCATTTCACGTAGAGGCTGGGCCCACAAACAGAGGGCGTGGTGCTTGTGACCAGGTATTCGTCGCTCCGTTGCCCATAACTTTTGCTCCGTAAGGAGTTACGCGGTACACAGCATACCGTTGGAAAGCACTCTGGGAGCTCTACAATGGGGGTACTTAGCCTGCTTGGTTGCGACTATTTTCGGAGCCCAAAATCGAACGTTTTCATAAGTTTTGGGACACTTTTCTTCTTTTGCGCTGTTTTTCAGTCTTGGATCGTACGTCGTGAGTAGCGAAAAGGACAACAACCTAATCCATCACATTCCTATTACCAAATCCCACAGCACCTTGAGCAAGACAACTGCACTTCATGTAGAGGCTGGGCTCGCAAACTGAGGGCATGGGGCTTGTGACCAGGTATCCATCGCCCCGGTGCCCATAACTTTTGCTCTGTAAAGAGTTACACGGCGCACAGTATACTATTGCAAAGCTCTGTGAGAGCTCTACGACGGGGGCAGCAAATCTACTTGGCTGTGCCTATTTTCGGAGCCCAAAATCAAACGTTTTCATCAGATTTAGGACACTTTTCTTCATTTGCGCTATTTTTCCACCCTGGATCGTACGTCGTGAGCTGCGAAAAAGACGACAACATAATCCATCACATTTCTATTACCGAATCCCACGGTACCTTGGGCAAGACAACTTCACTTCATGTAGAGGCTGGGCCCGCAAAAAAGGGCGTGGGGCATGCGACCAGGTATCCGTCGCTTCGGTGCCCATTACTTTTTATCCGTAAAGAGTTACGCGGTGCACAACATACCGCTGGAAAGCTCTCTAAGAGCTCTACGATGGGGCAGTAAGCCTGCTCGACTGCTTCTATTTTCGGAGTCAAAATTGAACGCTTTCATCAGTTTCAGGACACTTTTCTTCTTTTGCGCTGTTTTTCCATCCCGGATCGTACGTCTGGAGCCGCGAAAAGGACGACAAGCTAATCCATCACATTCCTATTACCAAATCCCATGGCACCTTGGGCAAAACAACTTCACTTCACATAGAGGCTGGGCCCGCAAACAGAGGGCGTAGGGCTTATGACCAGGTATCTGTCGCTTCGGTGTCCAAAACTTTTGCTCCGTAAGGAGTTACGTGACGCATTGCATACCATTGGAAAGCTCTCTGAGGCCTCTAGGACGGGGGCACCGAGCCTGCTTTGCTGCGCCTATTTTCGGAGCCCAAAATGGAACGTTTTCATCAGTTTTGGGACACTTTTCTTCTTTTGCGTTGTTTTTTCATCACGGATCGTACGTCGAGAGCCGCGAAAAGGACGACAACCTAATCCATCACATTTCTAATGCCGAATCTCATGGCATCTTGGGCAAGACAACTTCACTTCTCGTAGAGGATGGGCCCGCAAACAGAGGGCTTGGGGCTTGTGACCAAGTATCCGTTGCTTCGGTGCCCTTAACTTTTTATCCGTAAGGAGTTACGCAGCGCACAGCATACCGTTGGAAAGCTCTCTGAGAGCTGTACGAAGGGGCAACCTAGCCTGCTCGGCTGTGTCTATTTTCAATGCCCAAAATTGAACATTTTCATAAGTTTTGGGACACTTTTCTTCTTTTATGCTGTTTTTCCATCCGGGATCGTACGTCGTGAGCCGCAAAAAGGACGACATCCTATTCCATCACATTTCTATTACCGAATCCCACGGTACCTTAGGCAAGACAACTTCACTTCACGTAGAGGCTGGGCCCGCAAACACAGGGCGTGGGGCTTATGACCAGGTATCCATCGCTCCGTTGCCTATAACTTTTGCTCTGTAAGGAGTTACGCGGCACACAGCATACCGTTGGAAAGCACTCTGAGAGCTCTACCATGGAGGCACCTAGCCTGCTCGGTTGCGACTATTTTTAGGGCCCAAAATCGAACGTTTTCATAAGTTTCGGGACTCTTTTCTTCTTTTGCGCTGTTCTTCTGTCTTGGATCGTACGTTGTGAGCCGTGAAAAGGACGACAACCTAATCCATCACATTTCTATTACCGAATCCAATGGCACCTTGAGCAAGACAACTTCACTTCACGTAGAGGCTGCGCCCGCAAACAGAGGGCGTAGGGCTTGTGACCAGGTATCCGTCGCTTCGATGCCCATAACTTTTGCTCCGTAAAGAGTTACGTGGCGCACAGCATATCGTTGGAAAGCTCTTTGAGAGCTCTACGACGGGGGTCCCAAGCCTGCTCGGCTGCGCCTATTTTCAGAGTCCAAAATCGAATGTCTTCATCAATTTTGGGACACTTTTCTTCTTTTATGCTGTTTTTTCGTCCCGGATCATACGTCGTGAGCCGTGAAAAGGACGACAACCAAATCCATGTCATTTCTATTACGGAATCCCATGGCATATTGGGCAAGACAACTTCACTTCACGTAGAGGCTGGGCCCGCAAACAGAGGGTGTGGCGCTTGTGACCGTCGCTCCGGTGGCCATAACTATTGATCCGTAAGGCGTTATGTCACGCCCCAACCCGGCCTATAAAGGTTAGACTAGGGTGTGATCTAAACATTCAATTCACATCTCGTACTTAACCGTTCATGAATATTTAACACTTAACGTTTTGGCCTAAACTCCAAAATTTTCTGAAAAACCGGCAACATAACGGCTGTAATTGGGCTCTTTGGTTTGGCCTAATTCTCTAAACGCCTCAAATTTTTCCAATCTTAATTTCGTTTCCAACGAGGATTACCATTTAACATCAATTGAATTGCCTATTGGTTATTTCGATATCTCGTTTGATTTATAACCTAGCATGATGCTATGTCTCGTTTGTTTGTTTATCCTCGTTACAAAAGTATATGTTGATCTTAGCTTAATAGCGAGTACCTGTTTAAGATTGGATAGGTTCATTTTCTTAGTCCTTAACTAGTACGTCGTAACCTATGATAGATACTAGCGGTAATAATAGCAAAACGATCACAGTAGTGTCTAGTGTCTATCTAGCAATATCAGTACAAACCAAAATTAGACCCCAAATTACAACGGGGGTCTTTTTACATTACAAATAGCAAGCAACGTAAAAGAAATAGTCTTCAAGTAGCATAGAGTTCACAAGTAGCCACAATCACGCAAAGCACACAAAACAGGAAATCACTCCAAGGATTCATCATTAGGCACACCGTCCTCGGGTACCTATTCTGGATCTTCTTCACCTGAGATGATACAAGAGGGTAAGTCCTTATGAACTCAGCGAGGGGGAACGAGAAATAGGTTTTGAAACTCATTTTCCGGTTCAACTTATGAAAATCCTTGAATATAATAATAATATAAGTACAGGAACAAAAATACTGGTCTTTCCTCCCCGAGGTTCTCTAGGAACCAAGCGAGAGTACTTATACACATGGTAAAAAGGATACAGTGAGCTTTTGCTCTCAGATCAGTTTCAGAATCAGTTGTTGCGGCCGACTTCAAATCATCCCCAAAACACGCCAGGTGGGTGTACTCCGGATGTACCCCGAAATCCTACGACCCAACTCTCCGAGAAAGTCTAGCCCCCAAGCGAGAGATGGAATGCGACCATGGTAGTCACGGGTGCACCGGCAAGCCCGATGCCGCCCGGTGTGCGTGATCGCTACCATGCCGACAGGAAAGGTTGCAACCTTGTATGCAGTGCACATTTATGACATTAACATATCACGTTAGGAGGTCAACAAAGTAGGTTGCCTCCAGACAGTCATAAGATTGCACATTGACAAGTGAACAGGCAGGGCACGATAAGACAAGTAATTTCACTTGAAAGGCATATAGAGTTATATGAACATTAAACGGGCAGCCATGTAACACATGTAAATCAAGCCATATAACTCATTTCGAAGTCCACGTAATCAGGTGATAGGATTATTCAACATGCAACAACATCAACGTGGGTTCGGATGCAGGAAAAGGCTATTTGTCAACATGCAATGATCAAAATTACATTTAAGGTTATAAGGGCAACTACGGGCAGCCTACCAAGCATATAATTCCACACAATATCCCAAATGATCAACACTTAGCAAGCCTATCTAGTCATTAGGGTTTTCATTTCGTGCATATCCGTGCAATTTGAGCCCCAAACCAATTCAAAATCAAACTCAAGCCATGCATCATTTAATCCAACTTCCTCAAACATTCAAAACAGTCCACACAACATCCCAAATCTACAATCCCAAGCATTTAATTCAACAAGAGAAGTCACAACAATTTTCTAAGCATAACACTAAGTCTGCAATAGGCTGTTTTTGTACAATCATTAAGATAAGCAAACAATCTCCAATTCTAGTGAATAAGATGTCAAATTAAAGCTTAAGAAGTGAACCAAAATCAGAAACAAACCTTTCATCATTTGGAGTTCGATATCATTAGTTATAGCCGAATCAGTGGGATAGCACAAAACTGTCCAGATTTGCACACATTTCGATAATCGACGTTTTTTAGGTCCTTAGGGTTAGATTTAGCCTTAGTCCATTTCTGACAAAAATGTCCAGAACTGAAAAATCTTGCAGCCCACAAAATTTCATTCATTTTGGATATCATTTACTAAGTCAAATCTGGTTCGTTCTACAAGGTCAGTGCATCTGTCAAAACCTGCTTCATTATTCCAGATTTCCAGATTTTGACACATTTTAAAGATTTGCCATTTTGAGGACCTTAGAGTCGAAATTAGCTTTGGCCTATTTATGCGAAAAGTGTTCAAAACTGGCAAAAATAGTCACCTACCAATTTTCATGCATTTTCAACATCATTTGCCTAGCAAAACTTACCTCGAAACAAACTGGTCAGAGAGCTGTCAACAATCCGACTTCACCTATCATCACTTTCAAGCCAAGATCTTGCCATGCATGGTTGCAAAAGCTTATGAACGAACATATAACTCAAGTACAAAAGCAAAGACATACTTTTATGAGCATGCATGTGGATTTTTGAAGGATTTTCAAAAGGTTTTAGCCCTCACCTTAGCAATCAACCAAGAGGATGCACAAAAACTTGTTGAAGCAAACTTTTCTTCCTCTCCTTTGCCTAGCTGAGGTTCCAACTAGAGTTTCTCTATTTTTCCTAGCTTAGTGACCAAGCTCTTAGTACATGCATGAGGTTAGAACAAGAAGAAAATAAATGGAAGCCAAGAACTTACCTAGGGCCGAAATAAGAACTCAAAGGACATGCATGTATGATTCTTGCATCCTAGATAGCTTGCTCGACTTTCCTTGCTTGTTGCTTGTCTTGATTGACCAAAGTGTGAAGAAGATGAGCTATGGGAGGTGAGAAATCAGCCAAGGCCGAGAGAGAGAGAGAGAGAAGAATGAGAGGGAGAGAGAGAAGGTTGAGGAAGAAAAAAGAAATGACAAAAAAATGATGGCTTTGCAAATTTTTGAAGCAAGTGGTCGGCCTTGGGCATAAAAATTCAGCCTTTTGTGTCTTCATGATGAAATTTAAAATAGCTAGCATGGGCATGGGTTGTTTTGGTCGAGCAAGGTGGAATTTTGAGGAAGTTTGAGCAATTTTTTATGCATTGTTAAGTGTTCTTGTCATAGTTTGTCTAGGATCAATTTGAATTGAGTACACACGCACAAATACTACCTAGTTGGTCGACCAAGGCTATAAAAATTCTGAATTTTTGTCATCTATTGGAGTATTATTTTAATTGTGTCTTGAAAGTGCAAAAAGAATAAGGAATAAAGAATGGAGAATGTTTAGTGTTTAGTGAATTTTTGTCTTCTAGTGAGTTGAATTATGATTATAATATTGATAGTGGATTTTGTAGGATTGTTTAATAGTCTAGTACTTTGTGTAAGATGCTTTCTTGATTAGCGTGAGGGCACGCTTTCCTAGGTCTAGGGCACACACTACAAGGTTGGACACGAACTACGAGACGAATGCACGTTTTCGAGGTAAATGCACGCAGTCCTAAATGAATGCATATAATTCAATACATGGCACACAAAACGAACACAATTTTTAAACCTAGGTCAAGGCATACAAATCTAGGTTAGGGCACACGAAACGAGGTATCGCACACAAATCGGGGTTAGGCCTCACAAGTTACGCGGCGCACAACATACCGTTGGAAAGCTCTTTGAGAGCTCTACGACGGGGGCAACAAGCCTACTCGGCTGTGCCTATTTTCGGAGCCCAAAATCAAACGTTTTCATAAGTTTTGGGACACTTTTCCTCTTTTGCTCTGTTTTTTCGTCCCGGATAGTACGTCGTGAGCCGCAAGAAGGACGACAACCTAATCCATCACATTTCTATTACGGAATCCCACGGCACATTGGCCAAGACAACTTCACTTCACGTAGAGGCTGGGCCCGCAAACAGAGGGTGCGGGGCTTGTGACCAGGTATCCGTAGCTCCGGTGCCCATAACTTTTGCTCCGTAAGGAGTTACATGGCGCACAACATATCGTTGGAAAGCTCTTTGAGAGCTCTACGACGGGGGCCCCAAGCCTACTCGGCTGCGCCTACTTTCGGAGTCCAAAATCGAACGTTTTCATTAGTTTTGGGACACTTTTCTTCTTTTGCGCTGTTTTTCCGTCCCGGATCGTACGTCGTCAGCCGCGAAAAGGACGACAACCAAATCCATCACATTTCTATTATGGAATCCCATGGCATATTGGGCAAGACAACTACACTTCACGTAGAGGCTGGGCCCGCAAACAGAGGGTGTGGGGCTTGTGACCAGGTATCCGTTGCTTCGGTGCCCATAACTTTTGATCCGTAAGGAGTTACGCGGCACACAACCTACCGTTGGAAAGCTCTTCGAGAGCTCTACGACGGGGGCAACAAGCCTACTTGGCTATGCCTATTTTCGGAGCCCAAAATCAAACATTTTCATAAGTTTTGGGATATTTTTCTTCTTTTACGCTATTTTTTCGTCCCAGATCGTACGTCGTGAGCCGTGAAAAGGACGATAACGTAATCCATCACATTTCTATTACCGAATCCCATTGCACCTTGAGCAAGACAACTTCACTTCACGTAGAGGTTGGGCCAGCAAACAGAGGGCGTGGGGCTTGTGACCAGGTATCCGTCGCTCCGCTGCCCATAACTTTTGCTGTATAAGGAGTTACGTGGCACACAACATACCGTTGAAAAGCTCTTTGAGAGCTCTACGACGGGGGCCACAAGCATGCTCGGCTGTGCATATTTTCGGAGTCCAAAATCGAACATTTTCGTAAGTTTTGGGACACTTTTCTTCTTTTGTGCTGTTTTTCCATCCCGGATCGTACGTCATGAGCCGCGATAAGGACGACAATATAATCCACCACATTTCTATTACGGAATCCCATGGCACCTTGGGCAAGACAACTTCACTTCAAGTAGAGGTTGGGCCCGCAAACAGAGGGCGTGGGGCTTGGGACCAAGTATCCGTCGCTCCGGTGCCCATTACTTTTGATCCGTAAAGAGTTACGCGGCGCACAACATGCCGTTGGAAAGCTCTCCGAAAGCTCTACGACGGGGCAGCAATCCTACTCAGCTATGCCTATTTTCGGAGCCCAAAATCAAACATTTTAATCAGTTTCGAGACACTTTTCTTCTTTTGCGCTGTTTTTTCATCCCGGATCGTACGTCGTGAGCCGCGAAAAGGACGACAACCTAATCTATCACATTCCTATTATCGAATCCCACGGTACCTTGGGCAAGACAACTTCACTTCACGTAGAGGCTGGGCCCGCAAACATAGGGCGTGGGGCTTGTCACCAGGTATCCGTCGCTCTGATGCCCATAACTTTTGCTCCGTAAGGAGTTACGCGGCGCACAGCATACCGTTGGAAAGCTCTCTGAGGGTTCTACGATGGGGGCACCCAGCCTGCTTGGCTGCGCTTGTTTTCGCAGCCCAAAATTGAACGTTTTCATCTATTTTGGGACACTTTTCTTCTTTTGCATTGTTTTTTCGTCCTAATCGTACGTCGTGAGCTGCGAAATGGACGACAACCTAATCCATCACATTCCTATTACCAAATCCCACGGCACCTTGGGCAAGACAACTTCACTTCACCTAGAGGCTGGGCCCGCAAACAGAGGGCGTGGGGTTTGTGACCAGGTATCCGTCGCTCCGGTGCCCATAACATTTGATCCGTAAGGAGTTAGGTGGCGCACATCATACCTTTGGAAAGCTCTCTGAGAGCTCTACAACGGGGGTAGTAAGCCTGCTCGACTGCGCCTGTTTTCAGAGCCCAAAATTGAACGTTTTCGTAAGTTTAGGGACACTTTTCTTCTTTTGCGCTGTTTTTCGGTCCCGGATTGTACGTCATGAGCCGCGAAAAAGACGACAACCTAATCCATCAAATTTATATTACCGATTCCTACGGTACCTTGGGCAAGACAACTTCACTTCATGTAGAGGCTGGTCCCGCAAACAGAGGGCGTGGGGCTTGTGACCAGGTATTCGTTGCTCTGGTGCCCATTACTTTTGATCCGTAAGGAGTTACGCGGCGCACAACATACCATTGGAAAGCTCTCCGAGAGTTTTACAACGGGGACAGCAAGCCTGCTCAGCTGCGCCTATTTTCGGATCCAAAAATTGAACGTATTCATCAATTTCGGGACACTTTTCTTCTTTGCCGCTGTTTTTCGGTACTGGATCGTACGTCGTGAGTCGCGAAAAGAACGACAGGCTAATCCATCACATTCCTATTACCGAATCCCACGGCACCATGGGCAAGACAACTTCACTTCACGTAGAGGCTGGGCCGGCAAACAGAGGGCGTGGGGATTGTGACCAGGCATCCGTCGCTCCGGTGCCCATAACTTTTGCTCCGTAAGGAGTTACGCAGCGCACAGCATACCGTTGGAAAGCTCATTGAGGGCTCTACGACGTGGGCACCTAGCTTGCTTGGCTGCACCTGTTTTCGGAGCTCAAAATTGAACGTTTTCATCAGTTTTGGGACACTTTCCTTCTTTTGCGCTGTTTTTTCGTCCCGGATTGTACGTCGTGAGCCATGAAAAGGACAACAACCTAATCCATCACATTCCTATTACCGAATCCCGTGGCACCTTGGGCAAGACAACTTCACCTCACGTAGAGGCTGGACCCGCAAAAGGAGGGCGTGGGGCATCTGACCAGGTTTCCGTCGCTTTGGTGCCCATAACTTTTGCTCCGTAAGGAGTTACGCGGTGTACAGCATACCGTTGGAAAGCTGTCGGAGGGCTTTGCGACGGGGGCAACAAGTCTGCATGGTAGCACCTATTTTCGGAGCCCAAAATCGAATGTTTTCATCAGTTTTGGGACACTTTTCTTCTTTTGCCCTGATTTTTTGTCCCGGATCGTACGTCGTGAGCCGCGAAAAGGACGACAAACTAATCCATCACATTCCTAATACCGAATCCCACAGCACCTTGGGCAAGACAACTTCTCTTCAAGTAGAGGCTGGACCCGCAAACAGAGGGCGTGGGGCTTGTGACCAGGTATCCGTCGCTCCGTTGCCCATAACTTTTGCTTCATAAGGAGTTACGCAGCTCACAACATACCGTTGGAAAGCACCCTGAGAGCTCTACCATGGGGGCACCTAGCCTGCTCGGTTGTGACTATTTTTAGAGCCCAAAATCGAACGTTTTCATAAGTTTTGGGAAACTTTTCTTCTTTTACACTATTTTTTCGTCCCGGATCATACGTCGTGAGCCGTAAAAAGGACGACAACCACATCCATCACATTTCTATTAACGAATCCCATGATACCTTGAGCAAGACAATTTCACTTCACGTAGAGGCTGGGCCAGAAAACAGAGGGCGTGGGGCATGTGACTAGGTATCCGTCGCTCCGGTGCCCATAACTTTTGTTCTGTAAGGAGTTACGCGGTGCACAACATACCGTTAGAAACCTCTTTGAGAGCTCTACGACAGGGGCACCAAGCCTACTCGGCTGCGACTATTTTCGGAGTCCAAAATCGAATGTTTTTATCAATTTAGGGACACTTTTCTTCTTTTGCGCTATTTTTCCGTCACGGATCGTATGTCGTGAGCCTCGAAAAGGACGACAACCTAATCCATCACATTTCTATTACCGAATCCCACGGTACATTGGGTAAGACAACTTCACTTCACGTAGAGGCTGGGCCGTCAAACAGATGGCGTGGGGCTTATGACCAGGTATCCGTCGCTCCGGTGCCCATTACTTTTGATCGGTAAGGAGTTACGCGGTGCACAACATACCGTTGGAAAGCTCTCCAAGAGCTCTACAACGGGGCAGCAAGCCTGCTCAACTGCGCCTATTTTTGGAGATCAAAATTGAATGTTTTCATCAGCTTTGGGACACTTTTCTTCTTTTGCGCTATTTTTCCGTTACGGATCGTACGTCGTGAGATGCGAAAAGGATGACAACCTAATCCATCACATTCCTATTACCGAATCCAATGGCCACCTTGAGCAAGACAACTTGACTTCACGTAGAGGCTGGGCCCGTAAACAGAGGGTGTGGGGCTTGTGACCAGGTATCCGTCGCTCCGATGCCCATCACTTTTGCTCCGTAAGGAGTTACACAGTGCACAGTATACCCTAGGAAAGCTCTCTGAGAGCTCTACGACGGGGCAGAAAGCTTGCTCTGCTGTGCCTATTTTCGGAGGCCAAAATTGAACGTTTTCAACAGTTTCGGGACATTTTTCTTTTTTTGCGCTGTTTTTTCATCCCGGATCGTACGTCGTGAGCCGCGAAAGAACGACAAGCAAATCCATCACATTCCTATTACCGAATCCCATGGCACATTGGGCAAGACAACTTCACTTCACGTAGAGGCTGGGCCCGCAAACAGAGGGCGTGGGACTTGTGACCAAGTATCCGTCGCTCCAGTGCCTATAACTTTTGATCCGTGAGGAGTTACGCGGCGTACAGCATACCGTTGGAAAGCTTTCTGAGAGCTCTACGACGGGGGCAGCAAGCCTAATCATTAGCGCTTGTTTTCGGAGCCCAAAATTGAGCGTTTTCATAAGTTTTTGGACACTTTTCTTCTTTTGCACTGTTTTTTCGTCCTGGATCGTACGTCGTGAGTCACGAAATGGACGACAAACTAATCCATCACATTTCTATTATCGAATCCCACGGTACCTTGGGTAAGACAACTTCACTTCATGTAGAGGTTGGGCCCGCAAACGGAGTGTGTGGGGCTTACGACCAGGTATCCGTCGCTCTGGTGCCCAAAACTTTTGCTCCGTAAGGAGTATCGAGATGCACAGCATACCGTTGGAAAGTACTCTGAGAGCTCTACCATGGAGGCACCTAGCTTGCTCGGTTGTGACTATTTTTGGTGCCCAAAATCGAACGTTTTCATAAGTTTCAGGAAATTTTTTTCTTTTGCGCTGTTTTTTCGTCCTGGATCGTACATCGTGAACCGCGAAAAGGACGACAACCTAATCCATCACATTTCTATTACCGAATCCCATGGAACCTTGAGTAAGACAACTTCACTTCACGTAGAGGCTGGGCTCGCAAACAGAGGGCGTGGGGCTTGTGACCAGGTATCCGTTGCTCCGGTGCCCATAACTTTTGTTCCGTAAAGAGTTATGCGGCGCACAACATACAGTTGGAAAGTACTCTGAGAGCTCTACCATGGGGGCCCTTAGCTTGCTCGGTTGCGACTATTTTTGGTGCCCAAAATTGAACATTTTAATAAGTTTTGGGAAACTTTTTTTCTTTTGCGCTGTTTTTTCGTCCCGGATCGTACATCGTGAGCCGCTAAAAAGACGACAACCTAATCCATCACATTTCTATTACCGAATCCCATGGCACCTTGAGCAAGACAACTTCACTTCATGTAGAGGCTGGGCCCACAAACAGAAAGCGTGGGGCTTGTGACGAGGTATCCGTCGCTTCGGTGCCCATTACCTTTGATCCGTAAGGAGTTACGCGGCGCACAGCATACCATTGGAAAGCTCTCCGAGAGCTCTACGACAGGACAGCAAGCCTGCTCGGCTGCGCCTATTTTCAGAAACCAAAATTGAATGTTTTCATCAGTTTCGGTACACTTTTATTCTTTTACGCTGTTTTTCCATCCCGGATCGTACAACGAGAGCCGCGAAAAGGACGACAAGCTAATCCATCACATTCCTATTACCGAATCCCACGGTACCTTGGGCAAGATAACTTCACTTCACGTAGAGGCTGGGCCCGCAAACAGAGGGCGTGGGGCTTGTGACCAAGTATCCGTTGCTCCGGTGCCCATAACTTTTGCTCCGTAAGGAGTTACGCGGAACACAGCATACCGTTGGAAATCTCTCTGAGGGCTTTACGACGGGGGCAGCAAGACTCCTCGGCTGCGCCTGTTTTTGAAACCCAAAATCAAACATTTTCATCAGTTTTGGGACACTTTTCTTATTTTGATCTATTTTCTCGTCCCGGATCGTACGTCGTGAGCCGCGAAAAGGACGACAACCTAATCCATCACATTCCTATTACTGAATCCCTTGGCACCTTGGGCAAGACAACTTCACTTCATGTAGAGGTTGGGCCCACAAACAGAGGGCGTGGGGCTTATGACTAGGTATCCGTCGCTCCGATGCCCATAACTTTTGATCCGTAACGAGTTACGTGGCACACAACATACCATTGGAAAGCTCTCCGAGAGCTCTACGAAGGGGGTACCAAGCCAGCTCGGATACGCCTATTTTCAGAGCCCAAAATTGAATGTTTTCATAAGTTTTGGGATACTTTTCTTCTTTTGCGCTATTTTTTCGTCCCGGATCGTAATTCGTGAGCTGCAAAAAGGACGAAAACCTAATCCATCACATTTCTATTACCGAATCCCACGACACCTTGGGCAAGACAACTTCACTTCACGTAAAGGCTGGGCCTGCAAACAGAGGGCGTGGGGCTTGTGACCAGGTATCTATCTCTCGGTGGCCCATAACATTTGATCTGAGAGGAATTACGCAGTGCATAGCATACCGTTCGAATGCTCTCCAAGAGCTCTACGACGGGGTCAGCAATCCTGCTCGGCTGCGCCTATTTTTGGAGCCCAAAAGCGAACAACTTTACTTCACGTAGAGGTTGGGCCCGCAAACAAAGGGCGTGGGGCTTCTGACCAGGTATCCGTCACTCCGGTGCCCATAACTTTTGATCCGTAAAGAGTTACACGGCGCATAGCATACCGTTGGAAAGTTCTCCGAGAGCTCTATGACGGGGGCACCAAGCCTACTCGGCTGCGCCAGTTTTCGGAGTCCAAAATCGATTGTTTTCATCAGTTTAGGGACACTTTTCTTCTTTTGCACTGTTTTTCAGTTCCAGATCGTACGTCGTGTGCCACGAAAAAGACGACAACCTAATCCATCACATTTTATTCCCGAATCCCACGGCACCTTGGGCCAGACAACTTCACTTCACGTAGAGGCTGGGCCTGCAAACAGAGGGCGTAGGGCTTGTGACCAGGTATCCGTCGCTCCGGTGCCCATAACTTTTGATCCGTAAAGAGTTATGAGGCGCACAGCATACCTTTGGAAAGCTCTCCGAGAGCTCTATGACGGGGGCAGCAAGCCTGCTCAGCTGCGCCTTTTTTCGGAGACCAAAATCGAATGTTTTCATAAGTTTTGTGACACTTTTCTTCTTTTGCGTTGTTTTTCTATTCCGTATTGTACGTCGTGAGCAGCGAAAAGGACGACAACTTAATCCATCACATTCCTATTACCGAATCCCATGGCACCTTGGGCAAGAAAACTTCTTTTCACGTAGTGGCTGGTCCCACAAACAGAGGGCGTGGGGCATGTGACCAGGTAGTCGTCGCTCCGGTACCCATTACTTTTTATCCGTAATGAGTTACGCAGCGCACAGCATACCGTTGGAAAGCTCTCTGAGAGATCTACGACAGGGGCATCAAGCCTGCTCTACTGCCCTTATTTTCGGAGCCCAAAATCGAACGTCTTCATCTATTTCGGGACAATTTTCTTCTTTTGCGCTATTTTTTCGTCACGGATCATACGTCGTGAGCCGCGAAAAGGACGACAACCTAATCCATCACATTTCTATTACCGAATCCCAGGGCACTTTGGGCAAGACAACTTCACTTCACGTAGAGGCTGGGCACGCAAAAAGAGGGCATGGGGCTTGTGACCAGGTATCTGTCGCTCCGGTGCCCATAACTTTTGATCTGTAAGGAGTTACGCGGCGTACTGCATACCGTTGGAAAGCTCTCCGAGAGCTCTACGACGGGAGCAGCAAGCCTGTTCGGCTGCGCCTGTTTTTAGAGCCCAAAATTGAACGTTTTCATAAGTTTTGGGATACTTTTTTTCTTTTACATTGTTTTTCGTCTGGATCGTACGTCGTGAGCCGAGAAAATGACGACAACTTAATCCATCACACTTCTATTACCGAATCCGATGGCACCTTGGGCCAGACAACTTCAATTCACGTAGAGGCTGGGCCCACAAACAGAGCACTTGGGGCTTGTGACCAGGTATCCGTCGCTCTGGTGCCCATAACTTTTGATATGTAAGGAGTTACGCGGCACACAACATACCGTTGGAAAGCTCGCCGAGATCTCTATGATGGGGGTAGCTACCCTGCTAGGCTGCACCTATTTTCGGAGCTTAAAATCGAACGTTTTCATCAGTTTCGGTACACTTTTTTTCTTTTACGCTGTTTTTCTGTCCTGGATCGTACGTCGTGAGGCGCGAAAAGGACGACAAGCTAATGCATCACATTCCTATTACCGAATCCCACGACATCTTGGGCAAGACAACTTCACTTCACGTCGAGGCTGGGCCCGCAAACAGAGGGCGTGGGGCTTGTGACCAGGTATCCGTCTTTTCGGTGCCCATAACTTTTGATCCGTAAGGAGTTACGCAGCGCACAACTTATCGTTGGAAAGCTCTCCGAGAGCTCACGATGGGGGTAGCAAGCCTGCTCAGTTGCGCCTATTCTCGGTGCCCAAAATCGAATATTTTCATCATTTTTGGGACACTTTTCTTCTTTTGCGCTGTTTTTTCATCCCGGATCGTAGGTCGTGAGGCGCGAAAAGGACGACAACCTAATCCATTACATTCCTATTACCAAATCCCACGGCACCTTGGGCAAGACAACTTTACTTCACGTAGACGCTGGGCCCACAAATAGAGGGCGCGGGGCTAGTGACCAGGTATCCGTCGCTCCGGTGCCCATAACTTTTGATTTGTAAGGAGTTACGCGGAGCACAACATATCGTTGGAAAGCTCGCTGAGAGCTCTACTATGGGGACAGCTACCCTGCTCGGCTGCCCTTATTTTTAGAGCCCAAAATCAAATGTTTTCATCATTTTCGGTATAGTTTTTTTCTTTTGCGCTATTTTTCCGCCCCGGATCGTACGTCGTGAGGCGCAAAAGGACGACAACCTAATCTATCACATTCCTATTACCGAATCCCACAGCATCTTGGGCAAGACAACTTAACTTCACTTAGAGGCTGGGCCCGCAAACAGAGTGTGTGGGGCTTGTGACTAGGTATCCGCCTCTCCGGTGCCTATAACTTTGGATCCGTAAGGAGTTACGCGACGCACAGCATACCGTTGAAAAGCTCTCCTAGAGCTCTTCGACGGGGGCAGCAAGCCTGCTCGGCTGTGCTTATTTTTCGAGCCCAAAATCGAACGTTTTCATTAGTTTTGGGACATTTTTCCTCTTTTACGCTGTGTTTCCGTCCCAGATCGTACGTCGTGAGCCGCGAAAAGAAAGACAACCTAATCCATCACATTCCTATTACCGAATCCAATGGCATCTTGGGCAAGACAACTTCACTTCACATTGAGGCAGGGCACACAAATGGAGTGGGTGGGGCTTGTGACTAGGTATTCGTCTCTCCGGTACCCATAACTTTTGATTCGAAAGGAGTTACGCGGCGTACAGCATACCATTGGAAAGCTCTACGAGAGGTCAACGACAGGGCCACCGAGCTTGCTCGGCTGCGCCAATTTTCGGTGTCCAAAATCCAACATTTTCATCAGTTTCGGAACACTTTTCTTCTTTTACATTGTTTTTCCGTTCCGGATCGTACGTTGTGAGCCACGAAAAGGACGACAACCTAATCCATCACATTTCTATTATCGAATCACATGGTACCTTGGGCACGACAACTTCACTTCACGTAGAGGCTGGGCCTGCAAACAGTGGGCGTGGGGCTTGTGACCAGGTATCCATCGCTCTAGTGCCCATAACTTTTGACCCGTAAGGAGTTATGCGGTGCATAGCATACCGTTGGAAAGCTCTCTAAGAGCTCTACGATAGGGGCACCTATCCTGCTCTGCTGCTCTTGTTTTCTGAGCCCAAAATCGAACGTTTTCATCAATTTTGGGACACTTTTCTTCTTTTATGCTGTTTTTTCGTCCTGGATCGTACGTCGTGAGCCGCGAAAAGGAGGACAACCTAATCCATCACATTTCTATTACTGAATTCCACGGCACCTTTGGCACGACAATTTCACTTCACGTAGAGGCTTGGCCCGCAAACAGAGGACGTGTGGCTTGCGACCAGGTATTTGTCGCTCCGGTGCCCATAACTTTTGATCCATAACGAGTTATGTCACGCCCCAACCCGGCCTATAAAGGTTAGACTGGGATATGATCTAAACATTCAAGTCACATCTCGTACTTAACCGTTCATGAAGATTTAACACTTAACGTCTTGGGCTAAACTCTAAAATTTTTCGGTAAACCGGCAGTATAACGGCTGTAATTGAGCTCTTTGGTTTGACCTAATTCTCTAAACGCCTCAATTATTCCAATCCTTAATCCAATTCCATTAAGGACTCCTATTTGTCACTAACCGATTGGCCAACTAGTTTATCTTGAAAGTCTCGTTTGGTTAATAAGCCTAACATGATAACTATGTCCTGTTTATTTGTCGATTTCCTATCATGCAAGTACCTATTATCCTTTAGTTTGCAAATGAGCACCTAAGTGAAATTAGATAGAATTAATTTAGTTGATTGTTCATCTAGTGGTTTGAATGCCTACGATAACTACTAATTAAGAAAATGAAAGCAAACAACCAAATAAAAGTTCGTCCGGTTATAGATAGTACAATCCCATAATTAGACCCAAATTACAACGGGGTCATTTACATCAATAAACAACGAGCAACATAAAAGAAATAGTCTTCAAGTAGCATAGTTCACAAATAACCATAATCACGCAAAGCACACAAGACAGGCAATCACTCCAAGGAATCATCGTTAGGCACGTCGTCCTCGGGTACCTGTTCTTGATCTTCTTCACCTGAGATGATAAAAGAGGGTGGGTCCTTATGAACTCAACTATGGGGAACGAGAAATAGGTTTTGAAACTCATTTTCTGGTTCAACTTATGAAAACTCATTTTTTGAAAACATGTCACATATTACAAATAATAAGGTACGCAAATATATGAAACAAATCGAGTAACGAATACAAAGTAAGGGAACAGAAATACCAGTCTTTCCTCCCCGAGGTTCTCTAGGAACCAAGCGAGAGTACTTATACACATTGTAAAAAGGATACGGTGAGCAGTTGCTCTCAATATCAATTTCGATTCATTTGGTGCGGCCGACTTCAATAATCCACTTATCGCTCCCAATTGGGTGTACTAAGGATGTACCCCGAAATCCTACGACCCAACTCTCCGAGGGTGAAATGCCAAGCGAGAGAGGGAATTGGACCATGGTAGTCACAGGAGCACCGGCAAGCCCTATGCCGCCCGGCGTTCGTGAAACGCTACCATGCCACAATGAAAGGTTGCAACCTTGTATACAATGCCCATTTATGTCATTTAACATTTCACATTAGGAGGTCAACAAAGTAGGTTGCCTCCGAGCAAGTATATGATCACATTTTGACATATTGGCATACAAGGCATTGTAAGAACATATAATCATTTCATATATCCATTTGAAAGCAATTAAACTTTAACGGGCAGCCAAGTAATCATGTTCAAATAAACCATTGAATATCTTTTAACAATTCACATTAGGAGGACAACAAAGTAGGTTGCCTCCGAGCAATTTCAAGATCACATGTTATCAAGTAATCAAACGAGGCATGATAAGACAAGTAATTTCACTTGAAAGGCATATAGATCCATATGAACATTAAACGGGCAGCCATGTAACACATGCGAATCGAGCTATATAACTCATTTCGAAGTCCACGTAATCAAGTGATAAGATTATTCAACATGCAATATCATTTACGTGGGTTCGAGTGTGAGAAAAGCTCATTTGTCAACATGCGATGATCAAATTCACATTTGAAGTTATAAGACATTTACGGGCAGCCCACTAAGCATATAATTTCCACACAATATCCAAATGATCAACACTTAGCAAGACTACCTAGTCATTAGGGTTTTCGTTTCATGCTTAACCATGTGATTAAACCCTAAGTCAACTCAAGTTCATTCTCAAGTCATGCATCATTCAATTCAAACATCTTCAAGTACTCAAAACAGTCCACACAACATCCCAACACCACAATTCCAAGCAATTAGCACCACAAGAGAGGTTACAACAATTTTCCAAGCATATAGCTAAGTGAAACCTTTACTGCAATAGGCTGTTTTCTCACAATCAATAGGATAATCAAAAAATCTCCAAATCTAGTGAATAAGATGTCAAATTAAATCTTAAGAAGTTAACTAAAATCAGAAACAAACCTTGCATCAATTGGAGTTCGGGATCATTAGATATAGCCGAAACAGTGGGATAGCACAAAACTGTCCAGATTTGCACACATTTCGATAATTGACGTTTTTGAGGTCCTTAGGGTCAGATTCAGCCTTAGTCCATTTCTGACAAAAATGTTCAGAACTGAAAAATATAGCAGTACACCAATTTTCATACATTTTGGACATCATTAACTAAGTCAAATCTGGTTCGTTCTACAAGGTCAGTGCATCTGCCAAAGCCTGCTTCATTTTTCCAGATTTCCAGATTTGGTCACATTTTACAGATTTTCCATTGTGAGGACCTTAGAGTCAAAACTAGCTTCGGCCTATTTCTGGGAAAAATTTTCAAAACTGTCCAAACTAGTCACCTACCAATTTTCGTGCATTTTCAACATCATTTTCCTAGCTAAACTTACCTCGAACAGACTGGTCAGAGAGCTGTCAACAATTTCGACTTCACCTAGCATCATTTTCAAGCCAAGATCTTGCCATGCATGGTTGTTTAAGCTTATGAACGACCATATAGCTCAAGTACAGAAGCAAATAAACATATTTATGAGCATGCATGTGAATTTTTGAAGAGTTTTCAAAAGGTTTTAACCCTCACCTTAGCAATCAACCACAAAGATGCACAAAAACCTTGTTGAAGCTTCAAATCTCTTCTTCTTCTTGCTTAGCCGAGATTCCAACTAGCTTTTCTCTATTTTTCCTAGCTTAGTGATCAATCTCTTAGCACATGCATGAGGTTAGAACAAGAAGAAAAGAAATGGAAGCTTAAAAACTCACCAAGGCCGAAAATGGTGACTCAAAATGCTTGCATGTGTGTTTCTTGCATCCTAGCTTGCTTGGGTGAGTTTCTTTGCTTGTGGTTTGTCTTGATGCACCATAGGATGATGAAGATGAGCTAAGAGGTGGAGAGAACTCAGCCAAAACCGAAATGGAGAGAGAGAGTGAGAGGGAGAGAGAGAAAATGTGAGGAAAGTGGGAGAAGTGAGAGGAAAATGAGGCTTTTGCAAAAGTTGATGCATATGTTGGCCTTGGGCATGCAAAAATTCAGATTTGTGTCATCTTTTGAATTGTTTTAACATGTGTGTAAGAGAATGTTGGGTATTTAGGGATTTTAGGTAGAATAGAATATAGGATATGTTTAGAGGTTTGTGAGATTTTGTCTTGTAGTGAGTTTAAAATATAATATTTAGGTGTTAGTGGATTTTGTAGAGATTTGAATTAGGATTATAATAATAGTTAGTGGTGTTTGTAGGATTATTTTATAGTCTAGTGCTTTGTGTAGGATTCTTTATTGATTAGCGTGCGGGTACGCTTTCCTAAGTTTAGGACACGCACTACGAGACACATACATAAATCAATACAGGGCACGAATCACGAGGTAGACATGAACTACGAGGTAAGACACGGACTTCAAGACTAATGCACGCAATCCTAGTTGAATGCACGTAAACCAATGCAAGGCACGTAATTTAATGTAATGCACGCAAATCGAGGTACGACTCCTAAACCTAGGTTAAGGTACGTAGTTCAAGGTTAGGGCACACGAAACAAGGTAACACACGTACATCGAGGTCAGGGCATGTATTTCTAGGTACCACACGTGAGTCGGGGATTAGGGCACACTATTCTAGGTCAAGGCACGTGTAACAAGGTATGCACAAAAACCAAGACAGGGCATGTAATCCAAGGTCGGTCATTTAATTTTAGGTCTAAGGCGCGTAAATTGAGGTATGACACGTTATTCAGGGTCGGGCCTCACATCCTTCCCTCCTTAAAAGAATTTCGTCCTGAAATTCATTCTTGCCTATTGAGGTCATTTAGACGGATTCTAACCCTTGTTATTCTTCCTACCCCGGTTCGTCCTTTGCTCTGTGATCTCTCTTACCACAACGAATTCACTTCCTAGCTTTCTCCAATCATTTAATTCGGTGTGACCCCTACATTTACAGTTCGTTCCTTTGAACAACTCTCTTTTCTCCAATTGATCTTATGGTCGAGTTCATTAACTAAAGTTAGAATCTCCAAACATAGTCATCAAAGCTGCATCGGTATTCTAACAATATAACAATAACTCCAAAATCATGACTCATGTTGTATCAATCTCGCATCCATACCTCAAAAGGAATATCACAATAATACCGCAATCTTATGGTTACATACACTAATTTCAAGACGAGAGGTCTATATCAGATTTACATATCCTATCTACTAGCTTCAAAACTGTTATCACATAGGTCATACACAAGTTACGGATCATTTCCACGATACGACTCTATTTTCAGGAAGAACTCACCAAGCAACTAATCCATCTCAAATCGTCATCTATCGGTAGTATCATAGTTCTTATCTTGAAGGTACATTGGATTAGTAAATCTTCTAATGACTAGTCTCCCAATTACAAGCTCTTATTAACTAATCTCGTTTCCCGGCTTTGTTAACCTTCACGCTCGTAATCAACGAGAAAGACCGTTGAGATTCATTAAACTCGAATTCTAAGGTTTATTAAGTATCACTAACAAATTGCCATCGAAATTGCATGGGTAAACTAATCATGTTGCACTAGTTTAACTCTTACAAGTAAATTTCATCAGCTTATGATCCACAATCTATCTTCTTATTCAAATCTCTATTTTCACGTCATGAGGCTTCAGAATTTTCTTTTAATCTTATCCAAAACTCCTAAGGTGAATAGTTTCAACCCCAAATAAATTTCATTCACCTCAATCCAAGGTTACGTCATATTCAAGAAGACAATGGTCCTACCCACTTAGCAACCTAGTCATTCCTTCTAACACTTAATGCCCGCCAATATATCTTCAACATTAATGTTACTAAGCTAGGGTCATAGCCATGTAAGTGATATCAATGCTCCACTAGGTTATCGGCCAAACAACAACAATCCTAGGACTATAAACGGGTACCGAAATGACCGAGCTCATAAAATACTTACACGAGATAACTTCAAGGTTGTATCAACATAAGAATTATGATCACGAGGCATCCTTCAACATAACCTAATAGAACTTCAAAAGTAGTCAACGACTCATTTAATTATCACTACAAGATCTGCCCTCCATTTAACGACCACGATTCGAAGTCTACCAATGGCTAGTTTCTAGACGTGAAACGGTGCACATAATACGGTTGTCTAACAACAGTCTCTTGGGTCATCATGACTCTAATCCATATCTACCTTAACTATATGGAATTTTACTCTTCTCATTTACATGTTCAACTAGCTAAGAGCATCAAGACTCATCGACCTTAGGTCTTAGGGTTCACCATGAATCATCCTGCATACTCACTATTAGCTATTTAGGATTACTAATCATATCCTAACGACTCCACTTTGTAACCGAATGCTTTAATCTCATTTCCATGGTTTATATACCGGGCCCATCGGTCTTACTTAGGGATATATGCTATCTAACATCCTCTAGGGTATCCAAACAATGAGTGCATAGAATGACTTACTTCGAATAATTATAACTAAATCCGAGGGGCAACAATTTAATACCATGATTCTTAATATCACCAGTATCCAACTTAGGACCTTTAGCAATGTTAGTCATCTAATGTATAATTCAATTCCTTACACTTCTATCTGACCTAACATTTTAGGTGCAGCTTTCCAAACACGAGTTCTAGCTACGTGAATTCCTTGATTCCAACATCTTATATCTTGTTATATTAAAGAATCATCAATCTTGTTAAATTCGGTCTCTAGAGTTGTCTACATGTCTTGAGGTTATCCATTGTTAAGTTACTTAAACACACTATTCATGCCTTAATAATCTAACCCCCATCGTCAATTTTCACGAGTTCATCTCTTAATTTCTAGGTCACAATCTTACCATTGAGTGAACTTGAAACTCATTAATATACACCATATCAGATTCATCAATGCTTAATTCCAATCAAGTAAGGATTCAATTGTACGAGTATATTGCTAACTTCTTAGATAGTCTATCAAGCCAATTTTAAGATGTGAGAAATGGATTCGAAGAAACCTCCAAGTCAACTTCCACTATAAGCATATGAATATATATTTGCTACTCTACATGTCCAATAGTATACTCTTAAACCTAAGGAAAGTTGTATGTCCTTAACATTTATTCTTGAACCACAATTAGAAGAACGGTTTAACAGAATCAATAACTTCATAGCTATAAAATTGACAACTTAATCACAGGTATAGGTATTCCAAAAATAAGGAGATAACTTTAACTCAACAATTATACCCGTGCTACGCATTTTATATATATGCATATCCAATAATACATATAATCCGTCGAGTACCTGTAAAGATGCGAGAAATCTCTAACCGAGCCTTTTCGTTCTTCCTGCATGAATTCAATTCCCTGAAAGTCCTAATCCTAACTATCTATGTATATAAACAGTCAATCATGGACATATAACATGCATATGTATCAAGGAAGGAGTATAAAAGCATGCATGCATTATTGAGGGCACTAACGTGTCGGTGTGCATGACACATAATACATATAGTCCACAAAGGCACATAATATTCAATGCACAAAGAAATTAAAGCACATTAGCACACATTAACACATATAAACAAGACATCATAGTTACCTTAGGGCTTCTATCCACGGTCCGAGAGTTGAACCCGACTAACGCCTAGTTAGTAAACTAAGCTCTGATACCATTCTACTTATAGGGTGTCACGCCCCAACCCGGCCTATAAAGGTTAGACTGGGATATGATCTAAACATTCAAGTCACATCTCGTACTTAACCGTTCATGAAGATTTAACACTTAACGTCTTGACCTAAACTCTAAAATTTTTCGGTAAACCGGCAGTATAACGGCTGTAATTGAGCTCTTTGGTTTGACCTAATTCTCTAAACGCCTCAATTATTCCAATCATTAATCCAATTCCATTAAGGACTCCTATTTGTCACTAACCGATTGGCCAACTAGTTTATCTTGAAAGTCTCGTTTGGTTAATAAGCCTAACATGATAACTATGTCCCGTTTATTTGTCGATTTCCTATCATGCAAGTACCTATTATCCTTTAGTTTGCAAATGAGCACCTAAGTGAAATTAGATAGAATTAACTTAGTTGATTGTTCATCTAGTGGTTTTAATGCCTACGATAACTACTAATTAAGAAAACAAAAGCAAACAACCAAATAAAAGTTCGTCCGGTTATAGATAGTACAATCCCAGAATTAGACCCAAATTACAACGGGGTCATTTACATCAATAAACAACGAGCAACAAAAAAGAAATAGTCTTCAAGTAGCATAGTTCACAAATAACCATAATCACGCAAAGCACACAAGACAGACAATCACTCCAAGGAATCATCGTTAGGCACGTCGTCCTCGGGTACTTGTTCTTGATCTTCTTCACCTGAGATGATAAAAGAGGGTGAGTCCTTATGAACTCAGCGAGGGGGAACGAGAAATAGGTTTTGAAACTCATTTTCTGGTTCAACTTATGAAAACTCATTTTTTGAAAACATGTCACGTATTACAAATAATAAGGTACGCAAATATATGAAACAAATCGAGTAACGGATACAAAGTAAGGGAACAGAAATACTAGTCTTTCCTCCCCGAGGTTCTCTAGGAACCAAGCAAGAGTACTTATACACATAGTAAAAAGAATACGGTAAGCATTTGCTCTCAATATCAATTTTGATTCATTTGGTGCGGCCGACTTCAATAATCCACTTATCGCTCCCAATTGGGTGTACTCCGGATGTACCCCGAAATCCTACGACCCAACTCTCCGAGGGTGAAATGCCAAGCGAGAGAGGGAATTGGACCATGGTAGTCACGGGAGCACCGGCAAGCCCTATGCCGCCCGGCGTTCGTGAAACGCTACCATGCCACAATGAAAGGTTGCAACCTTGTATACAATGCCCATTTATGTCATTTAACATTTCACATTAGGAGGTCAACAAAGTAGGTTGCCTCCGAGCAAGTATATGATCACATTTTGACATTTTGGCATATAAGGCATTGTAAGAACATATAATCATTTCATATATCCATTTGAAAGCAATTAAACTTTAACGGGCAGCCAAGTAATCATGTTCAAATAAACCATTGAATATCTTTTAACAATTCACATTAGGAGGACAACAAAGTAGGTTGCCTCCGAGCAATTTCAAGATCACATGTTATCAAGTAATCAAACGAGGCATGATAAGACAAGTAATTTCACTTGAAAGGCATATAGATCCATATGAACATTAAACGGGCAGCCATGTAACACATGCGAGTCAAGCCATATAACTCATTTCGAAGTCCACGTAATCAAGTGATAAGATTATTCAACATGCAATATCATTTACGTGGGTTCGGGTGCGAGAAAAGCTCATTTGTCAACATGCGATTATCAAATTCACATTTGAAGTTATAAAACATTTATGGGAAGCCCACTAAGCATATAATTTCCACACAATATCCAAATGATCAACACTTAGCAAGACTACCTAGTCATTAGGGTTTTCGTTTCATGCTTAACCATGTGATTAAACCCTAAGTCAACTCAAGTTCATTCTCAAGTCATGCATCATTCAATTCAAACATATTCAAGTACTCAAAACAGTCCACACAACATCCCAACACCACAATTCCAAGCAATTAGCACCACAAGAGAGGTTACAACAATTTTCCAAGCATATAGCTAAGTGAAACCTTTACTGCAATAGGCTGTTTTCTCACAATCAATAGGATAATCAAACAATCTCCAAATCCAGTGAATAAGATGTCAAATTAAAGCTTAAGAAGTTAACTAAAATCATAAACAAACCTTGCATCAATTGGAGTTCGGGATCATTAGATATAGCCGAAACAGTGGGATAGCACAAAACTGTCCAGATTTGAACACATTTCGATAATTGACGTTTTTGAGGTCCTTAGGTTCAGATTCAGCCTTAGTCCATTTCTGACAAAAATGTTCAGAACTGAAAAATATAGAAGTACACCAATTTTCATACATTTTGGAAATCACTAACTAAGTCAAATATGGTTCGTGCTACAAGGTCAGTACATCTGCCAAAGCCTGCTTCATTTTTCCAGATTTCCAGATTTGGTCACATTTTAAAGATTTGCCATTTTGAGGACCTTAGAGTCAAAAATAGCTTCGGCCTATTTCTGGGAAAAATTTTCAAAACTGTCCAAAATAGTCACCTACCAATTTTCGTGCATTTTCAACATCATCTGCCTAGCTAAACTTACCTCGAACAGACTAGTCAGAGAGCTGTCAACAATTTCGACTTCACCTAGCATCATTTTCAAGCCAAGATCTTGCCATGCATGGTTGTTTAAGCTTATGAACGACCATATAGCTCAAGTACAGAAGCAAATACACACATTTATGAGCATGCATGTGAATTTTTGAAGAGTTTTCAAAAGGTTTTAACCCTCACCTTAGCAATCAACTACAAAGATGCACAAAAAACTTGTTGAAGCTTCAAATCTCTTCTTCTTCTTGCTTAGCCGAGATTCCAACTAGCTTTTCTCTATTTTTCCTAGCTTAGTGATCAATCTCTTAGCACATGCATGAGGTTAGAACAAGAAGAAAAGAAATGGAAGCTTAAAAACTCACCAAGGCCGAAAATGGTGACTCAAAATGCTTGCATGTGTGTTTCTTGCATCCTAGCTTGCTTGGGTGAGTTTCTTTGCTTGTGGTTTGTCTTGATGCACCATAGGATGATGAAGATGAGCTAAGAGGTGGAGAGAACTCAGCCAAAACCGAAATGGAGAGAGAGAGTAAGAGGGAGAGAGAGAAAATGTGAGGAAAGTGGGACAAGTGAGAAGAAAATGCGGCTTTTGCAAAAGTTGATGCATATGTTGGCCTTGGGCATGCAAAAATTCAGATTTGTGTCATCTTTTGAATTGTTTTAACATGTGTGTAAGAGAATGTTGGGTATTTAGGGATTTTAGGTAGAATAGAATATATGATATGTTTAGAGGTTTGTGAGATTTTGTCTTGTAGTGAGTTTAAAATATAATATTTAGGTGTTAGTGGATTTTGTAGAGATTTGAATTAGGATTATAATAATAGTTAGTGGTGTTTGTAGGATTATTTTATAGTCTAGTGCTTTGTGTAGGATTCTTTATTGATTAGCGTGCGGGCACGCTTTCCTAAGTCTAGGACACGCACTACGAGACACACACATAAATCAATACAGGACATGAATCACGAGGTAGACACGAACTATGAGGTAAGACACGGACTTCAAGACTAATGCACGCAATCCTAGTTGAATGCACGTAAACCAATGCAAGGCACGTAATTCAATGTAATGCATGCAAATCGAGGTATGACTCTTAAACCTAGGTTAAGGTACGCATTTCAAGGTTAGGGCACACGAAACGAGGTAACACACGTACATCGAGGTCAGGGCACGTATTTCTAGGTACCGCACGTGAGTCAGGGATTAGGGCACACTATTCTAAGTCAAGGCACGTGTGACAAGGTATGCACGAAAACCAAGACAGGGCACGTAATCCAAGGTCGGTCATTTAATTTTAGGTCTATGGCGCAGAAATTGAGGTATGACACGTTATTCGGGGTCGGGCCTCACAAGTTACGCGGCCCACGGCATACTGTTGGAAAGTTCTTCGAGAGCTCTACGACCGAGGCAGCAAACCTGCTCGGTTGCGCCTATTTTCAGAGCCCAAAATAGAATGTTTTCATAAGTTTTGGTACACTTTTCTTCTTTTGCACTGTTTTTCCATCCCAGATCATACATCGTGAGCCGCGAAAAGGATGACAACCTAATCCATCACATTTCTATTCCCGAATCCCACGGCACCTTGGGCAAAACAACTTCACTTCACGTAGAGGCTGGGCCCGCAAACAGAGGACGTGGGGCTTGTGACGAGGTATCCGTCACTTTGGTGCCCATAAATTTTGCTCTGCAAGGAGTTACGCAGCACTCAGCATACCGTATGAAAGCTCTCCGAGAGCTCTACGACGGGGGTAGCAAATCTGCTTGGCTGCGCCTATTTTTAGAGCCCAAAATAGAACATTTTCATAAGTTTTGGTACACTTTTTTTCTTTTGCACTATTTTCTGTCCCGGATCGTACGTCGTGAGCCGCGAAAAGGATGACAACCTAATCTATCACATTTCTATTACCGAATCCCATTGCACCTTGGGCAAGACAACTTGACTTCACGTAGAGGCTGGGCCCTCAAACAGAGGGTGTGGGCCTTGTGACCAGGTATCTGTCGCTCTGGTGCCCATAACTTTTGCTCTGCAAGGAGTTACGAACGCATAGCATACCGTTGGAAAGCTCTCCGAGAGCTCTACGTCGGGGGCAGCAAACCTGCTTGGCTGTGCCTCTTTTCAGAGCCCAAATTTGAATGTTTTCATAAGTTTTGGTACACTTTTATACTTTTGCGCTGTTTTTCCGTCCAAGATCGTACGTCGTGAGCCGCGAAAATGACGACAACCTAATCCATCACATTTTTATTACCGAATCCCACGGCACCTTGGGCAAGACAATTTCACTTCACGTAGAAGCTGGGCCCGCAAACAGAGGGTGTGGGGCTTGTGACCAGATATCCGTCGTTCCGGTGCCCATAACTTTTGAACCGTAAGGAGTTACGCTGTGCATAGCATACCGTTGGAAAGCCCTGCGAGAGCTCTACGAGTTGGGTAGCAAGCCTGCTAGGCTGCACCTATTTTTGGAGCCTAAAATCGAACGTTTTCATCAATTTCGGGACACTTAGCTTCTTTTGCGCTGTTTTTCCGTCCCGGATCGTACGTCGTGAGCCGCGAAAAGGACGACAACCTAATCCATCACATTCTTATTACCAAATTCCACGGCACCTTGGACAAGACAACTTCACTTCACGTAGAGGCTGGGCCCGCAAACAGAGGGCGTGGGGCTTGTGACCAGGTATCCGTCGCTCAGGTGCCCATAACTTTTGCTCCGTAAGGAGTTACGTGACGCACAGCATACCGTTGGAAAGCTCTCTGAGAGCTCTACGACGAGGGCACCAAGCCTACTTTGCTGCGCCTATTAAAAGTACGACAACCTAATCCATCACATTTCTATTACCGAATCCTACGGCACCTTGGACAAGACAACTTCACATCACGTAGAGGCTGGGCCCACAAACAAATGGCGTGGGGCTTGTGACCAGGTATCCCTCGCTCCGGTGCCCATAACTTTTGATCAGTAAGGAGTTACGCGGCGCACAGTGTCACACCCCAGCCCGGCCTATAAAGGTTAGACTAGGGTGTGATCTAAACATTCAAGTCATGTCTCATACTTAATTGTTCATGAAAGTTTAACGCTTAACGTTTAGCCTAGACTCCACAATTTTTTTGGAAAACCGGCAGCATAACGGTTGTAATTGGGCTATTTAGTTTGACCTAGTTCTCTAAATGCCTCAAATTTCATTTCCAACTAAGATTACTATTTACCATCAATTGAAACGCCTACTAGTTATCTCGATGTCTCATTTGATTAATAACCTAGCATGATACTATGTCTCGTTTGTTTGTTTATCCTCGTTACAAAAGTACCTGTTGATCTTAGCTTAACAGTGAGTACCTGCTTAAGATTGGATAGGTTCATTTTATTTAGTCCTTACCTGATACTTCATAATCCTATGATAGATACTAGCGAGTAACGATAGCAAAATAACCATAGTAGTGTCTGTCTAGTTATTATCAGTACAAGCTAAAATTAGACCCTAAATTATAACGGGGGTCTTTTACATTACAACAACAAGCAACATAAGAGAAATAGTCTTCAAACAACATATTGTTCACAAAATGGCCACGGTCACGTAAAGCACGTAGGGCAAGCAATCATTCCAATGAATCATCATTAGGCACGTCGTCCTCGGGTACCTGTTCTTGGTCTTCTTCACCTGAGATGATAAAAGAGGGTGAGTCCTTATGAACTCAACGAGGGAGAACAAGAAATAAGTTTTGAAACTCATTTTCCGGTTCAACTTATGAAAACCCTTTTTACAAGCATGAATATATCACAAGTAAGTACATAACATAATATAAAAGTAAAGGAAACACAATTACCCGTCTTTCCCCCCTGAGGTCCTCTAGGAACCAAGCGAGAGTACTTATACACATAGTGAAAAGGATACGGTGAGCTTTTGCTCTCAGTTCATGTCAGTATCAGTTGTTGCGGCCGACTTCAAATCATCCCCTTATAACGCCAAATGGGTGTACTCCGGATGTATCCCGAAATCCTACGACCCAACTCTCCGAGGAAGTCTAGCCCCCAAGCGAGAGAAGGAATTGGACAATGATAGTCACGGTTGCATCGGCAAGCCCGATGCCGCCCGGTGTGCGTGAACGCTACCATGCCAAAATGAAAGGTTGCAACCTTGTATGCAATGCACATTTATGACATTTAATATATCACATTAGGAGGACAACAAAGTAGGTCGCCTCCCAGCAGTCATAAGATTGCACATTGACAAGTAAACATGCGAAGCACGATATGACAAGTAATTTCACTTGAGAAGCACATGGAGTTATATGAATATTAAATGGGCAGCCATGTAATGCATGTGAATCAAGTCATATAACTCACTTCGAAGTTCACATAATCAAATAACAAGATTATTCGACATGCAACGACATCTACGTGGGTCCGGGTGTAAGATAGGCCTATTTATCAACATGTAATCATCAAAATCATATTTAGGGCTACAAGGGAAACTACGGGCAGCCTACTAAACACATAATCAAACACAATATCTAAAGGATCAACACTTAGCAAGTTTACCTAGTGATTAGGGTTCCAATTCGTGCTTACCCGTGAGATTAAGCCTCAAGTCATCTTGCAATTAAGCTCAAGCCATATATTAATTAAATTAAACACCCTCAAGCACTCAAAACAGTCCACACAACATCCAAATGCCACAATCTCAAGCATTTAATACAACAAGAGAACTACAATAATTTTTCTAAGCATGTCACTAAGGGAAACCCTCATTGCAATGGACTGTCTTCTCACAATCATTAAGACAAGCAAACAATCTCCAATTCCAGTGAAAAATATGTCAAATTAAATCTTAAGGAGTGAACTAAATTGAGAAACAAACCTCGCATCATTTGGAGTTCGGGTTCAATAGTTATAGCCAAAAAAGTGAGACTACACAAAACTATCCAGATTTGCACACATTTCAATACTTGTAGTTTTTGAGGGCCTTAGGGTCAGATTTAACCTTAGTCCATTTCTGACAAAAATGTCTAGAACGGAAAAATCTAGCAGCACACCAAATTTCATGCATTTTGGATATCATTTACTAAGTCAAAACTAGTTCGTTCTACAAGGTCAGTGAATCTGCCAAAACCTGCTTCATTTTTCCTGACTTTCCAGATTTTGACACATTTTAATAATTTGCCATTTTTAGGACCTTAGAGTCAAACTTAGCTTTGGTCTATTTCTGTGAAAAATGTTCATAAATGGAAAAAATAGTAACCTACCAATTTTCACAAATTTTCAACATGATTTACCTAGCCAAAATCACATCGCACCAACAAGGAAGAAAACTGTCTCATACGATTTCATCCAACATCACATTTTAGCCAAATATCTTGCCATGCATGTTTATAAAAGCTCATGAACACACATATATCTCAAGTACAGAAGTAAAGATAGACATTTAAGGGCATGCATGTGGTTTTTTGAAAGATTTTCAAGAAGTTTTAGCCCTCACCTTAGCAAAACAACAAGAAGATGCACAAGACTCTTGATGGTTGCACAAGATTGACTCTTTTCCTTGCTTAGCCGAGGCACCACTTGATTTTCTCTATTTTTCCTAGCTTAGTGACCAAGTTCTTAGTAGGTGCATGTGGTTAGAACAAGAAGAAAAGAAATAGAAGCTAGCAAACTCACCTAAGCCAAAATGGAGGTTCAATGAGCTTGCATGTGAGTTTTATGCAACCTAGCTTGCTTAGTCGAGCTCCCTAGCTTCTTGCATGCCTTGATGAACCATGGAGTGATGAAGATAAGCTATGGAGTGTAGAAACTCAGCCAAGGCCGAGAGAGAGAGAGAAGAATGAGAGGGAGAGAGAGAGGCATGAGAGGAAATGAGAGAAAGTGAAAGAAAATAAAAGCTTTGTTGGGCAAAGGAGCTTGTGTCGGCCTTGGGCATATAAATTTCAGACTTTTGTGTCTTCAAGAAGCATTTTGAATCATCTAGTATGGGCATGGAGCTTGTGTCGAAAATATGGAGCTTTGAGGAGGGTTTTTGAGCCATTTTTTTATTGCTTTGTGTCATTAAATTGTCATAGAATGTCTAGGAATTAATATGAATTATGCAAGCAAGCACAAATGCTCAACAAGTGGTCGGCCAAGGCATTGCTAGAATCTGAATTTTTGTCTTGTTCAAGGCTTATTTTATTGTGTGTTTGGGATATGCAAAGAATAAAGAATAAAGAATAAAGAATGTCTAGCTTTTTGTGAGATTTTGTCTTCTAGTGGGTTGAATTAGCAATCTAATATTAGTTAGAGGAATTTGTAGGATTAATCAATGATTTAGTACTTCGTGTAAGATGCTCTCTTGATTAGCATGAGGGCACGCTATCCTAGGTTTTGGGTATGCACTACGAGGTAAGGCACAAACTATGAGATGAATGCGTGTTTTCCAAGTAAATGCACGCAACCCTAAATGTATGCACATAATTCAATGCAAGGCACACAAAACGAAACACGATTCTCAACCTAGGTCAAGGCACGCAAATCTAGGTTAGGGCACACAAAATGAAGTATCGCACACAAATCAAGGTCGGGCCTCACACACAGCATGCCGTTGGAAAGCTCTCTGAGAGCTCTACGACGGGGACACCAAGCCTACTCGGCTGCGCCTATTTTCGGAGCCCAAAATTGAACGTTTTTATCAATTTCGGGACACTTTTCTTCTTTTGCACTGTTTTTCTGTCCTAGATTGTACGTCGTGAGTTACGAAAAGGATGACAACCTAATCCATCACATTTCTATTACCGAATCACACGACACCTTGGGTAAGACAACTTCACTTCATGCAGAGGTTGGGCCCGCAAACAGAGGGCGTGGGACTTGTAACCAGGTATTCGTCGCTCCGGTGCCCATAACTTTTGATCCGTAAGGAGTCACGCGGTGCACAGCATACCGTTGGAAAGCTCTCTGAGAGCTCTACGAGGGGGGCACCTAGCCTACTCGGTTGCGCCTGTTCTTCGAGCCCAAAATTGAACATTTTCATAAGTTTTGGGACATTTTTCTTCTTTTACGCTATTTTTGGGTCCCGGATCATACGTCTTGAGCCGCGAAAAAGACGACAACCTAATCCATCACATTTCTATTACAGAATTCCATGGCACCTTGGGCAAGACAACTTCACTTCTCGTAGAGGCTTGGCCCGCAAACAGAGGGCGTGGGGCTCGTGACCAGGTATCCGTCGCTCCCGTGCCCATAACTTTTGATTCGTAAGGAGTTACGCGACACACAGTATACCGTTGGAAAGCTCTCCGAGAGCCCTACGACGGGGGCACCAAGCATGCTTGGCTGCGCCTGTTTTCGGATCCCAAAATCAAACGTTTAAATAAGTTTTGGGACACTTTCTTCTTTTGTGTTGTTTTTTCGTCCCGGATCATACGTCGTGAGCCGCAGAAAGGACGACAACCTAATCTATCACATTTCTATTATCGAATCCCATGACACCTTGGGCAAGACAACTTCACTTCACGTAGAGGCTGGGCCCGCAAACCAACGGCGTTGGGTTGTAACTAGGTATCCGTCGCTCCGGTGCCCATAACTATTCATCCGTAAGGAGTTACGCTACGCACAGCATACTGTTGGAAAGCTGTCCGAGAGCTCTATGACGGTGGCAGCAAGCCTGCTCAGCTGCGCCTATTTTCGGAGCCCAAAATCGAACGTTTTCATTAGTTTTGGGACACTTTTCTTCTTTTGCGCTGTTTTTCTGTCCCGAATCGTACGTCGTGAGCCGCGAAAAGGACGACAACCTAATCCATCACATTTTTATTACCGAATCCCATGGCCCTTGGGCAAGACAACTTCACTTCACATTGAGACTGGGCACTCAAACCGAGGGCGTGGTGCTTGTCACCAGGTATCTGTCGCTCTGGTACCCATAACTTTTGATCCATAAGGAGTTATGCAGCGCACAGCATACCATTGGAAAGCTCTCAAAGAGCTCTACAATGGGGGCACCAAACCTAATTGGCTGCACCTATTTTCGGAGCCCAAAATCTAACATTTTCATCAGTTTCGGGATATTTTTCTTCTTTTGCGCTGCTTTTTTGTCCCGGATCGTACGTCCTGAGCCGTGAAATGGACGACAACCTAATCTATCACATTTCTATTACCGAATCCCATGACACCTTGGGCAAGACAACTTCACTTCACGTAGTGGCTTGGCCCGCAAATAGAGGGCGTAGGGCTTGTGACCAGGTATTCGTCGCTCCGGTGCCTATAACTTTTGATCCGTAAGGAGTTACGCAGCGCACAGCATATCGTTGGAAAGCTCTCCGAGAGCTCTACGATGGGGGCGCCAAGCTTGCTTGGCTACGCTAGTTTTCGGATCCCAAAATCGAACGTTTTCATAAGTTTCGGGACATTTTTCTTCTTCTGCGCTATTTTTCCGTCCCGGATCGTACGTCATGAGCCGCGGAAAGGACAACAACCTAATCTATCACATTTCTATTATCGAATCCCACGGCACCTTGGGCAAGACAACTTCACTTCACGTAGAGGCTGGGCCTGCAAACCGAGGGCGTGGGGTTGTGACCTTGTATCTGTCGCTCCGGTGCCCATAACTTTTCATCCGTAAGGAGTTACGCTATGCACAACATACTGTTGAAAAGCTGTCCGAGAGCTCTACGACGGTGGCAGCAAGCCTGCTCAGCAGCGCCTATTTTCAGAGCCTAAAATTGAACGTTTTCATCAGTTTTAGGACACTTTTCTTCTTTTGCGCTGTTTTTCTATCCCGGATCGTACGTCGTGAGCCGCGAAAAGGACGACAACCTAATCCATCACATTTTTATTACCGAATCCCAGGGCCCTTGGGCAAGACAACTTCACTTCACGTTGAGACTGGGCCCTCAAACCGAGGGCGTGGTGCTTGTCACCAGGTATCCGTCGCTCCGGTACCCATAACTTTTGATCCGTAAGGAGTTATGCGGCGCACAGCAAACCGTTGGAAAGCTCTCCGAGAGCTCTACAATGGGGGAAACAAGCCTAATTGGCTGCACCTATTTTCAGAGCCCAAAATCGAACATTTTCATTAGTTTCGGGATACTTTTCTTCTTTTACGCTGTTTTTTCATCCCGAATCGTACATTCTAAGCAGTGAAAAGGACGACAACCTAATCTATCACATTTCTATTACCGAATCCCACCACACCTTGGGCAAGACAACTTCACGTCACGTAGTGGCTGGGCTCGCAAATAGAGGGCATGGGGATTGTGACCAGGTATCTGTCGCTCCGGTACCCATAACTTTTGATCCTTAAGGAGTTACGCTGCGCACAACATACTGTTGGAAAGCTCTTCGAGAGCTCTACGATGATGGCAGCAAACCTGCTTAGCTGCGCCTATTTTCGTAACCCAAAATCTAACATCTTCATCAATTTCGGGACACTTTTCTACTTTTGCGCTATTTTTCTGTCCCCGATCGTACGTCGTGAGCCGCGAAAAGGACGACAACCTAATCCATCACATTTTTATTATCAAATCGCATGGCACTTTTGGCAAGACAACTACACTTCACGTAGAGGCTAGGCCCTAAAAGCGAGGGCGTGGGGCTTGTGACCAGGTATCCGTCGCTCCGATGCCCATAACTTTTGATCCGTAAGGAGTTATGTGGCGCACAGCATATCGTTGGAAAGCTCTCCGAGAGCTCTACGACGGGGGCACCAAGCTTTCGTGGCTGCTCCTATTTTCGGAGGCCAAAATCGAATATTTTCATCAGTTTCAGGACATTTTTCTTCTTTTGCACTATTTTTTTGTACCGTATTATAGGTCGTGAGTCGTAATAAGGATGACAACCTAATCTATCACATTTCTATTACCGAATCCCACGATACCTTGGGCTAGACAACTTCATTTCACGTAGAGGCTGGACCCGCAAACAGAGGGCGAGGGCCTTATGACCAGGTATCCATCGCTACGGTGCCCATAACTTTTGATCTGTAAGGAGTTATGCGGCACACAACATACCGTTGGAAAGCTCTCTAAGAGCTCTAGGATAGGGGCACCTAGCCTGCTAGGCTGCACCTGTTTTCGGAGCCTAAAATTGAACATTTTCATAAGTTTTGGGACACTTTTCATCTTTTACGCTGTTTTTTTGTCCCGGATAGTACGTCATGAGCCGTGAAAATTACGACAACCTAATCCATCACATTTCTATTACCGAATCACACGGTACCTTAGGCAAGACAACTTCACTTCACATAGAGGCTGGGCCCGCAAACAGAGGGCGTAGGGCTTGTGACCAGGTATCCGTCGCTTTGGTGCCCATAACTTTTGATCCGTAAAGAGTTACGTGGTGCACAACATACCGTTGGAAAGCACTCTGAGAGCTCTACGATGGGAGAACCTAGCTTTCTCGGTTACTCCTATTTTTGGAGCCCAAAATTGAATGTTTTCATCCGTTTCGGGACACTTTTATTCTTTTGTGTTGTTTTTTCGTCCCGGATCGTACGCCGTGAGACGCGAAAATGACGACAACCTAATCTATCACATTTCTATTACCGAATCACACGGCACCTTGGGCCAGACAACTTCACTACACGTAGAGGCTGGGCCCGTAAACAGAGGGCGTGGGGCTTATGACCAGGTATCAATCGCACCGGTGCCCATAACTTTTGATCCGTAAGGAGTTACATGGTGCACAACATGCCGATGGAAAGCTCTCCGAGAGCTCTAAGACTGGGGCACCAAGCCTGCTCAGCTGCACCTGTTTTCGGAGCCCAAAATCGAACATTTTCATCAGTTTCGGGAAACTTTTGTAATTTTGCACAATTTTTCTCTCCCGGATCGTACGTCGTGAGTTGTGAAAATGATGACAACCTAATCCATCACATTTCTATTACCAAATCACACGACACCTTGGGCAAGACGACTTCACTTCACGTAGAGGCTGGGCCCGCAAATAGAGGGCAAGGGGCTTGTGACCAGGTATCCATCGCTACGGTCCCCATAACTTTTGATCCGTAAGGAGTTACACGGCATACAGCATACCGTTGGAAGCTCTCTAAGAGCTCTACGATAGGGGCACCTAGCCTGCTAGGCTGCGCCTATTTTCAAAGCCTAAAATTGAACATTTTCATAAGTTTTGGAACACTTTTCATCTTTTACGCTGTTTTTTCATCCCGGATCGTACGTCGTGAGCTGCGAAAATTACGACAACCTAATCCATCACATTTCTACGACGGGGGATTAGGTTTTTAGAGCCCAAAATCGAACGTTTTCATCAGTTTTGGGACACTTTTGTACTTTTGCACTGTTTCTCTGTCCCGGATCGTACGTCGTGAGCTGTGAAAAGGATGACAACCTAATCCATCACATTTCTATTACCAAATCACACGGCACCTTGGGCAAGACGACTTCACTTCACGTAGAGGCTGGGCCCGCAAACAGAGGGCGTGGGGCTTGTGACCAAGTATTCGTCGCTGCGGTGCCTATAACTTTTGATCTGTAAGGAGTTACGCAGCGCACAGCATACTGTTGGAAAGCACTCTGAGAGCTCTACGACGGGGACACCAAGCCTGCTTTGTTGCACCTATTTTCAGAGCCCAAAATCGAACGTTTTCATCAGTTTCGGGATACTTTTATTCTTTTGCGTGGTTTTTTCATCCCGGATCGTACGTCGTGAGCCGCGAAAAGGATGAAAACCTAATCCATCACATTTCTATTACCGAATCACATGGCACCTTGGGCTAGAAAACTTCACTTCACGTAGAGGCTGGGCCCGCAAACAGAGGGCGTGGTGCTTGTGACCAGGTATCCGTCTCACTAGTGCCCATAACTTTTGATCCATAAGAAGTTACGCGACGCACAGCATGCCGTTGGAAAGCTCTTCGAGAGCTCTACGACGGGGGCACCAAGCCTGCTTGGTTGTGCCTATTTTCGGAGCCCAAAATACAACATTTTCATCAGTTTTGGGACACTTTTCTTCTTTTGCGCTGTTTTTCAGTCCCGGATCGTACGTCGTGAGCCGCGAAAAGGACGACAACCTAATCCATCACATTTCTATTACCGAATCCAATGGTACCTTGGGCAAGACAACTTCACTTCACGTAGACGCTGGGCCCGCAAACAGAGGGTATGGGGCTTATGACCAGGTATCCGTCGCTCTGGTGCCCATAACTTTTGGTCCTTATGAAGTTACGCGGTGCACAACATACCGTTGGAAAGCCCTCCGAGAGCTCTATGACCGGGGCACCGAGCCTGCTCTATTGCATCTGTTTTCAGATCCCAAAATCAAACGTTTTCATCAGTTTCGGGACATTTTTCTTCTTTTGCACTATTTTTCTATCCCGGATCGTACGTTGTGAGCCGCAAAAAGGACGATAACCTAATCCATCACATTTCTATTACTGAATTCCATGGCACCTTGGGCAAGACTACTTCACTTCACGTAGAGGCTTGGCCCGCAAACAGAGGGCGTGGGGCTTGTGATCAGGTATCCGTCGCTCCGGTGCCCATAACTTTTGATCCGTAAGGAGTTATGCGGCGCACAACAAACCGTTAGAAAGCTCTCTGAGAGCTCTACGACTGGGCCAGTAAGCCTGCTCGACTGCGCTTGTTTTTAGAGCCCAAAATGGAACGTTTTCTTAAGTTTCGGGACACTTTTCTTCTTTTGTGTTGTTTTTCCGTCCCGAATCGTACGTCGTGAGCCGCAAAAAGGACGACAACCTAATCCATCAAATTTCTGTTACCGAATCACAAAGGCACATAGTATTCAATTCTCAAATCAATTAAAGCACATTAGCACACATTAGCACATATAAACAATACATCATAATTACCTTAGGGCTTCTACCCATGGTCCGAGAGTTGAACCCGACTAACGCCTAGTTAGTAAACTAAGCTCTGATACCATTCTAATATAAGGTGTCACGCCTCAACCCGACCTATGGAGGCTAGACTAGAGAATGACCTAATTCTTCTATGCTATTTGTACGACTTGGTCATTTCTTACGATTAATACTTAACGTTGATTTAGAATTCCAAAAGATTTTTCAAAAATCCGGCAGTATGACAGCTATATTTAAGACCTTTGGTTTGACCTATTTTCTAAAACGCCTCAAAACCTTTAATCATCAATTCAATTTGAACCAAAATTTCCTATTTTGTTATCAATAGATATGCCTACTAATTATCTCGAAGCCTCGTTTGACTAATAACCTAGCATGATAACTATGTCCCGTTTATTTTTCAATTTACCCCTATCATGCACGTAACTCTTATCCTTTAGCTTACGAATTAGTACCTAAGTGGAGTTGGATAGAGTTAACTTTGTTGATTATTCACCTAGTAGTTTAAACCCTTATGATAACTACTAATCAAGACAATAAAACAATAACCAAATAAGGATTTCGTCCGGTTATAGATAGTACAATCCAAAATTAGACCCAAATTACAATGGGGTCATTTACATCAACAAAATAAATATTCTTCAAAGCAAACACAATGTTCACAAAACAGCCACTGTCAAGAAAGGCATGTAGGGAAAGCAATCATTTCAAGGAATCATCAAAAGGCACGTTGTCCTCGGGTACCTGTTCCTCGTCTTCTTCACCTGAGATCATAAAAGAGGGTGAGTCCTTATGAACTCAGCGAGGGGGAACAAGAAATAAGTTTTAAAACTCTTTTTCCGATTCAACTTATGAAAACCCTTTTTGCAAGCATGACATATATCACAAGTAAGTACATAATGTAATATAAAAGTAAAAGAATACAATTACCCATCTTTCCTCCCCGAGGTCCTCCAGGAACCAAGCGAGAGTACTTATACACATAGTAAAAAGGATACGGCGAGCTTTTGCTCTCAGTTCATTTCCAGTATCAGTTGTTGCGGCCGACTTCAAATCATCCCCTTATCACGCCAAATGGGTGTACTCCGGATGTACCCCGAAATCCTACGACCCAACTCTCCGAGGAAGTCTAGCCCCCAAGCGAGAGAGGGAATTGGACAATGGTAGTCACGGTTGCATCAGCAAGCCCGATGCCGCCCAGTGTGCGTGAAAGCTACCACGCCAGAATGAAAGGTTGCAACCTTGTATGCAATGTACATGTATGTCATTTAACATTTCACATTGGGAGGTCAACAAAGTAGGTTGCCTCCGAGCAAGTATATGATCACATTTTGACATATTGACATATAAGGCATTGTAAGAACATGTAATCATTTCATATATCAATTTGAAAGAAATTAAACTTCCACAGGCAGCCAAGTAATCATGTTCAAATAAGCCATAGCATGTATTTTAACAATTCACATTAGGAGGTCAACAAAGTAGGTTGCCTCCGAACAATTATAAGATCGCATATCGATAAGTAAACTTACAAGGCATGCTTTGACATGTACATTCACTTTGTAAATCACTTAGAAGCATGTGAACATTTAACGGACAGCCAAGTATCACCATATAAAACAAGTCATATAGCTCATTTTAGTTCACATATTAAGTGTTGAGATCATACGAGCATGCAATGATACTTGTACAAGACCGGGAGCAAGAATAGTTCACGTATCAATATGCAATCATCGGGAGTCATGTTTAGAGCTATATGGACAATTACGGGTAGCCTATTAATCTTCCTCAACGTCATTTATAATTCACAAAAGAATGGTTTATGACTCGGGAACCTACGGGGCCATTCGGGTTTACTAGGCCGTGCTCGGGGTCGGTTCCGTTTGCTAAGCACCACAAGCAACTCTTAAACCATTTCAAGCATACTTAATAGTTATTAGGCAGCCCACGAATCACACAATTAACCACAATAACCATATGATCAACACTTAGAGAGTTTTCATAGTCAATAGGGTTTCAATTCATGCTTACACGTGCAATTTAAGCCACAAGTTTTCACGTAATTAAACTCAAGTTATGCATCGATTAATTAAAACACCCTCAAGTATTCACAACAGTCCACACAACATCCAAATGCCACAATCCCAAGCATTTAATACAACAAGAGAAGCTACAATAATTTTTCTAAGCATATCACTAGGTGAAATCCTTACTGCAATGGACTGTTTTCTCACAACCATTGAGACAAGCAAACAATCTCCAATTCTAGTGAATAAGATGTAAAATTAAATCTTAAGGAGTGAACTAAATTCAGAAACAAACCTCGCATCATTTGGAGTTCGGGTTCAAGAGTTATAGCCAAAACCGTGAGACTACACAAAACTGTCCAGATTTGCACACATTTCAATACTTGTCATTTTTTAGGGCTTTAGGGTCCGATTTAGCCTTAGTCCATTTCTGACAAAAATTTCCAGAACTGAAAAATATAGCATCATACCAAATTTCATGCATTTTGGATATCGTTTACTAAGTCAAAACTGGTTCGTTCTATAAGGACAGTGAATCTGCCAAAACCTACTTCATTTTCCCAGATTTTCCAGATTTTGACACATTTTACTATTTTGCCATTTTGAGGACCTTAGAGTCAAAATTAGCTTTTGCCTATTTCTGCGAAAAGTGTTCATAACTAGAAAAAATAGTTACCTACCAATTTTCACACATTTTAAACATCATTTACCTGGTCAAAAACACCTCGCAACAACAAGACAGAAGGCTGTCCCATACACGATTTCATCTAACATCACATTCTAGCCAAATATCTTGCCATGCATGTTTACAAAAGCTCATGAACACACATATATCACAAGTACAGAAGTAAATATAGACATTTAAAGGCATTCATGTGGATTTTGAAAGCTTTTCAAGAAGTTTTAGCCCTCACCTCTTTGAAGATCTAGCAAATGAGCACAAAATCCTTGTTTTTGAGCTTTGTGTGAGTTTTCTTGCTATGTTGCTTGCTTGTGCTTGCTATGGCCGAGCTTGGGAGAGTCTTAGAGAGTTGTTAGGAGTCTTGAATGCTCAAGGAGCAGCCATGGTCGAAAATGAGAGAGAAGGAGAGAGAATGGGAGAGTTTTGAGAGAAAAATGAATGTTTGAAGAGTTGTTTGTGAGCATTGGCTTATGTGTTGGCCTTGAGCTTTGAAAAATCTGATTTTGTGTCATCTTTTGAGCATCTTTTGAATTGTTTTAGCATGTGGGTTGAGAGGGACAAGAAAGTGAGCTTGGGTGTTAGTAAAATAGTGCATAGGTGCAAGGAAAAGCATGACATGGTGTAAGAGAATGTTGGGTAGAATAGAATATTTTATAGTTAGTGGGTTTTGTAGAGATTTGAATTAGGAATATAATATTGGTTAGTGGATTGTGTAGGATTATTTAATAGTCTAGTGCTTTGGGTAGGATTCTTTATTGGTTAGCGTGTAGGCACACAGTTCGAGGTTTAGGGTACGCACTACGAGGCACGCACCGAAATCAATACGGGGCACGAATCACGGGGTATACACGAACTACGAGATAAGGCACGTACTTCAAGATAAATACACGGATTCCAACGCAAATGCATGCAAACCTAGGTAAATGCACGTAAACTAATACAAGGCACGTAATTTAATGCAATGCACGTAAATCAAGGTACGACTTAAACCTAGGTTAGGACATGCAATTCAAGGTCAGGGCACACAAAACGAGATAACACACGCAATTCAAAGTCGGGGCACATAAGTCGAGGATTAGGGCACATAATTCTAGGTCAAGGCACGAATGACGAGGCATGCAAAAAACCAAGACATGGCACGTAATCCAAGGTCAGTCATATTATTCTTGGTCTATGGCACGCAAATCAAGTTAACACACGTTATTCGGGGTCGGGCCTCACATCGTGAGCTGTGAAAAGGACGACAACCTAATCCATCACATTTCTATTACCGAATCCCATGGCACCTTAGGCAAGATAATTTCACTTCACGTAGAGGTTGGGCCCGCAAACAGAGGGCGATGGGCTTGTAACTAGGTATCCGTCGCTACAGTGCCTATAACTTTTGATCCATAAGGAGTTACGCGGCGCACAGCATACCGTTGGAAAGCTCACTAAAAGCTATACGATGGGGGCACCTTTCCTGCTAGGCTGCGCCTATTTTTGGAGCCCAAAATCGAATATTTTCATAAGTTTTGGCACACTTTTCTTCTATTACGCTGTTTTTTCATCCCGGATCGTACGTTGTGAGCTGCGAAAAGGACGACAACCTAATCCATCACATTTCTATTACCGAATCACACGACACCTTGGGCAAGACAACTTCAATTCATGTAGAGGCTAGGCCCGCAAACAGAGGGTGTGGGGCTTGTGACCAGGTAGCCGTCGCTTCGGAGCCCATAATTTTTGATCCGTAAGGGGCTACGCGGCGCACAGCATATCGTTGGAAAGCACTCTGAGAGCTCTACGTTGGGGGCACCTATCCTACTCGGCTGCGCCTATTTTCAAAGCCCAAAATTGAACATTTTCATCTGTTTCGGGACACTTTTCTTCTATTGTACTATTTTTCCATCCAGGATCGTACGTCGTGAGCCGCGAAAAGAACGACAACCTAATCCATCACATTTCTATTATCGAATCACACGACATGTTGGGCAAGACAACTTCACTTTACGTAGAGGCTGGGCTCGCAAACAGATGGCGTGGGGCTTGTGACCAGGTATCCGTCGCTACGGCGCCTATAACTTTTGATCTGTAAGGAGTTATACGGCGCACAGGATACCGTTGGAAAGCACTTTGGGAGCTCTACGATTAGGGCACCTAGCCTTCTCTGTTGCGACTATTTTCGAAGCCCAAAATCGAATGTTTTCATCAGTTTTGGGACACTTTTCTACTTTTGCACAGTTTTTTCGTCTCGGATCGTACGTCGTGAGCCGCGAAAAGGATGACAACCTAATCCATCACATTTCTATTACCGAATCACACGGCACCTTGGGCAAGACAACTTCACTTCACGTAGATGCTGGGCTTGCAAACAGAGGGCGTGGGGCTTGTGACCAGGTATCCGTCGTACCGGTGCCTATAACTTTTGATCCGTAAGGAGTTACGCAGCGCACAGCATACCGTTGGAAAGCTCTCTAGGAGCTCTACGATGGGGGCACCTAGCCTGCTAGGCTGTGTCTGTTTTTGGATTCCAAAATCGAACATTTTCATAAGTTTTGGGATACTTTTCTTCTTTTACACTGTTTTTCTGTCCCAGATCGTACGTCGTGAGCTGCGAAAAGGACGACAACCTAATCCATCACATTTCTATTACCGTATCACATGACACGTTGGACAAGACAACTTCACTTCACGTAGAGGCTGGGCCTGCAAACAAAGGGTGTGGGGCTTGTGACCAGGTATCCGTCGCTCCGGAGGCCATAACTTTTGATCCGTAAAGAGTTACGCGGTGCACAATATACCGTTGGAAAGCCTTCCGAGAGCTCTATGACGGGGGCACCTATCCTGCTCGGCTACACCTATTTTCAGAGCCTAAAATTGAACATTTTCATCTATTTCGGGACACTTTTTTTTGTGTAGTTTTTCCGTCCCGGATCGTACGTCATTAGCCGCGAAAAGGATGACAACCTAATCCATCACATTTCTATTACTAAATCCCACTGCACCTTAGGCAAGACAATTTCACTTCACGTAGAGGCTGGGCCCGCAAACCGTGGGCGTGGGGCTTACAACGAGGAATCCGTCACTCCGGTGCCTGTAACTTTTGATCCATAAGGAGTTACGCGGCATACAACATATCATTGGAAAGCCCTCTGAGAGCTCTACAACAGGGGCACCAAGATTGCTTGGCTGCGCGTATTTTCGGAGCCCAACATTGAACATTTTTATCAGTTTTGGGACACTTTTCTTCTTTTGCGCTGTTTTTCGATCCCGGATCCTACGTCGTGAGCCGCAAAAAGGACGACAACCTAATCCATCACATTTTTATTACCGAATCCCACAATACCTTGGGCAAGACAACTTCACTTCACGTAGAGGCTGGACCCTCAAACCTAAGGCGTGGGGCTTGTGACCAGGTATTTGTCATTCCGGTGCCCATAACTTTTGATCCGTAAAGAGTTACGCGGCGCACAGCATACTGTTGGAAAGCTTTCTGAGAGCTCTATGACGGGGGGCACCAAGTTTGCTTGGCTGCACCTATTTTCAGAGCCCAAAATTGAACATTTTCATCTATTTCGGGATACTTTTCTTCTTTTGCGCTGTATTTTCATCCCGGATCGTACGTCGTGAGTCGTGAAAAGGACAACAACCTAATCTATCACATTTCTATTACCGAATCCCATGGCACCTTGGGCAAGACAACTTCACTTCACATAAAGGCTGGGCCCGCAAACACAGGGCATGGGGCTTGTGACAAGGTATCCGTCGCCCCGGTGCCCATAACTTTTGATCCGTAAGGAGTTACGCGGTGCACAGCATACCGTTGGAAAGTACTTTTAGAGCTCTATGATGGGGGCAACAAGTCTGCTCGACTGTGCCTATTTTTCGAGCACAAATTCGAATGTTTTCATAAGTTTTGGGACACTTTTCTTCTTTTGCGCTGTTTTTGGGTCCCGGATCGTGCGTCGTGAGCCGTGAAAAGGACGACAACTTAATCCATCACATTTCTATTACCGAATCCCACGGCACCTTAGGCAAGACAACTTCACTTCACGTAGAGGCTGGGCCCGTAAACAGAGGGCGAGGGGCTTGTGACCAGGTATCCGTCGCTACGGTGCCCTTACCTTTTGATCCGTAAAGAGTTATGCGGCGCACAACATATCATTGGAAAGCTCTCTAAGAGGTCTACGATGGCGGCACCTAGCCTGCTAGGCTGCGCCTATTTTCAGAGCCCAAAATTGATCGTTTTCATCTGTTTTGGGAAACTTTTCTTCTTTCGCGCTATTTTTCCGTCCTGGATCGTACATCGTGAGCAGTGAAAAGACCGACAACCTAATCCATCACATTTCTATTACCGAATCACACGGCACGTTGGGCAAGACAACTTCACTTCACGTAGAGGCTGGGCCCGCAAACAGAGGGCGTGGGGCTTGTGAGAAGGTTTCCGTCGCTCCGGTGCCTATAACTTTTGATCCGTAAGGAGTTATGCGGCGCAAAACATACCGTTGGAAAGCATTCTGAGAGCTCTACGATGAGGGCACCTAGCCTACTCGGTTGCGACTATTTTCGGTGCCCAAAATTGAACATTTTCATCAGTTTCGGGACACATTTCTTTTTTTGTGCTATTTTTTCATCTCGGATCGTACGTCGTGAGCCGCGAAAAGGATGACAACCTAATCCATCACATTTCTATTACCGAATCACATAGTACCTTGGGCAAGACAACTTCACTTCACGTAGAGGTTGGGCCCGCAAACAGAGGGCGTGGGGCTTGTGACAAGGTATCCGTCGTACCGGTGCTCATAACTTTTGATCCGTAAAGAGTTACGTGGCGCACAGCATGCCGTTGGAAAGCTCTCCGAGAGCTCTATGACGGGGGCACCAAGACTTCTTGGCTGCGCCAATTTTTGGAGCCAAAAATTGAACATGTTCATCAGTTTTGGGACACTTTTCTTCTTTTGCGCTGTTTTTCCATCCCGGATCGTACGTCCTGAGCCGCGAAAAGGACGACAACTTAATTTATCACATTTCTATTACCGAATCCCATGGTACCTTAGGCAACACAACATCACTTCACGTAGATGCTGGGCCCCAAACAGTGGTTGTGGCGCTTGTAGCCAGGTATCCGTCGCTCCGGTGCCCATAACTTTTGATCCGTAAGGAGTTACATGGCACACAACATACTGTTGGAAAGCTCTCTGAGAACTCTACGACGGGGGCACCAAGCATGTTCGGCTGCGCCTATTTTCGGAGCTCAAAACAGAACATTTTTATCAGTTTTGGGACACTTTTCTTCATTTGCACTGTTTTTCTGCCCCATATAGTACGTCGTGAGCCGCGAAAAGGACGACAACCTAATCCATAACATTTCTATTACCGAATCACACGGCACCTTGGGCAAGAAAACTTCACCTCACGTAGAGGCTGGGCCCGCAAACAGAGGACGTGGGGCTTGTGACCAGGTATCTGTCGCTTCGGTGCCTATAACTTTTGATCCGTAAGGAGTTACGCTGCGCACAACATACTGTTGGAATGCTCTGCGCGAGCTCTACGACGGTGGCACCAACCTTGCTAAGCAACGCCTGTTTTCAGAGCCCAAAATCGATCATTTTTATCAGTTTCGGGACACTTTTCTTCTTTTGCATTGTTTTTCTGTCCCGGATCGTACGTCGTGAGCCGCAAAACGGACGACAACCAAATCCATCACATTTCTATTACTGAATTCCACGGCACCTTGGGCAAGACAACTTCACATCACGTAGAGGCTTGGCCCGCAAACAGAGGGAGTGGGGCTTGTGACCAGGTATCCGTCGCTCCGGTGCCCATAACTTTTGATCCGTAAGGAGTTACGCGGTGCACAATAAACCGTTGGAAAGCTCTCCGAGAGCTTTACATCGGGGGCAGTAAGCCTGCTCAACTGCGCCAATTTTTGGAGCCCAAAATCAAACATTTTCATAAGTTTTGGGACACTTTTCTTCTTTTGCATTGTTTTTCTGTCCCGGATCGTACGTCGTGAGTCATGAAAGGACGACAACCTAATCTATCACATTTCTATTACCGAATCCCATGGCACATTGGGCAAGACAACTTCACTTCACATTGAGGCTGGGCCCGCAGACGGAGGGCGTGGGGCTTGTGACTAGGTATCCATTGCTACGGTGCCTATAACTTTTGATTCGTAAAAAGTTACGCGGCACACAGCATACTGTTGGAAAGCTCTCCGAGAGCTCTACGACGGGGGTACCAACCCTACTCGGCTGCGCCTATTTTCGGAGCCCAAAATTGAATGTTTTCATTAGTTTTAGGATACTTTTCTTCTTTTGCACAGTTTTTCCTTCCCAAATCATACGTCGTGAGCCGCGAAAAGGACGACAACCTAATCCATCACATTTCTATTACCGAATCCCATGGCACCTGGGGCAAGACAAATTCCCTACGCGTAGAGGCTGCGCCTGCAAACAGAGGGCGTGGGACTTGTGACCAGGTATCCGTCGCTCCGGTGCCCATAACTTTTTATCCGTAATGAGTTACGCTACGCACAACATACTGTTGGAAAGCTCTCCGAGAGCTCTACGACGGTGGCAGTAATTATGCTTGGCTGCGCCTATCTTCAGAGCCCAAAATCGAACGTTTTCATTAGTTTTGGGATACTTATATGCTTTTGCGCTATTTTTTCATCCCGGATCGTACGTCGTGAGCCGCAAAAAGGACGACAACCTAATCCATCACATTTTTATTATCGAATCCCACAGCACCTTGGGCAAGACAACTTCACTTCACGTAGAGGCTGGGCCCTCAAACAGAGGGCGTGGGGTTTGCGACCAGGTATCCGTCGCTCCTGTGCCCATAACTTTTGATCCGTAAGGAGTTACGCGGCGCATGACATATCGTAGGAAAGCCATCCGAGAGCTCTATGACAGGGGTACCAAGATTGCTTGGCCTCACCTATTTTCGACGCCCAAAATTGAACATTTTCATTAGTTTCGGGACACTTTTATTCTTTTGCGCTATTTTTTCATCCCGGATCGTACGTCGTGAGTCGTGAAAAGGACAACAACCTAATCTATCGCATTTCTTTACCGAATTCCACGGCACCTTGGGCAAGACAACTTCGCTTGACGTAGAGGCTGGGCCCGCAAACCGAGGGCGTGGGGCTTGTGACCAGGTATCCGTCGCCCCGTTGTCCATAACTTTTGATCTGTAAGGAGTTACGCGCTGCACAGCATACTGTTGGAAAGCACTCTTAGAGCTCTACGATGGGGGAAACAAGCCTGCTCGGCTGCCACTATTTTCGGAGCCTAAAATCGAACGTTTTCATAAGTTTTGGGACACTTTTCTTCTCTTGCGCTATTTTTCGGTCCCGGATCGTATGTCGTTATCCGCAAAAAGGACGATAATCTAATCCATCACATTTCTATAACCGAATCCCACGGCACCTTGGGCAAGACAACTTCACTTCACGAAGAGGCTGGGCCCGCAAACCGAGGGCGAGGGACTTGTGACTAGGTATCCGTCGCTACGGTGCCCATAACTTTTGATCCGTTAGGAGTTACGCGGCGCACAGCATACCGTTGGAAAGCTCTCTAAGAGCTCTACGATGGGGGCACCTATCCTGCTAGGTTGCGCCTATTTTTAGAGCCCAAAATTGAGCATTTTCATAAGTTTTGGGACACTTTTATTCTTTTACACTATTTTTCTGTCCCGGATCGTACGTCGTGAGCTGTGAAAAGGACGACAATCTAATCCATCATGTTTCTATTACCGAATAACATGACACCTTGGGCAAGACAACTTCACTTCACGTAGAGGCTGGGCTCGCAAATAGAGGGTATGGGTCTTGTGACCAGGTATCCGTCGCTTCAGAGCCAATAACTTTTGATCCGTAAGGAGTTACGCGGCGCACAGCATATCGTTGAAAGCACTCTGAGAGCTCTACGATGGGGGTACCTATCCTGCTAGGTTGCGCCTATTTTCAGAGCCCAAAATTGAGCATTTTCCTCTGCTTCGGGACACTTTTCTTCTTTTACACTATTTTTTCATCTCGGATCGTACGTCGTGAGCCGCGAAAAAGACGACAACCTAATCCATCACATTTATATTGTCGAATCACACGACACCATGGGCAACAAAACTTCACTTCATGTAGAGGCTGGGCCCTCAAACTGAAGGCATGGGGCTTGTGACCAAGTATCCGTTGCTCCGGTGCCCATAACTTTTGATCCGTAAGCAATTACGTGGCACACAGCATACCGTTGAAAAGCACTCCGAGAGCTCTATGTTAGGGGTACTTAGCCTGCTAGGTTGCACCTATTTTCGAAGCCCAAAATCCAACGTTTTGCATAAGTTTTGGGACACTTTTCTTCTTTTGTGTTGTTTTTCCATCCCGGATCGTACGTCGTGAGCAGCGAAAAGGATGACAACCTAATTCATCACATTTCTTTTACCGAATCCCACGGCACCTTGGGCAAGACAACTTCACTTCACGTAGAGGCTGGGCCCGCAAACAGAGGGCGAGGGGCTTATGACCAGGTATCCGTCGCTACAGTGGCCATAACTTTTGATCCGTAAGGAGTTACGCGGCACACAATATGCAGTTGGAAAGCTCTCCGAAAGATCTATGATGGGGGCACCTAGCCTTCTAGGTTACGCTTGTTTTTAGAGTCCAAAATCGAACATTTTCATAAGTTTTGGGACACTTTTCTTCTTTTACGCTATTTTTTCATCCCAAATTGTATGTCGCGAGCCGCGAAAACGACAACAAACTAATCCATCACATTTCTATTACTGAATTACACGACACCTTAGGCAAGACAACTTTATTTCACGTAGAGGCTGGGCCAGCAAACCGAGCGAGTGGGGTTTGTGACCAGGTATCCGTCGCTCCGGTGCCCATGACTTTTGGTCCGTAAGGGGTTACGCGGCGTACAATATACCGTGGGAAAGCACTCTTTGAGCTCTATGATTGGGGCACCTAGCCTGCTCAGTTATGCCTATTTTCGGAGCCCAAAATTGAGCATTTTCATAAGTTTTGGGACACTTTTATTCTTTTACACTATTTTTCTATCCCGGATCGTACGTCGTGAGCCGCGAAAATGACGACAACCTAATCCATCACATTTCTATTAATGAATCACACGACACCTTAGGCAAGACAACTTTACTTCACGTAGAGGCTGGGCCCGCAAACAGAGGGTGTAGGGCTTGTGACCAGGTATCCGTCGCTCCGGTACCTATAACTTTTAATTTGTAAGGAGTTACGCGGCGCACAGCATACCGTTGGAAAGCACTCTGAGAGCTCTACGATGGGGGCACCTAGCCTGCTCAATTGTGCCTACTTTCGGAGCCCAAAATTGAACATTTTCATAAGTTTCGTAAAACTTTTCTTCTTTTGCGCTGTTTTTTCATCCCGGATCGTACGTCGTGAGCCGCGAAAAGGACGATAGCCTAATCCATCACATTTCTATTACTGAATCACACGGCACCTTGGGCAAGAAAACTTCACTTCATGTAGATGCTGGGCCCGCAAACAGAGGGCGTAGGGCTTGTGACCAGGTATCCGTCGCTCTGGTGCCTATAACTTTTGATCCGTAAGGAGTTACGCGGTGGACAGCATACCGTTGGAAAGCACTCTGAGAGCTCTACGATGGGAAAACCTAGCCTGCTCGGTTGTGCCTGTTTTTGGAGCCCAAAATCGAACGTTTTCATCAGTTTCGAGACACTTTTCTTCTTTTACACTATTTTTTCATCCAAGATCGTACGTCGTGAGAAGCGAAAAGGACTTCAACCTAAACTGTCACATTTCCATTGCCGAATCACACGGCACCATGGGTGAGAAAACTTCACTTGACGTAAAGGCTGGGCCAGCAAACAGAGGGCGTGGCGCTTGTGACCAGGTATCAGTCATTCCGGTGCCCATAACTTTTGATCCGTAAGGAGTTACGCGGCGCACATCATACCGTTGGAAAGCACTCTGAGAGTTCTACGATAGGGGCACCTAGCCTGCTCGATTGAGCCTATTTTTGAAGCCCAAAATTGAACGTTTTCATATGTTTTGGGACACTTTTTTTCTTTTTTGCTATTTTTCCGTCCTGGATCGTAAATCGTGAGCCGCGAAAAGGACGACAACCTAATCCATCGCATTTCTATTACCGAATCCCAAGGCCCCTTGGGCAAGAAAACTTCACTTCACGTAGAGGCGGGGCCAGCAAACAGAGGGAGAGGGGCATGTGACCGGGTATTCGTTGCTACGGTGCCCATAAATTTTGATCCGTAAGGAGTTACGCGGCGCACAGCATGCCGTTGGAAAGCTCTCCAAAAGATCTACGATGGGGGTACCTAGCCTACTAGGCTGCACTTGTTTTCAAAGCCCAAAATCAAACATTTTCATAACTTTTGGGATACTTTTCTTCTTTTACGCCATTTTTTCGTCCCGGATCGTACGTCGTGAGCCGCGAAAAGGACGAAAACCTAATCCATCACATTTCTATTACCAAATTACATGGCACCTCAGGCAAGACAACTTTACTTCACGTAGAGGCTGGGCCCGCAAACAGAGGGTGTGGGGCTTGTGACCAGGTATCCGTCGCTCCGGTGCCCATAACTTTTGATCCATAAAGGGTTACGCGACGCACAGCATACCGTTGTAAAGCACTCTGAGAGCTCTACGATGGGGGCACCTAGCCTACTCAGCTACGCCTGTTTCGGTGCCCAAAATCGAATATTTTTATCAATTTCGGGACACTTTTATTATTTTTCACTGTTTTTCGGTCCCGGATCGTACATCATGAGCCACGAAAAGGACGACAACCTAATCCATCACATTTCTATTACCAAGTCATATGGCACCTTGGGCAAGACAACTTCACTTCACATAGAGGCTGGGCCCGCAAACAGAGGGCGTGGGGCTTGTGACAAGGTATCCATCGCACTGGTGCCCATAATTGTGATCTGTAACGAGTTACGCGGCACACAGTATGCCGTTGAAAATCTCTTCGAGAGCTCTACAATAGTAGGCACCAAGCCAGCTCGGCTATGCCTGTTTTCAGAGCCCAAAATAGAACATTTTCATCAGTTTCGGGACACTATTCTTCCTTTACACTGTTTTTCTATCCCGGGTCGTACGTCGTGAGCCGCAAAAAGGATGACAACCTAATCTATCACATTTCTATTACTGAATCACACAGCACATTGGGCAAGACAACTTCATTTCACGTAGAGCCTGGGCCCGTAAACAGAGAGCGTGGGGCTTGTGACTAGGTATCCGTCGCTCTGGTGCCTATAACTTTTGATCCGAAAGGAGTTACCAGGCGCACAGCATACTGTTGGAAGAGCTCCGAGACCTCTATGACGAGGGGCACCAAGCCTGCCCCGTTGTACCTTTTTTCAGAGCCCAAAATCAAACGTTTTCATCAGTTTCGGGACACTTTTATTCTGTTGCGCTATTTTTTCATCCCGGATCATACGTCGTGAGCTGCGAAAAGGACGACAACCTAATCCATCACATTTCTATTACTGAATCACATGGTACCTTGGGCAAGACAACTTCACTTCACGTAGAGGCTGGGCCCGCTAACAGAGGGCGTGGGGCTTGTGACCAGGTATCCGTCGCACTGGTGCCCATAACTTTTGATCCGTAAGGAGTTACGCAACGCATAGTATGCCGTTGGAAAGCTCTCCGAAAGCTCTACAACAAAGGCAGCAAGCCTGCTTGGCTGCGCCTATTTTTAGAGCCCCAAATCTAAAGTTTTCATCAGTTTCGGGATACTTTTCTTCATTTGCAATGTTTTTCTATCCCGGATCGTACGTTGTGAGCCGCGAAAAAGACGACAACCTAATCCATCACATTTCTATTATCGAATAACATGGAACCTTGGGCAAGACAACTTCACTTCACGTAGAGGCTGGGCCCGCAAAAAGAGGGTGTGGGGCTTGTGACCAGGTATCCGTCGCTCCGGTGCCCATAACTTTTGATCCGTAAGGAGTTACGCGATGCATAGCATACCGTTGAAAAGCACTCTGAGAGCTCTACGATGTGGACACCTAGCCTGCTCGGTTACGCCTATTTTCGGAGCCCAAAATTAAACATTTTCATCAGTTTCAGGATACTTTTATTCTTTTGCACTATTTTTTCGTCCCGGATCGTACGTCGTGAGCTGCGAAAAGGACGACAACCTAATCCATCACATTTCTATTACCGAATAACATGGCACCTTGGGAAAGACAACTTCATTTCACGTAGAGGCTGGGCCCGTAAACAGAGGGCGTTGGGCTTGTGACCTAGTATCCATCGCACCGATGCCCATAACTTTTGATCGTAAGGAGTTACGTGATGCACAGCATGCCGTTGGAAATCTCTCCGAGAACTCTACGATGGGGGCACCAAACCTGCACGGCTGCACCTATTTTTGAAGCCCAAAATCAAACATTTTTATCAGATTCAGGACACTTTTCTTCTTTTGTACTATTTTTTCATCCCGGATCATACGTCGTGAGCTGCGAAAAGGACGACAACCTAATCCATCACATTTCTATTACCGAATCCCATTGCACATTGGGCAAGACAAATTCACTTCGCATAGAGTCTAAGCCCGCAAACAGAGGGCGTGGGGCTTGTGACCAGGTATCCGTCGCTCCGGAATTGGAGATTGTTTGCTTGTCTCAATGATTGTGAGAAAATAGCAGTAGGGTTTTCATCTAGTGATATGCTTTGAAAATTATTGTAACTTCTCATGTTGTATTAAATGCTTGAGATTGTGGCACTTGGATGTTATATGGATTGTTTTGAATGCTTGAGGATGTTTTAATTAATTGATGCATGGCTTGAGTTTAATTACATGACAACTTGGGGCTTAATCGCACGGGTGAGCATGAATTGAAACCCTAATGACTAGGAAAACTCGCTAAGTGTTGATCCTATGGATATCGTGTTTAATTATGTTATTAGTAGGCTGCCCGTAGTTGCCCTTATAGCCCTAAATGTGATTCCGATGATTACATGTTGACAAGTAGGCCTTTCTTGCACCCGCTCCCACGTAAACGTCGTTGCATGTTGTATGACCTTATTATTTGATTACGTGAACTTCAAAATGAGTTATATGACTTGATTTACATGTGTTACATGGCTGCCCGTTTAATATTCATATAACTCCATGTGCTCTATAAGTGAAATTACCTGTCATATCATGCCTCGCGTGTTTACTTGTCAATGTCCAATCTTATGACTGCTCGGAAGTAACCTACTTTGTTGTCCTCCTAATATGATATATTAAAATTTATAAATGTGCATTGCATACAAGGTTGCAACCTTTCATTCTGGAGTGGTAACGTTTCACGCACACTGGGCAGCATCGGGCTTGCCTGTGCAACCGTGACTACCATTGTCCAATTCCCTCTCTCACTTGGGGGCTAGACTTCCTCAGAGAGTTGGATCGTAGGATTTCGGGGTATATCCGGAGTACACCCATTTGGCGTGATAAGTGGATGATTTGAAGTCAGCCGCAACAACTGATACTGGAAGTAAACTGAGAGTAAAAGCTTACCGTATCCTTTTCACTATGTGTATAAGTACTCTCACTTGGTTCCTAGAGGACTTCGGGGAGGAAAGACGGGTAATTGTGTTCTTTTACTCTTATTTTACATTATATATTTACTTGTGATATATGTCATGCTTGCAAAAAGAGTTTTCATAAATTGAACTGAAAAAAGAGTTTCAAAACTTATTTCTCGTTCCCCCTTGCTGAGTTCATAAGGACTCACCCTCTTTTATCATCTCAGGTGAAGAAGACTAGGAACAGGTACCCGAGGACAACATGCCTAATGATGATTCTTTGGAATGATTGCTTGCCCTACGTGCCTTACTTGACTATGGCCATTTTGTGAACAATATGTTGCTTGAAGACTATTTCTTATGTTGGTTGTTGTTGTATTGTACATGACCCCCGTTGTAATTTGGGGTCAAATTTTGGGTTGTACTAATCATGACTAGATAGACACTCTTATGGTCATTTTTACTATCTCTACTGGTTAGTATCTATCATAGGCTTATGAAGTATCAGGTAAAGGATTAAGTAAAATGAATCTATCCAATCTTAAGAAGGTACTCATTGTTAAGTTAAGATCAACAGGTACCGATGTAACTAGATTGACAAATAAACGAGACAAAGTTATCATGCTAGGTTGTTAATCAAACGAGACTTCGATATAACTAGTAGGCGTTTCGATTGGTGATAAATAGTAATCTTAGTTGGAAATGAAATTGAGATTAGAAATTTTGAGGCATTTAGAGAATTAGGTCAAACTAAAGAGCCCAATTACAGCCGTTATGCTGTCGGTTTTCTGGAGAATTTGTGGAGTTTAGGCTAAACGTTAAGTATTAAACCTTCATGAACGATTAAGTACGTGAGATGACTTGAATGTTTAGCTTACACCCTAGTCTAACCTCTATAGGTCGGGTTGGGGCATGACACCTTATCTTAATGGTATCAGAGCTTAGATTGCTTAAGCCGAGTTTAACTCTCGGACCATGGGTAGAAGCCCTAAGGTAATTGAGATGACTTGTTTATATGTGTTATTGTGTGACAATATCAATTGTGCCTTCTTTGTTTCTATGTGCTTATGTGATTAACATGTCTTAACTATTTCTAGAAATTATGTATCTATATAAAATTATATGTTGCATATCTTATGCATTAAATTCTTGTTTGTCGTATTCTAATAAATTGTGCATTGTAATCTGTGCCTATAGATGGCTGGCCCTAGTACCCGCACTACTAATAGGAGCGGTGAGCCCTAAGAGACCGAAGATGCTCATCAAACTAATCCCAGCATGGCTATGTTTAACATGATAACAAATGCCATGGATCGCATGTCGCGAGTGATGGAACGTCAAGATCCACGTGAAGCAAACAACAACAACAACAGGAATGATGGTAACCATGGGAGGAATAAAAGAATGCAGGAGTTCCTTGACTTTCGCCCGTCCAAATTCCATGGGGAAGCTGATGATGAAAAGGCCGAGGCTTGGCTATCCGAGATTGAAAGGATTTTCAGGCCACTTGACTATACTGATGAAGAAAAGATGGAGTTCGCTGTGTTTCTGTTGCACGGGGATGCTGAGCATTGGTGGCACACTATGGAGGCACACTTCGCTTGTGGGGTAATTTCGTTAAGGCATTCAAGGAGAAATACATACTTGCAGTTTCCAGGCAGAGGCGAATTGAAGAATTCATGCACTTGAACCAGGGTAACATGACGGTGGCCCAGTATGAGGCTCGTTTTGACAGACTGTCCCGTTATGCTTAATACATGGTCAGTACCCCTGAGGCGAAGATGTGGAAATTTACGAATGGGTTGAGGCCAAAAATTCAGGACCAATTGCAAGGATTGTTGAAGAAGGGATTTGTTCAACCAAGTTCTTCTCCGTGGGGCACGCCAATCCTATTTGTAAAGAAGAAAGACAGAATGTTGAGGCTATGTATCGATTATCGAGGATTGAACCAAGTGACCATCAAGAATAAGTACCCACTTCCACTGATTGACGAGTTGTTTGATCAACTTCAGGGAGCCAAAGTGTGTTCGAAGCTCGATTTGAGGCAAGGGTACTACCAATTGTGGATCAAAAAGGAGGATGTGCCTAAAACGACTTTCAGGACGAGATATGGGCATTATGAATATGTAGTGATGCCATTTGGGCTAACTAATGCCCCTGCAGCTTTTATGGACTTGATGCACAGGGTGTTTCAACCCTACTTGGACCAATTTGTGGTGATCTTTATTGATGATATTTTGGTATACTCGAAATCCGAGGCTGAGCATGAACAACATCTGCAATTGGTATTGCAGAAACTTCGAGAACATCAATTGTACGCAAAGTTTAGCAAATGTGAATTTTGGTTGCAGCAGATTGCATTTTTGGGGTACATCATATCCCAAGAGGGAATAGCAGTGGACCCAGCAAAGATAGAAGCGGTGATGTCTTGGAAGAAGCCGAAAAATGTTACGGAAGTTCGGAGTTTTCATGGTCTAGTCGGCTATTACTGGAGGTTCATGAACGATTTCTCAAAGATCGCAGGACCGCTTACAAAGCTCACTCAAAAGAAAACAAAGTTCATGTGTGATGACAAGTGTGAGAACAGCTTCCAAGAATTGAAGAAGAGATTGACTACCGCACCCGTTCTTGCATTGCCTGAAGGGAGTCAAGGCTTTGTAATCTATAGCGATGCTTCGAAGGAAGGACTGGGTTGTGAGTTGATGCAAAATGGTAGAGTGATTGCGTATGCTTCTAGGAAACCGAAGCCATATGAATTGAACTACCCGACGCATGATTTGGAGTTAGCGGCTATTGTGTTTGCACTCAAGAAATGGAGGCACTATCTGTGGGGTAACAAGTTCGAGATGTTTACTGATCACAAGAGCGTGAAATACTTGTTCTCGCAAAAAAAGTTGAACATGAGGCAAAGACGGTAGATGGAGCTTCTGGATGATTATAATTGCACAATCAATTATGTGCTCGGTAAAGCAAATGTAGTTGCAGATGCCTTATGTCGGAAGGCGAGCATGGCAAAACTGGAAGTTAAGGTGCAGGATTGTTAGAGGAAGCATTCTTATGGAAACCACAATTGACTCAACAAGGGTTACTATTTGCCACTACACAAGTTCAATCAACCTTGTTGTCTGAATTACGAGAGGCTCAACAGAAGGACCAACAGTTTCAGAAGATTAAAGAAAGCAACACAGATTTCAAGTTTCATGATGATGGTATTTGGAGGTTTAGGAATCGGATTTGTGCTCCTAATGAGCCAAAGCTGAAAAAGAAGATTCTTGAAGAAGCCCATAATTCAAGATATACTATTTACCCCAGCGGAACAAAGATGTACTGGGATTTGAAGCAACACTATTGGTGGAATAACATGAAGAGAGAGATTGCGGAGTTTGTGGCACGGTGTTTGACTTGCTAGAGAGTCAAAGCAGAACATCAACGACCAGCAGGTTTACTTCATCCGTTGGAAATTCCTCAATGGAAATGGGAACATATAACTATGGACTTTGTCATGGACCTGCCCAGGTCACAAAAGGGTCATGACGCCGTTTGGGTCATAGTCGATAGATTGACTAAGTCAGCACACTTCTTACCGATGAACAAGGAGGATAATCCTGAGAAATTGGGAGATATGTATGTGGCGGATATTGTAAGGTTGCACGGGATGCCTGTGAGTATTGTATCAGATAGGGATCCTCGTTTTACTTCCCGATTTTGGAAGAGATTGCAAGAAGCCTTGGGAACGAAGTTGAGTTTCAGCACGACTTATCACCCTCAGACTGATGGACAATCTGAAAGAACTATTTAGATTCTGGAGGATATGCTGAGGGCGTGTGTTTTAGACTTCGGGAAAGGTTGGGAGAAATATTTGTCTTTAGCGGAGTTTGCTTATAATAACAGTTATCAGGCCACTATCGAGATGGCCCCATTTGAGGCATTGTATGGACGTAAGTGTCGATCCCTAATTTACTGGGATGAAGTAGGTGAGACGAAGACTTTTGACCCGACCCTTCTACCTGAACTTATTAAGACTGTTGATAATGTCCACCTCATCCGGAAACGGATGCTTACCGCCCAAAGCAGGCATAAAAGTTATGCAGACCGACGGAGACGGAGTCTAGAGTTTGAGGTCGGCGACAAGGTGTTCTTGAAGATATCACCTCGGAGGGGACTGATTAGACACGGCAAGGGTGGAAAGTTAAGCCCGAGGTTTGTAGGACCATTTGAGATAATTGAGAAGGTTGGCAAATTGGCGTATCGCCGGGAACTACCCCAAAACCTCTCCAATATTCATGACGTCTTTCATGTTTCAATGCTACAGAAGTATCACCCTGATCCATCACATATCTTGGAGCCAGAGCCGTTGCAGCTTCGGGAGAACCTGTCTTATGAAGAGAAGCCCATTCGGATCCTAGACCAGCAAGATCAGGAGTTGCACAGCAAATCTATACCGATGGTGAAAGTGTTGTGGGATCACCATGGAGTTAAAGAAGCAACGTGGGAAAGGCGAGACCAGATGGAGCAACAGTATCCAGCATTATTTCAAAGGTAATATTGAATTTCGGGACAAAATTCTTTTAAGGAGGGGAGGATGTGAGGCCCGACCTCGATTTGTGTACGATACCTCATTCTGTGTGCCCTAACTTAGATTTGCGTGCCTTGACCTAGGTTTAAGAGTCGTGTTTTGTTTTGTGTGCCTTGCATTGAATTACGTGCATACATTTAGGGTTGCGTGCATTTACTTGAAAATCGTGCATTCGTCTCATAGTTCGTGTCTTACCTCGTAGTGCGTGCTCTAGATCTAGGAAAGCATGCCCACATGCTAATCAAGAAAGCATCTTACACGAAGTACTAGATCATTAATTAATCCTACATATTCTACTAACTAATATTAAAATGCCAATTCAACTCACTAGAAGACGAAATCTCACAAAAAGCTAGAGATTCTTATTCTTTATTCCTTATTCTTTTGCACATCCTAAACACATAATTAAATAATGCTCAAAAGATGACAAAAATTCAGAATTTTGCAAGCCTTGGCCGACCACTTTTTGCATTTGTGCTTGCTTTGCATAATTCAAAATTAAACCTAGACATCCTATGACAAGCTCATGACAAATCACTTCAAAAATGCATAAAAAAAATGAAACCAAAGCTCCACAATCTCGACACACTCAAATTGTCCATGCTAGACAATTCAAATTATGCTCCTTGAAGACACAAATTCTGAATTTTGCAAGCCCTAGGCCGACACATGCATCAAATTCTTCAAGCTTTTCATTTTCTTTCATTCTTTCTCTCTTTCTCTCATTTTTCTCTCCCTCTCTCTGTGAGGCAGACCTCGATTTGCGTGCGATACTTCATTTTGTGTGCCCTAACCTAGAGTTGCGTGCCTTGACGTAGGTTTAAGAATCGTGTTTCGTTTTGTATGCCTTGCATTGAATTACGTGCATACATTTAGGGTTACGTGCATTTACTTGAAAAATGTGCATTCGTCTCGTAGTTCGTGCCCTACCTCGTAGTGTGTGCCCTAGACCTAGGAAAGCGTACCCTCACGTTAATTAAGAAAGCATCTTACACGAAGCACTAGATCAATAATTAATCCTACAAATTCCACTAACTAATATTAAATTACTAATTCAACCCACTAGAAGACAAAATCTCACAAAAAGCTAGACATTCCTTATTCTTTATTCCTTATTCTTTTGCACTTTCAAACATACAATTAAGTAATGCTCAAAAGATGACAAAGATTCAGCATTTTCATGCCTTGGCCGACCACCTTCTGGCATTTATGCTTGCTTGCTCAATTCAAAATTAATTCTAGACAATTCTATGACAAGTTATGACACAAATGCATAAAAAAAACTAGCTCAAAACTCTACCAAACTCCACCAATCTCGACATAAGCTCCTTGCCATGCTAGGTAATTCAAAAACCATGCTTCTTGAAGACACAAATCTGATTTTTACATGCCCAAGGCCGACACAAGCCTCAACAATTGCACAAGCTTCTATTTTTCTTTCATTTCTCTCATTTCCTCACATTTCTCTCTCTCCCTCTCATTCTTCTCTCTTTCTCTCGGCTTTGGCTGAGTTCCTATGTTCCATAGCTCATCTTCATCACTCCATGGTTAATCAAGTCAAGCAAGAAGGTAGGGAACTCGACTAAGCAAGCTAGGTTGCAAGAAAACTCACATGCAAGCTCTTTGAACAACCATTTCGGCTTAGGTGAGTTTGCTAGCTTCCATTTCTTTTCTTCTTGTTCTAACCACATGCATCTACTAAGAACTTGGTCACTAAGCTAGGAAAAATAGAGAAAATCGAGTGGTGTCTCGGCTAAGCAAGGAAGAAGATCAACTTTGTGCTTCACCGAGAGTCTTGTGCATCTTCTTGTTGTTTTGCTACGGTGAGGGTTAAAACTTCTTGAAAATCTTTCAAAAAACTCACATGCATGCTCTTAAATGTTTATCTTTGCTTTTGTACTTGAGATATATGTGTGTTCATAAGCTTTTACAACCATGCATGGCAAGATTTTGGGCTAGAATGTGATGTTAGATGAAATCGTGCATGTGACAGCTTTCTGTCTTGTTGGTGCGAGGTGATTTTGGCTAGGTAAATGATGTTGAAAATGCGTGAAAATTGGTAGGTAACTATTTTTTCCAGTTCTGAACATTTTTCACAGAAATAGGACAAATCTAATTTTGACTCTAAGGTCCTCAAAATGGCAAATCATTAAAATGTGTCCAAATCTGGAAAGTCTGGAAAAATGAAGCAGGTTTTGGCAGATTCACTGACCTTGTGGAACGAACCAGTTTTGACTTAGTAAATGACATCCAAAATGAATGAAATTTGTTTTGATGCTAGATTTTTCAGTTCTGGACGTTTTTGTCAGAAATGGACTAAGGCTAAATCGGACCCTAAGGACCTCAAAAAAGACAAGTATTGAAATGTATGTAAATCTGGACAGTTTTGTGCAATCCCACTGTTTTGGCTATAACTATTGAACCCGAACTCCAAATGATGCGAGGTTTGTTTCTGAATTTAATTCACTTCTTAAGCTTTAATTTTACATCTTATTCACTGAATTTTGAGATTTTTTGCTTGTCTTAATGACTGTGAGAAAACAGCCCATTGCAGTGAGGGTTTCACTTAGTGATATGCTTAGAAAAATTATTGTAGCTTCTCTTGTTGTGTTAAATGCTTGGGATTGTGGCATTGGGATGTTGTGTGGACTGTTTTGAATACTTGAGGGTGTTTGAATCAATCGATGCATGGCTTGAGTTTGATTTTGAGATGACTTGGGGCTTAATCGCACGGGTAAGCACGAATTGGAACCCTAGTAACTAGGTGAATTTGCTAAGTGTTGATCCTTGGGATGTTGTGTTGGATTATGTGTTTAGTAGGCTGCCCGTAGTTGCCCTTGTAGCCCTAAATATGATTTTGATGATTTCATGTTGATAAGTAGGCTTTTCTTGCACCCGGTCACACGTATATGTCGTTGCATGTTGAATAATCTTGTTATTTGATTACGTGAACTTTGAAATGAGTTATATGACTTGATTTACGTGCGTTACATGGCTGCCCGTTTAATGTTCATATAACTCCATGTGCCTTTCAAGTGAAATTACTTGTCTTATCGTGCCTCACTTGTTTACTTGTCAATGTGCAATCTTATGACTGCTCGGAGGCAACCTACTTTGTTGTCCTCCTAATGTGATATATTAAATGTCATAAATGTGCATTACATACAAGGTTGCAACCTTTCATTCTGGCGTGGTAGCGTTCACGCACACCGGGTGGCATCACGCACACCGGGTGGCATCGGGCTTGCCGGTGCAACCGTGACTACCATTGTCCAATTCCCTTTCTCGTTTGGGGGCTAGACTTCCTCGGAGATTTGGGTCGCAGGATTTTGGGGTACATCCGGAGTACACCCATTTGGTGTGATAAGGGGATGATTTGAAGTCGGCCGCAACAACTGATACTGAAAATGAACTGAGAGCAAAAGCTCACCGTATCCTTTTCACTATGTGTATAAGTACTCTCGCTTGGTTCCTGGAGGACCTCGGGGAGGAAAGACGGGTAATTGTGTTCCTTTACTTTTATATTATTTGTTATGTACTCATTTGTGATATATTCATACTTGCAAAAAGGGTTTTCATAAGTTGAACCGGAAAATGAGTTTCAAAACCTATTTCTCGTTTCTCCCTCGTTGAGTTCATAAGTACTCACCCTCTTTTATCATCTCAGGTGTGAAGAAGATCAAGAACAGGTACCCGAGGACGACGTGCCTAACGATGATTCCTTGGAATGATTTCCTGTCCTATGTGCTTTGCTTGATTATGGGCATTTGTGAACACTATGCTACTTGAAGACTATTTCTTTTCATGTTGCTTAATGTTTGTAATGTAAAAGACCCCCGTTGTAATTTGGGGTCTAATTTTGGTTTGTACTGATAATAACTAGATAGACACTATTATGGTCGTTTTCCTATCGTTTCTGGTTAGTATCTATCATAGGATTATAAAGTATCCGGTAAGGACTAAGTAAAATGAACATATCCAATCTTAAGCAGGTACCCATTGTTAAGCTAAGGTCAACAGGTACTTTTGTAACGAGGATTACCAAACAAACGAGACATAGTATCATGATAGGTTATTAATCAAAAGAGACATCGAGATAACTAGTAGGCATTTCAATTGACGGTAAATAGTAATCTTAGTTGGAAATGAATTTGAGATTGTAAATCTTGAGGCGATTAGAGAATTAGGTCAATCTAAGGAGCCCAATTACAGCCGTTATGCTGCCGGTTTTCCGGAGAATTTGTGGAGTTTAGGCCAAAATGTTAAGTGTTAAACCTTCATAAACGGTTAAGTATGTGATATGACTTGAATGTTAGATCACACCCTAGTCTAACCTTTATAGGCCGGGTTGGGGTGTGACACTCACGTCCCTTGGCTGCAATTCTACTATCCATAGCTTGAGTTCATCATCCTAAGGTTCATCAAGGCATTCAAGATACTAGGAAGCTCGACCAAGCAAGCTAGAATGCAAAAGACACACATGCAAGTTCATTCGGCCCTTAGGTATGGTTGATAGCTCCTATTTCATTTCCTTTTTGTTCTATCCACTTGCACATACTAAGAACATGGTTACTAAGCTAGGAATTAGAGAATCTCAAGTTGTCTCTCGGCTAAGCAAGGAAAAAGGACGACCTTGTGCATCATCAAGAGTTTTGTGCATCTTCATTGTTGTCTTGCTAAGGTGAGGGCTAAAACTCTTTTGAAAAGCTTTCAAAAACCACATGCATGCCTTTAAATGTCTATTTTTACCTCTGCACTCATGATATATGTGTGTACATGAGCTTTTGTAAACATGCATGGCAAGATATTTGGCTAGAATGTGAAGATAGGTGAAATCGCGTATTTGGCAGCTTTCTGTTCTGTTGGAGCGAAGTGAATTTGACAAAGTAAATGATGTTGAAAATGCGTGAAAATTGGTTGGTAACTAGTTTTTCCAGTTCTTAGAATTTTTCGTAGAAATTGGCCAAAGCTAATTTTGACTCTAAGGTCCCCAAAATGGCAAAACATCGAAAGGTGTCCAAATCTGGAAAATCTGGAAAAATGAAGCAGGTTTTGGCAGATTCACTGTTCTTGTAGAACGAACCTGTTTTAACTTAGTAAATGATATCCAAAATGCATGAAATTTGGTGTGCTGCTATATTTTTCAGTTCTGGACATTTTTTTCAGAAATAGACTAAGGCTAAATCTGAACCTAAGGTCCTCAAAAATGACAAGCATTGAAATGTGTACAAATCTGGACAGTTTTGCGTAGTCTCACGGTTTTAGTTATAACTCTTGAACCCGAACTCCAAATGATGAGAGGTTTGTTTCTGCATTTAGTTCACTCCTTAAGCTTTAATTTGACATTTTGTTCACTGGAATTGGAGATTTTTTGCTTGTCTCAATGATTGTGAGAAAACAGACCATTGCAGTAGGGTTTTCATCTAGTGATATGCTTTGAAAATTATTATAACTTCTCTTGTTGTATTAAATGGTTGGGATTGTGGCACTTGGATGTTGTGTGGACTGTTTTGAATGCTTGAAGATATTTTAATTAATTGGTGCATGGCTTGAGTTTAATTACATGACAACTTGGGGCTTAATCGCATGGGTGAGCATGAATTGAAACCCTAATGACTAGGAAAACTCGCTAAGTGTTGATCATATGGATATCGTGTTTAATTATGTGATTAGTAGGCTGCCCGTAGTTGCCCTTATAGCCCTAAATGTGATTCCGATGATTACATGTTGACAAGTAGGCCTTTCTTGCACCCGCTCCCACGAAACGTTGTTGCATGTTGTATGACCTTATTAATTGATTACGTGAACTTCGAAATGAGTTATATGACTTGATTTATATGTGTTACATGGCTGCCCGTTTAATATTCATATAACTCCATGTGCTTTACAAGTGAAATTACCTGTCATATCATGCCTTGCGTGTTTACTTATCAATGTGCGATCTTATGACTGTTCGGAGGCAACCTACTTTGTTGTCCTCCTAATGTGATATATTAAATGTCATAAATATGCATTGCATATAAGGTTGCAACCTTTTATTCTGGTGTGGTAGCATTCACGCACACCGGGCAGCATCGGGCTTGCCGGTGCAACCGTGACTACCATTGTCCAATTCCCTCTCTCGCTTGGGGGCTAGACTTCCTCGGAAAGTTGGGTCGTAGGATTTCAGGGTACATCCGGAGTACACCCATTTGGCGTGATAAGTGGATGATTTGAAGTCGGCCGCAACAACTGATACTGGAAGTAAACTGAGAGCAAAAGCTCACCGTATCCTTTTCATTATGTGTATAAGTACTCTCGCTTGGTTCCTAGAGGACCTCGGGGAGGAAAGACGGGTAATTGTGTTCTTTTACTCTTATATTACATTATGAACTTACTTGTGATATATGTCATGCTTACAAAAGGGTTTTCATAAGTTGAACCGGAAAAAGAGTTTCAAAACTTATTTCTCGTTCCCCCTCACTGAGTTCATAAGGACTCACCCTCTTTTGTCATCTCAAGTGAAGAAGACCAGGAATAGGTACCCGAGGACAACATGCCTAATGATTACTCCTTGGAATGATTGCTTGCCCTGTGTGCCTTACTTGACTATGGCCATTTTGTGAACGATATGTTGCTTGAAGACTATTTCTTATGTTGCTTGTTAGTGTATTGTAAATGACCCCTGTTGTAATTTGGGGTCAAATTTTGGGTTGTACTGATCATGACTAGATAGACACTCTTATGGTCATTTTTACTATCGCTACTGGTTAGTATCTATCACAGGCTTATGAAGTATCGGGTAAAGGATTAAGTAAAATGAATCTATCCAATCTTAAGCAAGTACTCATTGTTAAGTTAAGATCAACAGGTACCGGTGTAACTAGATTGACAAATAAACGAGACAAAGTTATCATGCTAGGTTGTTAATCAAACGAGACTTCGAGATAACTAGTAGGCATTTCGATTGGTGATAAATAGTAATCTTAGTTGGAAATGAAATTGAGATTGGAAATTTTGAGGCGTTTAGAGAATTAGGTCAAACTAAATAGCCCAATTACAGCCGTTATGCTGCCGGTTTTCCAGAGAATTTATGGAGTTTAGGCTAAACATTAAGTATTAAACCTTCATGAACGATTAAGTACGTGAAATGACTTGAATGTTTAGCTCACACCCTAGTCTAACCTCTATAGGTCGGGTTGGGGCATGACAGCGTGGGGCTTGCGACCAGGTATCCGTCGCTCCAGTGCCCATAACTTTTGATCCGTAAGGAGTTACGCTACGCACAACATACTGTTGGAAAGCTCTCCGAGAGCTCTACGACGATGGTAACAAGCCTACTCGGCTGCGCCTATCTTCAGAGCCCAAAATTGAATGTTTTTATCAGTTTTGGGACACTTTTCTTCTTTTGCTCTGTTTTTCCGTCCCGAATCGTACGTCGTGAGCCACGAAAAGGACGACAACCTAATCCATCTCATTTTTATTACCGAATCCCATGGCACATTGGGCAAGACAACTTCACTTCACGTAGAGGTTGGGCCCTCAAACCGAGGGCGTGGGGCTTCCTACCAGGTATCCGTTGCTCCGGTGCCCATAACTTTTGATCCGTAAAGAGTTACGCGGCGAGCAGTATACCGTTGGAAACCCGTTCGAGAGCTCTACGACGGGGGCACCAAGTTTGCTTGGTTGCACCTATTTTTGGAGCCTAAAATTGAACATTTTCATCAGTTTTGGGACACTTTTATTCTTTTGCACCGCTTTTTTGATCCCGGATCGTACGTCGTGAGTCGTGAAAAGGACGACAACTTACTCCATCACATTTCTATTTCCGAATCCCACGGCACCTTGGGCAAGAGAACTTCACTTCACGTAGAGGCTGGGCCAGCAAACAGAGGGCGAGGGGCTTGTGACAAGGTATCCGTCGCTACGGTGCCCTTAACTTTTGATCCGTAAGGCATTACATGGCGCACAGCATACTGTTGGAAAGCTCTCTAAGAGCTCTATGATAAAGGCACCTAGCCTGTTAGGCTACACCTATTTTTGGAGCCCAAAATCGAACATTTTCATAAGTTTTGGGACACTTTTCTTCTTTTAAGTTCTTTTTCCTTGCTGGATCGTACGTCGTGAGCCACGAAAAAGACGACAACCTAATCCATCACATTTCTATTACCGAATCACATGACACCTTGCGCAAGACAACTTCACTTCACGCAGAGGTTGGCCCCCCAAACAGAGGGTGTGGGGTTTGTGACCAGGTATCCGTCGCTCCGGTGCCCATAACTTTTGATCCGTAAGGAGTTACGCGGCGCACAGCATATTGTTGGAAAGCACTTTGAGAGCTTTACGATGGGGGCACCTATCCTGCTTGGCTGCGCCTATTTTCATAGCCCAAAATTGAACGTTTTCATCTATTTCGGGACACTTTTCTTCTTTTGTGCTGTTTTTCTGTCCCGGATCGTACGTCGTGAGCCGCGAAAAGAACGACAACCTAATCCATCACATTTCTATTACCGAATCACACGGTACGTTGGGCAAGACAACTTCACTTCACGTAGAGGCTCGGCCCGCAAACAGAGGGCGTGGGGCTTGTGACCAGGTATCCGTCGCTACAGTGCCCATAACTTTTGATCCGTAAGGAGTTACGCGGCGCACAACATACCGTTGGAAAGCTCTCTAAGAGCTCTACGATGAGGGCCCCTAGCCTGCTAGGCTACGCCTGTTTTTAGAGCCTAAAATCGAACATTTTAATAAGTTTTGGGACACTTTTCTTCTTTTACGCTGTTTTTCTATCCCGGATCGTACGTCGTTAGCCGCGAAAAGGACGACAACCTAATCCATCACATTTCTATTACGGAATCACACGACACCTTTGGCAAGACAACTTCACTTCACGTAGAGGCTGGGCCTGCAAACAGAGGGTGTGGGGCTTTTGACCAAGTATCCGTCGCTCCGGTGCCTATAACTTTTGATCCGTAAGGAGTTACGTGGCGCACAGCATACCGTTGGAAATCATTTTGAGAGCTCTACGATGGGGGCATCTAGCCTGCTCGGTTGTGGCTATTTTCAGAGTCCTAAATCGAATGTTTTCATCAGTTTTGGGATACTTTTCTTCTTTTGTGTTGTTTTTCCGTCCCGGATCGTACGACGTGAGGCGCGAAAAGGACTATAACCTAATCTATCACATTTCTATTATCGAATCCCAAACACTTTTTCAAGACAACTTCACTTCAAGTAGAGGCTGGGCCCGCAAACCGAGGGCGTGGGGCTTGTGACCAGGTATCTGTCGCTCTGGTGCCTATAACTTTTGATCTGTAAGGAGTTACGCGGCGCACAATATACCGTTGAAAGCTCTCCGAGAGCTCTAAGATGGGGGCATCATGCCTGCCCAACTGCGCCTATTTTCAGAGTCCAAAATCGAATGTTTTCATCAGTTTTGGGACACTTTTCTACTTTTGCGCAGTTTTTCCATCCCGAATCGTACGTCGTGAGCCGCGAAAAGGACGACAACCTAATCCATCACATTTCTATTACCGAATCCCATGGCACCTTGGGCAAGACAAATTCACTTCGCGTAGAGGCTGTGCCCGCAAACAGAGGGCGTGGGGCTTGTGACATGGTATCCGTCGCTCCGATGCCCATAAGTTTTGATCTGTAAGGATTTACGCTGCGCACAGCATACTGTTGGAAAGCTATCTGAGAGCTCTACGACGGTGGCAACAAGCTTGCCCAGTTGTACCTATCTTCAGAGCCCAAAATTGAATGTTTTCACCAGTTTTGGGACACTTTTCTTCTTTTGCTCTGTTTTTTCGTCCCGGATTGTACGTCGTGAGCGGCGAAAAGGACGACAACCTAATCCATCACATTTTTATTACTGAATTCCACGGCACCTTGGGCAAGACAACATCACTTAACGTAGAGGTTGGGCCCTCAAACCGAGGGCGTGGGGCTTGCGACTAGGTATCCGTCGCTCCGGTGCCCATAACTTTTGATCCATAAGGAGTTACGCAGCGCACAGCATACCGTTGGAAAACCCTCCGAGAACTCTACGACGGAGGCAAAAATTTTGCTTGTCTATACCTATTTTGGAGCACAAAATCGAACATTTTCATCAGTTTTGGGATACTTTTCTTCTTTTGCGCTGTTTTTTCATCCCGGATCGTACGTCGCGAGTCGTGAAAAAGACGACAACCTAATCTATCACATTTCTATTACCGAATCCCACAGCACCTTGGGCAAGACAACTTCACTTCACGTAGAGGCTGGGCTCGCAAACAGAGGGCGTGGGGCTTGTGAACAACTATCTGTTGCCCCGGTGCCCATAACTTTTGATCCGTAAGGAGTTACACGGCGCACAACATACCGTTGGAAAGCACTCTGAGAGCTATACGACGGGGGTAAAAAGCTTGCTCGGCTGCGCCAGTTTTCGAATCCCTAAATAGAACGTGTTTATAAGTTTTGGGACACCTTTCTTCTTTTGCGCTATTTTTTGGTCCCGGATTGTACATCGTGAGCTGCGAAAAGGACGACAATCTAATCCATCACATTTCTATTACCGAATCCCACTGCACCATAGGCAAGACAACTTCACTTAACGTAGAGGTTGGGCCCGCAAACAGAGGGCGAGGGGCTTGTGACTGGGTATCCGTCGCTACGGTGCCCTTAACTTTTGATCCGTAAGGAGTTACGTGGTGCACAGCAAACCGTTGGAAAGCTCTCTAAGAGCTCTATGATAGGGACACCTAGCCTGCTAGGCTGCGCCTATTTTTGGAGTCCAAAATCGAACATTTTCATAAGTTTTGTGACACTTTTCTTCTTTTACATTATTTTTCTGTGCCGAATCGTACGTCGTGAGTCGCGAAAAAGACGACAACCTAATTCATCACATTTCTATTACTGAATCACAAGGCACCTTGGGCAAGATAACTTCACTTCACGTAGAGGCTGAGCCCACAAACAGAGGACGTGGGGCTTATGACCAGGTATCCGTTGCTCCGGTGCCTTTAACTTTTGATCTGTAAGGAGTTACGCGGTGCACAGCATATTGTTGGAAAGTACACTGAGAGCTCTACGATAGGGGTAGCTAGCCTGCTCGGCTACGCCTATCTTCATAGCCCAAAATTGAACGTTTTCATCTGTTTCGGGACACTTTTCTTATTTTTTGCTGTTTTTCCGTCCCGGATCGTACGTTGTGAGCCGCGAAAAGAACGACAACCTAATCCATCACATTTCTATTACCGAGTCACACAGCACGTTAGCCAAGACAACTTCACTTCACGTAGAGGCTCGGCCAGCAATCAGAGGGCGTGGGGCTTGTGACCAGGTATCCATCGCTCCGGTGCCCATAACTTTTGATCCGTAAGGAGTTATGTAGCGCACAACATACCGTTGGAAAGCACTCTGAGAGCTCTACGATGGGGGGCCCTAGCCTGCTCGATTCCACCAGTTTGCAGATCCCAAAATCGAACGTTTTCATCAGTTTTATGACACTTTTCTTCTTTTGCGCTGTTTTTTTGACCCGGATCGTACGTCGTGAGCCGCGAAAAGGACGACAACCTAGTCCATCACATTTCTATTACCGAATCCCAGGGCACATTGTGCAGGACAACTTCACTTCACGTAGAGGCTGGGCTCGCAAACAGAGGGCATGGGGCTTGTGACTAAGTATCCATCGCTCCGATGCCTATAACTTTTGCTCCGTAAGGAGTTACGCTGCGCACAACATACCGTTAAAAGCTCTCCGAGAGCTCTAAGATGGGGGCACCGAGCTTGCCCGGCTGCGCCTATTTTCGGAGCCCAAAATCGAATATTTTCCTTAGTTTTGGGACATTTTTCTTCTTTTTCGTAGTTTTTCTTTCCCGGATCGTAAGTCGTGAGCCGCAAAAAGGACGACAACCTAATCCATCACATTTCTTTTATCGCATCCCACGGCACCTTGGGCAAGACAACTTCGATTCACGTAGAGGCTAGGCCCGCAAACCGATGGCGTGGGGCTTGTGACCAGGTCTCCGTTGCTCCGGTGCCCATAACTTTTGATCCGTAAGGAGTTACGCAACGCACAACATACCGTTGGAAAGCTCTCCAAGAGCTCTATGTTGGTGGCAGCAAGCCTGCTCGGCTGCGCCTATCGTCAGAGCCCAAAATTGAACGTTTTCATCAATTTTGGGATTCTTTTCTTCTTTTGTGCTGTTTTTTCGTCCCGGATCGTACGTCGTGAGCCGAGAAAATGATGACAACCTAATCCATCACATTTTTATTATCGAATCCCACGGCACCTTGGGCAAGAAAACTTCACTTCATGTAGAGGTTGGGCCCTCAAACTGAGGGCACGGTGCTTGCGACCAGGTATCCGTCGCTCCGGTGCCCATAACTTTTGATCCATATGGAGTTACGCGGCGCACAACAAACCGTTGGAAAGCCCTCCGAGAGCTCTACGACATGGGCATCAAGTTTGCTTGGCTACACCAATTTTTGGAGCCCAAAATCGAACATTTTCATCAGTTTCGGGACACTTTCTTCTTTTGCGCTTTTTTTTCGTCCCGGATCGTACGTCGTGAGTCGTTAAAAGGACGACAACCTATTTTATCACATTTCTATTACCAAATCCCATGGCACCTTGGGCAAGACAACTTCACTTCACGTAAAGGCTGGGCCCACAAACAGAGGGCGTGGGGCTTGTGACCAGGTATCCGTAGCCCCGGTGCCCATAACTTTTGATTCGTAAGGAGTTACACGGCACATAGCATACCATTGGAAAGCACTCTGAGAGCTCTACGTCAGGGGCACCAAGCCTGCTCGACTGCGCCTATTTTTGGGGCCAAAAATCGAACATTTTCATCTGTTTCGGGACACTTTTCTTCTTTTACCCTATTTTTTCGTCCCGGATCGTATGTCGCGAGCCGCGAAAAGAACGACAACCTAATCCATTACATTTCTATTACCGAATCACATGGCACCTTGGGCAAGATAACTTCACTTCACGTAGAGGCTGGGCCCGCAAACAGAAGGCGTGGGGCTTGTGACCAGGTATCCGTCACTCCAGAGCCCATAACTTTTGATCCGTAAGAAGTTATGCGGCGCACAGCATACCGTTGGAAAGCACTCTGAGAGCTCTACGATAGAGTTAGGTAGCCTGCTCGGTTACACCTATTTTCAAAGCCCAAAATCAAACATTTTCATAAGTTTTGGGACACTTTTCTTCTTTGGTGTTGTTTTTCTGTGCCAGATTGTACGTTGTGAGCCGCGAAAAGGACGACAACCTAATCCATCACATTTCTATTACCGAATCCCATAGCACCTTGGGCAAGAGAACTTCACTTCACGTAGAGGCTGGGCCCGCAAACAGAGGGCGAGGGGTTTGTGACCAGGTATCCGTCGCTACGGTGCCCATAACTTTTTATCCGTAAGGAGTTACGCGGCGCACAACATACCGTTAGAAAGCTCTCTAAGAGCTCTACGATGAGAGCACCTAGCTTGCTAGGCTATGCCTGTTTTCAAAGCCCAAAATCGAACATTTTAATAAGTTTTGGGACACTTTTATTCTTTTACCCTGTTTTTCCGTCCCGGATCGTACGTTGTGAGCCGCGAAAAGGACGACAACCTAATCCATCACATTTCTATTACTGAATCACACGACACCATAAGCAAGACAACTTCACTCCATGTAGAGGCTGGGCCCACAAACAGAGGGTGTGGGGCTTGTGACCAGGTATCTGTCGCTCCGGTGCCCATAACTTTTGATCAGTAAGGAGTTACGCGGTGCACAGCATACCGTTGGAAAGCTCTCTGAGAGCTCTACGAGGGGGGCACCTAGCCTACTCAGCTGCGCCTATTTTTCGAGCCCAAAATTGAACATTTTCTTAAGTTTTGGGATACTTTTTTTCTTTTGCGCTATTTTTCCATCCCGGATCGTACGTCGTGAGCCACGAAAAGGACGACAACCTATTCCATCACATTTCTATTACCGAATCACACGACACGATGGGCAAGACAACTTCACTTCACGTAGAGGCTGGGCCCGCAAGCAGAGGGCATGGGGCTTATGGCCAGGTATCCGTCGCTCTGGTGCTCATAACTTTTGATCTGTAAGGAGTTACGTGGTGCACAGCATACCGTTGGAAAGCACTCTGAGAGCTTTACGATGGGGGCACTAAGCCTGCTCAGTTGCGACTTTTTTTGGATCCCAAAATCTAACGTTTTCATAGGTTTCGGGACACTTTTCTTCTTTTACGCTGTTTTTCCATCCCAGATTGTACGTCGTGAGCCGTGAAAAGGACGACAACCTAATCCATCACATTTCTATTACTGAATCACATGGCACCTTAGGCAAGACAACTTCACTTCACGTAGAGGCTGGGCCCGCAAACAGAGGGTGTGGGGCTTGTGACTAGGTATCCGTCGCTCTGGTGCTCATAACTTTTGATCTATAAATAGTTACACGGTGCACAGCATACCGTTGGAAAGCACTCTGAGAGCTCTACGATGGGGGCACCTTGCCTGCTCGGTTGCACTTGTTTTCGAAGCCCAAAATCGAACATTTTCATAAGTTTTGGGACACTTTTCTTCTTTTGTGCCGTTTTTTCGTCCCGGTTCGTACGTCGTGAGCAATGCAAAGGACGACAACCTAATCCATCACATTTCTATTACTGAATCTCATGGCAATTTGGGCAAGACAACTTCACTTCACGTAGAGGCTGGGCCCACAAACAGAGGGCGTGGGGCTTGTGACCAGGTATCCGTCGCCTCGGTGCCCATAACTTTTGATCCGTAAGGTGTTACGCGGTGCATAGCATACCGTTGGAAAGCACTCTGAGAGCTCTACGATGGGGGCACCTAGGCTGCTCGGTTGCGCCTATTTTGGGAGCCCAAAGTCGAACATTTTCATAAGTTTTAGGACACTTTTTATCTTTTACGATTTTTTTTTGTCTCAGATCGTAGGTCATGAGCCGCGAAAAGGATGACAACCTATTCCATAACATTTCTTTTATCGAATCACATGGCACCTTGGGCAAGACAACTTCACTTCACGTAGAGGCTGGGCCCGCAAACAGAGGGCGTGGGGCTTGTAACCAAGTATCCGTCGCTCTAGTGCCCATAACTTTTAATCCGTAAGGAGTTATACTGCGCACAGCATACCGTTGGAAAGCACTCTGAGAGCTCTACGATGGGGGCAACAAGCCTGACCGGCTGCGCCTATTTTCGGAGCCTAAAATCGACCATTTAAAAAAGTTTCGGTATACTTTTCTTCTTTTGCGCTATTTTTGGGTCTCGGATCGTACGTCGTGAGTCGAGAAAAGGACGACAACCTAATCCATAACTTTTCTATTACCGAATCCCACGGCACCTTGTGCAAGACAACTTCACTTCACGCAGAGGCTGGGCCCGCAAACAGAGGGCGAGGGGCCTTTGATCAGGTATCTGTCGCTATGGTACCCATAACTTTTGATCTTTAAGGAGTTACGCAGCGCACAACATACCTTTGGAAAGCACTCTAAGAGCTCTACGATGGGAGCACCTAGTCTGCTCAGTTGCGCCTATTTTCGGAGCCCAAATTCAAACATTTTCATAAGTTTTAGGACACTTTTCATCTTTTGCACTGTTTTTCCATCTCGGATCGTACGTCGTGAGCCGCGAAAAGGACAACAGCCTAATCCATCACATTTCTATTACCGAATTAAACGGCACCTTGGGCAAGACAATTACACTTCACATAGAGGCTGGGCCCGCAAACAGAGGGCGTGGGGCTTGTGACCAGGTATCCGTTGTTCAGGTGCTCATAACTTTTGATTCGTAAGGAGTTACGCGGCGCACAGCATACCATTGGACAGTTCTTCGAGAGCTCTACAACGGTTGCACCCAGCTTGCTTTGCTACGCCTGTTTTCGGAACCCAAGATTGAACGTTTTTATCAGTTTCGGGACACTTTTCTACTTTTGCAGTATTTTTTCGTCCCAAATCGTACGTCGTGAGCAGCAAAGAGAATGACAACCTAATCCATCACATTTCTATTACCGAATCCCATGGCATCTTGGGCAAGACAACTTCTCTTCACGTAGAGGCTGGGCCCGCAAACAGAGGGTGTGGGGCTCGTTACCAGGTATCCGTCTCTCCGGTGCCCATAACTTTTGATCCGTAAGAAGCTACACGGCGCACAACATAACGTTTGAAAGCTCTACGAGAGCTCTACGACGGGGGAACCAAGCTTGCTTGGTTGTGCCTATTTTCGGAGCCCAAAATTGAACATTTTAATTAGTTTCTGGAAACTTTTCTTCTTTTGTGCTGTTTTTCCGTCCCGGATCGTACGTCGTGAGCCGCGAAAAGGACGAACAACCTAATCCATCACATTTCTATTACCGAATCACACGGCACCTTGGGCAAGACAACTTCACTTCACGTAGAGGCAGGGCCCACAAATAGAGGGCGTAGGGTTTGTGACCAAGTATTCGTCGCTCCGGTGCCCTTAACTTTTGATCTGTAAGGAGTTACCCGGTGCACAGCATACCGTTGGAAAACTCTCTGGGAGCTCTACGAAAGGGGCACCTAGCCTGCTCTGCTGCGCTTGTTCTCGGGGCCCAAAATCGAATATTTTCATAAGTTTTGGGACACTTTTCTTTTTTTACGCTATTTTTCTATCCCGGATCGTACGTCATGAGCTGCGAAAAAGACGACAACCTAATCCATCATATTTTTATTACCGAATCCCACGGCACCTTAGGCAAGACAACTTCACTTCACGTAGAGGCTGGGCCCTCAAACCGAAGGCGTGGGGCTTGTGACCGGGTATCCGTCGCTTCGGTGCCCATAACTTTTGATCCGTATGTAGTTACGCGGCGCACAGCATACCGTTGGTAAGCTCTCCAAGAGCCCAAAATAGAACATTTTCATCAGTTTCGGGACACTTTTCTTCTTTTGCGCTGTTTTTTTATCCCGGATCGTACATAGTGAGGCATGAAAAGGACGACAACGTAATCTATCACATTTCTATTACCGAATCACAAGGCACCTTGGGCAAGACAACTTCACTTCACATAGAGACTGGGCCCGCAAACAGAGGGCTTGGGGCTTGTGACCAAGTATCCGTCGCTCCGGTGTCCATAACTTTTGAACCGTAAGGAGTTACGAGGCGCACAGCATATCGTTGCAAAGTACTCTAAGAGCTCTACGACGGGGGCAGCAAGCCTGCTAGGTTGTGCCTATTTTCGGAGACCAAAATTGAACGTTTTCATAAGTTTCGGGACATTTTTCCTCTTTTGTGCTATTTTTCGGTCCCGGATCGTACGTCATGAGCCGCGAAAAGGACGATAACCTAATCCATCACATTTCTATTACCGAATCTCACGGCACCTTGGGCAAGACAACTTTACTTCACGTAGAGGTTGGGCCTACAAACAGAAGGCGAGGGGCTTGTGACCAATTATCCGTCGCTACGGTGCCTATAACTTTTGATCCGTAAGGAGTTACACAGCGCACAACATACTGTTGGAAAGCTCTCTAAGAGCTCTACGATGGAGGCACCTAGCCTGCTAGGCTGCACTTATTTTTGGAGCCCAAAATCGAACATTTTCATAAGTTTTGGGACACTTTTCATCTTTTACGCTGTTTTTCCGTTCTTGATCGCACGTCATGAGCCGCGAAAAGGAAGACAACCTAATCCATCCCATTTCTATTACCGAATCACATGGTACCTTGGGCAAAACAACTTCACTTCACGTAGGGGCTGGGCCCACAAGCAGAGGGCTTGGGGCTTTTGACTAGGTATCCGTCACCCAGGTGCCTATAACTTTTGATCTGTAAGGAGTTACGCAGCGCATAGCATACCGTTGGAAGGTACTCTGAGAGCTCTACGATGGGGGCCCTTAGCCTTCTCGACTGCGCCTATTTTTGCAGCCCAAAATGGAACGTTTTCATGAGTTTTGGGATACTTTTCTTCTTTTGAGTTATTTTTCCGTCCCGGATCGTACGTCGTGAGCCGCGAAAAGGACGACAACCTAATCCATCACATTTCTATTACCAAATCACACGACACCTTGGGCAAGACAACTTCACTTCACGTAGAGGCTGGGCCAGCAAACAAAGGGTGTGGGGCTTGTGACCAGGTATCCGTCGCTCCGGTGCCCATAACTTTTGATCCGTAAAGGGTTATGCGGCGCACAACATACTGTTGGAAAGCACTCTGAGAGCTCTACGATGGAGGCCCCTAGCCTGCTCGGTTGCGCCTATTTTGGGAGCCCAAAATTGAACATTTACATCAGTTTCGGGACACTTTTCTTCTTTTGCGCTATTTTTCTATCTCGGATCGTACGTCGTGAGCCACAAAAAGGACAATAACCTAATCTATCACATTTTAATTATCGAATCCAACTGCACCATAGGCAAGACAACTTCACTTCACGTACAGGCTGGGCCCGTAAACCGAGGGCGTGGGGCTTGTGACCAGGTATCCGTCGCTCCAATGCCTATAACTTTTGATCCGTAAGGAGTTACGCGGCGCATAGCATACCGTTGGAAGGCACTCTGAGAGCTCTACGATGGGGGCACTTAGCCTGCACGGCTGCGCCTATTTTTGGAGCCCAAAATGGAACATTTTTATTAGTTTCGGGATACTTTTCTTCTTTTGAGCTATTTTTCTATCCCGGATCGTACATCGTGAGTCGCGAAAAGGACAACAACCTAATCCATCACAATTCTATTGCCGAATCACACGACACCTTGGGCAAGACAACTTCACTTCACATAGAGGCAGGGCCCGCAAACAGATGGCGTAAGGCTTGTGACCAGGTATTCGTCGCTCCGGTGCCCATGACTTTTGATCTGTAAGGAGTTACGCGGTGCACAGCATACCGTTGGAAAACTCTCTGGGAGCTCTACGAAGGGGGCACCTAGCCTGCTCGGCTGCGCTTGTTTTTGGGGCCCAAAATCGAATTTTTTCATAAGTTTTGGGAAACTTTTCTTCTTTTACGCTATTTTTCCATCCCAGATCGTACGTCGTAAGCTGCGAAAAGGACGATAACCTAATCCATCATATTTTTATTACCGAATCCCACGGCACCTTAGGCAAGACAAATTCACTTCACGTAGAGGCTGGGCCCTCAAACCGAAGGCGTGTGGCTTGTGACCGGGTATCCGTCGCTTCAGTGCCCATAACTTTTGATCCGTATGGAGTTACGCGGCGCACAGCATACCGTTGGAAAGCTCTCCGAGAGCCCAAAATAGAACATTTTCATCAGTTTCGGGACACTTTTCTTCTTTTGCGCTGTTTTTCCGTCTCGGATCATACGTAGTGAGCCGTGAAAAGGACGACAACGTAATCTATCACATTTCTATTATCGAATCCCAAGGCACCTTGGGCAAGACAACTTCACTTCACGTAAAGGTTGGGCCCGCAAACAGAGAGCTTGGGGCTTGTGACCAGGTATCCGTCGCTCCGGTGTCCATAACTTTTGATATGTAACGGGTTACCAGGCGCACAACATACCGTTAGAAAGCACTCTAAGATCTCTACGACGGAGGCAGCAAGCCTGCTCGGTTGTGCCTATTTTCGGAGCCCACAATTGAACGTTTTCATAAGTTTTGGGACACTTTTCCTCTTTTGCGCTATTTTTCGATCCCAGATCGTATGTCTTGAGCCACGAAAAGGACGATAACCTAATCCATCACATTTCTATTACCGAATCTCACGGCACCTTGGGCAAGACAACTTTACTTCATGTAGAAGCTGGGCCAGCAAACAGAGGGCGAGGGGCTTGTGACCAGGTATCCATCGCTACGGTGCCCATAACTTTTGATCCGTAAGGAGTTACACAGCGCACAACATACCGTTGGAAAGCTCTCTAAGAGCTCTACGATGGGGGCACCTAGCCTGCTAGGCTGCGCCAATTTTCGGAGCCCAAAATCGAACATTTTCATAAGTTTTGGGACACTTTTCATCTTTTACGCTGTTTTTCCGTCCCTGATCGCACGTCATGAGCCGCGAAAAGGACAACAACCTAATCCATCACATTTCTATTACCGAATCACACGACACCTTGGGCAAGACAACTTCTGTGAGGCCTGACCCCGAATAACGTGTCATACCTCAATTTGCGTGCCATAGACCCCTAATTATATGATCGGCCTTGGATTATGTGTCATATCTTGGTTTTCGTGCAACCTTGTCACACGTGCCTTGACCTAGAATAGTATGCCCTAATCCCCGACTGATGTGCGATACCTAGATATACATGCCCTGACCTCGATGTACGTGCATTACCTCGTTTCGTGTGCCCTAACCTTGAACTGCGTACCTTAACCAAGATATAGAGTCGTGCCTTGATTTTCATGCATTGCATTGAATTATGTGCCTTGCATTAGTCTTGAAGTATGTGCATTAGCCTCGTAGTTCGTGTCTACCTCGTAATTCGTGCCCTAGACCTAGGAATCCATGCCACCACGTTAATCAAGAAAGAATCCTACACAAAGCACAAGACAATAAAATAATCCTACACAATCCACTAACCAATATTATATTCCTAATTCAAATTCTCTACAAACTCCACTAACAATAAAATAATACTAAACTATTCCTACATTTTCCACTAACGATTATTCTATTCATAATTCAACTCATCAACAAACATTCCTATATTTTATTCTACCTAGATTCCCTAATTTCCCAACATTCCTATGACAATTCTAATGACACAAATGCATAAAAAATTAGTCCTAGACAATCTATGACATATTATGACACAAATGCATAAAAAATAGCCCCAAAACCCTACCCAATGCACACCATTTTCGACCAAGTGCTCTTTGCCCATGCTAGGAATTTCAAAATGCCTCTTGAAGACATAAAAATCAGAATTTCTAAGCTCAAGGCTGAACTCATGCATCAACTTTTGCAAAAAGCCTCATTTTTCTTTCATTTCTCTCATTCTCCTCACATTTCTCTCTCTCCCTCTCATTCTTCTCTCTCCATCTCGGTTTTGGGCAGCGTTTCTTCATCCCTTAGCTCATCTTCATCATCCTATGGTGCATCAAGACAAACAACAAGCAAAGAAACTCACCCAAGCAAGCTAGGATGCAAGAAACACACATGCAAGCATTTAGAGTCACCATTTTCGGCCTTGGTGAGTTTCCTAGCTTCCATTTATTTTCTTCTTGTTCTAACCACATACATGTACTAAGAACTTGGCCACTAAGCTAGGAAAAATAGAGAGAAATCGGGTGGAGTCTTGGCTAAGCAAGGAAGAAGAAGAAATTTGTGCTTCAACAGGTTTTTGTGCATCTTTTGGGTTGATTGCTAAGGTGAGGGCTAAAACCTTTTGAAATTCCTTCAAAAATTCACATGCATGCTCATAAATGTATGTCTTTGCTTCTGTACTTGAGTTATGTGTTCGTTCATGAGCTTAAACAACCATGCATGGCAAGATCTTGGCTTGAAAGTGGTGATAGGTGAAGTCGGATTGTTGACAGCTCTCTGACCAGTCTGTTTCGAGGTAAGTTTAGCTAGGAAAATGATGTTGAAAATGCTTGAAAATTGGTAGGTGACTATTTTGGACAGTTTTGAACACTTTTCGCAGAAATAGGCCGAAGCTAAGTTTGACTCTAAGGTCCTCAAAATGGAAAATCTTTAAAATATGTCCAAATCTGGAAATCTGGAAAAATGAAGCAGGTTTTGGCAGATGCACTGACCTTTTAAAACGAACCATATTTGACTCAGTAAATGATGACCAAAATGTATGAAATTTGGTGTGCTGATATATTTTTCAGTTCTGGACATTTTTGTCAGAAATGGACTAAGGCTAAATCGGACCCTAAGGACCTCAAAAATGTCAATTATCGAAATGTGTGCAAATCTGGACAGTTTTGTGCTATCTCACTGCTTCGGCTATATCTAATGATCCCGAACTCCAATTGATGCAAGGTTAGTTTTTGATTTTAGTTAACTTATTAAGATTTAATTTGACATATTATTCAAGGGATTTGGAGATTGTTTGATTATCCTATTGATTGTGAGAAAACAGCCTATTGCAGTAAGGGTTTCACTTAGTTATATGCTTGGAAAATTGTTGTAACCTCTCTTGTGGTACTAATTGCTTGGAATTGTGGTGTTGGGATGTTGTGTGGACTATTTTGAGTACTTGAAGATGTTTGAATTGAATGATGCATGACTTGAGAATGATTTTGAGTTGACTTAGGGTTTAATCACACGGTTAAGCATGAAATGTAAACCCTAATGACTAGGTAGTCTTATTAAGTGTTGATCATTTGGATATTTTGTGGAATTATATGTTTAGTAGGCTGCCCGTAGTTGCCCTTATAAGCTTAAATGTAACTTTGATCATTGCATGTTGGCAAATAAGCTTTTCTTGCACCCGAACCCATGTTGAATAATCTTATCACTTGATCACGTGGGCTTCGTAGTGAGTTATATAGCCTGTTTTACGTGTGTTACATGGCTGCCCATTTAATTTGCATATAACTCTATATGCCTTTCAAGTGAAATTACTTGCCTTATCGTGCCTCGTTTGATTACTTGACAACGTACGATCTTATAACTGCTCGGAGGCGACCTACTTTGTTGTCCTCCTAATGTGATATGTTAAATGTTATCAATGTGCATTGCATATGAGGTTGCAACCTTTCAGTGTGGCATGGTAGTGTTTCACGCACGCCGAGCGGCATCGGGCTTGCCAGTGTTACCGTGACTACCATGGTCCAATTCCCTCTCTCGCTTGGCATTTCACCCTTGGAGAGTTGGGTCGTAGGATTTCGGGGTACATCCGGAGTACACCCACCTGGCGTGTTTTGGGGTTATTTGAAATCGGCCGCAACTTCTGATTCTGAAACTGATCTGAGAGCAAAAGCTCACTGTATCCTTTTTACTATGTGTATAAGTACTCTCGCTTGGTTCCTAGAGAACCTCGGAGAGAAAAGACTGGTATCTCTGTTTCTGTACCTGTATTATTGTTATATTCATGCTTGCAAAAGGATTTCATTAGTTGAACCAGAAAATGAGTTTCAAAACCTATTTCTCGTTCCCCCTCGCTGAGTTCATAAGGACTCACCCTCTTTTATCATCTCAGGTGAAGAAGATCCAGAACAGGTACCCGAGGACGGTGTGCCTAACGATGAATTCTTGGAGTGATTGCCTGTTTGTGTGCTTTGCGTGATTATGGCTACTTGTGAACTTTATGCTACTTGAAGACTATTTCCTTTTATGTTGCTCGATGTTGTAATGTAAAGACCCCCGTTGTAATTTGGGGTCTAATTTTGGTTTGTACTGATATTGCTAGACAGAACTAGACACTACTGATCGTTTTGCTATTATTACCGCTAGTACCTATCATAGGTTATGACATATTAGCTAAGGACTAAGTAAATGAACCTATCCAATCTTAAACATGTACTTTTGTAACGAGGATAAACAAACAAACGAGACATAGTATCATGCTAGGTTATAAATCAAACGAGACATCGAGATAACCAATAGGCATTTCAATTGATGTTAAATAGTAATCCTAGTTGGAAATGAAACTTGAGATTAGAAAAATTTGAGGCGTTTAGATAATTAGGCCAAACCAAAGAGTCCAATTACAGCCGTTATGCTGCCGGTTTTTCGAAAAACTTTGGAGTTTAGACTAAAACGATAAGTGTTAAATCTTCATAAACGGTTAAGTATGTGACTTGTCCTGAACGTTTAGATCACACCCTAGTCTAACCATATAGGCCGGGTTGGGGCGTGACAACTTCACTTCACGTAGGGGCTAGGCCCGCAAAACAGAGGGCGTGGGGCTTGTGACCAGGTATCCGTCGCTCCGGTGCCTATAACTTTTGATCCGTAAGGAGTTACGGGGTGCATAGTGTACCGTTGGAAGGCACTCTGAGAGCTCTACGATGGGGGTACTTAGCCTGCTCGGTTGCGCCTATTTTTTGAGCCCAAAATGGAACGTTTTCATTAGTTTCGGGATACTTTTCTTCTTTTGAGCTGTTTTTTCATCCCGGATCATACATCGTGAGCCGCGAAAAGGACGACAACCTAATCCATCACATTTCTATTACCGAATCACATGACACCTTGGGCAAGACAACTTCACTTCACGTAGAGGCTGGGCCAGCAAACAGAGGGTGTGGGGCTTGTGACCAGGTATCCGTCGCTTCGGTGCCCATAACTTTTGATCCGTAAGGAGTTACGCGGCGCACAGCATACCGTTGGAAAGCACTCTGAGAGCTCTACGATGGGGGCCCCTAGCTTGCTCGGTTGCGCCTATTTTTGGAGTCCAAAATCGAACGTTTTCATCAGTTTTGGGACACTTTTTTTCTTTTGCATTGTTTTTTCGTCCCGGATCGTACGTCGTGAGCCGCGAAAAGGACGATAACTTAATCTATCACATTTCAATTATCGAATCCCACGGAACCATGGGTAAGACAACTTCACTTCACGTAGAGGCTGGGCCCGCAAACCGAGGGCGTGGGGCTTGTGACCAGGTATCCGTCGCTCCGGTGCCTATAACTTTTGATCCGTAAGGAGTTATGCGGCGCACAACATACCGTTGAAACCTCTCCGAGAGCTCTAAGATGGGGGCACCAAACCTACGACCCAACTTTCCAAGGAAGTCTAGCCCCCAAGCGAGAGAGGGAATTGGACAATAGTAGTCACGGTTGCACCGGTAAACCCGATGCTGCCCGGTGTGCGTGAACGCTACCACGCCAGAATGAAAGGTTGCAACCTTATATGCAATGCACATTTATGACATTTAATATATCACATTAGGAGGACAACAAAGTAGGTTACCTCCGGACAGTGATAAGATTGCACATTGACAAGTAAACAAGCGAGGCACGATAAGACAAGTAATTTCACTTGAAAGGCATATAGAGTTATATGAACATTAAACGGGCAACCATGTAACGCACGTAAATCAAGTCATAAATGTGCATTGGTTATCTCGAAGTCTCGTTGATTAATAACCTAGTATGATACTATGTCTCGTCTGTTTGTTAATCCTCGTTACAAAAGTAACTGTTGATCTTAGCCCTCACCTTAGCAAAACAACAAGAAGATGCACAAAACTTTGATGAAGCACAAATTTGGTCTTCTTCCTTGCTTAGCCGAGACACCACCCGATTTCTCTCTATTTTTCCTTGCTTAGTGACCAAGTTCTTAGTAGGTGCATGTGGTTAGAACAAGAAGAAAAGAAATGGAAGCTAGCAAACTCACCTAGGCCGAAATGGAGACTCAAAGAGCTTGCATGTGTGATTCTTGCAACTTAGCTAGCTTGGTCGAGTTTCTTAGCTTGTTGCTCGTCTTGATGCACCATAGAATGATGAAGATAAGCTATGGAATGATGAAACTCAGCCAAGGCTGAGAGAGAGAGAAGAATGAGAGGGAGAGAGATAAATGTGAGGAGAATGAGAGAAATGAAAGAAAATGATAGCTTTTGCAAATGTTGATGCATATGTTCGGCCTTGGGCATTGCAATTCAGGTTTTTATGTATTCAAGAAGCATTTTGAAATTCCTAGCATGGGCAAGGAGCATTTGGTCGAGATTTGAAGGCTTTGGGTGGAGTTTTTGAGCTAAATTTTTTATGCAATGTGTCATAGAATTGTCATAGATTGTCTAGGATTTAAATTGAATTAAGCAAGCAAGCACAAAAGCCCATATGGTGGTTGGCCAAGGCATATAAAATCTGATTTTTTTGTCATCTATTGGAGTATTATTTAATTGTGTTGAAAGTGCAAAAGAATAGGGAATAAAGAATAAGGAATGTCTAGCTTTTTGTGAGATTTTGTCTTCTAGTGGGTTGAATTAGTAATTTAATATTAGTTAGTGGAATTTGTAAGATTAATTAATGATCTAGTGCTTCGTGTAAGATGCTTTCTTGATTAGCGTGAGGGCACGCTTTCCTAGTTCTAGGGCACGTACTACAAGGTAGGGCACGAACTACAAGACGAACGCACGTTTTTCAAGTAAATGCACGCAACCCTAAATGAATGTACGTAATTCAATGCAAGGCACACAAAACGAAACACAATTCTTAAATCTAGGTCAAGGCACGCAAATCTAGATTAGGGCACACGAAACGAGGTATCGCACGCAAACCGAGGTCGGGCCTCACAGCTGTGCCTATCTTCAGAGCCCAAAATTGAACGTTTTCATCAGTTTTGGGACACTTTTCTTCTTTTGTGCTGTTTTTCCGTCCCGGATCGTACGTCGTGAGCTATGAAAAGGACGACAACCTAATCCATCACATTTTTATTACCGAATCCCACGACACCTTGGGCAAGACAACTTCACTTCACGTAGAGGCTGGGCCCTCAAACCGAGGGCATGGGGCTTGCGACCAGGTATCCGTCGCTTCGGTGCCCATAACTTTTGATCCGTAAGGAGTTACGCGGCGCACAACATACTGTTAGAAAACCCTCCGAGAGCTCTACGACGAAGGCACCAAGTTTGCTTGGCTGCACCTATTTTCGGAGCCCAAAATCGAACATTTTCATCAGTTTCGGGACACTTTTCATCTTTTGCGCTATTTTTTCATCCCGGATCGTACTTCCTGAGTCGTGAAAAGGACGACAACCTATTCTATCACATTTCTATTACCGATTCCCACGGCAGCTTGGGCAAGACAACTTCACTTCACATAGAGGTGGGGCCCACAAACAGAGGGCGTGGGGCTTGTAACCAGGTTTCCGTCGGCCCGGTGCCCATAACTTTTGATTCGTAAGGAGTTACACGGCGCATAGCATACCGTTGGAAAGCACTCTGAGAGCTCTACGACGGGGGCACCAAGCCTGCTCGGCTGCGCCTATTTTTGGAGTCCAAAATCGAACGTTTTCATCAGTTTCGGGACACGTTTCTTCTTTTACGCTATTTTTCCATCCCGGATCGTACGTCGTGAGCCGCGAAAAGAACGACAACCTAATCCATCACATTTCTATTACCGAATCACATGGTACCTTGGGCAAGACAACTTCACTTCATGTAGAGGCTGGGCCCGCAAACAGAGGGCGTGGGGCTTGTGACTAGGTATCCGTCGCTCCAATGCCCATAACTTTTGATCCGTACGGAGTTACGCGGCACACAGCATTCCGTTGGAAAGTACTCTAAGAGCTCTACGATGAAGGCACCAAGCCTGCTCAGTTGCACCTATTTTCGGAGCCAAAAATTGAACATTTTCGTAAGTTTTAGGACACTTTACTTCTTTCACGCTATTTTTTCGTCCCGAATCGTACGTCGTGAGCCGCGAAAAGGATGACAACCTAATCCATCACATTTCTATTACCTAATGACATGGCACCTTAGGCAAGACAACTTCACTTCACGTAGAGGCTGGGCCCGCAAACAGAGGGCGTGGGGCTTGTGACCAGGTATCCGTCGCTCCAATGCCCATAACTTTTGATCCGTAAGGAGTTACGCGGCGCACAGCATACCGTTGGAAATCACTCTGGGAGCTTTACGATAAGAGCACCTAGCCTGCTCGGTTGCACCTGTTTTCGAAGCCCAAAATTGAACATTTTCATAAGTTTTGGGACACTTTTCTTCTTTTGTGTTATTTTTTCGTACCGGATCGTACGTTGTGAGCCGAGAAAAGGACGACAACCTAATCCATCATATTTATATTACCGAATCCCACGGCACCTTGGGCAAGACAACTTCACTTCACGTAGAGGCTGGGCCAGCCCCGCAAACAGAGGGCGAGGGGCTTGTGACCAGGTATCCGTCGCTCTGGTGCCTATAACTTTTGATCCGTAAGGAGTTACGCGGCGCACAGTATACCGTTGAAAGCTCTCCGAGAGCTGTAAGATGGGGGCACCAAGCCTGCAAGGCTGCGCCTATTTTCGGAGCCCAAAATCGAATGTTTCAATCAGTTTTGGGACATTTTTCTTCTTTTTCGCAGTTTTTCTTTCCCGGATCGGACGTCGTGAGCCGCGAAAAGGACGACAACCTAATCCATCACATTTCTATTACCGAATCCCATGGCACCTTGGGCAAGACAAATTCACTTCGCGTAGAGGCTGTGGCGACAAACAAAGGGCGTAGGGCTTGTGACCAGGTATCCGTCGCTCCGGTGCCCATAACTTTTGATCTGTAAGGACTTATGCGGCGCACAGCATACTGTTGGAAAGCTCTCCGAGAGCACTATGACAGTAGCAGCAACCTTCTCGGCTGCGCCTGTCTTCAGAGCCCAAAATTGAACGTTTTCATCAGTTTTGGGACACTTTTATTCTTTTGTGTTGTTTTTCTGTCTCGGATCGTACGTCGTGAGCCGCGAAAAGGACGACAACCTTATCCATCACATTTTTATTACCAAATCCCACGGCACCTTGGGCAAGACAACTTCACTTCACGTAGAGGCTGGGCCCGCAAACAGAGGGCGAGGAGCTTGTGACTACGTATCCGTCGCTACGATGCCCATAACTTTTGATCCGTAAGGATTTACGCGGCGCACAACATACCGTTGGGAAGCCCTCCGAGAGCTCTACAACAGGGGCACCAAGTTTGCTTGGTTGCACCTATTTTCGGAGCCCAAAATTGAACATTTTCATTAGTTTCGAGACACTTTTCTTCTTTTGCGCTATTTTTTCGTCCCAGATCGTACGTCGTGACTCGTGAAAAGGACGACAACCTATTCTATCTCATTTCTATTACCGAATCCCACGGCACCTTGGGCAAGACAACATCACTTCATGTAGAGGCGGGGCCCACAAACAGAGGGCGTGGGGCTTGTGACTAGGTATCTGTCGGCCGGTGCCCATAACTTTTGATCCGTAAAGAGTTACATGACGCACAACATACCGTTAGAAAGCACTCTGAGAGCTCTACGACGGGGGCACCAAGCCTGCTCGAATGCGTCTATTTTTGGAGCCCAAAATCGAACGTTTTCATCAGTTTCGAGACATTTTTTTTCTTTTACGCTATTTTTTCATCCCGGATTGTACGTCGTGAGCCGCGAAAAGAACGACAACCTAATCCATCACATTTCTATTACCGAATCACATGGCACCTTGGGCAAGACAACTTCACTTCACGAAGAGGCTGGGCCCGCAAACAGAGGGTGTGGGGCTTGTGTTCAGGTATCTATCGCTCTGGTGCCTATAACTTTTCATCCGTAAGGTGTTATACGGCGCACAACTTACCGGTGGAAAGCACTCTGAGAGCTCTACGATGGAGCATTAAGCGTGCTCGGTTGCGCCTATTTTTAAAGCCCAAAATCGAACGTTTTCATCAGTTCCGGGACACTATTCTTCTTTTACGCTATTTTTCCATCCTGGATCGTACGACGTGAGCCGCGAAAAGGACGACAACCTAATCCATCACATTTCTATTACCGAATCACATGGCACCTTGGGCGAGATAACTTTACTTCAGGTAGAGGCTAGGCCCGCAAACAGAGGGTGTGGGGCTTGTGACTAGGTATCCGTCGCTCTGGTGCCCATAACTTTTGATCTGTAAAGAGTTACGCAGCGCACAACATACCGTTGGAAAGCACTCTGAGAGCTCTACGATGGGGGCACCTAGCCTGCTCCGTTGCACTTGTTTTCGAAGCCCAAAATTGAACATTTTCATAAGTTTTAGGACACTTTTCTTCTTTTGTGCTGTTTTTCCGTCCCGGATCATATGTCGTGAGCCACGAAAAGGACGACAATCTAATTCATCACATTTCTATTATCGAATCTCATGGCACCTTTGGCAAGACAACTTCACTTCACGTAGAGGCTGGGCCCACAAACAGAGGGCGTGGGGCTTGTGACCAGGTATCCATTGCCCCGGTGCCCATAACTTTTGATCCGTAAGGAGTTACGCGGCGCACAGCATACCGTTGAAAAGCACTATGAGAGCTCTACGATGGGGGCACCTAGCCTGCTCAGTTACGCCTATTTTTGGAGCCCAAATTCAAACATTTTCATAAGTTTTAGGACACTTTTTATTTTTTACGCTGTTTTTTCGTCCCGTATCGTAAGTCATGAGCTGCGAAAAGGACGACAACCTATTCCATCGCATTTCTATTATCGAATCACACGGTACCTTGGGCAAGACAACTTCACTTCACGTAGAGGCTGGGCCCGCAAACAGAGGGCGTGGGGCTTGTGACCAGGTATCCGTCGCTCCGTTGCCTATAACTTTTGATCCGTAAGGAGTTACACGGAGCACAACATACCGTTGGAAAGCACTCTGAGAGCTCTACGTCGAGGGCAGCAAGCCTGATCGACTGCGCCTATTTTCAGAGCCCAAAATCGAACGTTTTCATAAGTTTCGGGATACTTTTCTTCTTTTGTGCTGTTTTTGGGTCTCGGATCGTACGCCGTGAGCCGCGAAAATGATGACAACCTAATCCATAACATTTCTATTTCTGAATCCCACGGCACCTTGGGCAAGACAACTTCACTTCACGTAGAGGCTAGGCCCGCAAACAGAGGGCGTGGGGCTTGTGATTAGGTATCCGTCGCTACGGTGCCCATAACTTTTGATCTTTAAGGAGTTATGCGACGCACAGCATACCTTTGGAAAGCACTCTGAGAGCTCTACGATGGGGGCACCTAGTCTGCTCAGTTGCACCTGTTTTCGGATCCCAAAATCAAAAAAAATTTATAAGTTTTAGGACACTTTTCTTCTTTTGTGCTATTTTTCCGTCCTGAATCGTACGTCGTGAGTTCCGAAAAGGACGACAACCTAATCCATCACATTTCTATTGCCGAATCTCATGGCACCTTGGGCAAGACAACTTCACTTCACGTAGAGGCTGCGCCCACAAATAGAGGGCGTGGGGCTTGTGACATGGTATCTGTCGCCCCGGTGCCCATTACTTTTGATCCGTAAGGAGTTACGCAGCGCACAATATACCGTTGGAAATCACTCTGAGAGCTCTACGATGGGGGCACCTAGCCTGCTCGGTTGCGCCTATTTTCGGAGCTAAAATTCGAATCATTTTCTTAAGTTTTAGGACACTTTTTATCTTTTACGCTGTTTTTTCGTCCCGGATCGTAAGTAATGAGCCGCAAAAAGGACGCCAACCTATTCCATCACATTTCTATTATCGAATCACATGGCACCTTGGGCAAGACAACTTCACTTCACGTAGAGGCTGGGCCCGCAAACAAAGGGCGTAGGGCTTGTGACCAGGTATCCGTCGCTCCGGTGCCCATAACTTTTGATCCGTAAGGAGTTATACGGCGCACAACATACAGTTGGAAAACACTCTAAGAGCTCTACGACGGGGGCAGCAAGCCGGACCGGTTGCGCCTATTTTCGGAGCCCAAAATTGAACGTTTTCATAAGTTTCGGGATACTTTTCTTCTTTTGCACTATTTTTCGGTCTCTGATCGTACGTCGTGAGCCGCGAAAAGGACGACAACCTAATCCATAACATTTCTATTACCGAATCCCACGACACCTTGGGCAAGACAACTCCACTTCACGTAGAGGCTGGGCCCGCAAACAGAGGGCGAGGGGCGTGTGATCAGGTATCCATCGCTGCGGTGCCCATAACTTTTGATCTTTAAGAAGTTACGCGGCGCACAGCATACCTTTGGAAGGCACTATGAGAGCTCTACAATAGGGGTACCTAGTCTGCTCAGTTGCGCCTGTTTTTGGAGCCCAAATTTGAACATTTTCATAAGTTTTAGGACAATTTTCTTCATTTGCTTTGTTTTTCCATCTTGGATCATACGTTGTGATCCGCGAAAAGGACAACAACCTAATCCATCACATTTCTATTACCGAATTACACGGAACCTTGGGCAAGACAACTTCACTTCACATGGAGGCTGGGCCCACAAACATATGGCGTGGGGCTTGTGACCAGGTATTCGTTGTTTAGGTGCTCATAACTTTTGATCCGTAAGGAGTTACGCGGCACACAGCATACCGTTGGACAGCTCTCCGAGAGCTCTACAATAGGGGTACCCAACTTGCTTGGCTGCGCCAGTTTTCGGAGCCCAAGATTGAACGTTTTCATCAGTTTCGGGATATTTTTCTTCTTTTACGGTATTTTTTCATCCCGGATCGTATGTCGTGAGCCGCGAAGAAGATGATAACCTAATCCATCACATTTCTGTTACCGAATCCCATGGCTCCTTGGGCAAGACAACTTCTCTTCACATAGAGGCTGGGCCCGCAAACAGGGGGCGTGGGGCTTGTTACCAGGTATCCGTCTCTCCGGTGCCCATAACTTTTGATCCGTAAGGAGTTACGCGGCGCACAACATACCGTTGGAAAGCTCTACGAGAGCTCTACGACGGGCGATCCAAGCGTGCTTGGATGCGCCTATTTTCAGAGGCCAAAATCGAACATTTTAATTAGTTTCTGGAAACTTTTCTTCTTTTGTGCTATTTTTTTGACCCGGATCGTACGTCGTGAGCCTCGAAAAGGACGACAAACTAATCCACCACATTTTTATTACCGAATCACACGATATCTTGGGCAAGACAACTTCACTTCATGTATAGGCAGGGCCCGCAAACAGAGGGCGTAGGGCTTGTGACCAGGTATCCGTCGCTCCTGTGCCTATAACTTTTGATCCGTAAGGAGTTGCGCAGTGCATAGCATACCGTTGGAAAACTCTCTGGGAGCTCTATGAATGGGGCACCTAGCCTGCTTGGCTGCGCCTATTTTCGGGGCCCAAAATAGAACATTTTCATCAGTTTTGAGACACTTTTCTTCCTTTGCGCTGTTTTTTCTTCCCGGATTGTACGTCGTGAGCCGTGAAAAGGACGACAACGTAATCTATCAAATTGCTATTACCGAATCCCACGGCACCTTGGGCAAGACAACTTCACTTCACGTAGAGGCTGGACCCGCAAACAGAGGGCTTGGGGTTTGTGACCAAGTATCCGTCGCTCCGGTGCCCATTACTTTTGTTCCGTAAGGAGTTACCTGGCGCGCTACATACCGTTGGAAAGCACTCTAAGAGCTCTACGACGGGGGCAGCAAGCCTGCTCAGCTGTGCTTATTTTCGGAGCCCAAAATTGAACGTTTTCATAAGTTTCGGGATACTTTTCCTCTTTTGCGCTGTATTTCAATCCCGGATCGTACGTCGTGAGCCGCGAAAAGGACGATAACCTAATCCATCACATTTCTATTACCAAATTCCACGGCACCTTGGGCAAGACAACTTTACTTCACGTAGAGGCTGGGCCCGCAAACAGAGGGCGAGGGGCTTGTGACCTGGTATCCGTCGCTGCGGTGCCCATAACTTTTGATCCGTAAGGAGTTACACAGCGCACAACATACCGTTGGAAAGCTCTCTAAGTGCTCTACGATGGGGGCACCTAGCCTGCTAGGTTACGCCTATTTTTGGCGCCCAAAATAGAACATTTTCATAAGTTTTGGGACACTTTTCTTCTTTTACGCTGTTTTTCCGTCCCGGATCGTACGTCGTGAGCCACGAAAAGGACGACAGCCTAATCTATCACATTTCTATAACCGAATCACGTGGCACCTTGGGCAAGACAACTTCACTTCACGTAGTGGCTGGGCCCGCAAACAGAGGGCGTGGGGCTTGTGACCAGGTATCCGTCGCTCCGGTGCCTATAACTTTTGATCCGTAAGGAGTTACGCCACGCATAGCATACCGTTGGAAAGCACTCTGAGAGCTCTACGATGAGGGCACCTTGCCTGCTCGGCTGCGCCTATTTTTGGAGCCCTAAATCGAACGTTTTAATTAGTTTCGGGATACTTTTCTTCTTTTGAACTGTTTTTCCTCCCGGATCGTACGTCGTGAGCCGCAAAAAGGACGACAACCTAATCCATCACATATCTATTACCGAATCACAAGACAACTTCACTTCACGTAGAGGCTGGGCCGGCAAACAGAGGGTGTGGGACTTGTAACCAGGTATCGGTCGCTCTGGTGCCCATAACTTTTAATCCGTAAGAAGTTACGCGGCGCACAACATATCGTTGGAAAGCACTCTGTGACCTCTACTATGGGGGCACATATCCGGCTCGGCTGCGCCTATTTTCAGAGCCCAAAATCTAACGTTTTCATCTGTTTTGAGACACTTTTCTTCTTTTGCGCTATTTTTCTGTCCCGGATCGTACGTCGTGAGCCGTGAAAAGGACGACAACCTAATCCCTCACATATCGATTACTGAATCCCATGGCACCTTGGGCAAGACAACTTCACTTCACGTAGAGGCTGGGCCCGCAAATAGAGGGCGTGGGGCTTGTGACCAGGTATCCGTCGCTCCGGTGCCCATAACTTTTGATCTGTAAGGAGTTACGCGGCGCACAGCATACCGTTGGAAAGCACTCTGAGAGCTCTATGATGGGGGCACCAATCGTGCTCAGTTGCGCCAATTTTTAAAGCCCAAAATCGAACATTTTTGTAAGTTTTCGGACACTTTTCTTCTTTTACGCTATATTTTCGTCCCGAATCGTACGTCGTGAGTCGCGAAAAGGACAACAACAAGATCCATTACATTTCTGTTACCGAATTACACGGCACCTCGGGCAAGACAACTTCACTTCACATAGAGGCTGGGCCCACAAACAGAGGTCGTGGGGCTTGTGACCAGGTATTCGTTGCTCCGGTGCTCATAACTTTTGATCCGTAAGTAGTTACGCAGCGCACAACATACCGTTGGACAGCTCTCCGAGAGCTCTACAACAGGGGCACCCAGCTTCCTTGGCTGCGCCTATTTTCGGAGCCCAAAATGGAAAGTTTTCATCAGTTTCGGGACAATTTTCTTCTTTTGCAGAATTTTTCCGTCCCGGATCGTACGTCGTGAGCCTCGAAAAGGATGACAACCTAATCTATCACATTTCCGTTACTGAATCCCATGGCACCTTGGGCAAGACAACTTCACTTCACGTAGAGGCTGGGCCCGCAAACAGAGGGCGTGGGGCTTGTGACCAGGTATCTGTCACTCCGGTGCCCATAACTTTTGATCCGTAAGGAGTTACCCGGCGCACAACATACCGTTGGAAAGCTGTTTGAGAGCTCTACGACGAAGACACCAAGCCTGCTCGACTGCGTCTATTTTCAAAGCCCAAAATCCAACGTTTTCATCAATTTCGGGACACTTTTCTTTTTTTTTGCGCTGTTTTTCGTAGCGGATCGTACGTCGTGAGCCGCAAAAAGGACGATAACCTAATCCATCACATTTCTATTACCGAATCACACGGCACCTTGGGCAAGACAACTTCACTTCACGTAGAGGCAGGGCCCGCAAACAGAGGGCATGGGGCTTGTGACCAGGTATCCGTCGCTCCGGTGCCCATAACTTTTGATCCGTAAGGAGTTACGCGGCGTACAGTATACCGTTGGAAAGTTGTCTGGGAGATTTACGACGGGGGCACCTTGCCTGCTCGGCTGCGCCTGTTTTCAGAGCCCAAAATCGAATATTTTCATAAGTTTTGAGACCATTTTATTCTTTTACGCTATTTTTTCATCACGGATCGTACGTCGTGAGCCGCGAAAAGGACGACAACCTAATACATCATATTTTTATTACCGAATGCTACAGCACCTTGGGCAAGACAACTTCACTTCACGTAGAGGCTGGGCCCTCAAACCGAATGCGTGGGGCTTGTGACCAGGTATCCGTCGCTCCGGTGCCCATAACTTTTGATCTATAAGGAGTTACGCGGCGCACAGCATATCGTTGGAAAGCACTCAGAGAGCTCTACGACGGGGACACCAAGCTTTCTTGGTGGCACCTATTTTCAGAGCCCAAAATCAAACATTTTCATTAGTTTCGGGACACATTTCTTCTTTTGTGTTTTTTTTTCGTCCTGGATCGTACGTCGTGAGCCGTGAAAAGGACTACAACCTAATCTATCAAATTTCTATTACCGAATCCCACAACACCTTGGGCAAGACAACTTCACTTCACGTAGAGGCTGGGCCCGCAAACAGAGGGCATGGGGCTTGTGACTAGGTATCCGTCGCTCCGGTCCCTATAACTTTTGATTTGTAACGAGTTTCCTACCGCACAGCATACCATTGGAAAGCACTCTAAGAGCTCTACGATGTAGGCAGCAAGCATGATCGGCTGTGCCTATTTTCAAATCCCAAAATTGAACATTTTCAAAAGTTTCGGGACACTTTTCCTCTTTTGCGCTATTTTTCAGTCCCGGGTCGTCCGTCGTGAGCCGCGAAAAGGACGACAACCTAATCCATCAGATTTCTATTACCGAATCCCACGGCACCTAGGGCAAGGCAACTTTACTTCACGTAGAGGTTGGGCCTGCAAACAGAGGGCGAGGGGCTTGTAACCAGGTATCCGTTGCTACAGTGCCCATAACTTTTGATCCGTAAGGAGTTAAGTGGCGCACAACATACCGTTGGAAAGCTCTCTAAGAGCTCTACGATGGGCGCACCTAGCCTGCTAGGCTGCGCCTATTTTTAGAGTCCAAAATCGAACATTTTCATAAGTTTTGGGACACTTTTCTTCTTTTACGCTGTTTTTCTGTCCCGGATCGTACGTGGTGAGCTGCAAAAAGGACAACAACCTAATCCATCACATTTCTATTACCGAATCACACGGCACCTTGGGCAAGACAACTTCACTTCACGTAGAGGATGGGCCCGCAAACAGAGGGCTTAGGGCTTGTGACCAGGTATCCGTCACTCCGGTGCCCATAACTTTTGATCCGTAAGGAGTTACGTGGCGTACAGCATACCGTTAGAAAGCACTCTGAGAGCTCTACGATGGGTGCACCTAGCCTGCTCCGTGGTGCTTGTTTTTGGAGCCCAAAATAGAACATTTTCATAAGTTTTGTTATACTTTTCTTTTTTTGCACGATTTTTCTGTGAGGCCCGACCCCGAATAACGTGTGTTACCTAATTTTGCATGCCTTAGACCCAAAACTGTATGACCAACCTTGGATTACATGTCCTATCTTGGTTTTCGTGCATACCTCGTCATACATGCCTTGACCTAGAATTATGTGCCCTAATCCTCGACTTACGTGCCCCAACTTTGATTTACGTGTGATACCTCATTTCGTGTGCCCTAATCTAGATTTGCGTGCCTTGACCTAGGTTTAAGAATTGTGTTCATTTTGTGTGCCATGCATTGAATTACGTGCATTCATTTAGGGTTGCGTGCATTTACCTCGAAAACGTGCATTCGTCTTGTAGTTCGTGTCCAACCTCGTAGTGCGTGACCTAGACCTAGGAAAGTGCATTCTCACGCTAATCAAGAAAGCATCTTACACAAAGCACTAGACTATTAAACAATCCTACAAAATCCACTATCAATATTATAATCCTAATTCAACTCACTAGAAGACAAAAATTCACTAAACACTAAACATTCTCCATTCTTTATTCCTTATTCTTTTTGCACTTTCAAGACACAATTAAAATAATACTCCAATAGATGACAAAAATTCAGAATTTTTATAGCCTTGGCCGACCAACTAGGTAGTATTTGTGCATGTGTGCTCAATTCAAATTGATCCTAGACAAACTATGACAAGAACACTTAACAATGCATACAAAATTGCTCAAACTTCCTCAAAATTCCACCTTGCTCGACCAAAACAACCCATGCCCATGCTAGCAATTTTAAATTTCATCTTGAAGACACAAAAGGCTGAATTTTTATGCCCAAGGCCGACCACTTGCTTCAAAAATTTGCAAAGCCATCATTTTTTTGTCATTTCTTCTTTCTTCCTCAACCTTCTCTTTCTCCCTCTCATTCTTCTCTCTCTCTCTCTCGGCCTTGGTTGAGTTCTCACCTCCCATAGCTCATCTTCTTCACACTTTGGTCAATCAAGACAAGCAACAAGCAAGAGGCTCGACCAAACTAGCTAGGACGTGAAAATTACTCATGCATGCTCCTTGAGTCTTCATTTCGGCCCTAGGTAAGTTATTGGCTTCCATTTCTTTTCTTCTTGTTCTAACCTCATGCATGTACTAAGAGCTTGGTCACTAAGCTAGTAAAAATAGAGAAACTCTAGTTGGAACCTCGGCTAGGCAAAGCAGAGGAAGAAAGGTTTGCTTCAACAAGTTTTTGTGCATCCTCTTGGTTGATTGCTAAGGTGAGGGCTAAAACCTTTTGAAAATCCTTCAAAAATCCACATGCATGCTCATAAAAGTATGTCTTTGCTTCTGTACTTGAGTTATATGTTCGTTCATAAGCTTTTGCAACCATGCATGGCAAGATCTTGGCTTGAAAGTGATGATAGGTGAAGTCGGATTGTTGACAGCTCTTTGACCAGTTTGTTTTGAGGTAAGTTTAGCTAGGCAAATGATGTTGAAAATGCATGAAAATTCGTAGGTGAATTGTTTTGCCAGTTTTGAACATTGTTTACAGAAATAGGCCAAAGATAATTTCGACTCTAAGGTCCTCAAAATGGAAAATATTTAAAATATGTCCAAATCTGGAAATCTGGAAAAATGAAGTAGGTTTTGGCAGATGCACTGACCTTGTAGAACGAACTAGATTTGACTTTGTAAATGATATCCAAAATGCATGAAATTTGGTGTGCTGCTAGAATTTTCAGTTCTGGACATTTTTTTTCAGAAATGGACTAAAGATAAATCTGACCCTAAGGACCTCAAAAATGTCAATTATCAAAATGTGTGCAAATCTGGATAGTTTTGTGCTATCCCACTGTTTATAACTAATGATCTCGAACTCCAAATGATGCAATGTTTGTTTCTGATTTTAGTTCACTTCTTAAGCTTTAATTTGACATCTTATTCACTGGAATTGGAGATTGTTTGCTTATCTTAATGATTGTGAGAATACAACCTATTGCAGTAAGGGTTTCACTTAGTGTTATGCTTAGAAAATTGTTGTAACTTCTCTTGTTGAAATAAATGATTGGGATTGTAGCTTTGGGATGTTGTGTGGACTATTTTGAATGTTTGAGAATGTTGAATTAAATGATGCATGACTTGAGATTGATTTTGAATTGGTTTGGGCCTTAAATTGCACGGATATGCACGAAATGGAAACCCTAATGAATAAGTAGTCTTGCTAAGTGTTGATCATTTGGATATTGTGTGGAATTATGTGCTTAGTAGGCTGCCTGTAGATGCCCTTATAGTCCTAAATGTGATTTTGATCATTGCATGTTGACAAATAGGCTTTTCTTGCATCCGAACCCACGTAGCTATTGTTGCATGTTGAATAATCCTATCACTTGATTACGTGGACTTTGAAATGAGTTATATGACTTGATTTACATGTGTTACATGGCTGCCCATTTAATGTCCATATAACTCTATATGTCTTTCAAGTGAAATTACTTGTCTTATCGTGCCCTGCCTGTTTACTTGTCAATGTGCAATCTTATGACTGTCCGGAGGCAACCTACTTTTTTGTCCTCCTAACGTGATATGTTAATGTCATAAATGTGCACTGCATACAAGGTTGCAACCTTTCCTGTCGGCATGGTAGCGATCACGCACACTGGGCGGCATCGGGCTTGCCGGTGTACCCGTGACTACCATGGTCCCATTCCCTCTCTCGCTTGGGGGCTAGACTTCCTCGGAGAGTTGGGTCGTAGGATTTCGGGGTACATCCGGAGTACACCCACTTGGCGTGTTTTGGGGATGATTTGAAGTCGGCCGCAACAACTGATTCTGAAACTGATCTGAGAGCAAAAGCTCACTGTATCCTTTTTACCATGTGTATAAGTACTCTCTCTTGGTTCCTAGAGAACCTCGGGGAGGAAAGACTGGTATTTCTGTTCCTGTACTTATATTATTGTTATATTTATGCTTGCAAAAGGATTTTCATAAGTTGAACCGAAAAATGAGTTTCAAAACCTATTTCTCGTTTCCCCTTGCTAAGTTCATAAGGACTCACCCTCTTTTATCATCTCAGGTGAAGAAGACCCAGAACAGGTACCCGAGGACCGTGTGCCTAACGATGAATCCTTGGAGTGATTGCCTGTCTTGTGTGCTTTGCGTGATTGTGGCTACTTGTGAACTCTATGTTACTTGAAGACTATTTCTTTTACATTGCTTGCTATTTGTAATGTAAAAAGATCCCCGTTGTAATTTGGGGTCTAATTTTGGTTTGTACTGATATTAACTAGACAGACACTAGATACCACTATGATCGTTTGCTATTATTACCGCTAGTATCTATCATAGGTTATGACGTATTAGTTAGGGACTAAGTAAATGAACTTATCTAATCTTAAGCAGGTACTTGCTATTAAGCAGAGATCAACAGGTACTTTTGTAACGAGGATAAACAAACAAATGAAACATAGTATCATGCTAGGTTATAAATCAAACGAGACATCGAGATAACCAATAGGCATTTCAATTGATGATAAATAGCAATCTTAGTTGGAAATGAACTTGAGATTAGAAAATTTTGAGGCGTTTAGAGAATTAGGCCAAACCAAATAGTCCAATTACAGCCGTCACGCTGCCGGTTTTCCAGAAAACTTTGGAGTCTAGACTCAAACGATAGGTGTTAAATCTTCATAAACAGTTAAGTATGTGACATGTCCTGAACGTTTAGCTCACACCCTAGTCTAGCCTCTATAGGTCGGGTTGGGGCGTGACACCTTATATAAGAATGGTATCAGAGGTTAGTTTACTAACTAGGCATTAGTCGGGTTCAACTCTCGAACCATGGGTAGAAGCCCTAAGGTAATTATGATGTCTTGTTTATATGTGTGAATGTGTGCTAATGTGCTTTAATTGCTTTGAATATTATGTGCCTTTGTGGACCATACGTATTATGTGTCATGCACACCGACACGTTAGTGACCTATATACTGCATGCATGCTTTTATACTCTTTCCTTGATACATGTGCATGTTATATAACCGTCAATGACTGTTTATACATATAGATCGTTAGGATTAGGACTTTCAGGGAAGTGAATTTGTGCAGGACGAACGAAAAGGCTCAGTTAGAGATTTCTCGCATCTTCACAGGTACTCGATGGATCGTATGTATTATTGGATATGCATATATTAAATGCGTTGCACATGTATAAATGTTGAGGTAAAGTTATCCCCTTATCTTTGGAACACTCATACCTATGATTAAGTTATCAATTTTATGGCTATGAAGTTTTGATTCCGTTAAACCGTTCTTCTCATTGTGGTTCAAGAATAAATGTTAAGGACATACAACTTTCCTTAGATATAAGAATATACTATTGGACATATGGAGTAGTATATATATGTTCATATGCTTATAATGGAAGTTTGACTTAGGAGTTGCTTTTGAATCAAATTCTTATATCTTGAAATGGTATAATAGACTATTTATATGATTGAATCCTTACTTGATTGGAATTAAGCATCATTGAACCTAATAAGGTGTATATTAACGAGTTTCAAGTTCACTCAATGGTAAGATTATGACCTAGAAATTAAGAGATGAACTCGTGAAAATTGACGATAGGGGTTAGATTATTAAGGCGTGAATAGTGTGTTTAAGTAACTTAACAATGGATAACCTCAAGACATGTAGGCAACTCTGGAGACTGAATTTAACAAGGTTGATGATTCTTTAATATAATAAGATATAAGGATGTTGGAATCGAGGAATTCGCGTAACTAGAACTCGTGTTCGGAAGACTACACCTAAATGTTAGGTCGAATGAGAGTGTAAGGTATCGAATTATGTATTAGATGACTAATGTTGCTAAGGTCCTAAGTTGGATATTGGTGATATTAAGAATCATGGTATCAAATTGTTGCCCCTCGAATTTAGTTGTGATTATGCAAAGTAAGTCATTCTATACACTCGTTATTTGGATACCCTAAAGGATATTAGGGAGCATATATCCCTAAGTATTACCGATGGACCTAATATATAAACCATGGAAATGAGATTAAAGCATTCGGTTACAGAGTGGAGTCGTTAGGGTATGATTAGAAATCCTAAATAGCTAATTGTGAGTATGCATGATGATTCATGGCAAACCCTAGGACCTAAGGTCGATGACTCTTGATGTTCTTAGCTAGTTGAACATGTAAATGAGAAGAGTAAGATTTCATATAGTTAAGATAGAGATGAATTAGAGTCATAATGACCTAAGAGACTGCTATTAGACAACCGTATTTATGTGTACCGTTTCACTTCTAAAAACTAGCGGTTGGTAGACTTCGAATTGTGGTTGTTGAATAGAGGGTGAATCTTGTAGTGATAGTTAAATAAGTGGTTGATTACTTTTGAAGTTCTATTAGGTTATGTTGAAGGATGCCTCGTGATCATAATTCTTATATTGATACAACCTTGAAGTTATCTCGTGTAAGTATCTTATGAGCTCGATCATTTCGGTACCCATTTATAGTCCTAAGACTGTTGTTGAACGGTTGGTAACCTAATGGAGCATTGATATCACTTACATGGCGATGAACCCAGCTTAGTAACATTAATGTTGAAGATATATTGGCGGGCATTAAGTATTCGAAGGAATGACTAGGTCACTAAGTGAGTAGGACCATTGTCTTCTTAAGTATGACGTAACCTTGGATCGAGGTGAGTGTAATTTATTTGAGGTTGAAACTATTCGCCTTAGGAGTTTTAGATAAGATTAAAAGAAAATTCTGAAGCCTTGTGACTTGAAAACAGAGATTTGAATAAGGAAATAAATTGTGGATCACAAGCTGATGAAGCTTACTTGAAAAGTTGAACTAGTGCTACATGATTAGTTTACCCATGCAATTTCGATGGCAATTTGTTGGTGATACTTAATAAACCTTAGAATTCGAGTTTAATGAATCTCAACGATCTTTCTCCTTGATTACGAGCGTGAAGGTTAATGAAGCTGGGAAATGATGTTAGTGAATAGGAGCTTATAACCGGAAGACTAGTCATTAGAAGATTTACTAATCCAATGTACCTTCAAGATAAGAACTATGATACTACCGATAGATGACGACTTGAGATGAATTAGTTTGTTTGGTGAGTTCAACCTGAAAATAGGGTCGTATCGTGGGAATAATCCATAACATGTGTATGTCCTACGTGCTAACAATTTTGAAGCTAGTAGATAGGATATGTAAATCGGATATAGACCTATCATATTGAAATTAGCGTATGTCACCCTAGGATCATGGAATTATTGTGATATTCCTTTTGAGGTAAGAATGCGAGATTGATACAACATGAGTCATGATTTTGGAGTTATAGTTCTATTGTTAGAATACCGATGCAACTTTGATGACTATGTTTGAAGACTCTAACCTTAGCCAATGAACTTGACCTTAAGATCAAATGGAGAATAGAGTCGATCAAAGGAACGAACTATGAATGTAGGGGTCACACCGAATTAAATGATTGGAGAAAGATAGGAAGTGAATTGAATGTGGTAAGAGAGATCACTGAACACGGGACGACCTAGAGTGAGAAACAACAAGGGTTAGAATCCGTCTAAATGACTTCAATAGGCAAGAATGAATTTCAGGACGAAATTCTTTTAAGGAGGGGAGGATGTTAGGCCCGACCCCGAATAACGTGTGTTACCTAGATTTGCATGCCTTAGACCCAAAACTGTATGATCGACCTTGGATTACGTGTCCTGTCTTGGTTTTCGTGCATACCTCGTCGTACGTGCCTTGACCTAGAATTATGTGCCCTAATCCTCGACTTACGTGTCCCGACTTCGATTTACGTGTGATACCTCGTTTCGTTGCCCTAATCTAGATTTGCGTGCCTTGACCTAGGTTTAAGATTTGTGTTCGTTTTGTGTGCCATGCATTGAATTACGTGCATTCATTTAGGATTGCGTGCATTTACCTCGAAAACGTGCGTTCGTCTCGTAGTTCGTGTCCAACCTCGTAGTGCGTGCCCTAGACCTAAGAAAGCGTGCCCTCACGCTAATCAAGAAAGCATCTTACACAAAGCACTAGACTATTAAACAATCCTACAAAATCCACTATCAATATTATAATTATAATTCAACTCACTAGAAGACAAAAATTCACTAAACACTAAACATTCTCCATTCTTTATTCCTTATTCTTTTTGCACTTTCAAGACACAATTAAAATAATACTCCAATAGATGACAAAAATTCAGAATTTTTATAGCCTTGGCCGACCAACTAGGTAGTATTTGTGCATGTGTGCTCAATTCAAATTGATCCTAGACAAACTATGACAAGAACACTTAACAATGCATACAAAATTGCTCAAACTTCCTCAAAATTCTACCTTGCTCGACCAAAACAACCCATGCCCATGCTAGAAATTTTAAATTTCATCTTGAAGACACAAAAGGCTGAATTTTTATGCCCAAGGCGGACCATTTGCTTCAAAAATTTGCAAAGCCATCATTTTTTTGTCATTTCTTCTTTCTTCCTCAACCTTCTCTCTCTCCCTCTCATTCTTCTCTCTCTCTCTCTCGGCCTTGGCTGAGTTCTCACCTCCCATAGCTCATCTTCTTCACACTTTGGTCAATCAAGAAAAGCAACAAGCAAGAGGCTCGGCCAAACTAGCTAGGATGTGAAAATCACTCATGCATGCTCCTTGAGTCTTCATTTCGGCCCTAGGTAAGTTATTGGCTTCCATTCCTTTTCTTCTTGTTCTAACCTCTTGCATGTACTAAGAGCTTGGTCACTAAGCTAGGAAAAATAGAGAAACTCTAGTTGGAACCTCGGCTAGGCAAAGGAGAGGAAGAAAAGTTTGCTTCAACAAGTTTTTGTGCATCCTCTTGGTTGATTGCTAAGGTGAGGGCTAAAACCTTTTGAAAATCCTTCAAAAATCCACATGCATGCTCATAAAAGTATGTCTTTGCTTCTGTACTTGAGTTATATGTTCGTTCATAAGCTTTTGCAACCATGCATGGCAAGATCTTGGCTTGAAAGTGATGATAGGTGAAGTCGGATTGTTGACAGCTCTCTGACCAGTTTGTTTTGAGGTAAGTTTAGCTAGGAAAATGATGTTGAAAATTCATGAAAATTCGTAGGTAAATAGGTTTTCCAGTTTTGAACATTTTTTGCAGAAATAGGCCAAAGCTAATTTCGACTCTAAAGTCCTCAAAATGGCAAATCTTTAAAATGTGTCCAAATCTGGAAATCTGGAAAAATGAAGCAGGTTTTGGCAGAATCACTGACCTTATAGAACAAACCAGATTTTACTTTGCAAATGATATCCAAAATGCATGAAATTTGGTGTGCGGCTAGATTTTTCAGTTCTGGACATTTTTGTCAGAAATGGACTAAGGCTAAATCTGACCCTAAGGACCTCAAAAACGTCAATTATCAAAATGTGTGCAAATCTGGACAGTTTTGTGCTATCCCACTGTTTTGGCTATAACTAATGATCTCGAACTCCAAATGATGCAAGATTTGTTTCTGATTTTAGTTCACTTATTAAGATTTAATTTGAAATTTTATTCACTGGAATTGGAGATTGTTTGATTATCTTAATGATTGTGAGAAAACAGCCTATTGCAGTAAGGGTTTCACTTAGTGTTATGCTTAGAAAATTGTTGTAACTTCTCTTGTTGAAATAAATGCTTGGGATTCTAGCTTTGGGATGTTGTGTGGACTGTTTTGAATGTTTGAGGATGTTGAATTAAATGATGCATGGCTTGAGATTGATTTTGAATTGGTTTGGGCCTTAAATTGCACGGATATGCACGAAATGAAAACCCTAATGACTAAGTAGTCTTGCTAAGTGTTGATCATTTGGATATTGTGTGGAATTATGTGCTTAGTAGGCTGCCTGTAGATGCCCTTATAGTCCTAAATGTGATTTTGATCATTGCATGTTGTCAAATAGGCTTTTCTTGCATCCGAACCCACGTAGATGTTGTTGCATGTTGAATAATCCTATCACTTGATTACGTGGACTTCGAAATGAGTTATATGACTTGATTTACATGTGTTACATGGCTGCCCGTTTAATGTTCATATAACTCTATATGCCTTTCAAGTGAAATTACTTGTCTTATCGTGCCCTGCTTGTTTACTTGTCAATGTGCAATCTTATGACTGTCCGGAGGCAACCTACTTTGTTGTCCTCCTAACGTGATATGTTAATGTCATAAATGTGCACTGCATACAAGGTTGCAACCTTTCCTGTCGGCATGGTAGCGATCTCGCACACCGGGCGGCATCGGGCTTGCCGGTGCACCCGTGACTACCATGGTCCCATTCCCTCTCTCGCTTGGGGGCTAGACTTCCTCGGAGAGTTGAGTCGTAGGATTTTGGGGTACATCCGGAGTACACCCACCTGGCGTGTTTTGGGGATGATTTGAAGTCGGCCACAACAACTGATTCTGAAACTGATCTGAGAGCAAAAGCTCACTGTATCCTTTTTACCATGTGTATAAGTACTCTCGCTTGGTTCCTAGAGAACCTCGGGGAGGAAAGACTGGTATTTATGTTCCTGTACTTATATTATTGTTATATTCATGCTTGCAAAAGGATTTTCATAAGTTGAACCGGAAAATGAGTTTCAAAACCTATTTCTCGTTCCCCCTTGCTGAGTTCATAAGGACTCACCCTCTTTTATCATCTCAGGTAAAGAGGATCCAGAACAGGTACCCGAGGACCGTGTGCCTAACGATGAATCCTTGGAGTGATTGCCTGTCTTGTGTGCTTTGCGTGATTGTGGCTACTTGTGAACTCTATGCTACTTGAAGACTATTTCTTTTACGTTGCTTGCTATTTGTAATGTAAAGAGACCCCTGTTGTAATTTGGGGTCTCATTTTGGTTTGTACTGAGATTAACTAGAAAGACACTAGACACCACTATGATCGTTTGCTATTATTACCGCTAGTATCTATCATAGGTTATGACGTATTAGTTAGGGACTAAGTAAATGAACTTATCTAATCTTAAGCAGGTACTTGCTATTAAGCAAAGATCAACAGGTACTTTTGTAACGAGGATAAACAAATATACGAGACATAGTATCATGCAAGGTTATAAATCAAACGAGACATCGAGATAACCAATAGGCGTTTCAATTGATGATAAATAGCAATCTTAGTTGGAAATGAACTTGAGATTAGAAAATTTTGAGGATTTAGAGAATTAGGCCAAACCAAAGAGTCCAATTACAGCCGTCATGCTGCCGATTTTTCAGAAAACTTTGGAGTCTAGACTCAAACGATAGGTGTTAAATCTTCATAAACGGTTAAATATGTGACATGTCCTGAACGTTTAGCTCACACCCTAGTCTAGCCTCTATAGGTCGGGTTGGGGTGTGACATTTTTCGTCCCGAATCGTACGTCGTGAGCCGCGAAAAGTACGACAACCTAATCCATCACAATTCTATTACCGAATCACACGGCACCTTGGGCATGACAACTTCACTTCACGTAGAGGCTTGGCCCGTAAACAGAGGGCGTGGGGCTTGTGACCAGGTATCCGTTGCTCCGGTGCTCATAACTTTTGATTCGTAAGGAGTTACGCGGCGCACAGCATACCATTGGACAGGTCTCCGAGAGCTCTACAACGGGGGCACCCAACTTGCTTGGCTGCGCCTATTTTCGGAGCCCAAAATTGAAAGTTTTCATCAGTTTCGGGACACTTTTCTTCTTTTGCGGTATTTTTTCTTCCCGGATCGTACGTCGTGAGCCGCGAAAAGGACGATAACCTAATCCATCACATTTCTATTACCGAATCTCATGGCACCTTGGGCAAGACAACTTCACTTCACGTAGAGGTTGGGCCCGCAAACAGAGGGCGTGGGGCTTGTGACCAGGTATCCGTCGCTCCGGTGCCCATAACTTTTGATCCGTAAGGAGTTACGCGGTTGGAAAGCTCTCCGAGAGCTCTATGACAGGGGCACCAAGCCTGCTCGGCTGTGCCTGTTTTCAGACCCCAAAATCGAACGTTTTCATCAGTTTCGGGACACTTTTCTTCTTTTCCCTGCTTTTTCGTCCCAGATCGTACGTCGTGAGCTGCGAAAAGGAAGATAACCTAATCCATCACATTTCTATTACTGAATCACACGACACCTTGGGCAAGACAACTTCACTTCCGGTAGAGGCTGGGCTCTCAAATCGAGGGCGTGGGGCTTGTAACCAGGTATCCGTCGCTCCGGTGCCCATAACTTTTGATCCGTAATGAGTTTCCTAGCACACAGCATACCGTTGGAAAGTACTCTAAGAGCTCTACGATGAGGGCAGCAAGCCTGCTCGGTTGTGCCTGTTTTCGAATCCCAAAATTGAACGTTTTCAAAAGTTTCGGGACACTTTTCCTCTTTTGCATTGTTTTTCAGTCCCAGATCGTACGTCGTGAGCCGCGTAAAGGATGAAAACCTAATACATCACATTTCTATTACCGAATCCCACGGCACCTTGGGCAAGACAACATTACTTCACGTAGAGGCTGGGCCTGTAAACAGATGGCGAGGGGCTTGTGACCAGGTATCTGTCGCTACAGTGCCCATAACTTTTGATCCGTAAGGAGTTAAGCGGCGCACAGCATACCGTTGGAAAGCTCTCTAAGAGCTTTACGATGGGCGCACCTAGCCTGCTAGGCTGCGCCTATTTTTGGAGTCCAAAATCGAACATTTTCAGAAGCTTTGGGACACTTTTCTTCTTTTACACTTTTTTTCCGTCCCGGATCGTACGTGGTGAGCCGCAAAAAAGACAACAACCTAATCCATCACATTTCTATTACCGAATCACACGGCACCTTGGGCAAGACAACTTCACATCACGTAGAGGCTGGGCCCTCAAACAGAGGGCTTGGGGCTTGTGACCAGGTATCCGTCACTACGGTGACCATAACTTTTGATCCGTAAGGAATAACGCGGCGCACAGCATACCGTTGGAAAGCACCCTGAGAGCTCTACGATAGGTGCACCTAGCCTGCTCCGTGGTGCTTGTTTTTGGAGCCCAAAATAGAACATTTTCATAAGTTTTGGGACACTTTTCTTTTTTTGCGCGGTTTTTTCGTCCCGGATCGTATGTCGTGAGCCGCGAAAAGTACGACAACCTAATCCATCACATTTCTATTACTGAATCACACGACATCTTGGGCATGACGACTTCACTTCACGTAGAGGCTTGGCCCATAAACAGAGGGTGTGGGGCTTGTGACCAAGTATTCGTTGCTCTGGAGCTCATAACTTTTGATCCGTAAGGAGTTACGCGGCGCACAGCATACTGTTGGACAGCTCTCTGAGAGCTCTACAACGGGGGCACCCAACTTGCTTGCCTGTGCCCATTTTCGGAGCCCAAAATTGAAAGTTTTCATCAGTTTCGGGACACTTTTCTTCTTTTGCGGTATTTTTTCATCCCGGATCGTACGTCGTAAGCCGCGAAAAGGACGATAACCTAATCCATCACATTTCTATTATTGAATCCCACGGCACCTTAGGCAAGACGACGTCACTTCACGTGGAGGCAGGGCCCGCAAACAGAGGGCGTGGGGCTTGTGACCAGGTATCCGTCGCTCCAGTGCCCATAACTTTTGATCCGTAAGGAGTTACGCAGTTGGAAAGCTCTCCAAGAGCTCTACGACGGGGGCACCAAGCCTGCTCGGCTGTGCCTATTTTCACACCCCAAAATCGAACGTTTTCATTAGTTTTGGGACACTTTTCCTCTTTTTTGCTATTTTTTCGTCCCAGATCGTATGTCGTGAGCCGCGAAAAGGACGACAACCTAATCCATCACATTTCTATTACCGAATCACACGACACCTTGGGTAAGACAACTTCACTTCACGTAGAGGCTGGGCCCTCAAACCGAGGGCGTGGGGCTTGTGACCAGGTATCCGTCGCTCCGGTGCCCATAACTTTTGATCCGTAATGAGTTTCCTAGCGCACAGCATACCGTTGGAAAGCACTCTAAGAGCTCTACGATGGGGGCAGCAAGCCTGCTCGGCTGTGCCTGTTTTCGAATCCCAAAATTGAACGTTTTCAAAAGTTTCGGGACACTTTTCCTCTTTTGTGCTGTTTTTCTGTCCCGGATCGTATGTCGTGAGCCGCAAAAAGGACGACAACCTAATCCATCACATTTCTATTACCTAATGACATGGCACCTTGGGCTAGACAACTTCACTTCACGTAGAGGCTGGGCCCGCAAACAGAGCGATGGGGCTTGTGACCAGGTATCGGTCGCTACAGTGCCCATGACTTTTGATCCGTAAGGAGTTACGCGGCGTAGAGCATACCGTTGGAAAGCACTCTGAGAGCTCTACGATGGGGGCACCTAGCCTGCTCGGTTGCGCCTATTTTAGGAGCCCAAAATTGTACAATTTCATTAGTTTTGGGACACTTTTCTTCTTTTGCGTGATTTTTTCATCCCGGATCGTACGTCATGAGCCGCGAAAAAGACGACAACGTAATCCATCACATTTCTATTACCGAATCAAGTGGCACCTTGGGTAAGAAAACTTCACTTCATGTAGAGACTGGGCCCACAAACAGAGGGCGTAGGGCTTGTGACCAGGTATCCGTCGCTCCGGTGCCAATAACTTTTGATCCGTAAGGAGTTCGCAGCGCACAACATATCGTTGGAAAGCCCTCCGAGAGCTCTACGACGGGGGCACCAATCCTGCTCTGTTGCTCCTATTTTTGGATCCCAAAATTGAACGTTTTCATATGTTTCGGGACACTTTTCTTCTTTGGCGTTGTTTTTCGGTCCCGGATCGTACGTCGTGAGTCGCAAAAAGGACGACAAACTAATCCATCACATTTCTATTACCGAATCCAACGACACCTTGGGCAAGACAAATTCACTTCACGTAGGGGCTGGGCCCGCAAACAGAGGGCGAGGGGCTTGTGACCAGGTATCCGTCGCTACGGTGCCTATAACTTTTGATCTGTGAGGAGTTACGCGGCGGACAGCATACCGTTAGAAAGCTCTCTAAGAGCTCTATGATGGGGGCACCTATCCTGCTAGGCTGCACCTATTTTCCGAACCCAAAATCGAACATTTTCATAAGTTTTGGGACACTTTTCTTCTTTTATGCATTTTTTTCATCCCGGATCGTACGTCGTGAGCCGCGAAAAGGATAACGACCTAATCCATCACATTTCTATTACCGAATCACATGGCACCTTGGGCATGACAACTTCACTTCACGTAGAGGCTGGGCCCGCAAACAGAGGGCTTGGGGCTTGTGACTAGGTATCTATCGCTCCGGTGCCCATAACTTTTGATTAGTAAGGAGTTACGCGGCGCACAGCATACCGTTGGAAAGAACTCTGAGAGCTCTACGATGGGTGCACCTAGCCTGCTCAGTGGTGCTTGTTTTTGGAGCCCAAAATAGAACATTTTCATAAGTGTTGGGACACTTTTCTTTTTTTGCTCGGCTGTGCCTGTTTTCGAATCCCAAAATTGAACGTTTTCAAAAGTTTCGGGACACTTTTCCTCTTTTGCACTGTTTTTCAGTCCCGGATCGTACGTCGTGAGCCGCGAAAAGTACGATAACCTAATCCATCACATTTTTATTACCGAATCACACAACACCTTGGGCATAACAACTTCACTTCACGTAGAGGCTTGGCCCGTAAACAGAGGGCGTGGGGCTTGTGACTAGGTATCCGTTGCTCCGGTGCTCATAACTTTTGATCCGTAAGGAGTTACGCGGCGCACACCATACCGTTGGACAGCTCTCCGAGAGCTCTACAACGGGGGCATCCAACTTGCTTGGTTGCGCCTATATTTGGAGCCCAAAATTGAAAGTTTTCATCAGTTTCGGGATAATTTTCTTCTTTTGCGGTATTTTTTCATCCATGATCGTACGTCGTGAGCCACGAAAAGAGCGATAACCTAATCCATCACATTTCTATTACCGAATCCCATGGCACCTTGGGCAAGACAACTTCACTTCACGTAGAGGCTGGGCCAGCAAACAGAGGGCGTGGGGCTTGTGACCAGGTATTCGTCGCTCCGGTGACCATAACTTTTGATCCGTAATGAGTTACACTGTTGGAAAGCTCTCAGAGAGCTCTACGACGGGGCACCAAGCCTGCTCGGCTATGCCTATTTTCAGACCCCAAAATCGAACGTTTTCATCAGTTTCGGGACACTTTTCTTCTTTTTCGCTACTTTTTCGTCCCAGATCGTACGTCGTGAGCCGCAAAAAGGACGACAACCTAATCTATCACATTTCTATTACCGAATCACATGGTACCTTGGGCAAGACAACTTCACTTCACGTAGAGGCTGGGCCCTCAAACCGAGGACGTGGGGCTTGTGACAAAGTATTCGTCGCTCCGGTGCCCATAACTTTTGATCCGTAAGGAGTTACGTGCTGCACAACATACTATTGGAAAGCTCTCTGGGAGCTCTACGATGGGGACACCTATCCTGCTCGGCTGCTCCTGTTTTTGGTGCCCAAAATCGAATATTTTCGTAAGTTTTGAGACACTTTTCTTCTTTTACGCTATTTTTCAATCCCGGATCGTATGTCGTGAGCCGCAAAAAGGACGACAACCTAATTCATCACATTTTTATTAACGAATCCCAGGGCACCTTGGGCAAGACAACTTCACTTCACGTAAAGGCTGAGCCCTCAAACCAAGGGCGTGGGGTTTGTGACCAGGTATCCGTCGCTCCGGTGCCCATAACTTTTGATCCGTAAGGAGTTACGCGGCGTACAGAATACCTTTGGAAAGCTCTGCGAGAGCTCTACGACGGGGACACCAAGCCTGCTTGGTTGCACCTATTTTCGGAGCCCAAAATCGATCATTTTCATCAATTTTGGGACACTTTTCTTCTTTTGCAATATCTTTCCGTCCCGGATCATACGTTGTGAGCCGTGAAAAGGACGACAACCTAATCTATCACATTTCTATTACCGAATCCCATAGCACCTTGGGCAAGACAACTTCACTTCACGTAAAGGCTGGGCCCGCAAATAGAGGGAGTCGGGCTTGTGACCAGGTATCCGTCGTTCCGGTGCCCATAACTTTTGATCCGTAAGGAGTTACCTGGCGTACAACATACCGTTGGAAAGCACTCTGAGAGCTCTACGACTGGCGCAGCAAGCCTGCTCTGCTGCACCTATTTTCAGAGCCCAAAATTGAATGTTTTCATAAGTTTTGGGACACTTTTCCTCTTTTGCGTTGTTTTTCGATCCCGGATCGTACGTCGTGAGCCGCGAAAAGATTGACAACCTAATCCATCACATTTCTATTACTGAATCCCACAGCACCTTGGGCAAGACAACTTTACTTCACGTAGAGGCTGGGCCAGCAAACAGAGGGCAAGGGGCTTGTGACCAGGTATCCGTCGCAACGGTGCCTATAACTTTTGATCCGTAAGGAGTTACGCGGAGCACAGCATACCGTTGGAAAGCTCTCTAAGATCTCTACGATGGAGGCACCTAGCCTGCTAGGCTGCGCCGGTTTTCAGAGCCCAAAATGGAACATTTTCATAAGTTTTGGGACACTTTACTTCTTTCACGCTATTTTTTCGTCCCGAATCGTACGTCGTGAGCCGCGAAAAGGATGACAACCTAATCCATCACATTTCTATTACCTAATGACATGGCACCTTGGGCAAGACAACTTCACTTCACGTAGAGGCTGGGGCCGCAAATAGAGGGATAGGGCTTGTGACCAGGTATCGGTCGCTACAGTGCCCATAACTTTTGATCCATAAGGAGTTACGTGGTGTAGAGTATACCGTTAGAAAGCACTCTGAGAGCTCTACGATGGGGGCACCTAGCCTGCTCGGTTACGCTTGTTTTGGGAGCCCAAAATTGAACAATTTCATAAGTTTTGGGATATTTTTTCTTCTTTTGTGCAATTTTTTCATCCCAGATCGTACATCGTGAGCCTTGAAAAGGACGACAACCTAATCCATCACATTTCTATTACCGAATCACACAGCACCTTGGGCAAGGCAACTTCACTTCACGTAGAGGCTGGGCCCGCAAACAGAGGGCGTAGGGCTTGTGACCAGGTATCCGTCGCTCCGGTGCCAATAACTTTCGATTCGTAAGGAGTTTGCGGCGCACAACATATCATTGTAAAGCCCTCCGAGAGCTCTACGACGGGGGCACCAATCCTGCTCGGCTGCTCCTATTTTTCGATCCCAAAATCGAACGTTTTCATCTGTTTCGGGACACTTTTCTTCTTTTGCGCTGTTTTTGGGTCTCGGATCGTACGTTGTGAGTCGCGAAAAGGACGAGAAACTAATCCATCACATTTCTATTACCGAATCCCATGGTACCTTGGGCAAGACAACTTCACTTCACGTAGAGGCTGGGCCCGCAAACAGAGGGCGAGGGGCTTGTGACCAGGTATCCGTCGCTACGGTGCCCATAACTTTTGATCCGTGATGAGTTACGCGGCGGACAGCATACCGTTGGAAAGCTCTCTAAGAGCTCTACGATGGGGGTACATATCCTGCTAGGCTGCGCCTATTTTCAGAACCCAAAATCGAACATTTTCATAAGTTTTGGGACATTTTTTTTCTTTTATACATTTTTTTCATCCCGGATCGTACGTCGTGAGCCGCGAAAAGGATGACAACCTAATCTATCACATTTCTATTACCGAATCACATGGCACCTTGGGCATGACAACTTCACTTCACATAGAGGTTGGGCCCGCAAACAGAGGGCTTGGGGCTTGTGAGCAGGTATCTGTCGTTCCGGTGCCCAATAACTTTTGATCCGTAAGGAGTTACGTGGCGCACAGCATACCGTTAGAAAGCACTCTTAGAGCTCTACGATGGGGGCACCTAGCCTACTCGATGGCGCTACTTTTTGGAGCCCAAAATAGAATATTTTCATAAGTTTTGGGACACTTTTCTTCTTTTACGTTGTTTTTTCATCCCGGATCGTACGTCGTGAGCCGCGAAAAGGATGACAACCTAATCTATCACATTTCTATTACCGAATCACACAGCACCTTAGGCATGACAACTTCACTTCACGTAGAGGCTAGGCCCGCGAACAGAGGGCTTGGGGCTTGTGAGCAGGCATCCGTCGCTCTGGTGCCCATATCTTTTGATCCGTAAAGAGTTACGCGGCGCACAGCATATGGTGGGAAAGCACTCTAAGAGCTCTACGATGGGGGCACCTAGCCTACTCGGTGGTGCTTGTTTTCGGAGCCCAAAATAGAACATTTTCATAAGTTTTGAGGCACTTTTCTTCTTTTACGTTATTTTTTCGTCCCGGATCGTATGTCGTGAGCTGCCAAAAGGATGACAACCTAATCCATCACATTTCTATTACCGAATCACACGACACCTTGGGCTTGGCAACTTCACTTCACGTAGAGGCTGGGCCCACAAACTGAGGGCTTGGGGCTTGTGACCTGGTATCCGTCGCTCCGGTGCCCATAACTTTTGATCCGTAAGGCGTTACGCGGCGCACAGCGTACCGTTGGAAAGCACTCTGAGAGCTCTATGATGGGGGCACCTAGCCTACTCGGTGGCGCTAGTTTTTGGAGCCCAAAATAGAACATTTTCATAAGTTTTGGAACACTTTTCTTCTTTTATGCTGTTTTTTCGTCCCGTATCGTACGTCGTGAGCTGCGAAATGGAAGACAACCTAATCCATCACATTTCTATTATCGAATTACACAATGCCTTGGGCATGACAACTTCACTTCACGTAGAGGCTGGGCCCGCAAACAAAGGGCTTGGGGCTTGTGACTTGGTATCCGTCGCTCCGGTGCCCATATCTTTTGATCCGTCAGGAGTTACGCGGCGCACAACATACGGTGGGAAAGCACTCTGAGAGTTCTACGATGGGGCCACCTAGCTTGCTTGGTTGCGCCTGTTTTCGGAGCCCAAAATCAAACATTTTCATAAGTTTTTGGACACTTTTCTTCTGGATTTAAATAATTCATTAAGCTTTAATTTGAATTTTTTTTCACTGGAATTTGAGATTTTTTTCTTATCTAAATGATTGTGGGAAAACAGACCATTGCGGTGAGGTTTTTATCTAGTGATATGCTTTGAAAATTATTGTAACTTCTCTTGTGGTATTAAATGCTTGGGATTGTGGAACTTGGATGTTGTGTGGACTGTTTTGGATGATTGAGGATGTTTTAATTAATCGATGCATGGCTTGGGTTTAATTACGCGACAACTTGTGGCTTAATCGCACGTGTAAGCATGAATTGAAACCCTAATGATTATGAAAACTTGCTAAGTGTTGATCCTATGGTTATTGTGTCTAATTATGTGATTGATGGGCTGCCCGTAGTTGTCCTTATAGCCCTAAATGTGATTTCCGATGATTACATGTTGATAAGTAGACCTTTCTTACACCCGGTCCCACGTAGACGTCGTTGCATGCTTGTATAAACTTATTATCTGATTACGTGAACCCCGAAATGAGTTATATGACTTGATTTACATGTGTTACTTGGCTGCCCATTTAATATTCATATAACTCCATGTGCTTTACAAGTGAAATTACATGTCAAAGCATGCCTCGTGTGTTTACTTGTCAATGTGCAATCTTATGATTGCTCGGAGGCAACCTACTTTGTTGTCCTCCTAATGTGATATGTTAAATGTTATAAATGTGCATTGCATACAAGGTTGCAACCTTTCATTTTGGCGTGGTAGCGTTTCACGCACACCGGGCAACATCGAGCTTGCCGGTGCAACCGTGACTACCATTGTCCAATTTCTTCTCTCGCTTGGGGGCTAGACTTCCTCGGAGAGTTGGGTCATAGGATTTCGGGTTACATCCGGAGTACACCCATTTGGCGTGATAAGTGGATGATTTGAAGTCGGCCGCAACAACTGATATTGGAAATGAAATGAAAGCAAAAGCTCATCATATCCTTTTCATTATGTGTATAGGTACTCTCGCTTGGTTCCCAAAGGACCTCGAGGAGGAAAGACGGGTAATTGTGTTCTTTTACTTTTATATTACATTATGAACTTACTTGTGTTATATGTCATGCTTTCAAAAAGGGTATTTCATAAGTTGAATCGGAAAAAGAGTTTCAAAACGTATTTCTCGTTCCCCTCACTGAGTTCATAAGGACTCACCCTCTTTTATCCTCTCAGGTGAAGAAAATCAAGAACAGGTACCTGACGATAATGTGTCTATCGATGACTCCTTGGAGTGATTTCCTGCCCTACGTGCCTTACTTGACTGTGGCTATTTCGTGAACGATATGTTGTTTTGAAGACTATTTCTTATGTTGCTTGTTGTCGTTATTATAAATGACCCCCGATGTAATTTGGGATCTAATTTTGATTTGCACTGTTTATAACTAGACATACACCTTATTTGCTCGTTTTGCTACTTTGATTGGTAACTACTGCAGGCTTATGAAGTACTAGGCAAGAGTTAAGTAAAATGAATCTATCCAATCTTAAGCAGGTACTCTTTCGTAAGCTAAGATCCACAAGTACTTGTGTAATAGGGATTGACAAGTAAACGAGACATAGTTATCATGCTAGGTTGTTAATCAAACGAGACTTGAGATAAATAGTGGACATATCAATTGGTGATAAATAGTAATCTTAGTTGGAATCGAATTTGAGATTGAAAGTTTTGAGGCGTTTAGAAAATTTGGTCAAACTAAAGAGCCAATTATAGCCGTCATGCTGCCGGTTTTTCAAAAATATTTTGGAGCTTCTAGGCTAACGTTAAGTGTTAAATCTTAATAAATGATTAAGTATGTGAAATAGTATAAATGATTAGATCACACCTTAGTCTAGCCTCTATAGGTCGAGTTGGGGCGTGACACCTTTTAGAAATGGTATCAAAGTTTAGATTGCTTAAGCCGGGTTTAACTCTCGGACCATGGGTAGAAGCCCTAAGGTTATTGGGATGACTTGTTTATGTGTTAATGTGTGATAATATCAGTTGTTCCTTCTCTGTTTCTATGTGCTTATGTGATTAACATGTCTTAATTGTTTCGAGAATTGTATGTCTATGTAAAATTATATGTTGCATACCTTATACATTAAATTCTTGTCTTGTCGTATTCCAATAAATTGTGCATCATAATCTGTGCCTATAGATGGCTGGCTCTAGTACCTGCAATACCAATAGGAGCGATGAGTCTCAAGGAGCCGGAGATGCTCATCAAACTAATCCCAGCATGGCCATGTTTAACATGATGGTGAATGCTATGGATCGCATGTTGCGAGTGATGGAACGTCAAGATGCACGTGAAGTGAACAACAACAACAACAACAACAACAGGAATGGTGGCAACAATGGGAGAAATAGCAGAATGCGGGAGTTCCTTGACTTTCGCCCATCCAAATTCTACGGGGAAGCTGATAATGAAAAGGCAGAGGCTTGGTTGTTTGAGATTGAAAGGATTTTTAGGCCACTTGACTATACTGATGAGGAAAAGATTGAGTTCGCTGTGTTTCTGTTGCACAGGGATGCTGAGCATTGGTGGCACACTGTGGAGGCACTTTGGAAAACTGATCATACACCTCGCTTGTGGGGTAATTTCGTTAAGGCATTCAAGGAAAAATACGTACCTGCAATTTCCAAACAGAGGCAAATTGAAGAATTCATGCACTTGAACCAGGGTAACATGACGGTGGCCCAGTATGAGGCTCGTTTTGACCGACTGTCCCGTTATGCTCAATACATGGCCAGTACCCCTGAGGCGAAGATGTGAAAATTTACGAATGGGTTGAGGCCATAAATTCAGGATCAGTTGCCTTTGCATGACTTCACTACCTATTCTGCTCTCCTTGTTGCTGCCTCCCAAGTTGAGAAAAGGAAACTTGATAGGGCCAGTTCAAGTCAGCCGAACAAGAAATCATATCAGCCTCCAGGACAACAGAGGAAATTCTAGACTCAGAGTCGCAGTCAGGGCCAGAGCCAGAATAGACCAGTCAATAACCGTGGCCCGACTAAAGCACCATCAACCTCTTCCACTTGTGGATCCACAGGTAGTTCACCTGCTACTCAGTCTATCAACTGTTCTTACTGTGACAAGAAGGGTCACACCGAGGCCCAGTACTGGAAGAAGTCAGGACGATGCGTGCAGTGTGGCAGTGATCAGCATCAGATCAAGGATTGCCTTAAATGGAAAGGGGGACAAAATCATATTAAACCAGCTGGTAGAGGCAAAACTCCAGTTCATAGAGTTCAGGCTCGAGCTTATGCTATTGAGTGCGAGGAGCTTCCTGAGAAGACTGCTGTTGTTGAAGGTACATTCTTGATACTGAATCAACCTGTTAGGGTGTTAATTGATCCAGGTGCCACTCATTCATTTATTATCCCTTATGTGTGCAACGTGTGAAATTACGAGTTGTATGTTTGCCTTACGAAGTAGAAGTTGGTACTCCGATGGGTTCTAAACTAGTTACTAGCTCAGCTTGTAAAGCATGTAAAATCCAAATTAAGGATAGGGAATTCTTAGCCAATCTTATAGTGTTACCCTTTCGAGACTATGAAGTCATCTTAGGGATAGACTGGTTGGAAAAGCATCATGCCCAACTAGATTGCCGGACGAAGATTGTAACATTCTAGATACCTGGTCAACTAATATTGGAGGTAATGGGTCGAAGAGACTTCACCGGGAGTTCCATCATTTTATCTACGAAAGCAGTGAAGTCCTTGAGAAAACGGTGTAGTGGATACTTAGCTTATCTCATCAACAAGCCATCGGACAAAGCTAAGTTGGAGGAGATGCCAGTGATTAAAGATTATGCTGACGTGTTTCCAGAAGAATTGCCGAGTTTGCCTCCGGATTGGGAAATCGAATTTGTAATAGAAGTACTGCCTGGCACCCAGTCGATATCTAAAGCTCCCTATCGTATGGCACCAGCCGAGCTACAAGAATTGAAGGACCAATTGCAAGGATTGTTGAAGAAGGGGTTTGTTCAACCAAGTTCTTCTCCGTGGGGTGCACCAGTCCTATTTGTAAAGAAGAAAGACGGAATGTTGAGGCTATGCATCGATTACCGAGGATTGAACCAAGTGACCATCAAGAATAAATACCCACTTCCACTGATCGACGAGTTGTTTGATCAACTTCAAGGAGCAAAAGTGTATTCGAAACTCGACTTGAGACAAGGGTATTATCAGCTACGGATCAAAAAGGAGGATGTACCTAAATCGGCTTTCAGGACGAGATATGGGCATTATGAATTTGTGGTGATGCCATTTGGGCTAACTAATGCCCCTGCAGCTTTTATGGACTTGATGCATAGGGTGTTTCAACCCTACTTGGACCAATTTGTGGTGATCTTTATTGATGATATTTTGGTATACTCGAAATCCGAGGCTGAGCATGAACAACATCTGTGATTGGTATTGCAGAAACTTTGAGAGCATCAATTGTATGCAAAGTTTAGCAAATGCGAATTTTTGTTGCGGCAGATTGCATTCCTAGGGCACATCATATCCCAAGAGGGAATAGCGGTGGACCCAGCAAAGATAGAAGCGGTGATGTCTTGGAAGAAGCCAGAAAATGTTACAGAAGTTCGAAGTTTTCTCAGTTTAGCCAGCTATTATCGGAGGTTCGTGAATGATTTCTCAAAGATTGCAGGACCGCTTACAAAGCTCACTCAGAAGAAAACAAAGTTCGTGTGGGATGACAAGTGTGAGAACAACTTTCAAGAATTGAAGAAAAGATTGACAACCGCACCAGTTCTTGCATTGCCTGAAGGGAGTCAAGGCTTTGTAATCTATAGTGATGCTTCTAAGGAAGGACTGGGTTGCGTGTTAATGTAGAATGGTAGAGTGATTGCGTATGCCTCTAGGAAGCCCAAGCCATACGAATTGAATTACCCGACGCATGATTTGGAGTTAGCGACTATTGTGTTTGCACTCAAGAAATGGATGCACTATCTGTGGGGTAACAAGTTTGAGGTGTTTCTGATCACAAGAGCTTGAAATACTTGTTCTCACAAAAAGAGTTGAACATGCGGCAAAGACGGTGGATGGAGCTCTTGGATGATTATAACTGCACAATCAATTATGTGCCCGGTAAAACAAATGTAGTTGCAGATGCCTTAAGTCGGAAAGCGAGCATGGCAAAACTGGAAGTTAAGGTGCAGGAATTGTTAGAGGAAGCATTTTTGTGGAATCCACAATTGACTCAAAAAGGTTTACTTTTTGCCACTACACAAGTTCAGTCGACCTTGTTGTCTGAATTATGAGAGGCTCAACAGAAGGACCAACAGTTTCAGAAGATTAAAGAAAGCAACACATATTTCAAGTTTCATAATGATGGTATTTGGAGGTTCAGGAATCGGATTTGTGTTCCTAATGAGCCACAGTTGAAAAAGAAGATTCTTGAAGAAGCCCATAATTCAAGATACACTATTTACCCCAGCGGGACAAAGATGTACTGGGATTTGAAGCAACACTATTGGTGGAATAACATGAAGAGGGAGATTGCGGAGTTTGTGGCACGATGTTTGACTTGCCAGAGAGTCAAAGCAGAACATCAATGACTGGCAGGTTTGCTTCAACCATTGGAAATTCCCCAATGGAAATGGAAGCATATAACTATGGACTTTGTCGTGGACCTGCCCAGGTCACAAAAGGGTCATGACGTCGTTTGGGTCATAGTGGATAGATTGACCAAGTCAGCGTACTTCTTACCGATGAACAAGGAGGATAGCCCAGAGAAACTGGGAGATATTTATGTGGCAGATATTGTAAGGTTGCACGGGATGACTGTGAGTATTGTGTTAGATAGGGATCCTCATTTTACTTCCCGATTTTGGAAGAGATTGCAAGATGCTTTGGGAACGAAGTTGAGTTTCAGTACAGCTTATCACCCTCAAACGGACGGACAATCTGAGAGAACTATTCAAATTCTGGAAGATATGCTGAGGGCGTGTGTTCTAGACTTCAGAAAAGGTTGGGATAAATATCTGCCCCTAGCGGAGTTCGCTTATAATAACAGCTATCAGGCCACTATCGGGATGGCCCCATTTGAGGCATTGTATGGGCGCAAGTGTCGATCCCCAATTTACTGGGATGAAATAGGTGAGACGAAGACTTTTGACCTAACCCTGCTACCAGAACTTATGAAAACTGTTGATAATGTCGACCTCATCCGGAAACGGATGCTTATTGCCCAAAGCAGGCAGAAAAGTTATGTAGACCGACGGAGACGGAATCTAGAGTTTGAGATCGGCGACAAGGTGTTCTTGAAGTTATCACCTCGGAGGGGACTGATTAAACATGGCAAGGGTGGAAAGTTGAGCCCGAGGTTTGTAGGACCATTTGAAATAGTTGAAAAGGTTGGCAAATTGGCATATCGCCTGGAACTACCCCAAAACCTCTCCAATATTCATGATGTCTTTCATGTTTCAATGCTATAGAAGTATCACCCTGATCCATCGCATATCTTGGAGCCAGAGCCGTTGCAGCTTCGGGAGAACTTGTCTTATGAAGAGAAGCCCATTCGGATCCTAGACCAGCAAGATCGGGAGTTGCGCAACAAATCTATACCGATGGTGAAAGTGTTGTGGGATCACCATGGAGTTGAAGAAGCAACGTGGGAAAGACGAGACTAGATGGAGCAACAGTATCCAGTATTATTTCAAAGGTAATATTGAATTTCGGGACGAAATTCTTTTAAGGAGGGAAGGATGTGAGGCCCGACCTCGATTTGCGTGCGATACCTCGTTTCATGTGCCTTAACCTAGATTTACGTACCTTGACCTAGGTTTAAGAGTCGTGTCTCGTTTTATGTGCCTTGCATCGAATTACGTGCATTCATTTAGGGTTGCGTGCATTTTCTTGAGAAACGTGCATTCGTCTCGTAGTTCATGCCTTACCTCATAGTGCGTGCCTTAAACCTAGGAAAGCGTGCCCGCATGCTAATCAAGATAACATCTTACACGAAGCACTAGATTATTAACTAATCCTACAAACTCCACTAACTAATATTAAAATGCTAAGTCAATGCACTAGAAGACAAAATTTCACCAAAAGCTAAACATTCTTATTCTTTATTCTTTATTCTTTTGCAAACTCCAAGCACCTACAATAAAATAATGCTCAAAACATGACAAATTCAGATTTGAGCTTTGTCTTGGCCGACCATGTGAAGAGCTTTTGACATGCTTTGCAATTTCAAAAATCAAGTTTAGACATTCTATGACACAATGCGAAAAAAAAAAAAAAAAATTAAGAACCAAGCATTATTTTATCCACCACCATGCTCCACATTCTCAGCCCACTCAATACCCATACTAAGACAATTCAAAACATGCTTTAGATGACACAAAATCAGAAATTTTAGAAGCTCAAGGCCGACACATGCTCACACCAACATTTCATTCTTTTCAAACTTCTCATTCTCTCATTTACACTCTCTATCTCTTGGCCTTGGCTGCAACCTTAGTCTCCATAGCTTGAACTCTCATTCTAAGACTCTCCTAGACATCCAAGACACTAAGGAACTCGACCAAGCTAGCAAGAAGCAAGGAGATTTGCATGCAAGCTCATAGAACATTCATTTCGGCCCTAGGTATGTTTGATAGCTTTTCTTTCATCTCCCTTTTGTTCTAACCACATGCACATACTAAGGACATGGTAACTCAGCTAGGAATTAAGTAAATCAAGCAATATCTCTCGGCCAAACAAGGAGAGAAGACCATTTGTGCATCTTCAAGAGTTTTGAGCATCATTTGTTGTCAATAGGCTAAGGTGAGGGTTAATCTTTTTTTTAAGCTTTCAAAAACCACATGCATGCCTTCATATGTCTATTTTACCTCTGTACTTGTGGTATATGTGTGTACATGAGCTTTTGTAACCATGCATGGCAAGATATTTAGCTAGAACTTGGAGATAGGTAAAATCGCGAAAATGGCAGATTTCTGACTTGTTAGAGCGAAGTGAATTTGGCCTGGTAGATGATGTTGCAAAATGCATGAAAATTGGTAGGTGAATATTTTTTCCAGTTTGGAGAATTTTTTGTAGAAATAGGCCAAGGCCAATTTTGACTCTAAGGTCTCCAAAATGGAAAAACATCGAAGGGTGTCTAAATCTGGAAAATCTGGGAAAATGGAGCAGGTTTTTGGCAGTTCACTGTCCTTGTAGAACGAAACAGTTTTTACATAGTAAATGATATCCAAAATGCATGAAATTTGGTAGGTTGCTATATTTTTCAGTTCTGGACATTTTTCCAGAAATAGACCAAAGCCAATTCTGACCCTAAGACCCTCGAAAATAGCAAAAATCGTAATATGTCTAAAACTGGACAGTTTTGCGTAGTCTCACGGTTTTGGTCATAACTCCTAAGTCTGAGCTCCAAATGAGGTGAGGTTTATTTCTGGATTTAAATAATTCATTAAGATTTAATTTGACATTTTTTTCACTGGAATTGGAGATTGCTTGCTTGTCTAAATGATTGTGGGAAAACAGACCATTGCGGTGAGATTTTTATCTAGTGATATGCTTTGAAAATTATTGTAACTTCTCTTGTGGTATTAAATGCTTGGGATTGTGGCACTTGGATGTTGTGTGGACTGTTTTGGATGATTGAGGATGTTTTAATTAATTGATGCATGGCTTGGATTTAATTACGCGACAACTAGTGGCTTAATCGCACGTGTAAGCATGAATTGAAACCCTAGTGATTATGAAAACTCGCTAAGTGTTGATCCTATGGTTATTGTGTCTAATTATGTGATTGGTGGGCTGCCCGTAGTTGTCCTTATAGCCCTAAATGTGATTTCCGATTATTACATGTTGATAAGTAGACCTTTCTTGCACCCGGTCCCACGTAGACGTCGTTGCATGCTTGTATAAACTTATTATCTGATTACGTGAACCCCGAAATGAGTTATATGACTTGATTTACATGTGTTACATGGCTGCCCGTTTAATATTCATATAACTCCATATGCTTTACAACTAAAATTACATGTCAAAGCATGCCTCGTGTGTTTACTTGTCAATGTGCAATCTTATGACTGCTCGGAGGCAACCTACTTTGTTGTCCTCCTAATGTGATATGTTAAATGTTATAAATGTGCATTGCATACAAGGTTGCAACCTTTCATTTTGGCGTGGTAGCGTTTCACGCACACCGGGCGGCATCGGGCTTGCCGGTGCAACCGTGACTACCATTGTCCAATTCCCTCTCTCCCTTGGGGGCTAGACTTCCTAAGAGAGTTGGTCATAGGATTTCGGGGTACATCCGGAGTACACCCATTTGGCGTGATAAGTGGATGATTTGAAGTCGGCCGCAACAACTGATATAGGAAATGAATTGAGAGCAAAAGCTCACCGTATCCTTTTCATTATGTGTATAAGTAATCTCGCTTGGTTCCCAGAGGACCTCGGGGAGGAAAGACGGGTAATTCTGTTTTTTTACTTTTATATTACATTATGAACTTACTTGTGTTATATGTCACGCTTTCAAAAAGGGTTTTTTCATAAGTTGAACTGGAAAAAGAGTTTCAAAACGTATTTCTCGTTCTCCCACGCTGAGTTCATAAGGACTCACCCCCTTTTATCATCTCAGGTGAAGAAGATCAGGAACAGGTACCTGAGGATAACGTGCCTATCGATGACTCATTGGAGTGATTGCCTGCCCTACGAGCCTTACTTGACTGTGGCTATTTTGTGAACGATATGTTGTTTTGAAGACTATTTCTTATGTTGCTTGTTATCGTTATTGTAAATGACCCCCGTTGTAATTTGGGGTCTAATTTTGATTTGTATTGTTTATAACTAGACAGACACCCTATTTGCTCGTTTTGCTACTTTGATTGGTAACTACTGCAGGCTTATGAAGTATTAGGCAAGAGTTAAGTAAAATGAATCTATCCAATCTTAAGCAGGTACTTTTTGGTAAGCTAAGATCTACAAGTACTTGTGTAACAGGGATTGACAAATAAACGAGACATAGTTATCATGTTAGGTTGTTAATCAAACGAGACTTGAGATAAATAGTGGACATATCAATTGGTGATAAATAGTAATCTTAGTTGGAATTGAATTTGAGATTGAAAGTTTTGAGGCGTTTAGAAAATTTGGTCAAACTAAAGAGCCAATTACAGCCGTCATGCTGCCGGTTTTTCAAAAATCTTTTGGAGCTTCTAGGCTAACGTTAAGTGTTAAATCTTAATGAATGATTAAGTATGTGAAATGGTATAAATGATTAGATCACACCCTAGTCTAGCCTCTATAGGTCGGGTTGGGGCGTGACAAGTTACGTGGCGCACAGCATATCGTTGGAAAGCACTCTGAGAGCTCTACGATGGGGGCACCTAGCCTGCTCAGTTGCGCCTGTTTTTGGAGCCCAAAATCGAACATTTTCATAGGTTTTGGGACACTTTTCTTCTTTTGCGCTGTTTTTCCGCCCCGAATCGTACGTTGTGAGCTGTGAAAAGGACGACAACCTAATCCATCACATTTCTATTACCAAATCACACGGCACCTTGGGCAAGACAACTTCACTTCACGTAGAGGTTGGGCCCGCAAATAGAGGGTGTGGGGCTTGTGACCAGCTATCCGTCGCTTCGGTGCTCATAACTTTTGATCCGTAAGGAGTTACGCGGCGCACAGCATACCGTTGGAAAGCTCTCCGACAGCTCTACGACGGGGCACCAATCTTGCTCGGCTGCACCCATTTTCGGAGCCTAAAATCGAACATTTTCATCAGTTTCAGGACACTTTTCTTCATTTGCGTTGTTTTTCTGTCCCAGATCGTACGTCGTGAGCCGTGAAAATGACGACAACCTAATCCATCACATTTCTATTACCGAATCCCACGGCACCTTGGGCAAGAGAACTTCACCTCACGTAGAGGCTGGGCACGCAAACAGAGGGCGTGGGGCTTGTGACCAGGTATCCGTCGCTCCGGTGCCCATAACTTTTGATTCGTAAGGAGTTACACGGCGCACAGCATACCGTTGGAAAGCTCTCCATGAGCTCTACAAAAGAAGCAGCAAGCTTGCTCAGTTGCGCCTATTTTTGGAGCCCAAAATTGAATGTTTTCATCAGTTTTGGGACACATTTCTTCTTTTGCGCTGTTTTTCTATCCCGAATCGTACGTCGTGAGCTGTGAAAAGGATGACAACCAAATCCATCACATTTTTATTACCGAATCCCATGGCACCTTGGGCAAGACAACTTTACTTCACGTAGAGGCTGGGCCCTCAAACCGAGGTCGCGGGTCTTGTGACCAGGTATCTGTTGCTCCGGTGCCCATAACTTTTGATCCGTAACTAGTTACGCGGCCCACAGCATACTGTTGGAAACCACTCCGAGAGCTCTACGATGGGGGCACCTAGCATGCTCGGTTGCGCCTATTTTCGGAGCCCAAAATCAAACATTTTCATAAGTTTTGGGACACTTTTCTTCTTCTGCGCTGTTTTTCTGTCCCGAATCGTACGTCGTGAGTAGTGAAAAGGACGAGAACCTAATCCATCACATTTACATTACCGAATCACACGGCACCTTGGGCAAGACAACTTCACTTCACGTAGAGGCTGGGCCTGCAAACAGAGGGCGTGAGGCTTGTAACCAGCTATCCGTCGCTCCGGTGCTCATAACTTTTGATTCGTAAGGAGTTACGCGGCACACAGCATACCGTTGGAAAGGTCTCCGAGAGCTCTACGATGGGGGCACAAAGATTTCTCGACTGAGCCTATTTTCAGAGCCCAAAACCGAACGTTTTCATCATTTTCAAGACACCTTTCTTTTTTTGCGCTGTTTTTTCGTCCCAGATCGTACGTCGTGAGCCATGAAAAGGATGACAACCTAATCCATCACATTTCTATTACCGAATCCCATGGTACCTTGGGCAAGACAACTGCACTTCACGCAGAGGCTGGGCCCGCAAACAGAGGGCGTGGGGCTTATGACCAGGTATCTGTCGCTCCGGTGCTCATAACTTTTTATTCGTAAGGAGTTACGCGGCGCACAACATACCGTTGGAAAGCTCTCTGAGAGCTCTACGATGGGGGCATCTACCCTACTCGACTGCGCTTGTACTCGGAGCCCAAAATTAAATATTTTCATAAGTTTTGGGACACTTTTCTTCTTTTACGGTGTTTTTCCATCCCAGATCGTACGTTGTTTGTCGCAAAAAGGACGACAACCTAATCCATCACATTTCTATTACCAAATCACACGGCACCTTGGGCAAGACAACTTCACTTCACGTAGTGGCTGGGCCCGCAAACAGAGGTCGTGGGGCTTGTGACAAGGTATCCGTCGCTCCGGTTCCCATAACTTTTGATCTGTAAGGAGTTACGCGGCGCACAGCATACCGTTGGAAAGCTCTCTGAGAGCTCTACGATGGGGGCACCTAGCCTGCTCGGTTGTACCTGTTTTCAGAGCCCAAAATCGAACATTTTCATAAGTTTTGGGACACTTTTCTTCTTTTGCGCTGTTTTTCATTCCCGGATCGTACATCGTGATCTGCGAAAAGGATGACAACGTAATCCATCACATTTCTATTACCGAATCACACGGCACCTTGGGTAAGACTACTTCACTTCACATAAAGACTGGGCCCGCAAACAGAGGGCGTAGGGCTTGTGACCAAGTATCCGTCGCTCCGGTTCTCATAACTTTTGATCCTTAAGGAGTTACGTGGCGCACAACATACCGTTGGAAAGCTCTCCGAGAGCTCTACGATGGGGGCACCAAGCTTGCTCGGCTGCGCCAGTTTTCGGAGACCAAAATCGAACGTTTTCATCAGTTTCGGGACACTTTTCTTCTTTTGCACAGTTTTTTCGTCCCGTATCGTACGTCGTGAGCCTCGAAAAGAATGACAACCTAATCCATCACATTTCTATTACCGAATCCCATGGAACATTGGGTAAGACAACTTCACTTCACATAGAGGCTGGGCCCACAAACATAGGTAGTGGGCCTTGTGACCAGGTATCCGTCGCTCCGGTGCCTATAACTTTTGATCCGTAAAGAGTTATGCGGCGTACAGCAAACCGTTGGAAAGCTCTCAGAGAGCTCTACGACGTGGGCAGCAAGCCTGCTTGGCTGCGCCAGTTTTTGGAGCATAAAACGAACATTTTCATCAGTTTTGGGACATCTTTCTACTTTGCGTTGTTTTTCCGTCCCTAATTGTACGTCGTGAGCCACGAAAAGGACGACAATCTAATCCATCATATTTTTATTACCGAATCTCATGGCACCTTGGGCAAGACAATTTCACTTCACGTAGAGGCTGGGCCCTCATACCGAGGGCGTGGGGCCTGTGACCAAGTATCCGTCGCTCCGATGCCCATAACTTTTGATTCGTAAGGAGTTATGCGGCGCACAGCAAACCATTGGAAAGCTCTCGGAGAGCTCTACGACGTGGGTAGCAAGCCTACTCAGCTGCGTCAGTTTTCGAAGCCCAAAATTGAACGTTTTCATCAATTTTGGGACACATTTCTTCTTTTGCGCTATTTTTCTGTCCCTAATCGTACGTCGTGAGCCGCAAAAAGGACGACAACCTAATCCATCATATTTTTATTACCGAATCCCATGGCTCCTTGGGTAAGAGAACTTCACTTCACGAAGAGGCTGGGTCCTCAGACTGAGGGCAAGGGGCTTGTGACCAGGTATCCGTCACTCCGGTGCCCATAACTTTTGATCCGTAAGTAGTTACGCAGCGCACAGCATACCGTTGGAAAGCACTCTGAGAGCTCTACGAAGGGGGCACCTAGCCTGCTCGGTTGGCCTATTTTTGAAGCCCAAAATCAAACATTTTCATAAGTTCTGGGACACATTTATTCTTTTGCGCTGTTTTTGCGTCCCAGATCGTACGTCGTGAGTTATGAAAAGGATGACAACCTGATCCATCACATTTCTATTACCGAATCACACGGCACCTTCGGCAAGACAACTTCACTTCACGTAGAGGCTGGGCCCGCAAACAGAGGGCATGGGCTTCGTGACCAGGTATCCGTCGCTCACGTGCTCTTAACTTTTGATCCGTAAGGAGTTACGTGGCGCACATCATACCGTTGTAAAGCTCTCCGAGAGCTCTACGATGGGGGCACCAAGCTTGCTCGGATACGCCTATTTTCGGAGCCCAAAATCGAATGTTTTCATCAGTTTCAGGACACTTTTTCTTCTTTTGCGCATTTTTTTTGTCCCGGATCGTACGTCGTGAGTCGGAAAAGGACGACAACCTAATCCATCACATTTCTATTACCAAAATCCCATGGCACCTTGGGCAAGACAACTTCACTTCACGTAGAGGCTGGGCTCGCAAACAGAGGGCGTGGGGCTTATGACCAGGTAACCGTCGCTCCGGTGCCCATAACTTTTGACACGTAAGGAGTTACGCAGCGCACAGCATACTGTTGGAAAGCTCTCCGAGAGCTCTACGACAGGGGCGCCAAGCCTGCTAGGCTGCGCCTATTTTTGGAGCCCAAAATTGAATGTTTTCATCAGTTTTAGGACACTTTTCTTCTTTTACGCTATGTTTTTGTCCCGGATCGTACGTCGTGAGACACGAAAAGGACGATAACCTAATCCATCTTATTTTTATTACCGAATCCCATGGAACCTTGGGCAAGACAACTTCACTTTACGTAGAGGCAGGGCCCACAAACAGAAGGCGTGGGGGTTGTGACCAGGTATCTGTCGCTACGGTGCCCATAACTTTTTATCAGCAAAGAGTTACGCGGCGTACATCATACCGTTAGAAAGCTCTCTGAGAGCTCTACGATGAGGGCACCAGGGCTGATCGGCTGCGCCAATTTTCGGTGCCCAAAATTGAACATTTTCATAAGTTTTGGGACACATTTCTCCTTTTACGCTGTTTTTTCGTCCCGGATCGTACGTTGTGAGCCGCGAAAAGGACAACAACCTAATCCATCACATTTTTATTACCGAATCACACGGTACATTGGGCAAGACAACTTCACTTCACGTAGAGGCAGGGCCCGCAAACAGAGGGCATGGGGCTTACGACCAGGTATCTGTCGCTCCGGTGCTCATAACTTTTGATCCGTAAGGAGTTACGCGGCCCACAGCATACCGTTGGAAAGCTCTCCGAGAGCTCTACGACGGGGGCACCAAGGTTGCTTGGATACGCTTGTTTTCGGAGCCCAAAATCGAACGTTTTCATCAATTTTGGGACACTTTTCTTCTTTTGCGCCGTTTTTCATCCCGGATCGTACGTCGTAAGCCGCAAATAGGATGACAACCTAATCCATCACATTTCTATTACCCTTTCACTCGGCACCTTGGGCAAGACAACTTCACTTCACATAGAGGCAGGGCCCAAAAATTGAGGGCGTGGGGCTTGTGACCAGGTATCCGTCGCTTCGGTGCCCATAACTTTTGATCCGTAAGGCGTTACGCGGTGCACAACATACCGTTAGAAATCTCTCTGAGAGCTCTACGATGGGGGCACCTAGCCTGCTCGGTTGCGCCTATTTTCGAAGCCCAAAATCGAACATTTTCATAAGTTTTGGGACACTTTTCTTCTTTTACTCTGTTTTTTCATCCCGGATCGTACGTCGTGAGCCGCGAAAAGGACGACACCCTAATCCATAACATTTCTATTACCGAATCACACGGCACCTTGGCCTAGACAACTTCATTTCACGAAGAGGCAGGGCTCGCAAACAGAAGGCGTGGACCTTGTGACCAGGCATCCATCGCTCCGGTGCTCATAACTTTTGATCCGTAAGGAGTTACGCGCCTCAAAGCATAACGTTGGAAAGCTCTCCGAGAGCTCTACGACAATGGCACCAAGGTTGCTCTCCTGCGCCTGTTTTTGGTGCCCAAAATCGAACGTTTTCATCAGTTTTGGGACACTTTTCTTCTTTTACGCTATTTTTTCGTCCCGGATCGTACGTCGTGAGCTGCGAAAAGGATGACAACCTAATCTATCACATTTCTATTAGCGAATCACACAGCACCTTGGGCAAGACAACTTCACACTTCATTTCACGTAAAGGCAGGGCCCGCAAACAGAGGGCGTGGGGCTTGTGACCAGGTATCCGTCGCCCCGGTGCCCATAACTTTTGATCCGTAAGGAGTTACGCGGTGCACAGCATACCGTTGGAAAGCTCTCCGAGAGCTCTACGACGGGAAAAGGAAGCTTGCTCGGCTGCGCCTGTTTTTGGAGGCGGAAATTGAATGTTTTCATCAGTTTTGAGATACTTTTCATCTTTTGCGTTGTTTTTTTTATCCCGGATCGTACGTCGTGAGCCACGAAAAGGATAACAACCTAACCCATCACATTTCTATTAGCGAATTACACGACACCTTGGGCAAGACAACTTCACTTCATGTAGAGGCAGGGCCCGCAAACAGAGGGCGTGGGGCTTGTGACCAGGTATCTGTCGCTCCGGCGCCCATAACTTTTGATCCGTAAGGAGTTACGTGGCGCACAATATACTGTTGGAAAGCTCTCTAAGAGCTCTACGATGGGGGCACCTAGCCTACTCAGCTGCGCCTGTTTTCGGAGCCCAAAATCGAACATTTTCATAAGTTTTGGGACACTTTTCTTCTTTTACGCTGTTTTTCCGTCCCAGATCGTACGTCATGAGCCGCAAAAAGGGCGACAACCTAATCCATCACATTTCTATTATCGAATCACACGGCACCTTGGCCAAGAAAACTTCAGTTCACGTAGAGGCAGGGCCCGCAAACAGATGGCGTAGAGCTTGTGACTAGGCATCCGTCGCTCCGGTGCTCATAACTTTTGATCCGTAAGGAGTTATGCGGCGCACAGCATACAGTTGGAAAGCTCTCTGAGAGCTCTACGACGGGGGCACCAAGCTTACTCGCCTGCCCCTATTTTCGGTGCCTAAAATTGAACACTTTCATCAATTTTGTGACACTTTTCTTCTTTTGCGCTGTTTTTTCGGCCTGGATCGTACGTCGTAAGCCGCGAAAAGGACGACAACCTAATAAATCACATTTCTATTACCAAATCACACGTTAACTTCGGCAAGATAACTTCACTTCACGTAGAGGCAGCGCCCGCAAACAGAGGGCGTGGGGCTTGTGACCAAGTATCCGTCGCTTCGGTGCCCATAACTTTTGATCCGTAAGTAGTTACACGGCGCACAGCATACCGTTGGAAAGTTGTCCAAAAGTTCTACGACGGGAATAGCGAGCCTGCTCGGCTTCTCTTGTTTTCGGAGACCAAAATTGAATGTTTTCATCAGTTTCGGGACACTTTTCTTCTTTTTCGCTGTTTTTACGTCCCGGATCGTACGTTGTGAGCCGCGAAATGAACGACAACCTAATCCATCACATTTCTATTACCGAATCACTCGACACCTTTGGCAAGATAACTTCACTTCACGTAGAAGTAGGGCCCGCAAACAGAGGGCGTGGGGCACGTAACCAGGTATCCGTCGTTCTGGTACCCATAACTTTTGATCCGTAAGGAGTTACGCGGCGCAAAGCATACCGTTGGAGAGCTGTCCAAGAGCTCTACAACGAGGGCACCAAGCTTTCTCGGCTTTGCCTGTTTTCAGAGCCCTAAATCGAACATTTTCATCCATTTCGGGACACTTTTCTTCTTTTGCAATGTTTTTTTGTCCCGGATCGTACGTCGTGAGCCTCAAAAAGGCCAACAACCTAATCCATCACATTTCTATTACCGAATCACCCGGCACTTTGGGCAAGACAACTTCACTTCACGTAGAGGCAGGGCTCGTAAACAGAGGGCGTAGGGCTTGTGACCAGGTATCTGTCTCTCCGACGCCCATAACTTTTGATCCGTAAGGAGTTACACGATGCACAGCATTCCGTTGGAAAGCTCTCCGAGAGCTCTACGACGGGAACAACAAGCCTGCTCGGCTGCGCCTGTTTTCGGAGCCCAAAATTGAATGTTTTCATCAGTTTCAGGACACTTTTCTTCTTTTGCGCTGTTTTTTCATCCTGGATCGTACGTCGTGAGCCGCGAAAAGAACGATAGCCTAATCCATCACATTTCTATTACCGAAATACTCCGTACCTTGGGCAAGACAAATTCACTTCGCATAGAGGCAGGGCCCGCAAACAGAGGGCGTAGGGCATGTGACCAGGTATCCGTCGCTCCGGTGCCCGTAACTTTTGATCCGTAAGGAGTTACGTGGCGCATAGCAAACCGTTGGAAAGTTGTCCGAGAGCTCTATGATGGGGGCACCCGGCTTGCTCGGCTGCGCCTATTTTCGGAGCCCAAAATCGAACATTTTCATCCGTTTCGGGATACTTTTCTTCTTTTGCACTGTTTTTCCATCCCGGATCATACGTCGTGAGCCGCGAAAAGGACGACAACCTAATCCATCACATTTTTATTACCTAATCACACGGCACCTTGGGCAAGACAACTTCACTTCACGTAGAGGCAGGGCTCACAAACAGAGGGCGTAGGGCTTCTGACTAGGTATCCGTCGCTCCGGTGCCCATAACTTTTGATCCGTAAGGATTTACGCGGTGCACAGCATTCCTTTGGAAGGCTCTCTGCGAGCTCTACCATGGGGGCACCTAGCGTGCTCGGCTGCACTTGCTTTTAGAGCCCAAAATTGAACATTTTCATAAGTTTTGGGACACTTTTCTTCTTTTACGCTATTTTTCGTCCCTGATCGTACATCGTGAGCCGCGAAAAGGACCACAACCTAATCCTTTACATTTCTATTACCGAATCACACGGCCCCTTAGTCAAGACAACTTCACTTCACGTAGAGGCAGGGCCCGCAAACAGAGGGCGTGGGGTAATTGACCAGGTATCTATCGCTCCGGTTCTCATAACTTTTGATCGGTTAGGAGTTACGCGGCGCATAACATACCGTTAGAAAGCTCTCCAAGAGCTCTAGGATGGGGGTACCAAGCTTGCTCACCTGCCCCTATTTTTGGAGCCCAAAATCGAACATTTTTATCTATTTTAGGACACTTTTCTTCTTTTGCGTTGTTTTTTCATCCCGGATCGTACGTTGTAAGCCGTGAAAAGGACGACAACCTAATCCATCACTTTTCTGTTACTGAATCACACGGTACCTTGGGCTAGACAAATTCACTTCACGTAGAGGCAGGGCCAGCAAACAGATGGCGTGGGGCAAGTGACCAGGTATTTGTCGTTCCGGTGCCCTTAACTTTTGATCCGTATGAAGTTATGCGGCGCATAGTGTGAGGCCCAACCCCGATTGGCGTGCGATACCTCATTTCGTGTGCCCTAATCTAGATTTGCGTGCCTTGACCTAGGTTTAAGAATTGTGTTCATTTTATATGCCATGCACTGAATTACGTGCATTCATTTAGGGTAGCGTGCATTTACTTGAAAAACGTGCGTTCATCTCGTAGTTCGTGTCCTACCTCGTAGTGCGTGCCCTAGACCTAGGAAAGCGTGCCCTCACGCTAATCAAGAAAGCATCTTACACAAAGCACTAGACTATTAAACAATCCTACAAAATCCACTATCAATATTATAATCCTAATTCAACCCACTAAAAGACAAAAATTCACTAAACACTAAACATTCTTCATTCTTTATTCCTTATTCTTTTTGCACTTCCAACACTCAATTAAAAAAACATCCAAAACATGACAAAAATTCAGATTTGGCACATGCTTTGGCCGACCACCATGTGGTATTTTGCTTGGTTGCTCAATTCAAAATTCATTCCTAGACATACTATGACATTCTATGACACAAAATGCATAAAAATTGCTCAAAACCACCTCAATTCTCTCACCTTGCTCGACCAAACCACCTATGCCCATGCTAAAATTTTAAATTTTACATTGAAGACACAAAAATCAGATTTTTAATGGCCCAAGGCCGACCACAAGCTTGAAGATTGCAAAAGTTTTATTCCTTGTCATATTTTTGTCATATCTTCATTTCTTCCTCAACTTCTCTCTCTCCTCTCATTCTCCTCACCACCTCTCGGCCTTGGCTGAGTTCTCACCATACCATAGCTCATCTTCTTCATCATATGGTGCATCAAGTCAAACAACAAGCAAGGAAATTCGAGCAAGCTAGCTAGAGTTCGAAAATCACACATGCATGTCCTTTGAAGTCTCCTATTCGGCCATAGGTAAGTTTTTTGGCTTCCATTTCTTTTCTTCTTGTTCTAACCTCATGCATGTACTAAGAGGTTGGTCACTAGGCTAGGAAAAATAGAGAAACCAAGTTGGAATCTCGGCTAAGCAAGAAGAAGAAGAGGTTTGAGCTTCAACTAGTTTTTGTGCATCCTCTTGGTTGATTGCTAAGGTGAGGGCTAAAACCTTTTGAAATTCCTTCAAAAATTCACATGCATGCTCATAAATGTATGTCTTTGCTTCTGTACTTGAGTTATATGTTCGTTCATGAGCTTAAACAACCATGCATGGCAAGATCTTGGCTTGAAAGTGGTGATAGGTGAAGTCGGACTGTTGACAGCTCTCTGACCAGTCTGTTTCGAGGTAAGTTTAGCTAGGCAAATGATGTTGAAAATTCTTGCAAATAGGTAGGTGACTAGTTTGGACAGTTTTGAACATTTGTTGCAGAAATAGGCTGAAGCTAATTTTGACTCTAAGGTCCTCAAAATGGAAACTATTTAAAATGTGTCCAAATCTGGAAATCTGGAAAAAATGAAGCAGGTTTTGGCAGATGCACTGACCTTGTGGAATGAACCATATTTGACTTAGTAAATGATATCCAAAATGCATGAAATTTGGAGTGCTGCTAGATTTTTCAGTTCCGGACATTTTTGTCAGAAATTGACTGAGGCTGAATCTGACCCTAAGACCTCAAAAACGTTAATTATCGAAATGTGTGCAAATCTGGACAGTTTTGTGCTATCCCACTATTTCGACTATATCTAATGATCCCGAACTCCAATTGATGCAAGGTTTGTTTCTGATTTTAGTTAACTTCTTAAGCTTTAATTTGACATATTGTTCACTGGATTTGGAGATTGTTTGCTTATCCTACTGATTGTGAGAAAACAGCCTTTTGCAGTAAGGGTTTCACTTAATGTTGTGCTTAGAAAAATTGTTGTGACTCCTCTTGTTGAATTAAATACTTGGGATTGTAACTTCAGGATGTTGTGTGGACGGTTTTGAATGTTTGAGGATGTTGAATTAAATGATGCATGACTTGAGATTGACTTTGAGTTGACTTAGGGTTTAATCACACGGTTAAGCATGAAACGGAAACCCTAATGACTAGGTAGGCTTGCTAAGTGTTAATCATTTGGATATTGTGTGGAATTATATGCTTAGTAGGCTGCCCGTAAATGCCTTTATAGTCCTAAATGCGATTTTGATCATTGCATGTTGACAAATGGGCTTTTCTAGCATTCGAGCCCACGTAAATGTTGTTGCATGTTGAATAATTCTATCACCTGATTACGTGGACTCCGAAACGAGTTATATGGCTTAATTTACATGTGTTACATGGCTGCCCGTTTAATGTTCATATAACTCTATATGCCTTTCAAGTGAAATTACCTGTTTTATCGTGCCCTGCCTGTTTACTTGGTCAATGTGCAATCTTATGACTGTCCGGAGGCAACCTACTTTGTTGTCCTCCTAACGTGATATGTTAATGTCATAAATGTGCACTGCATACAAGGTTGCAACCTTTCCTGTCAGCATGGTAGCGATCACGTACACCGGGCGGCATCGGGCTTGCTGGTGCACCCGTGACTACCATGGTCCCATTCTCTCTCTCGCTTGGGGGCTAGACTTCCTCGGAGAGTTGGGTCGTAGGATTTCGGGGTACATCCGGAGTACACCCACCTGGCGTGTTTGAGGAATGATTTGAAGTCGGCCGCAACAACTGATTCTAAAACTGATCTGAGAGCAAAAACTCACTGTATCCTTTTTACTATCTGTATAAGTACTCTCGCTTGGTTCCTAGAGAACCTCAAGGAGGAAAGACCGGTATTTCTATTCCTGTACTTATGTTATTGTTATGCTCATGCTTGCAAAAAGGATTTCATAAGTTGAACAGGAAAATGAGTTTCAAAACCTATTTCTCGATCCCCCTCGCTGAGTTCATAAGGACTCACCCTCTTTTATCATCTCAGGTGAAGAAGATCCAGAACAGGTACCCGAGGACGGTATGCCTAATGATGAATCCCTAGAGTAATTGCCTGTCTAGTTTGCTTTGCGTGATTGTGGCTACTTGAAGACTATTCCTTTTATGTTGCTCGATGTTGTGATGTAAAAGACCCCCGTTGTAATTTGGGGTCTAATTTTGGTTTGTACTGATATTAAGTAGACTGATGCTAAACACTACTGTGATCATTTTGCTATTATTACCACTAGTATCTATCATAGGTTACGACGTATTAGTTAAGGACTAAGAAAATGAACCTATCCAACCTTAAACAGGTACTCGCTATTAAGCTAAGATCAACAGGTACTTTTGTAACGAGGATAAACAAACAAACGAGACATAGTATCATGCTAGGTTGTAAATCAAACGAGACATCAAGATAACCAATAGGCGTTTCAATTGATGATAAATAGAAATCTTAGTTGGAAATGAAATTGAGATAGTAGATTTTGAGGCGTTTAGAGAATTAGGCCAAACCAAAGAACCCAATTATAGCCGTTATGCTGCTGGTTTTCCGAAAAAACTTGGAGTTTAGACTAAAACGATAAGTGTTAAATTTTCATAAACTGTTAGGTATGTGACATGTCCTGAACGTTAGATCACACCCTAGTCTAACCTTATAGGCTGGGTTGGGGCGTGACACATACCATACCGTTGGAAAGCTTTATGAGAGCTCTACGATGGGGGCACCTAGCCTGCTTGGCTGCGCCTGTTTTCGAAGCCCAAAATCGAACATTTTGATAAGTTTTGGGACACTTTTCTTCTTTTACGCTGTTTTTCCGTCCCGGATCGTACGTCGTGAGCTACAAAAAGGACGACAACCTAATCCATCTCATTTCTATTACCGAATCACATGGCACCTTGGTCAAGACAACTTCACTTCACGTAGAGGCAATGATGGCAAACAGAGGGCGTGGAGCTTGTGACCAGCTATCTGTCGCTCCGGTGCTAATAACTTTTGATCCGTAAGGATTTACGCGGCGCACAGCATACAGTTTCAAAACTCTCCGAGAGCTCTACGACGGGGGCAAGCTTGCTCGGCTGCAGTTGTTTTCGGAGTCCAAAATCGGGCATTTTCATCCTTTTGGGGACACTTTTCTTCTTTTGCGCTGTTTTTTCGTCCCGGAACGTACGTCGTGAGCCGCGAAAAGAACGACAACCTAATCCATCACATTTATATTACCGAATCACACGGCACCTTGGGCAAGACTACTTCACTTCACGTAGAGGCAAGGCCCGCAAATAGAGGGCATGGGGCTTGTGACTAGGTATCCGTTGCTCCGGTGCCCATAACTTTTGATTCGTAAGGAGTTACACGGCGCTCAACATACTGTTGGAAAGCTCTCTGAGAGCTCTACGATAGGGGAACCTAGCGTGTTCGGCTGCGCCTATTTCAGAGCCCAAAATTGAACATTTTCATCAGTTTTGGGACATTTTTCTTCTTTTACGCTGTTTTTTCAACCCGGATCGTACGTCGTGAGCCACGAAGAGGACGACAACCTAATCCATCACATTTCTATTACCAAATCACATGGCACCTTGGGCAAGACAACTTCACTTCAAGTAGAGGCAGGGCCCGCAACCTGAGGGCGTGGGGCTTATGACGAGGTATCCGTCGCTCCGGTGCTCATAACTTTTGATCAGTAAGGAGTTACACGATGAACAACATACTGTTGGAAAGATCTCTGAGAGCTCTACGACGGGGGCACCAAGCTTGCTCGCCTGCCTCTATTTTCGGAGCTCAAAATCCAACGTTTTCATCAGTTTTGGGACACTTTTCTTTTTTTGCGCTGTTTTTTCATCCCGGATCGTACGTCGTGTGCCACGAAAAGGACGACAACCTAATCCATCACAATTCTATTACCGAATCACATAGCACCTTGGGCAAGACAACTTCATTTCACGTAGTGGCTGGGCCCGCAAACAGAGGGCGTGGGGCTTGTGACCAGTTATCCGTCGCTCCGGTGCCCATAACTTTTGATCTGCAAGGAGTAACGCGGTGCACAGCATACCGTTGGAAAGTTCTCTGAGAGCTCTACGATAGGGGCTCCTAGCCTTCTCTGCTGCGCCTGTTTTCGGAGACCAAAATCAAACATTTTCAAAAGTTTTGGGACACTTTTCTTCTTTTACGCTATTTTTCCGTCTTGGATCGTACGTCGTGAGCTGTGAAAAGGACGACAACCTAACCCATCACATTTCTATTACCGAATCACACGGCACCATGGCCAAGACAACTTCACTTCACGTAGAGGCAGGGCCAGCAACCAGAGGGTGTGGGGCTTATGACCAGGTATCCGTCGCTCCGGTGCTCATAACTTTTGATCCGTAAGGAGTTACACGGTGCACAGCATACCGTTGGAAAGCTCTCCGAGAGCTCTACGACGAGGGCACCAAGCTTGCTCGCCTGCTCCTGTTTTCGGAGCCCATAATCGAACGTTTTCATCAGTTTTGGGACACTTTTCTTCTTTTGCGTTATTTTTTCATCCTGGATCGTACGTCGTAAGCCGGGAAAAAGGTGACAACCTAATCCATCCCATTTATATTATCGAATCACACGGTACCTTGGGCAAGACAACTTCACTTCACGTAGAGGCAGGGCCCGCAAATAGAGGGTGTGGGGCTTGTGACCCGGTGTCCGTCGCTCCGGTGCCCATAACTTTTGATCCGTAAGGAGTTACGCGGCGCACAACACATTGTTGGAAAGCTCTCCGAGAGCTCTACGATGGGAAGAAAAAGCATGCTCAGCTACGCCTGTTTTTAGAGCCCAAAATTGAATGTTTTCATCCATTTTGGGACACTTTTCTTCTTTTGCGCTGTTTTTTCGTCTCAGATCGTAAGTCGTGAGCCGCGAAAAGAATGACAACCTAATCCATCACATTTCTATCACCGAATCACTTGGCACCTTGGGCAAGACAACTTCACTTCACATAGAGGCAGGGCCCGCAAACAGAGGGCGAGGGGCATGTGACCAGGTATCCCTCGTTCCGGTGCCCATAACTTTTGATCTGTAAGGATTTACGCATCACACAACATACCTTTTTAAAGCTCTCTGAGAGCTCTACGATGGGGGCACCTATCCTACTTGGATGCACCTATTTTTGGAGCCCAAAATCGAACATTTTCATAAGTTTTGCGACATTTTTCTTCTTTTACGCTATTTTTCTGTCCCATATCGTACATCCTGAGCCGCGAAAAGGACGACAACCTAATCTATCACATTTTTATTACTGAATCACATGGCACCTTGGACAAGAAAACTTCACTTCACGTAGAGGCAGGGTCCGTAAATAGAGGGCGTGGAGCTTGTGACCAGGTATCCGTTGCTCTGGTGCTCACAACTTTTGATCCGCAAGGAGTTACACAACGCACAACATACCATTTTAAAGCACTCTGAGAGCTTTACGACGGGGGCACCAAGTCGTGGGGCTTGGGACCAAGTCTCCGTCGCTCCCGTGCCCATAAATTTTGATCTGTAAGGAGTTACGCGGCGCAAAGCATACCATTGGAAAGCTCTCCGAGAGCTCTACGATGGGGGCAACAAGCCTGCTTAGCTGCACATGTTTTCGGAGCCCAAAAATGAACGTTTTCATCAATTTCGGGACACTTTTCTACTTTTGCGCTATTTTTTCGTCACGGATCGTACGTTGTGAGACGCGAAAAGGACGACAACCTAATCCATCACATTTCTATTACCGAATCCCAGGCATCTTGGGCAAGACAACTTTGCTTCACGTAGAGGCTGGTCCACAAACCGAGGGCATGGGGTTTGGGACCAAGTCTCTGATGCTCCGGTGCCAATAACTTTTGATCCGTAAGGAGTTACACGGTGCACAACATACCGTTGGAAAGCTCTACGAGAGCTCTACGACTGGGGCAACAAGCATGCTCGGCTGCGCCTATTTTTAGAGCCCAAAAACGAACGTTTTCATCAATTTAGGGACACTTTTCTTCTTTTGCACTGTTTTTCGGTCTTGGATCGTACGTCGTGAACTGCGAAAAGGACGACAACCTAATCCATCACATTTCCATTATTGAATCCAAGGCATCTTGGGCAAGACAACTTTGCTTCACGTAGAGGCTGGGCCAGCAAACCAAGGGCGTGGGGCTTGGGACCTAGTCTTTGTCGTTCCGGTGCCCATAACTTTTGATCGGTAAAGCGTTACGCGGCGCACAGCATACCGTTGAAAAGCTCTCCGAGAGGTCTACGACAGGGGCAGCAAACCTGCTCGGCTACTCCTATTTTCGGAGCACAAAATCGAACGTTTTCATTAGTTTCAGGATACTTTTCTTCTTTTGTGCTATATATCCCTCCCGGATCGTACGTCGTGGGCCGCGAAAAGGACAACAACCTAATCCATCACATTTCTATTACCGAATCCCAGGCATCTTGGGCAAGACAACTTAGCTTCGAGTAGAGGCTGGGCCCGCAAACCGAGGGCGTGGGGCTTGAGACCTGGTCTCCGTCGCTCCGGTGCCAATAACTTTTGATAGGTAAGGAGTTACGCGGCGCACAGCATACCGTTGGAAAGCTCCTCGAGAGCTCTACGACGGGGACAGCAAACCTGCTAGGCCGCTCCAATTTTTCGAGCCCAAAATCGAATGTTTTCTTCAGTTTCGGGACACTTTTCTTCTTTTGCTATGTTTTTCCATCCCGGATCGTACGTCGTGAGCCGCAAAAAGGACGACAACCTAATCCATCACATTTCTATTACTGAATCCCACTGCACCTTGGGCAAGACAACTTCTCTTCACGTAGAGGTTGGGCCCGCAAACTGAGGGCGTGGGGTTGTGACTAGGTATCCGTCGCTTCGGTGCCCTAACTTTTGATCTGTAAGGAGTTACGCGGCGCACAGCATACCGTTGAAAAGCACTCCAAGAGCTCTACGACGGGGGCAACAAGCCTGCTCGGTTGCGCATATTTTTGGAGCCCAAAATCGAACGTTTTCATTAGTTTTGGGATACTTTTCTTCTTTTTCGCTGTTTTTCCATCCCGAATCGTACGTCGTGAGCCGCGAAAAGGACGACAACCTAATCCATCACATTTCTATTACCGAATCCCATGGTACATTGGGCAGGACAACTTCACTTAACGTAGAAGTTGGGCCCGCAAACTGAGGGCGTGGGGTTGTGACTAGGTATCCGTCGCTTCGGTGCCCTAACTTTTGATCCGTAAGGAGTTACGCTGCGCATAATATATCGTTGGAAAGTTCTCTGCGAGCTCTACGACAGGGGCAGCAAGCCTGATTGGCTACGCCTATTTTTGGAGTCCAAAATTGACCATTTACATCAGTTTCGGGACACTTTTATTCTTTTGCGCTGTTTTTCCATCCCGGATCGTACGTCATGAGCCGCGAAAAGGATGACAACCTAATCCATCACATTTCTATTACCGAATCCCATGGTACATTAGGCAGGACAACTTCACTTAACGTAAAAGTTGGGCCCGCAAACCGAGGGCGTGGGGCTTGGGTCCAAGTCTCCGTCGCTCTATTGCCCATTACTTTTGATCCGTAAGGAGTTACGCGACTCACAATATATCGTTGCAAAGTTCTCCGCGAGCTATACGATAGGGGCAGCAAGCCTGATTGGTTGCGCCTATTTTTGGAGTCCAAAATTGAACGTTTACATCAGTTTCGGGACACTTTTATTCTTTTGCGCTGTTTTTTCATCCCGGATCGTACGTCATGAGCCGCGAAAAGGATGACAACCTAATCCATCAAATTTCTATTACTGAATCGAAGGCATCTCGAGCAAGACAACTTTCCTTCACGTAGAGGCTGGGCCCGCAAACCGAGGGCGTGGGGCTTAGGACTAGGTCTCCGACACTCCGGTGCCCATAACTTCTGATCCGTAAGGTGTTACGCGGCGCACAACATACAGTTGGAAAGCTCTCTAAGAGCTCTACGACGTGGGAAACAAGCGTTCTCAGCTGCGCCTGTTTTCGGAGCCTAGAAATGAACATTTTCATCAGTTTCGGGATACTTTTCTACTTTTGCGCTGTTTTTTCGTCACGGATTGTACGTCAGGAGACGTGAACAAAGGACAACAACCTAATCCATCACATTTCTATTACCGGATCCCAGCCATCTTGGGCAAGACCACTTTGCTTCATGTAGAGGTTGGGACCGCAAACCGAGGGCGTGGGGCTTGTGACCAAGTATTCGTCGCTCTGGTGCTCATAACTTTTGATTCGTAAGGAGTTACGTTGCACATAACATACCGTTAGAAAGCTCTCCGAGAGCTCTATGACGGGGGCAGCAAGCTTGCTCGGCTGCTCCTATTTTCGGAGCCCAAAATTGAACATTTTCATCAGTTTTGGGACACTTTTCTTCCTTTACACTGTTTTTCCATCCCGGATCGTACGTTGTGAGCCACGAAAAGGACGACACCTAATCCATCACATTTCTATTACCGAATCCCATGGTACCTTGGGCTAGACAACTTCACTTCACGTAGAGGCTGGGACAGCAAACCGAGGGCATGGGGCTTGTGACAAGGTATCTGTCGCTCTGGTGCCCATAACTTTGGATTCGTAAGGAGTTACGCGGCCCACAACATACAGTTGGAATGCTCTACGAGAGGTCTACAATGGGGGTAGCAAGCCTGCTTGGCAGCGCCTATTTTCAGAGCCCAAAATTGAACGTTTTTATCAGTTTCATGATACTTTTCTTCTTTTGCAGTATTTTTCCATCCCAGATCGTACGTCGTGAGCCGTGAAAAGAACAACAACCTAATCCATCACATTTCTATTACTGAATCCCGTGGCACATTGGGCAAGACAACTTCACTTCACGTAGAGGCTGGGCCCACAAACCGAGGGCTTGGGGCTTTTGACCAGGTATCCGTCGCTCCGGTACCCATAACTTTTGATCCGTAAGGAGTTACGCGGTGCACAACATACTGTTGGAAAGCTCTCCGAGAGCTCTACGACGAGGGCAGTAGGGTTGCTCGGTTGTGCCTATTTTCAGAGCCCAAAATTGAACGTTTTCATCAGTTTCGGTTCACTTTTCTTCTTTTGCGCGGTTTTTTCGTCCCGGATCGTACGTTGTGGGCCGCAAAAAGGACGACCACCTAATCCATCACATTTCTATTATCGAATCTCATGGCACCTTGGGCAAGACAACTTCACTTCACGTAGAGGCTGGGCCCGCCAACCGAGGGCGTGGGGCTTGGGACCAGGTCTCCGTCGCTCCCGTGCCCATAACTTTTGATCCGTAAGTAGTTACGCGACGCACAACATACCGTTGGAAAGCTCTCCGTGAGCTCTACGACGGGGGCAGCAAGCCTACTCAGCTATGCCTATATTAAGAGCCCAAAATCAAATGTTTTCATTAGCTTTGGGACACTTTTCTTCTTTTGCGCTGTTTTTCCATCCTGGATCGTACGTTGTCAGCCGCGAAAAGGACGACAACCTAATCCATCTCATTTCTATTACCGAATCCCACAGTACCTTGGGCAAGACAACTTCACTTCACGTAGAGGTTGGGCCCACAAACTGAGGGCGTGGGGCTTGTGACCAGGTCTTCGTCGCTCCGATGCCCATAACTTTTGATCCGTAAGGAGTTACGCGGCACACAACATACTGTTGGAAAGCTCTCCGAGAGCTCTACGACGGGGGCAGTAGGCCTGCTCAGTTGCGCCAATTTTTGGAGCACAAAATCGAACATTTTCATCAGTTTTGGGATACTTTTCTTCTTTTGCGCTATTTTTCCATCTCGGATCGTACGTCGTGGGCCGCAAAAAGGACGGCAACCTAATTCATCACATTTCTATTACCAAATCCCAGGCATCTTGGGCAAGACAACTTAGCTTCACAAAAAGGTTGGGCCCGCAAACCGAGGGCGTGGGGCTTGGGACCTGGTCTCCGTCGCTCCAGTGCCCATAACTTTTGATAGGTAAGGAGTTACGCGGCGCACAGCATACCGTTGGAAAGCACTTCGAGAGCTATACGACGGGGGTAGCAAACCTGCTCAGCCGCGCCAGTTTTCTGAGCCCAAAATCGAATGTTTTTATTAGTTTCGGGACAATTTTCTTCTTTTGCTCTGTTTTTCCATCTCGGATCGTACGTCGTGAGCCGCAAAAAGGACAACAACCTAATCCATCACATTTCTATTACTTAATCCCACGGCACCTTGGGCAAGACAACATTTCTTCATGTAGAGGTTGGGCCTACAAACCGAGGGCGTGGGGCTTGTGACCTGGTCTTCGTTGCTCCGATGCCCATAACTTTTGATCCGTAAGGAGTTACGCGGCGCACAACATACCGTTGGAAAGCTTTCCGAGAGATCTACGATGGGGACAGTAGGCCTGCTCGGCTGCGCCAATTTTCAGAGCACAAAATCGAACATTTTCATCAGTTTCGGGATACTTTTCTTCTTTTGCGCTATTTTTTCGTCCCGGATCATACGTCGTGGGCCACAAAAAGGACGGCAACCTAATCCATCACATTTCTATTACAGAATCCCAAGCATCTTAGGCAAGAAAACTTAGCTTCACAGAAAGGTTGGGCCCGCAAACCAAGGGCGTGGGGCTTGGGACCTGGTCTCCGTCGCTCCAGTGCCCATAACTTTTGATCCGTAAGGAGTTACGCAACCCACAACATACCGTTGGAAAGCACTCCAAGAGCTCTACGACGGGGGCAACAAGCCTGCTCGGTTGCGCATATTTTTGGAGTCCAAAATCGAACGTTTTCATCAGTTTCAAGATATTTTTCTTCTTTTGGGCTGTTTTTCCATCACGGATCGTACGTCGTAAGTCGCGAAAAGGACTACAACTTAATCCATCACATTTTTATTACCGAATCCCACTGTACATTGGGCAGGACAACTTCACTTAACGTAGAGGTTGGGCCCGCAAACTGAGGGCGTGGGGCTTGGGTCCAAGTCTCCGTCGCTCTAGTGCCCATTACCTGTGATCCGTAAGGAGTTACACGACGCACAATATATCGTTGGAAAGCTCTCCAGGAGCTCTACGACAGGGGCAGCAAGCCTGATTGGCTGCGTCTATTTTTGGAGTCCAAACTTGAACGTTTACATCAGTTTCGGGACACTTTTTTTCTTTTGTGCTATTTTTCCATCCCGAATCGTACGTCGGGAGCCGCTAAAAGGATGACAACCTAATCCATCAAATTTCTATTACCGAATTGAAGGCATCTTGGGCAAGACAACTTCACTTCACGTAGAGGCTGGGCCCACAAACCGAGGGTGTGGGGCTTGTGACCAGGTTTCCGTCGCTCCGGTGCCCATAACTTTTGATCCGTAAGGAGTTACGCGGCGCACAACATACCGTTGGAAAGCTCTCTGAGAGCTCTACGATTGGGGTAGTAGGCCTGCTCGGCTGCGCCAATTTTTGGAGCACAAAATCGAACATTTTCATCAGTTTCGGGATACTTTTCTTCTTTTGCGCTATTTTTTCGTCTCGGATCGTACGTCGTGTGCCGCAAAAAAGACGGCAACCTAATCCATCACATTTCTATTACGGAATCCCAAGCATCTTGGGCAAGACAACTTAGTTTCACGGAAAGGTTGGGCCCGCAAACCGAGGGCGTGGGGTTGGGACCTGGTCTCCGTTGCTCCAATGCCCATAACTTTTGATAGGTAAGGAGTTACGCGGAGCACAGCATACCGTTGGAAAGCTCTTCGAGAGCTCTACGATGGGGGTAGCAAACTTGCTCGGCCGCGCCAATTTTTTTAGCCCAAAATCGAATGTTTTTATTAGTTTCGGGACAGTTTTCTTCTTTTACTCTGTTTTTCCATCCTGGATCGTACGTCGTGAGCCGCAAAAAGGACAACAACCTAATCCATCACATTTCTATTACTTAATCCCACGGCACCTTGGGCAAGACAACATTTCTTCACGTAGAGGTTGGGCCTGCAAACCGAGGGCGTGGGGCTTGTGACCTGGTCTCCGTCGCTCCGATGCCCATAACTTTTGATCCGTAAGGAGTTACGCGGCGCACAACATACCGTTGGAAAGCTCTCCGAGAGCTCTACGACGGGGGCAGTAGGCCTGCTCGGCTACGCCAATTTTTGGAGCACAAAATTGAACATTTTCATCAGTTTCGGGATACTTTTCTTCTTTTGCGCTATTTTTTCGTCCCAGATCGTACGTCGTGGGCTGCAAAAAGGAGTGCAACCTAATCCATCACATTTCTATTACCGAATCCCAGGCGTCTTGGGCAAGACAACTTAGCTTCACGGAAAGGTTGGGCCCGTAAACCGAGGGCGTGGGGCTTGGGACCTGGTCTCCATCGCTCCAACGCCCATAACTTTTGATCCGCAAGGAGTTACGCAACCTACAACATACCGTTGGAAAGCACTCCAAGAGCTCAAAGGCTGGGGCAACAAGCCTGCTCGGTTGCGCATATTTTTGGAGCCCAAAATCGAATGTTTTCATCAGTTTCAAGATATTTTTCTTCTTTTGCGCTGTTTTTTCATCCCGGATCGTACGTCATAAGCTGCGAAAAGGACTACAACCTAATCCATCACATTTTTATTACCGAATCCCATGGTACATTGGGCAGGACAACTTCACTTAACGTAGAGGTTGGGCCCGCAAACCGAGGCCGTGGGGCTTGGGTCCAAGTCTCCGTCGCTCTAGTGCCCATTACTTTTGATCCGTAAGGAGTTACGCAGCGCACAATATATCGTTGGAAAGCTCTCCAGGAGCTCTACGACAGGGGCAGCAAGCCTGATTGGCTGCGCCTATTTTTGGAGTCCAAACTTGAACATTTACATCAGTTTCGGGACACTTTTTTTCTTTTGCGCTATTTTTCCAGCCTGAATCGTACGTCGAGAGCCGCGAAAAGGATGACAACCTAATCCATCAAATTTCTATTACCGAATTGAAGGCATCTTGGGCAAGACAACTTCACTTCACGTAGAGGCTGGGCCCACAAACCGAGGGCGTGGGGCTTGTGACCAGGTATCTGTCGCTCCGGTGCCCATAACGTTTGATCCGTATAGAGTTACGCGGCGTACAACATAACGTTGAAAAGCTCTTTAAGAGCTCTACGACGGGGACAGCAGGCCTGCTCAGCTGGACCTATTTTTGGAGAACAAAATCGAACGTTTTCATCAATTTCTAGTCACTTTTCTTCTTTTAAGTAGTTTTTTTCATCCTAGATTGTACGTCGTGGGCCGCAAAAAGGAGGACAACCTAATCCATCACATTTCTATTATCGAATCCCAGGCATCTTGGGCAAGACAACTTTTCTTCACGTAGAGGCTGGGCCCACAAACTGAGGGCGTGGGGCTTGGGACCATGTCTCTATCGCTCCGGTGCCCATAACTTTTGATCCGTAAGGAGTTACACTGCGCACACCATACCGTTGGAAAGCTCTCCGAGAGCTCTATGATAGGGGCGGCAAGTCTGCTCGGCTGCGCCTATTTTCGGAGCCCAAAATTGAACGTTTTTAACAGTTTTGGGACACTTTTCTTCATTTGCGCTGTTTTTTCATCCCGGATCGTACGTCGTGAGCCGCGAAAAGGACAACAATCTAATCCATCACATTTCTATTACCGAATCCTATGGTACCTTAGGCTAGACAACTTCACTTCACGTAGAGGCTGGGCCAGCAAACCGAGGGCATGGGGCTTGTGGCCAGGTATCCGTCGCTCCGATGCCCATAACTTTTGATCCATAAGGAATTACGCTGCGCACAGCATACCGTTGGAAAGCTCTCCGAGAGCTCTATGATGGGGGTAGCAAGCCTGCTCAGTTGCGCCTATTTTCAGAGCCCAAAATTGAACATTTTCATCAGTTTTGGGACACTTTTCTTCCTTTGTGCTGTTTTTCCATCTCGAATCGTACGTCATGAGCCGCGAAAAGGACGACAACCTTATCCATCATATTTCTATTACTGAATCCCACGGCACATTGGGTAAGACAACTTCACTTCACATAGAGGCTGCGCCCGCAAACCGAGGGCTTGGGGCTTTTGACCAGGTATCCATCGCTCCGGTGCCCATAAATTTTGATCCGTATTGACTTACGTGGCGTACAGCATACCGTTGCAAAGTACTCTGAGAGCTCTACGACAGGTGTAGCAAGCCTGCTAGGCTGCATCTATTTTTGGAGCCCAAAATTGAACGTTTTCATTAGTTTCGGGACACTTTTGTTCTTTTGCGCTATTTTTCTATCCCGGATCGTACGTCGTGAGCCGCGAAAAGGACGACAACCTAATCTATCACATTTCTATTATCGAATCCCACGGCACCTTGGGCAAGAAAACTTTACTTCACGTAGAGGCTGGGCCCACAAACCGAGGGCGTGAGGCTTGTGACCAGGTATCCGTCGCTCCGGTTCCCATAACTTTTGATCCGTAAGGAGTTTCGCGGTGCACAATATACCGTTGGAAGCTCTCCGAGAGATCTATGATGAGGGCAGTAGGCCTGCTCGGTAGTGCCTATTTTCGGAGCCCAAAATCGAATGTTTTCATCAGTTTCGGTTCTCTTTTCTTCTTTTGCGCGGTTTTTTCATCTCGGATCGTACGTCGTGGGCCGCTAAAAGGACGACCATCTAATCCATCACATTTCTATTACTGAATCCCAGGCATATTGGGCAAGACAACTTTGCTTCACGTAGAGGCTGGGCCCGCAAACCGAGGGCGTAGGGCTATGGACTAGGTCTTCGTCGCTCCCGTGCCCATAACTTTTGATCCGTAAGTAGTTACGCGGCGCACAACATACCGCTGGAAAGCTCTCCGAGAGCTCTACGACGGGGGTAGCAATCCTGCTCAGGTGTGCCTATATTCAGAGCCTAAAATCAAATGTTTTCATCAGCTTCGGGATACTTTTCTTCTTTTGCGCTGTTTTTTCATCCCGGATCGTACGTCGTCAGCCGCGAAAAGGACGACAACCTAATCCATCACATTTCTATTATCGAATCCCACAGCACCTTGGGCAAGACAACTTCACTTCACGTAGAGGCTGGGCCCACAAACTGAGGGTGTGGGGCTTGTGACCAGGTCTCCGTCGCTCCGGTGCCCATAACTTTTGATCCGTAAGGAGTTACGTGACGCACAACATACCGTTGGAAAGCTCTCCGAGAGCTCTACGATGGGGGCAGCAGGCCTGCTCGGCTGCGCCTATTTTTTGGAGTCCAAAATCGAACGTTTTCATCAGTTTCGATTGACTTTTCTTCTTTTGTGCTATTTTTTTATCTCGGATCGTACGTCGTGGGCCGCGAAAAGGATGACCACCTAATCCATCACATTTCTATTACCGAATCCCAGGCATCTTGGGCAAGACAACTTTGCTTCATGTAGAGGCTGGGCCCGTAAACCGAGGGCGTGGGGCTTGGGACCAGGTCTCCGTCGCCCTCGTGCCCATAACTTTTGATCTGTATGTAGTTACGTGGCGCACAACATACCGTTGGAAAGCTCTCCAAGAGCTCTATGATGGGGGCAGCAAGCCTGCTCTGCTGTGCCTATATTCAAAGCCCAAAATCAAATATTTTCATCAACTTTGGGACACTTTTCTTCTTTTGCGCTATTTTTTCATCCCGGATCGTACGTCGTGAGCCACGAAAAGGACGACAACCTAATCCATCACATTTCTATTACCGAATCCCATAGCACCTTGGGCAAGACAACTTCACTTCACGTAGAGGTTGGGCCCACAAACCGAGGGCTTGGGGCTTGTGACCAGGTATCCGTTGCTCCGGTGCCCATAACCTTTGATCCGTAAGGAGTTACGCGGCGAACAATATACCGTTAGAAAGCTCTCTAAGAGTTTTACGATGGGGGTAGCAGGCCTGCTCGGCTGCGCCTATTTTTGGAGCACAAAATCAAACATTTTCATCAGTTTCGGGTAACTTTTCCTCTTTTGTGCAGTTTTTCCGTCCCGGATCATACGTCGTGGGCCGCGAAAAGGAGGACAACCTAATCCATTACATTTCTATTACCGAATCCCAGGCATCTTGGGCAAGACAACTTTGCTTCACGTAGAGGTTGGTCCCGCAAACCGAGGGCGTGGGGCTTGGGACCAGGTCTCTGTCGCTCCGGTGCCCATAACTTTTGATCTGTAAGGAGTTACGCAGCGTACAACATACCGTTGGAAAGCTCTCCGAGAGCTCTACGATGGGGGGCAGCAACCCTGCTCGGTTGCGCCTATTTTTAGATCACAAAATTGAATGTTTTCATAAGTTTTGAAACACTTCTCTTCTTTTGCGCTGTTTTTCCGTCCCAGATCGTATGTCGTGGGCTGCGAAAAAGACGACAACCTAATCCATCACATTTCTATTACCGAATCCCAGGCATCTTTGGCAAGACAACTTTGCTTCACGTAGAGGCTTGGCCCGCAAACCGAGGGCATGGGTCTTAGGACCAAGTCTCCGACGTTCCGGTGCCCATTACTTTTGATTAGTAAGGAGTTACGCGGCATACAGCATACCGTTGGAAAGTTCTCCGAGAGTTCTACGATGAGGGCAACAAGCCTGCTCGGCTGCGCCTATTTTCAGAGTCCAAAATTGAACGTTTTCATTAGTTTCGGGACACTTTTCTTCTTTTGCGCTGTTTTTCTATCCCGGATCGTACGTTGTGAGCCGCAAAAAGGATGACAACCTAATCCATCACATTTCTATTAACGAATCCCACAACACCTTGGGCAAGACAACTTCACTTCACGTAGAGGCTGGGCTCACAAACCGAGGGCGTGGGGCTTGTGACCAAGTATCCGTCGCTCCGGTGCTCATAACTTTTAATTCGTAAGGAGTTACGCGGCATACAGCATACCGTTGGAAAGCTCTCTAAGAGCTCTACGATGGGGGCAGCAGGCCTGCTTAGCTGGACCTATTTTTGGAGCCCAAAATCGAACGTTTTCATCAGTTTCGTGTCACTTTTCTCCTTTTGCGTAGTTTTTTTGTCCCGGATCGTATGTCGTGGGCCGTGAAAAGGAGGACAACCTAATCCATCACATTTCTATTATCGAATCCCAGGCATCTTGGGCAAGACAACTTTGGTTCACGTAGAGGCTGGGCCCGCAAACCGAGGGCGTGGGGCTTGGGACCAGGTCTCTGTCGCTTTGGTGCCCATAACTTTTGATCCGTAAGGAGTTACGCGGTGTACAACATACCGTTGGAAAGCTCTCTGAGAGCTCTACGACGGGGGAAACAAGTCTGCATGACTGCGCCTATTTTCGAAGCCCAAAATCTATCATTTTCATCAGCTTCGGGACACTTTTCTTCTTTTGCGCTGTTTTTCCATCCTGGATCGTATGTCGTGAGCCGCGAAAAGGACGACAACCTAATCCATCACAGTTCTATTACTGAATCCCATGGCACCTTGGGCAAGACAACTTTACTTCACGTAGAGGCTGGGCCCGCAAACCGAGGGCGTGGGGCTTGTGACTAGATATCCGTCGCTCCGGTGCCCATAACTTTGGATCCGTAAGGAGTTATGCGGCGCACATCATACCGTTGAAAAGCTCTCCGAGAGCTGTACGACCGGGGTAGCAAGCTTGCTCGGTTGCGCCTGTTTTCAGATCACAAAATTGAACGTGCCTTAACCCTAAATGAATGCACGTAATTCAATGCAAGGCACATAAAACGAAACATGATTCTTAAATCTTAGTTAAGGCACGCAAATCTAGGCTAGGGCATATGAAATGAGGTATCGCACGCAAATCGAGGTCGGGCCTCACATCCTCCTCTCCTTAAAAGAATTTCATCCCGAAATTCAATATTACCTTTGAAATAAAGCTGGATACTATTGTTCCATCTGGTCTCGCCTTTCCCACGTTGCTTCTTCAACTCCATGATGATCCCACAACACTTTCACCATCGGTATAGATTTGTTGCGCAACTCCCGATCTTGCTGGTCTATGATCCGAATGGGCTTCTTTTCATAAGACAAGTTCTCCCAAAGCTGCAACGGTTCTGGCTCCAAGATATGCGATGGATCAGGGTGATCTTCCGCAGCATCGAAACATGAAAGACGTCGTGAATATTGGAGAGTTTTTGGGGTAGTGCCAGGCGATACGCCAATTTGCCAACCTTCTCAATTATCTCAAATGGTCCTACAAATCTCGGGCTCAACTTTCCACCCTTGTCGTGTTTAATCAGTTCCCTCCGGGGTGATATCTTCAAGAACACCTTGTCGCCAACTTCAAACTCTAGACTCCGTCTCTGTCGGTCTGCATAACTTTTCTACCTGTTTTGGGCGGTAAGCATCCATTTCCGAATAAGGTGAATATTATCCACAGTCTTCATAAGTTCAGATAGAAGGGTCGGGTCAAAAGTATTCGTTTCACCTACCTCATCCCAGTAAATTGGGGATCGATACTTACGTCCATACAACGCCTCAAATGGGGCCATCCCGATAGTGGCCTGATAACTATTATTATAAGCGAACTCCGCTAGAGACAGATATTTCTCCTAACCTTTCCCGAAGTCTAAAACACACGCCCTCAGCATATCCTCCAGAATCTGAATAGTTCTCTCCGATTGTCCATCAGTTTGAGGGTGATAAGCCATGCTGAAACTCAACTTCGTTCCCAAAGCTTCTTGCAATCTCTTCCAAAATCGGGAAGTAAAACAAGGATCCCTATCCGATACAATACTCATAGGCATCCCGTGCAATCTTACAATCTCCGCCACATACATATCTCCCAATTTCTCAGGACTATCCTCCTTGTTCATCGGTAAGAAGTGCGCTGACTTAGTCAATCTATCCACTATGACCCAAACGGCGTCATGACCCTTTTGTGACCTGGGCAGGTCCATAACAAAGTCCATAGTTATATGTTCCCATTTCCATTGAGGAATCTCCAACGGCTGAAGTAAACCTGCTGGTCGTTGATGTTCCACTTTGACTCTCTGGCAAGTCAAACACCATGCCACAAACTCCGCAATTTCTCTCTTCATGTTATTCCACCAATAGTGTTGCTTGAAATCCCGGTACATCTTTGTTCCGTTGGGGTGAATAGTGTATCTTGAATTATGGGCTTCTTCAAGAATCTTCTTTTTTAGCTTTGGTTCATTAGGAACACAAATCCGATTCCTAAACCTCCAAATACCATCATCATGAAACTTGAAATCTGTGTTGCTTTCTTTAATCTTATGGAATTGTTGGTCCTTCTGTTGAGCCTCTCGTAATTCAGACAACAAGGTCGATTGAACTTGTGTAGTGGCAAAAAGTAACCCTTTCCGAGTCAATTGTGGTTTCCACAAAAATGCTTCATCCAACAACTCCTGCACCTTGACTTCCAGTTTTGCCATGCTCTCTTTCCTACTTAAGGCATCTGCAACTACATTTGCTTTACCGGACACATAATTGATTGTGTAGTTATAATCATCCAAAAGCTCCATCCACCGCCTTTGCCTCATGTTCAACTCTTTTTGTGAGAACAAGTATTTCAAGCTCTTGTGATCAGTAAACACCTCGAACTTGTTACCTCATAGATAGTGCCTCCATTTCTTGAGTGCAAACACAATAGCTGCTAACTCCAAATCATGTGTCGGGTAGTTCAATTCATACGGCTTCGGTTTCCTAGAAGCATATGCAATCACTCTACCATTTTGCATCAGTACACAACCCAAGCCTTCTTTCGAAGCATTGTTATAAATTACAAAACCTTGACTCCCTTCAGGCAATGCAAGAACAGGTGCGATAGTCAATCTTTTCTTCAACTCTTGGAAGCTGTTCTCACACTTATCATCCCACAAGAACTTTGTTTTCTTTTGAGTGAGCTTTGTAAGTGGTCCTGCAATCTTAGAGAAATCCTTCACGAACCTCCGATAATAGCCGGCTAGACCAAGAAAACTCCAAATCTCCGTAATATTTTCCGACTTCTTCCAAGACATCACCGCTTCTATCTTTGCTGGATCCACTGCTATTCCCTCTTGGGATATGATATGCCCCAAAAATGCAATCTGCTGTAACCAAAATTCGCACTTGCTAAACTTTGCATACAATTTATGCTCTCGAAGTTTCTGCAATACCAATCACAGATGTTGTTCATGCTTAGCCTCGGATTTCGAGTATACCAAAATATAATCAATGAAGATCACCACAAATTGGTCCAAGTAGGGTTGAAACACCCTGTGCATCAAGTCCATAAAAGCTGTAGGGGCATTAGTTAGTCCAAATGGCATCACCACATATTCATAATGCCCATATCTCGTCCTGAAAGCCGTTTTAGGCACATCCTCCTTTTTGATCCGCAACTGATAGTACCCTTGCCTCAAGTCGAGTTTCGAATACACTTTGGCTCCTTGAAGTTGATCAAACAACTCGTCGATCAGTGGAAGTGGGTATTTATTCTTGACACTCACTTGGTTTAATCCTCGATAATCGATGCATAGCCTCAGCGTTCCGTCTTTCTTCTTTACAAATAGAACTGGTGCACCCCACGGAGAAGAACTTGGTTGAACAAACCCCTTCTTCAACAATCCTTGCAATTGGTCCTTCAATTCTTGTAGCTCGGCTGGTGCCATACGATAGGAGGCTTTAGATATCGGCTGGGTGCCAGGCAGTAACTCTATAATGAACTCGATCTCCCGATTTGGGGGTAAACTAGGCAATTCTTCTGGAAACACATCCGCATAGTCTTTGATCACTGGCATCTCCTCCAACTTAGCTTTGTCCGACGGCTTGTTGATAAGGTTAGCTAAGTATCCACTACACCCTTTTCTCAAGGACTTCACTACTTTCGTAGATGAAATGATGGAACTCCCGGTGAAATCTCTTCGACCCATGACTTCCAATATTGGTTGACCAGGTACCTAGAATGTTAAAATCTTCATCCGGCAATCTAGTTGGGCATGATGCTTTGCCAACCAATCCATCCCTAAGATGACCTCATAGTCTCGAAAAGGTAATACAATAAGATTGGCTAAGAATTTCATATCCTTAATTTGGATTTTACATGCTTTACAAGCTGAGCTAGTAACAAGTTTAGAACCCATCGGAGTACCAACTTCTACTTCGTAAGGCAAACATACAACTCGTAGTTTCACACGTTTCACACATAAGGGAGTAATAAATGAATGAGTAGCACCCAGATCAATTAGCACCCTAACAGGTTGATTCAGTATGAAGAATGTACCTTCAACAACAGCGGCCTCCTCTGGAAGCTCCTCGCACTCAATAGCATAAGCTCGAGCCTGAACTCTAGGAACTGGAGTCTTGCCTCTACCAGTTAGTTTAACCTGATTTTGTCCTGCTTGCCATTTAGGGCAATCCTTGATCTGATGCTGATCACTGCCACACCGCACACATCGTCCTGACTTCTTCCAGCACTGGGCCTCGGTGTGCCCCTTCTTGTCACAGTAAGAACAGTTGATAGACTGAGTAGCAGGTGAACTACCTGTGGATCCGCGGGTGGAAGAGGCTGATGGCGCTTTAGTCGGGCCACGGTTATTAACTGGTCGGTTCTAGCTCTGGCCCTGATTATGACTCTAACTCTAGAATTTCCTCTGTTGACCTGAAGGCTAGTATGGTTTCTTGTTCGGCTGACTCGAACCGGCTCTATCAAGTTTTCTCTTCTCAACTCGGGAAGCAGCAGCAAAGAGAGCAGGATAGGTATCGAAGTCATGCGAAGCCAACTGGTCCTGAATCTCTGACCTCAATCCCGTAGTAAATTTCCACATCTTCGCCTCTGGAGTACTGACCATGTATTGAGCATAGCGGGTCAGTCGGCCAAAACGAGCCTCGTACTGGGCCACCGTCATGTTACCCTGGTTCAAGTGCATGAATTCCTCAATCCGCCTCTGCCTGGAAACTGCGGGTACATATTTCTCCTTAAAGGCCTTAACGAAATTACCCCACAAGCGAGGGGTATGATCAGTTTCCCACAGTGCCTCCACAGTGTGCCACCAATGCTCAGCATCCCCGTGCAACAGAAACACAACAAACTCCACATTTTCTTCATCAGTATAATCAAGTGGCCTGAAAATCCTCTCGATCTCAGACAGCCAAGCCTCTGCTTTCTCATCATCAGCTTCCCCATGGAATTTGGACAGGCGAAAGTCAAGGAACTCCCTCATTCTGCTATGTCTCCCATGGTTACCATCATTCTTGTTGTTGTTGTTGTTGTTGGCTTCACGTGCATCTTGATGCTCCATCACTCGTGACACGCGATCCATGGCATTCGGCATCATGTTAAACATAACTTTGTCGTGACTAGTTTGATAAGCATTTCCGGTCTCTTGGGGTTCACCGCTCCTATTAGTAGTGCGGGTACTAGAGCCAGCCATCTATAGGCACAAATTACGATGCACAATTTATTGAAATATGACAAACAAGAATTTAATGCATAAGATATGCAACATAATATAGATACACAATTCTAGAAACAATTAAGACATGTTAATCACTTAAGCACATAGAACATAGAAGGCACAATTAACATTATCACACAAGAACATATAGACAAGTCATCCTAATTATCTTAGGGCTCTACCTATAGTTTGAGAGTTAAACCCGACTTAAGCAATCTAAGCTTTGATACCATTCTTCTTCTATGAGGTGTCACGCCCCAACCTAGCCTATAAAGGTTAGACTAGGGTGTGATCTAAACATTCAAGTCATGTCTCGTACTTAGTTGTTCATGAAAGTTTAACGCTTAACATTTAGCCTAGACTCCACAATTTTTTCAGAAAATCGGCAGCATAATGGCTGTAATTGGGCTCTTTAGTTTGACCTAGTTCTCTAAACACCTCAAATTTTATTTCCAACTAAGATTACTATTTACCATCAATTGAGAAGCCTACTAGTTATCTCGATGTCTCGTTTGATTAATAACCTAGCATGATACTATGTCTCGTTTGTTTGTTAATCCTCGTTACAAAAGTACCTGTTGATCTTAGCTTAACAATGGGTACCTGCTTAAGATTGGATAGGTTCATTTTACTTAGTCCTTACTTGATACTTCATAATCCTATGATAGATACTAACCAGTAACGATAGCAAAACGACCATAGTAGTGTCTGTCTAGTTATTATCAGTACAAGCCTAAATTAGACCCCAAATTACAACGGGGGTCTTTTACATTACAAACATCAAGCAACATGAAAATAAATAGTTTTCAAGCAGCATAGTGTTCACAATTTCCATAATAAGCAAAGCACAAAGGACATGCAATCATTCCAAGGAATCATCGTTAGGCACATCGTCCTCGAGTACTTGTTCTTGATCTTCTTCACCTGAGATGATAAAAGAGGGTGAGTCCTTATGAACTCAGCGTGGGGGAACGAGAAATAGGTTTTGAAACTCATTTTCCGGTTCAACTTATGAAAACCCTTTTGCAAACATGAATATATCACAAGTAAGTACACAACATGATATAAAAGTAAAGGAACACAATTACCCGTCTTTCCTCCCCGAGGTCCTCTAGGAACCAAGCGAGAATACTTATACGCATAGTGAAAAGGATACGATGAGCTTTTGCTCTCAGTTCATGTCAGCATCAGTTGTTGCGGCCGACTTCCAATGTGAGGCCCGACCTCGATTTGCTTACGATACCTCGTTTCGTGTGCCATAGCCTAAATTTGCATGCCTTAACCTAGATTTAAGAATCATGTTTCGTTTTATGTGCCTTGTATTGAATTATGTGCAGTCATTTAGGGTTGCGTGTATTTACTTGAAAAACGTGCATTCGTCTCGTAGTTCGTGCCCTACCTCGTAGTGCGTGCCCTAGACCTTGAAAAGCGTGCCCTCACGCTAATCAAGAAAGCATCTTACACGAAGTACTAGATCAATAATTAATCCTACAAATCCCACTAACTAATATTAAAATGCTAAGTCAATGCACTAGAAGACGAAATTGCACCAAAAGCTAGACATTCTTTGTTTTTTATTCTTTATTCTTTGCATATCCCAAACACACAATAAAATAAGCCTTGAACAAGACAAAAAAATTCAGATTTGAACACCTCTTTGGCCGACCACCTTGTGTGCTTTGTGCTTGCTTTGCATAATTCAAATTGAACCTAGACAATTCTATGACAACTAATGACACAAAGCAATAAAAAATAGCTCAAAAACTCTACCAAGCTCCACCAATCTCGACATAAGCTCCTTGCCCATGCTAAACACTTCAAATTATACTCCTTGAAGACACAAAAATATGAAATTGCAAAGCTCAAGGCCGACACATGCTTCAAACCTTGCAAAAGCTTTTATTTTTCTTTCATTTCTCTCATTTCCTCTCATTCTTCTCTCTCCCTCTCATCCTTCTCTCTCTCTCGGCCTTGGCTGAGTTTCTACACTCCTTAGCTTATCTTAATCACTCCATGGTTCATCAAGGCATGCAAGAAGCTAGGGAGCTCGACTAAGCAAGCTAGGTTGCAAGAAACACACATGCAAGCTCTTTGAATCTCCATTTCATCTTAGGTGAGTGTGCTAGCTTCCATTTCTTTTCTTCTTGTTCTAACCACATGAACCTACTAAGAACTTGGTTACTAAGCTAGGAAATTTTAGAAAAACCGAGTGGTGTCTCGGCTATGCAAGGAAAAAGGTCAACTTTGTGCTTCACCAAGAGTCTTGTGCATCTTCTTGTTGTTTTGCTAAGGTGAGGGCTAAAACTTCTAGAAAATCTTTCAAAAACCCACATGCATGCCCTTAAATGTCTATCTTTACTTCTGTACTTGAGATATATGTGTGTTCATGAGCTTTTATAAACATGCATGGCAAGATATTTGGCTAAAATGTGATGTTGGATGAAATCATGTATGGGACAGTTTTCTACCTTGTTGGTGCGATATGATTTTGGCTAGGTAAATGATGTTGAAAATGCGTGAAAATTGGTCTGTAACTCTTTTTTCCAGTTCTGAACATTTTTCACAGAAATAGGCCAAAGCTAATTTTTACTCTAAGGTCCTCAAAATGGCAAATTATTAAAATGTGTCCAAATTTGGAAAGTCTGGAAAAATGAAGCAGGTTTTGGCAGATTCACTGACCTTGTAGAACAAACCATTTTTGACTTAGTAAATGACATCCAAAATGCATGATATTTGGTGTGATGCTATATTTTTCATTGCTAGACATTTTTGTCAGAAATGGACTAAGGCTAAATCTGACCCTAAGGCCCTCAAAAACGACAAGTATTGAAATGTGTGCAAATCTGGACAGTTTTGTGCAGTCTCACTGTTTTGGCTATAACTATTGAACCCGAACTCCAAATGATGCGAGGTTTGTTTCTGAATTTTGTTCACTTCCTAAGCTTTAATTTGACATCTTATTCACTGGAGTTGGAGATTGTTTGCTTGTCTTAATGATTGTGAGAAAACAGTCCATTGCAGTGAGGGTTTCACTTAGTGATATGCTTAGAAAAATTATTGTAGCTTCTCTCGTTGTATTAAATGCTTGGGATTGTGGCATTGAGATTTTGTGTGGACTGTTTTGAATACTTGAGGGTGTATAAACTAATCAACGCGTGGCTTGAGTTTGATTTCGAGATGACTTGGGGCTTAATCGCACGGGTAAGCATAAATTGGAACCCTAGTAACTAGGTGAATTTGCTAAGTGTTGATCCTTTGGATGTTGTGTTGGATTATGTGTTTAGTAGGTTGCCCGTAGTTTCCTTGTAGCCGTAAATATGATTTCGATGATTTCATGTTGATAAGTAGGCTTTTCTTGTACCCGGTCCCACGTAGATGCCGTAGCATGATGAATAATCTTATTATTTGATTACGTGAACTTTGAAATGAGTTATATGACTTGATTTACGTGCGTCACATGGCTTCCCGTTTAATGTTCATATAACTCCATGTGCCTTTCAAGTGAAATTACTTGTCTTATCGTGCCTCGCTTGTTTACTTGTCAATGTGCAATCTTATGACTGCTCAGAGGCAACCTACTTTGTTGTCCTCCTAATGTGATATATTAAATATCATAAATGTGCATTGCATACAAGGTTGCAACCTTTCATTCTGGCGTGGTAGCGTTCACGCACACTGGGCAGCATCGGGCTTGCCGGTACAATCGTGACTACCATTGTCCAATTCCCTCTCTCGCTTGGGGGCTAGACTTCCTCGGAGAGTTGGGTCGTAGGATTTCGGGGTACATCCGGAGTACACTCATTTGGCGTGATAAGGGGATGATTTGAAGTCGGCCGCAACAACTGATACTGACATGAACTGAGAGCAAAAGCTCACCATATCCTTTTCACTATGTGTATAAGTACTCTCGCTTGGTTCCTAGAGGATCTCAGGGAGGAAAGACGGGTAATTGTGTTCCTTTACTTTTATATCATGTTATGTACTTAGTTGTGATATATTTATGCTTGCAAAAAGGATTTTCATAAGTTGAACTGGAAAATGAGTTTCAAAACCTATTTCTCGTTCCTCCTCGCTGAGTTCATAAGGACTCACCCTCTTTTATCATCTCAGGTGAAGAAGATCAAGAATAGGTACCCGAGGACGACGTGCCTAACGATGATTTCTTGGAATGATTGTCTGTCCTATGTGCTTTGCTTGATTATGGCCATTGTGAACACTATGCTGCTTGAAGACTATTTCTTTTCATGTTCCTTGATGTTTGTAATGTAAAAGACCCCCGTTGTAATTTGGGGTCTAATTTTGGCTTGTACTGATAATAACTAGACAAACACTACTATGGTCATTTTGCTATCGTTACTGGTTAGTATCTATCATAGGATTATGAAGTATCAGGTAAGGACTAAGCAAAATGAACCCATCCAATCTTAAGCAGGTACCCATTGTTAAGCTAAGATCAACAGGTACTTTTGTAACGAGGATTCACAAACAAATGAGACATAGTATCATGCTAGGTTATTAATCAAACGAGACATCGAGATAACTAGTAGGCGTCTCAATTGATGGTAAATAGTAATCTTAGTTGGAAATGAAATTTGAGGCTTTTAGAGAACTAGGTCAAACTAAAGAGCCCAATTACAACCATTATGCTACCGGTTTTCCAGAAAAATTGTGGAGTCTAGGCTAAACGTTAAGCGTTAAACTTTCATGAACAACTAAGTACGAGACATGACTTGAATGTTTAGATCACACCCTAGTCTAACCTTTATAGGCTGGGTTGCGACGTGACATCAAATCATCCCCTTATCACGTCAAATGGGTGTACTCCAGATGTACCCCGAAATCCTACGACCCAACTCTCCGAGGAAGTCTAGCCCCTAAGCGAGAGAGGGAATTGGACAATGGTAGTCACAGTTGTACCGGCAAGCCCGATGCTGCCCGGTGTGCGTGAACACTACCACGCCAGAATGAAAGGTTGCAACCTTGTATGCAATACACATTTATGACATTTAATATATCACATTAGGAGGACAACAAAGTAGGTTGCCTCCGAGCAGTCATAAGATTGCACATTGACAAGTAAACAAGCGAGGCACGATAAGACAAATAATTTCACTTGAAAGGCACATGGAGTTATATGAACATTAAACGGGCAGCCATGTAACGCACGTAAATCAAGTCATATAACTCATTTCAAAGTTTACGTAATCAAATAATAAGATTATTCATCATGCAATGACATCTACGTGGGACTGGGTGCAAGACACGCCTACTTATCAACATGAAATCATTGAAATCATATTTAGGGCTACAAGGGCAACTACGGGCAGCCTACTAAACACATAATCCAACACAACATCCAAAGGATCAACACTTAGCAAATTCACCTAGTTACTAGGGTTCCAATTCGTGCTTACCCGTGCGATTAAGCCCCAAGTCATCTCGAAATCAAACTCAAGCCATGCGTTGATTAGTTCATACACCCTCAAGTATTCAAAACAGTCCACACAACATCTCAATGCCACAATCCCAAGCATTTAATACAACGAGAGAAGCTACAATAATTTTTCTAAGCATATCACTAAGTGAAACCCTCACTGCAATTGACTGTTTTCTCACAATCATTAAGACAAGCAGAAATCTCCAATTCAAGTGAATAAGATGTCAAATTAAAACTTAGGAAGTTAACTAAATTCAGAAACAAACCTTGCATCATTTGGAGTTCGGGTTCAATAGTTATAGCAAAAACAGTGAGACTGCACAAAACTGTCCAGATTTGCACACATTTCAATACTTGTCATTGTTTAGGGCCATAGGGTCAGATTTAGCCTTAGTCCATTTCTGACAAAAATGTCCAGAACTGAAAAATATAGCAGCACACAAAATCCCATGCATTTTGTATGTCATTTACTAAGTCAAAACTGGTTCGTTCTACAAGGTCAGTGAATCTGCCAAAACATGCTTCATTTTTCCAGACTTTCCAGATTTGGACACATTTTTATAATTTGCCCTTTTGAGGACCTTAGAATCAAAATTAGCTTTGGCCTATTTCTGTGAAAAATGTTCAGAACTGGAAAAACTAGTTACCTACCAATTTTCACGCATTTTCAACATGATTTACCTAGCCAAAATCACATCGTACCAACAAGGCAGAAAATTGTCCCATACACGATTTCATCCAACATCACATTTTAGCCAAATATCTTGCCATGCATGTTTATAAAAGCTCATGAACACACACATATCTCAAGTACAAAAGTAAAGATAGACATTTAAGGGAATGCATGTGGGTTTTTGAAAGATTTTCAAGAAGTTTTAGCCCTCACCTTAGCAAAACAACAAGAAGATGCACAAGACTCTTGGTGAAGCACAAAGTTGACCTTTTTCCTTGCTTAGCTGAGACACCACTCGATTTTTCTCAAATTTCCTAGCTTAGTAACCAAGTTCTTAGTAGGTGCATGTGGTTAGAACAAGAAGAAAAGAAATGGAAGCTAGCAAACTCACCTAAGCCGAAATGGAGATTCAAAGAGCTTGCATGTGTGTTTCTTGCAACCTAGCTTGCTTAGTCGAGCTCCCTAGCTTCTTGCATGCCTTGATGAACCATGGAGTGATGAAGATAAGCTAAGGAGTGTAGAAACTCAGCCAAGGCCGAGAGAGAGAGAGAAGGATGAGAGGGAGAGAGAAGAACGAGAGGAAATAAGAGAAATGTAAGAAAAATAAAAGCTTTTGCAAGGTTTGAAGCATGTGTCGTACTTGAGCTTTGCAATTTCAGATTTTTGTGTCTTCAAGGAGTATATTTTGAAGTGTTTAGCATGGGCAAGGAGCTTATGTCGAGATTGGTGGAGCTTGGTAGAGTTTTTGAGCTATTTTTTATTGCTTTGTGTCATTAGTTGTCATAGAATTGTCTAGGTTCAATTTGAATTATGCAAAGCAAACACAAAGCACACAAGGTGGTCGGCCAAAGAGGTGTTGAAATCTGAATTTTTTTGTCTTGTTCAAGGCTTATTTTATTGTGTGTTTGGGATATGCAAAGAATAAAGAATAAATAATAAAGAATGTCTAGCTTTTGGTGCAATTTCGTCTTCTAGTGCATTGACTTAGCATTTTAATATTAGTTAATGGGATTTGTAGAATTAATTATTGATCTAGTGCTTCGTGTAAGATGCTTTCTTGATTAGCATGAGGGCACGCTTTCCTAGGTCTAGGGCATGCACTACGAGGTAGGGCACGAACTACGAGACGAATGCACGTTTCCCAAGTAAATGCACGCAACCCTAAATGAATGCACATAATTCAATGCAAGGCACATAAAATAAAACATGATTCTTAAATCTAGGTTAAGGCACGCAAATCTAGGCTATGGCATACGAAACGAGGTATCGCACGCAAATCGAGGTCGGGCCTCACACACAGCATATCGTTGGAAAGCTCTTCGAGAGCTCTACGACGAGGATAGCAAGCCTGCTCGTCTGCGCCTATTTTCGGAGTCCAAAATCGAACGTTTTCAACAGTTTCAAGACACTTTTCTTCTTTTGTGTTGTTTTTCCATCCCGGATCGTACGTCGTGAGCCGCGAAAAGGACGACAACCTAATCCATCACATTTCTATTACCGAATCCCACGGTACCTTGGGCAAGACAACTTCACTTCACATAGAGGCTGGGCCAGCAAACCGAGGGCATGGGGCTTGTGACCAGGTATCTGTCACTCCAGTGCCTATAACTTTGGATCCGTAAGGAGTTACGCAGCGCACAACATACCATTGGAAAGCTCTCTGAGAGCTCTATGAATGGGGCAGCAAGCCTGCTCGGCTACGCCTATTTTTAGAGCACAAAATCAAATGTTTTCATCAGTTTTGGGATATTTTTCTTTTTTGGCACTGTTTTTCCGTCCCAGATCGTACGTCCTGGGCCTCGAAAAGGACGACAACCTAATCCATCACATTTCTATTACCGAATCCCAAGCATCTTGGGCAACACAACATTGCTTCACGTAGAGGTTGGGCCCGCAAACCGAGGGCATAGGGCTTGGGACCAAGTCTCTGTTGCTCCCGTGCCCATAACTTTTGATCCGTAAGGAGTTACGTGTCGCACAGCATACCGTTGGAAAGCTCCCTGAGAGCTCTACGACGAAGGCAACAAGCCTACCCAGTTGTGCCTGTTTTTGGAGCCCAAAAATGAACATTTTCATCAGTTTCAGGACACTTTTCTACTTTTGCACTGTCTTTCCGTCATGGATCGTACGTCGTGAGACGCGAAAAGGACGACAACCTAATCCATCCCATTTCTATTACCGAATCTAAGGCATCTTGGGCATGACAACTTTAATTCACGTAGAGGCTGGGCCCGCAAACCGAGGGCATGGGACTTGGGACCTGGTCTCCGACGCTTTGGTGCCAATAAGTTTTGATCCGTAAGGAGTTACGTGGCACACAGCATACCGTTGGAAAGCTCTTCGAGATCTATACGACGGGGGCAACAAGCCTGCTTAGCTGCGCCTATTTTCGGAGCCTGAAAATGAACGTTTTCATCACTTTCGGGACACTTTTCTTCTTTTGCACTGTTTTTCTATCACGGATCGTACGTCGTGAGCCGCGAAAAGGACGACAACCTAATCCATCATATTTCTATTACCGAATCCAAGGAATCTTGGGTAAGACAACTTTGATTGACGTAAAGGCTGGGCCCGTAAACCGAGGGCGTGGGGCTTGGGACTTGGTCTCTGTCGCTCCGGTGCCCATAACTTTTGATCGGTAAGGAGTTATGCGGCGCACAGCATACCGTTAGAAAGCTCTCTGAGAGCTCTACGACGAGGGCAGCAAACCTGCTAGGCTGCGCCTCTTTTCGGAGCACAAAATCGAACGTTTTCATCAGTTTCGGGATACTTTTCTTCTTTTGCACTGTTTTTCCGTCCCTGATCGTACGTCGTGGGCCGCAAAAAGGACGACAACCTAATCCATCACATTTTTGTTACCGAATGCTAGGCATCTTGGGCAAGACAACTTTGCTTCACGTAGAGGCTTGGCCCGCAAACCGAGGGCATAGGTCTTGGGACCAAGTCTCCGACGCTTCGGTGCCCATTACTTTTGATCAGTAAGGAGTTACGCGGCACACAGTATACCGTTGGAAAGCTCTTCGAGAGCTCTACGACAGGGGCAACAAGCCTGCTCAGCTGCGCTTATTTTCGGAGCCCAAAATTGAACGTTTTCACCAGTTTTGGGACACTTTTCTTCTTTTGCGTTGTTTTTCCATCCCGAATCGTAAGTCGTGAGCCGCAAAAAGGACGACAACCTAATCCATCACATTTCTATTACCGAATCCCACAGCACCTTGGGCAAGACAACTTCACTTCACGTAGAGACTGGGCCCACAAACTGAAGGCGTGGGGCTTGTGACCAGGTATCCGTCGCTCCGGTACCCATAACCTTTAATCCGTAAGGAGTTACGCGGCGTACAACGTACCGTTGGAAAGCTCTCTGAGAGCTCTACGATGGGGGCAACAGGCCTGCTTGGATGCGCCTATTTTTGGAGCACAAAATTGAACATTTTTATCAGTTTCGGGTAAATTTTCCTCTTTTGCGCAGTTTTTTCATCCCGGATCGTACGTCGTGGGCCGTGAAAAGGAGGACAACCTAATCCATCACATTTCTATTACTAAATCCCAGGCATCTTGGGTAAGACAACTTTGCTTCACGTAGAGGCTGGTCCCGCAAACCGAGGGCGTGGGGCTTGGGACCAGGTCTCCGTCGCTCCGGTGCCCATAACTTTTGATCCGTAAGGAGTTACGCGGCGTACAGCATACCGTTGGAAAGCTCTCCAAGAGCTCTACGACGGGGGCAGCAAGCCTGCTCGGTTGCGCCTATTTTCAGATCACAAAATTGAACATTTTCATAAGTTTTGGAACATTTCTATTCTTTTGCGCTGTTTTTTCGTCCCGGATCGTACGTCGTGGGCCGCGAAAAGGACGACAACCTAATCCATCACATTTTTATTAACTAATCCATCATATTTTTATTACTGAATCCCACGGCACCTTGGGCAAGACAACTTCACTTCACAAAGAGGCTGGGCCCGCAAACCGAGGGCTTGGGGAATGTGACCAGGTATCCGTCGCTCCGGTGCGCATAACTTTTGATTCGTAAGGAGTTACGTGACGCACAGCATACCGTTGGAAAGCTCTCTGAGAGTTCTACGACAGGGGCAACAAGCTTGCCCAGCTGCGCCTATTTTCAGAGCCCAAAAATGAACGTTTTCATCAGTTTCGGGACACTTTTCTACTTTTGCTCTGTTTTTCTGTGACGGATCATACGTTGTGAGACGCGAAAAGGACGACAACCTAATCCATCATATTTCTATTACCGAATCCCAGGCATCTTGGGCAAGACAACTTTGATTCACGTAGAGGCTGGGCCCGCAAACCGAGGGCGTAGGGCTTGGGACCAGGTCTCCGACGCTCCGGTGCCAATAACTTTTGATCCGTAAGGAGTTACGCGGCGCACAACATACCGTTGGAAAGCTCTCCGAGAGCTCTACGATTGGGGCAACAAGCCTGCTCAGCTGCGCCTATTTTCGAAGCCCAAAAATGAACATTTTCATTAGTTTCGGGACACTTTTCTTCTTTTGTACTTTTTTCCGTCACGGATCGTACATCGTGGGCCGCGAAAAGGACGACAACTTAATCCATCACATTTCTATTACCGAATCCAAGGCATCTTGGGCAAGATAACTTTGATTCATGTAGAGGCTGGGCCCACAAACCGAGGGCGTGGGGCTTGGGACCGAGTCTCTGTCGCTCCGGTGCCCATAACATTTGATCGGTAAGGAGTTACACGGCGCACAGCATACCGTTAGAAAGCTCTCCAAGAGCTCTACGTCGAGGGCAGCAAACCTACTAGGCTGCGCCTATTTTCAGAGCCCAAAATTGAATATTTTCATCAGTTTTGAGATACTTTTCTTCTTTTGGGCTATTTTTTCGTCCTAGATCGTACGTCATGAGCCGCGAAAAGGACGACAACCTAATCCATCACATTTCTATTAACGAATCCCATGGTACCTTGAGCAAGACAACTTCACTTCACGTAGAGGCTGGGCCCGCAAACCGAGGGCGTGGGGCATGTGACTAGGTATCCGTTGATCCGGTGCCCATAACTTTTGATCCGTAAGGAGTTACGCATCGCACATCATACCATTGTAAAGCTCTCCGAGAGCTCTACGAATGGGGCAGCAAGCCTGCTCAGCTGCTATGAGGCCCGACCTCGATTGGCGTGCGATACCTCATTTCATGTGCCCTAACCTAGATTTACGTGCCTTGACCTAGGTTTAAGAATCGTATTTTATTTTGTGTGTCTTGCATTGAATTACGTGCATTCATTTAGGGTTACGTGAATTCATCTCGTAGTTCGTGCCTTGCCTCGTAGTGCATGCCCTAAACCTTGAAATGCGTGCCCTCACGCTAATCAAGAAAGCATCTTACATGAAGCACTAAACCATTAATTAATCCTACAAATTCCACTAACTAATATTAAATTGCTAATTCAACCCACTAGAAGACAAAATCTCACAAAAAGCTAGACATTCTTTATTCTTTGCATATCTCAAACACACAATTAAATATTGATTAACCAAGACAAAAAATTCAGATTTTGCACAAGCCTTGGCCGACCACTAGGAGCTTTTGTGCATGCAATTCTATTTCAAATTTATTCCCTAAACATTCTATGATAATTTAATGACACAAAGCAATAAAAAAATAGCTCAAAGACACCTTCCCCCAAAGCTCCAAATCTTGACACAAGCTCCTTGCCCATACTAGATAATTCAAAATGCTTCTTGAAGACACAAAAATCTGAATTTGCAAGGCCCTAGGCTGACATATGCATCAATTTCTTCAAAGCCTTTCATTTTTCCTTCATTCTTTCTTTCTTTCTCACATTTGTCTCACTCTCTCTCATTTCTTCTCTTTCTCTTTCTTGGCCTTGGTTGAGTTTCTACACTCCATAGCTTAACTTCATCACTCAATGATTCATCAAAACATGCAAGAAGCTTAGGAACTCGACCAAACAAAACTAGGAGCAAAGAAGCACACATGCAAGCCTTTAGCACATCCATTTCGGTTTAGGTGAGTTTGTTAGCTTCCATTTCTTTTCTTCTTGTTCTAACCACATGCACCTACTAAGAACATGGTAACTTAGCTAGGAAATTAGAGAAATCCCAAGTTGTCTCTCGGCTAAGCAAAGAAAATGCTCGACATTGTGCTTCATCAAGAGTTTGTGCATCTCTTTGTTGTCTTGCTAAGGTGAGGGCTAAAACTTCTTTGTAAAGCTTTTGAAAACCACATGCATGTCTTTAAAAGTCTATCTTTACCTCTGTACTTGTGATATATGTGTGTTCATAAGCTTTTGTAAACATGCATGGCAAGATATTCGACTGGAATGTGATGATAGATGAAATTGGGTATGCGACAGCCTTCTGCCTTGTTGGTGCGAGGTGATTTTGACCAGGTAAATGATGTTGAAAATGCTTGAAAATTGGTAGGTAACTATTTTTTCCCGTTCCGAGCATTTTTCACAGAAATAGGCCAAAGCTAATTTGGATTCTAAAGTCCTCAAAATGGCAAATTATCAAAATGTGTCCAAATTTGGAAAGTCTGGAAAAATGAAGCGGGTTTTGGCAGATTCACTGACCTTGTAGAACGAACTAGCTTTGACTTAGTAAATGATATCCAAAATGTATAAAATTTGGTGTGAAGCTATATTTTTCAGTTCTGGACATTTTTGTCAGAAATGGACTAAGGCTAAATCTGACCCTAAGGCCCTAAAAAACGACAAGCATTGAAATGTGTGCAAATATGTACAGTTTTGTGTAGTCTCACTGTTTTGGCTATAACTCTTGAACCCGAACTCCAAATGATGCAAGGTTTGTTTCTGAATTTAGTTCACTCCTTAAGCTTTAATTTGACATCTTGTTCACTGGGATTGGAGTTTGTTTGCTTTTCTCAATGATTGTGAGAAAACAGTCCATTGCAGTGAGGGTTTCACCTATTGATATGCTTAGAAGAATTATTGTAGCTTCTCTTGTTGTACTAAATGCTTGGGATTGTGGCATTTGGATGTTATGTGGACTGTTTTGAATACTTGAGGGTGTTTGAATTAATCAATGCATGGCTTGAGCTTAATTACGAGATGACTTGGGGTTTAATCGCACGGGTAAGCACGAATTGAAACCCTAGTAACTAGGTAAACTTGCTAAGTGTTGATCCTTTGGATATTGTGTTAGATTATGTGTTTAGTAGGCTGCCCGTAGTTGCCCTAGTAGCCCTAAATATGATTTCGATGATTACATGTTGATAAGTAGGCCTTTCTTGCACCCGGTCCCACGTAGATGTCATTGCGTGATGAATAATCTTATTATTTAATTACGTGAACTTTGAAATGAGTTATATGACTTGATTTACATGCATTACATGGCTGCCCGTTTAATATTCATATAACTCCATGTACTTTTCAAGTGAATTTACTTGCCATATCGTGCCTCGCGTGATTAACTGTCAATGTGTAATCTTATGACTGCTCGAAGGCAACCTACTTTGTTGTCATCCAAATGTGATATATTAAATGTCATAAATGTGCATTGCATACAAGGTTGCAACCTTTCATTCTGGCGTGGTAGCGTTCATGCACACCGGGCGGCATCGGGCTTGCCGGTGCAACCGTGACTACCATTGTCCAATTCCCTCTCTCGCTTGGGGGCTAGACTTCCTCGGAGAGTTGGGTCGTAGGATTTCGGGGTACATCTGGAGTACACCCATTTGGAGTGATAAGGGGATTTTTTTAAGCCGGCCGCAACAACTGATACTGGAAATGAACTGAGAGCAAAAGCTCACCGTATCCTTTTCACTATGTGTATAAGTACTCTCGCTTGGTTCCTAGAGGACCTCGGGGAGGAAAGACGGGTAATTGTGTTCCTTTACTTTTACATTACATTATGTACTTACTTGTGATATATTCATGCTTGCAAAAGGGTTTTCATAAGTTGAACTGGAAAATGAGTTTCAAAACTTATTTCTCGTTCCCCCTCGCTGAGTTCATAAGGACTCACCCTCTTTTATCATCTTAGGTAAAGAAGACCAAGAACAGGTACCCGATGACGACGTGCCTAATGATGACTCCTTGGAATGATTGCTTGTCCTATGTGCCTTACTTGACTATGGTTATTTCGTGAATGATGTGTTGGTTGAAGACTATTTCCTTTCATGTTGCTTGTTGTTTGTAATGTAAAAGACCCCCGTTGTAATTTGGGGTCTAATTTTGGCTAGTACTGATAATAACTAGATAGACACTACTATGGTCGTTTTTGCTATCGTTATTGGCTAGTATCTATCATAGGATTATGAAGTATCAGGTAAGGACTAAGTAAAATGAACCTATCTAATCTTAAGCAGGTACTCATTGTTAAGCTAAGATCAACAGGTACTTTTGTAACGAGGACAAACAAACAAACGAGACATAGTATCATGCTAGGTTATTAATCAAACGAGACTTCAAGATAATTGGTAGGCGTTTTGATTGGTTATAAATAGTAATCTTAGTTGGAAATGAAATTGAGATTGGAAATTTTGAAGCGTTTAGGGAATTAGGTCAAACGAAAGAGTCCAATTACAGCCGTTATGCTGCAGGTTTTTCAAAAAATTGTGGAGTTTAGGCTAAAACGTTAAGTGTTAAACCCTCTTGAATGATTAAATACGTGATATGACTTGAATTATTAGATCACACCCTAGTCTAACCTTTATAGGTCGGGTTGGGGTGTGACAGCTGCGCCTGTTTTCGGAGTACAAAATCGAACTTTTTTATCAGTTTTGGGACACTTTTCTACTTTTGCGTTGTTTTTCCGCCCTGGATCGTACGTCGTGGGCCGCGAAAAGGACGACAACCTAATCCATCACATTTCTATTACCGAATCCCACGGTCCCTTGGGCAAGACAACTTCACTTCATGTAGAGGCTGGGCCAGCAAACCGAGGGCGTGGGGCTTGTGACCAGGTATCCGTCGCTCCGGTGCCTCTAACATTGGATCTGTAAGGAGTTACGCGGCGCACAACATACCGTTGGAAAGCTTTCCAAGAGCTCTACGAACGGGGTAGCAAGCCTACTCGGCTGAGCCTATTTTAAGAGCACAAAATCGAACGTTTTCATCAGTTTCGGGATACTTTTCTTCTTTTGCACTGATTTTTCGTCCCAGATCGTACGTCGTGGGCCTCGAAAAGGATAACAACCTAATCCATCACATTTCTATTACCAAATCCCAGGCATCTTGGGCAAGACAACATTGCTTCACGTAGAGGCTGGGCCCGTAAACCGAGGACGTAGGGCTTGGGACCAGGTCTCCTTCACTCCCGTGCCCATAACTTTTGATCTGTAAGGAGTTACACGGCACACAACATACTGTTAGAACGCACTCCGAGAGCTCTACGATGGGGGCGATAAGCCTGCTCAGCTGTACCTATTTTCGGAGCTCAAAAACAAATGTTTTCATCAGTTTCGGGACACTTTTCTACTTTTACGCTGTTTTTCCATCACGGATCGTACGTTGTGAGACGCGAAAAGGACGACAACCTAATCCATCAAATTTCTATTACCGAATCCCAGGCATCTTGGGCAAGACAACTTTGCGTCACGTAGAGGTTGGGCCACAAACTGAGGGTGTAGGGCTTGGGACCGGATCTCCGACGCTCCGGTGCCAATAACTTTTGATTTGTAAGGAGTTACGCGGCGCACAACATACGGTTTGAAAGCTCTCTAAGAGCTCTATGACGAGGGTAACAAGCTTGCTCGATTGCGCCTGTTTTCAGAGACCAAAAATGAACGTTTTCATCAGTTTCGAGACACTTTTATTCTTTTGCACTGTTTTTCTGTCATGGATGTACGTCGTGAGCCGCGAAAAGGACGACAACCTAATCCATCACATTTCTATTACCGAATCCAAGGCATATTGGGCAAGACAACTTTGCTTCACGTAGAGGCTGGGCCCGCAAACCGAGGGCCTGGGGCTTGGGACCTGGTCTTCGTCGCTCCGGTGTCCATAACTTTTGATCGATAAGGAGTTACGCGGCGTACAATATACCGTTGGAAAGCTCTCCGAGAGCTCTACGACGAGGGCAGCAAACCTACTCGGCTGCGCCTATTTTTGGAGCACAAAATCGAACGTTTTCATCAGTTTCGGGATACTTTTCTTCTTTTGTGTTGTTTTTCCATCCCGGATCGAACGTCGTGGGCTGCAAAAAGGACGACAACCTAATCCATCACATTTCTATTACCGAATCCCAGGGATCTTGGGCAAGACAACTTAGCTTCATGTAGAGGCTGGGCCTACAAACCAAGGGCGTGGGGCTTAGGACCTAGTTTCCGTTGCTCCGGTACCCATAACTTTTGATCGGTAAGGAGTTACGCGGCGCACAACATACCGTTGGAAAGCTCTCCGAGAGCTCTACAATAGGGGCAGCAAAACTACTCAGCTGCCCCTATTATTAGAGCCCAAAATCTAACGTTTTCATCAGTTTCAGGATACTTTTCTTCTATTGCGCTGTTCTTTCATCCCGAATCGTACGTCGTGAGCCACGAAAAGGATGACATCCTAATCCATCACATTTCTATTACCGAATCCCATGGTAACTTGGGCAAGACAACTTCACTTCACGTAGAGGTTGGGCGCGCAAACCGAGGGCCTGGGGCTTGTGACCAGGTATTCATCGCTTCGGTGCCCTAACTTTTGATCTGTAAGGAGTTACCTAGCGCACAACATACCGTTGGAAAGCTCTTCGAGAGCTCTACGACGGGGGCAGCAAGCCTGCTTGGTTGCGCCTATTTTTTGTGCCCAAAATCGAACGTTTTCATCAGTTTTGGGATACTTTTCTTCTTTTGCGTTGTTTTTCCATCCCGGATCTTACGTCGTGAGCCGTGAAAAGGACGACAACCTAATCCATCACATTTATATTACCGAATCCCACGGCACCTTGAGCAAGAAAACTTCACTTAACGTAGAGGTTGGGCTGGCAAACCGAGGGTGTGGGGCTTGTGACCATGTATTCGTCGCTTCGGTGCCCATAACTTTTGATCCGTAACGAGTTACGTGGCGTACAGCATACCGTTGTAAAACTCTCCGAGAGCTCTACGACGCGGGCAACAAGCCTACTCACCTGCTGTCACGCCCCAACCTGGCCTATAAAGGTTAGACTAGGGTGTGATCTAAACATTCAAGGCTCGTCTCGTACTTAACCGTTCATGAAGATTTAACACTTAACATTTTGGCCTAAACTCCAAAATTTTCCGGAAAGCCGGCAGCATAACGGCTATAATTGGGCTCTTTGGTTTGACCTAATTCTCTTAATGCCTCAAAATTTACCATCTCAAATTCATTTCCAACTAAGATTACTATTTATCATCAATTGAAATGCCTACTGATTGTCTTGATGTCTTATTTGATTAATAACCTAGCATGATACTATGTCTCATTCGTTTGTTAATCCTCGTTACAAAAGTACCTGTTGATCTTAGCTTAATAACGTGTACCTGCTTAAGATTTGGTTGGTTCATTTTGCTTAGCCTTTACCTAATACTTCATAATCCTATTATAGATACTAGCAGTAATAATAGCAAAACGATCATAGTAGTGTCTAGTGTCTGTCTAGTTAATATCAGTATAACCCAAAATTAGACCCCAAATTACAACGGGGGTCTTTTACATTACAAACATTGAGCAACATGAAAAGAAATAGTCTTCAAGTAGCATAGTTCACACATAGCCATAATCACGCAAAACACATAAGACAGGCAATCACTCCAAGGAATCATCGTTAGGCACATCATCCTCAGGCACCTGTTCTTGATCTTCTTCACCTGAGATGATAAAAGAGGGTGAGTCCTTATGAACTCAGCAAGGGGGAACGAGAAATAGGTTTTGAAACTCATTTTCCGGTTCAACTTATGAAAATCCTTTTGCAAGCATGAATATAACACAATTAAGTACATAACAGTAATGTAAAGTAAAGGAGCACAATTACCAGTCTTTCCTCCCTGAGGTTCTCTAGGAACCAAGCAAGAGTACTTATACATATAGGAAAAGGATACGGTGAGCTTTTGCTCTCAATTGTTGCAGCCAACTTCAAATCATCCCCTTAACACGCCAAGTGGGTGTACTCCGGATGTACCCCGAAATCCTACGACCCAACTCTCCGAGGAACTCTAGCCCCCAAGCGAGAGAGGGAATTGGACCATGGTAGTCACGGTTGCACCGGCAAGTCCGATACCGCCTGGTGTGCGTGAACGCTACCATGCCAGAATGAAAGGTTGCAACCTTGTATGCAATGCACATTTATGACATTTAATATATCACATTAGGAGGACAACAAAGTAGGTTGCCTCCGGACAGTCATAAGATTGCACATTGACAAGTAAACAAGCGAGGCACGAATAGACAAGTAATTTCACTTGAAAAACATATGGAGTTATATGAACATTAAACGGGCAGCCATGTAACGCACGCAAATCAAGTCATATAACTCATTTCAACGTCCACGTAATCAAATAATAAGGTTATTCAACATGCGACAACAATCTACGTGGTTCGGATGCAAGAAATGCCTATTTGTCAACATGCAACGAATCAAAATCACATTTAGGGCTATAAGGCAACTACGGGCAGCCTACTAAACATATAATTACACTCAATATTCAAAGGATCAACACTTAGCAAGTTCGCCTAGTCACTAGGGTTTCCATTTCGTGATTATCTGTACAATTAAGCCCCAAGTCAACTCAAAATCAATCTCAAGCCAAGCATCAATTAATCCAAACATCCCCAAGTACTCAAAACAGTCCACACAACATCCCAATGCCACAATCCAAAGCAATTAATACCACAAGAGAAGTTACAACAAATTTCTAAGCATATAACTAAGTGAAACCCTTACTGCAATAGGCTGTTTTATCAGAATTATTAAGACAAGCAAACAATCTCCAATTCCAGTGAATAAGATTTCAAATTAAAGCTTAAGAAGTGAACTAAAATCAGAAACAAACCTTGCATCATTTGGAGTTCGAGATCAATAGTTATGGCCAAAACAGTGGGATTGCACAAAACTGTCCAGATTTGCACACATTTCGATAATTGTCGTTTTTTAGATCCTTCGGGTCAGATTTAGCCTTAGTCCATTTCTGACAAAAATGTCTAGAACTGAAAATCCTAATAGCACACCAAATTTAATGAATTTTGGACATCATTTACTAAGTCAAAACTGGTTCGTTCCACAAGGTCAGTGCATCTGCCAAAACCTGCTTCATTTTTCCAGACTTCCAGATTTGGACACATTTTAATGATTTGCCATTTTGAGGACCCTAGAGTCAAAATTAGCTTTGGCCTATTTCTGCGAAAAATGTTCAAAACTGGAAAAAATAGTCACCTACCAATTTTGATGCATTTTCAACATCATTTTCCTGGCCAAAATCACCTCGAAACAACAAGTCAGAGAGCTGTCAACAAACCCGATTTCATCTATCATCATCTTCAAGCCAAAATCTTGCCATGCATGGTTGTAAAAGCTTATGAACACACAAATAACTCAAGTACAGAAGCAAAGACATACATTTAAGAGCATGCATGTGGATTTTTGAAGGATTTTCAAAAGGGTTTAGCCCTCACCTTAGCAAATCAACAAGAAGATGCACAAAACTTGATGAAGCACAATTTTCTTCTTCTTCCTTGCTTAGCCAAGACACCACCCGATTTCTCTCTATTTTTCCTAGCTTAGTGGCCAAGTTCTTAGTACATGCATGTGGTTAAAACAAGAAGAAAATAAATGGAAGCTAGTAAACTCACCTAGGCCGAAATGGTGACTCAAAGAGAATGCATGTGTGATTCTTGCATCTTAGCTAGCTTGATCGAGTTTCTTTGCTTGTTGTTTGTCTTGATGCACCATGGATTGATGAAGATGAGCAAAGGCAAGATAAAACTCAGCGAAGGCTGAGAGAGAGAGAGAGAAGAATGAGAGGGAGAGAGAGAAATGTGAGAAGAATGAGAGGAATTGACAAAGAATGAAGGCTTTTGCAATTCTTGATGCAAGTGGTCGGCCTTGAGCTTTGTAATTCAGCTTTTTGTGTCTTCAAGAAGTATTTTGAAATTCCTAGCATGGGCAAGGAGTGTTTGGTCGAGAATGGTGGGGTTTTGAGGAGATTTTTGAGCAATTTTTTTATGCATTTATGTCATAGAATGTCATAGTTTGTCTAGGAATTAAGTTGAATTGAACAAGCAAGCACAAAGCCCTTGTAGTGGTCGGCCAAGGCAATAAAAAATCTGATTTTTTGTCATCTTATGTGCATTATTTAATTGTGTGTTGAAAGTGCAAAAATAATAAGGAATGTCTAGTTTTTTGTGAGATTTTGTCTTCTAGTGGGTTGAATTAGTAATTTAATAATAGTTAGTGGAATTTGTAGGATTAATTAATGACCTAGTGCTTCGTGTAAGATGCTTTCTTAATTAGCGTGTAGGCACACAGTTCGAGGTTTAGGATACGCACTACGAGGCACGCACCGAAATCAATACGGGGCACGAATCACAAGGTAGACATGAACTACGAGACAAATGCACGTTTTCCAAGTAAATGCACGCAACCCTAAATGAATGCACGTAATTCAATGCAAGGCACACAAAACGAATACAATTCTTAAACCTAGGTCAAGCCACGCAAATCTAGGTCAAGGCACACGAAATGAGGTATCGCACGCAAATCGAGGTCTCACACGTAATTCAAGGTCAGGACACGTATATCTAGGTATACAGTACATCGAGGATTAGGGCACACAATTCTAAGTCAAGGCATGTATGACGAAGCATGCACGAAAACCAAGACAGGGCACGCCATCCAAGATCAGTCATATAATTCCAGGTCTAAGGCACGTAAATTGAGGTAACACACATTATTCGGGGTCGGGCCTCATAGCTGCGCCTATTTTCGGAGCACAAAATTGAACTTTTTCATCAGTTTCAGGACACTTTTCTACTTTTGCGCTATTTTCCCATCCCGGATGGGACGTCGTTGACTGCGAAAAGGACGACAACCTAATCCATCACATTTCTATTACTGAATCCCAGGAATCTTGGGCAAGACAGCATTGCTTCACGTAGATGCTGGGCCCACAAACCGAGGGCGTGGGGCTTGGGACCAGGTCTTCGCCGTTCCGGCGCCCATAACTTTTGATCCGTAAAGAGTTACGCGGCGCACAGCATACCGTTGAAAAGCTCTCCGAGAGCTTTACAACGGGGGCAACAAGCCTGCTTGGTTGCGCCTATTTTCGGACACCAAAAATGAACGTTTTCATCAGTTTTGGGATACTTTTCTTCTTCTGCGCTATTTTTTCGTCACGGATCGTACATCGTGAGCCGTGAAAAGGACGACAACCTAATCCATCACATTTCTATTACCGAATCCAAGGCATCTTGGGCAAGACAACTTTGCTTCACGTAGAGGCTGGGCCTGCAAACCGAGGGCGTAGGGCTTGTGACCAGGTATCCGTCGCTCCGGTGCCCATAACTTTTGATCCGTAAGGAGTTACGCGGCGCACAGCATACCGTTGGAAAGTTTTCCGAGAGCTCTACGATGGGGGCTACAAGCCTTCTCAGCTGCACCTATTTTCGAAGCCCAAACTCGAACGTTATCATCAGTTTCAGGACACTTTTCTTCTTTTGTACTATTTTTTCTTCCCGGATCGTACGTCGTGAGCCGCGAAAAGGACAACAACCTAATTCATCACATTTCTATTACTGAATCCCACGGCACCTTGTGCAAGAAAACTTCACTTCACGTAGAGGCTGGGCCCGCAAACCGAGGGCTTGGGGCTTGTGACCAGGTATCCGTCGCTCCGGTGCCCATAAGTTTTGATCCGTAAGGAGTTACGTAGCGTACAACATACAGTTGGAAAGCGCTCTAAGAGCTCTACGACGTGGGCAGCAAGCTTGATAGGTTGCGCCTATTTTTGGAGACCAAAATCGAACATTTTAATCAGTTTCGGGAAAGTTTTCTTCTTTTGCACTGTTTTTCCATCACGAATAGAATGTCGTGAGCCGCGAAAAGGACGACAACCTAATCCATCACATTTCTATTACTGAATCCCACGGCACCTTGGGCAAGACAACATCACTTCACGAGAGGCTAGGCTTGCAAATCGAGGGCCTGGGGCATGTGACCAGGTATCTGTCGCTTTGGTGCCCATAACTTTTGATCCGTAAGGAGTTACGCGGCGCACAGCATACCGTTGGAAAGTTTTCCGAGAGCTCTACGATGGGGGCTACAAGCCTTCTCAGCTGCACCTATTTTCGAAGCCCAAACTCGAACGTTATCATCAGTTTCAGGACACTTTTCTTCTTTTGTACTATTTTTTCTTCCCGGATCGTACGTCGTGAGCCGCGAAAAGGACAACAACCTAATTCATCACATTTCTATTACTGAATCCCACGGCACCTTGTGCAAGAAAACTTCACTTCACGTAGAGGCTGGGCCCGCAAATCGAGGGCTTGGGGCTTGGGGCTTGGGGCTTGTGACCAGGTATCCGTCGCTCCGGTGCCCATAAGTTTTGATCCGTAAGGAGTTACGTAGCGTACAACATACAGTTGGAAAGCGCTCTAAGAGCTCTACGACGTGGGCAGCAAGCTTGATAGGTTGCGCCTATTTTTGGAGACCAAAATCGAACATTTTAATCAGTTTCGGGAAAGTTTTCTTCTTTTGCACTGTTTTTCCATCACGAATAGAATGTCGTGAGCCGCGAAAAGGACGACAACCTAATCCATCACATTTCTATTACTGAATCCCACGGCACCTTGGGCAAGACAACATCACTTCACGAGAGGCTAGGCTTGCAAATCGAGGGCCTGGGGCATGTGACCAGGTATCTGTCGCTTTGGTGCCCATAACTTTTGATCCGTAAGGAGTTACGCAGCGCACAACATACCATTGGAAAGCTCTCTGAGAGCTCTACAACGGGGGCAGCAAGTCTGCTTGGCTACGCTTATTTCGGATCCCAAAATTGAAAGTTTTCATCAGTTTCGGGACAATTTTCTTCTTTTGCGTTGTTTTTCCGTCACGGATCGAACATCGTGAGCCGCGAAACGGACGACAACCTAATCCATCACTTTTATATTACCGAATCCTAGGCATCTTGGGCATGACAACTTTGCTTCACGTAGAGGCTAGGCCCGTAAACCGAGGGCATGGGGCTTGCGACCAGGTATCCGTTGCTCCGGTGCCCATAGCTTTTGATCCGTAAGGAGTTACGCGGCGCACAGCATACCGTTAGAAAGCTCTCCAAGAGATCTACGACGGGGACAGCAAGCCTGCTTGGCTGTGCATATTTTCGGAGTCCAAAATCGAACATTTTCATCAGTTTCGGGACACTTTTCTTCTGTTGCGTTGTTTTTCCATCCCGGATCGTACATCGTGTGCCGCGAAAAGGACGACAACCTAATCCATCACATTTCTATTACCGAATCCCACGTTACCTTGAGCAAGATAACTTCACTTCACGTAGAGGCTGGGCCAGCAAACCGAGGGCGTGGGGCTTGTGAGTAGGTATCCGTCGCTCCGGTGCCCTTAACTTTGGATCCGTAAGGAGTTACGCGGCGCACAGCATAACGTTGGAAAGCTCTCCGAGAGCTCTACGAACGGGGCAGCAAGCTTGCTCGGCTGCACCTGTTTTCAGAGCACAAAATTGAACATTTTCATCAATTTCGTGGCACTTTTCTTCTTTTGCGCTGTTTTTTCGTCCCTGATCATACGTCGTAGACCTTGAAAAGGATGACAACCTAATCCATCACATTTCTATTACCGAATCCCAGGCATCTTGGGCAAGACAACATTGCTTCACGTAAAGGCTGGGCCCGCAAACTAAGGGCGTGGGGCTTGGGACCAGGTCTCCGTCGCTCCCGTGCCTATAACTTTTGATTCGTAAGGAGTTACGCGGCACACAGCATACCGTTGGAAAGCTCTCTGAGAGTTCTACAACGGGGGCAAGAAGCCTCCTTAGTTGCACCTATTTTTGGAGCCCAAAAATGAACATTTTCATTAGTTTCGGGACACTTTTCTACTTTTGCGTTGTTTTTCCGTCACGGATCGTATGTCGTGAGACGCGAAAAGGACAACAACCTAATCCATCACATTTCTATTACCGAATCCCAAGCATCTTAGGCAAGACAACTTTGGTTCACGTAGAGGTTGGGCCCGCAAACCGAGGGCGGGGGCTTGGGACCAGGTCTCCGACGCTCCGGTGCCAATAACTTTTGATCCGTAAGGAGTTACACGGCGCACAACATACCATTGGAATTCTCTCCGAGAGCTCTATGACGGGGACAACAAGCCTGCTCGGCTATGCCTATTTTCGGTGCCCAAAAATGAACGTTTTCATTAGTTTCGGGGCACTTTTCTTCTTTTGCACTGTTTTTTCGTCACGGATCGTATGTCGTGAGCCGTGAAAAGGACAACAACCTAATCCATCACATTTCTATTACCGAATCCAAGGCATCTTCGGCAAGACAACTTTGCTTCACGTAGAGGCTGGGCCCACAAACCGAGAGCGTGAGGCTTGGGACCTGGTCTCCGTCGCTCCGGTGCCTATAACTTTTGATCGGTAAAGAGTTACGCGGTGCACAACATACCGTTGGAAAGCTCTCCGAGAGCTCTACGACGGGGGTAGCAAACTTGCTTGGCTGCTCCTATTTTCAGAGCACAAAATCAAACGTTTGCATCACTTTCGGGATACTTTTCTTCTTTTACTATTTTTCCATCCCGGATCGTACGTTGTGGGCCGCGAAAAGGACGACAACCTAATCCATTACATTTCTATTACCGAATCTCAGGCATCTTGGGCAAGACAACTTTGCTTCACGTAGAGGCTGGGCTCGCAAACTGAGGGCGTGGGGCTTAGGACCTGGTCTATGTCTCTCCGGTGCCCATAACTTTTGATCAGTAAGGAGTTACGCAGCGCACAGCATGCCGCTGCAAAGCTTTCCGAGAGCTCCACGACAGGTGCAGCAAGCCTGCTCAACTGCGCCTATTTTTGGAGCCCAAAATCGAACGTTTTCATCAGTTTCGGGACACTTTTCTGTTGTTGTGTTGTTTTTTCCATCCTAGATCGTACGTCGTGAGCCGCGAAAAGGACAACAACCTAATCCATCACATTTATATTACTGAATCCCATGGCACCTTGTGCAAGACAACTTTACTTCATGTAGAGGCTGGGCCCGCAAACCGAGGGCTTGGGGCTTGTGACCAGGTATCCGTCGCCTTGGTGCCCATAACTTTTGATCCGTAAGGAGTTATGCGGCGCACAGCATACCGTTGGAAAGCTCTCCGAGAGCTCTGCGACGGAGGTAGCAAGCCTGCGTGACTATGCCTATTTTTGGAGCCCAAAATTGAACGTTTTCATCAGTTTCGGGATACTTTTCTTCTTTTGTACTATTTTTCCATCCCGCATCGTACGCCGTGAGGGGCGAAAAGGACTACTACCTAATCTATCACATATCTATTACCGAATCTAATGGCACCTTGGGCAAGGAAACTTCACTTCACGTAGAGGCTAGGCCCGCAAACCGAGGGCGTGGGACTTGTGACCAGGTATCCGTTGCTCCGGTTCCCTTAACTTTTGATCCGTAAGGAGTTACGCGGCGCACTGCATACCGTTGGAAAGCTCTCTAAGAGCTCTACGAAGACGGCACCTGGTGTGCTCAGCTGCACCTGTTTTCTAAGCCCAAAATCAAACATTTTCATAAGTTTTGGGACGCTTTTCTTCTTTTGCGCTGTTCTTCTGTCCCGGATCGTACGTCGTGACCCGCGAAAAAGATGACAACCTATTCTATCACATTTCTATTACCGAATCCCACGACACCTTGGGCAAGAGAACTTCACTTCACATAGTGGCTGGGCCCGCAAACAGAGGGTGTGGGGCTGGTGACTAGGTATCTGTCGCTCCGGTGCCTAAAACTTTTGATCCGTAAGGAGTTACGCGGTACACAGCATACCGTTGGAAAGCACTTCGAGACCTCTACGACGGGGTTAGCAAGCCTGCTCGGCTGCACCAGTTCTCGCAGCCCAAAATCGAACGTTTCATAAGTTTCGCTACACTTTTCTCCTTTTGCGTTGTTTTTCCATCCCGGATCGTACGTCGTGAGCCGCGAAAAGGGCGACAACTTAATCCATCACATTTCTATTACCGAATCCCACCGCACCTTGCGCAAGACAACTTCACTTCACGTAGAGGTTGGGCCCGCAAACAGAGGGCGTGGGGCTTGTGACCAGGTATCCGTTGCTCTGGTGCCCTTAACTTTTGATCCGTAAGGAGTTACACAGCTCACAGCATACCGTTGGAAAACTCTCTGAGAGCTCTACGATGAGGGCACCTAGCCTGCTAGCTGCGCATATTTTCTGAGCCCAAAATCAAACATTTTCATAAGGTTTGTGACACTTTTCTTCTTTTGCACTGTTCTTCTGTCTCGGATCGTACGTCGTGACCTGCGAAAAAGACGACAACCTAATCCATCACATTTCTATTACCGAAACCCATGGCACCTTGGGCAAGACAACATCATTTCACGTAGAGGCTGGGCCCGCAAACAGAGGGCGTGGGGCTGGTGACCAAGTATCTGTCGCTCCGGTACCCATAACTTTTGATCCGTAAGGAGTTACACGGCTCACAGCATATCGTTGGAAAGCAATCTGAGACCTCTACAATGTGGGCAGTAAGCCTGCTCGACAGCACTTGTTTTTGCACCCCAAAATCGAACGTTTTCATAAGTTTCGCTACACTTTTCTTCTTTAGAGCTATTTTTCTGTCCTGGATCGTACGTCGTGAGCCGCGAAAAGGACGACAACCTAATCTATCAGATTTATATTATCGATTACCATGGCACCTTGGGCAAGACAACTTCACTTCACGTAGAGGCTGGGCCCTCAAATCGAGGGCGTAGGGCTTGTGACCAGGTATCCGTCGCTCTGGTGCCTATAACTTTTGATCCATAAGAAGTTACGCGGCGCATAGATACCGTTGCAAAGCTCTCTGAGAGCTCTACGACAAGAGCACCAACCCTGCTTGGCTGCGCCTATTTTCGGAGCCCAAAATTGAATGTTTTCATTAGTTTCGGGACACTTTTCTTCTTTTGCAAAGTTTTTTTGTCCTTGATCGTACTTCATGAGGCGCGAAAAGGATAACAACCTAATCCATCACATTTCTATTATCGAATCCCATGGCACCTTGGGCAAGACAACTTCACTTCACGTAGAGGTTGGGCCCGCAAACAGAGGGCGTGGGGCTTGTGACCAGGTATCTGTCGCTCTGGTGCTCATAACTTTTGATCCGTAATGAGTTACACGGTGCACAACATATCGTTGAAAAGCTCTCCAAGAGCCCTACAATAACGGGCAGACTGATTGGTCCGCTGCGCCTGTTTTTGGATACCAAAATCGAACGTTTTCATCAGTTTTGGCACATTTATCTTCTTTTGCGCTGTTTTTCAATCCCGGATCGTACGTCGTGAGCCGTGAAAAGGACGACAACCTAATCTATCACATTTTTATTACCAAATCCCACGGCACCTTGGACAAGGCATCTTCACTTCACGTAGAGGCTGGGCCCTCAAACCGAGGGCGTGGGGCTTGTGACCAGGTATCTGTCGCTCCGGTGCCCATAACTTTTGATCCGTAAGGAGTTACACAGTGCACAGCATACCGTTGGAAAGCTCTCCAAGAATTCTATGACGGGGGCACCAAGCTTGCACAGCTGCGCTTGTCTTCGGAATCCAAAATCCATCGTTTTCATCAGTTTCGGGATATTTTTCTACTTTTGCGCAGTTTTTCCGTCCCAGATCGTACATCGTGAGTCACGAAAAGGACAACAACCTAATCCATCACATTTCTATTACCGAATCCCACGGCACCTTGGGCAAGACAACTTCGCTTCACGCAGAGGCTGGGCACGCAAACAGAAGGCGTAGGGCTTGTGACCAGGTATCCGTCGCCCCGGTGCCCATAACTTTTGATCCGTAAGGAGTTACATGGCGCACAACATAGTGTTCGAAAGCACTCCGAGAGCTCTACGACGGGGGCAGCAAGCCTGCTGGGCCGTGCCTGTTTTCGCAGCCCAAAATCGAACGTTTTCATAAGTTTCGCTGTACTTTTCTTCTTTTGCGTTGTTTTTCCGTCGCGGATCGTACGTCGTGAGCCGCGAAAAAGACGACATCCTAATCTGTCACATTTCTATTATCGAATCCCATGGCACCTTAGGCAAGACAACTTCACTTCACGTAGAGGCTGGGCCCGTAAACCGATGGCGTAGGGCTTGTGACCAGGTATCCGTCGCTCCGGTGCCTATAACTTTTGATCCGTAAGGTGTTATGCGGCGCACAACATACCGTTGGAAAGCTCTTTGAGAGCTCTACGACAAGGACACCAGGCCTGCTCGGCTGCACCTATTTTTGGAGCCCAAAATTGAATATTTTCATTAGTTTCGGGACACTTTTCTTCTTTTACGCAGTTTTTCCGTCCCGGATCGTACTTCGTGAGCCGCAAAAAGGATGACAACCTAATCCATCACATTTCTATTACCGAATCCCACGGCACCTTGGCAAGACAACTTCACTTCACGTAGTGGCTGGGCCCACAAACAGAGGGTGTGGGGCTAGTGACTAGGTATCTGTCGCTCCGGTGCCCATAACTATTGATCCGTAAGGAGTTACGCGGCGCACAGCATACCGTTGGAAAGCACTCCGGGAGCTCTACGACGCGGGTAGCAAGCCTGCTCGGCTGCGCCAGTTTTCGCAGCCCAAAATCGAATGTTTTCATCAGTTTCGCTACACTTTTCTTCTTTTACGCATTTTTTCATCCCGGATCGTACGTCGTGAGCCGTGAAAAGGACGACAACCTAATCCATCATATTTCTATTACCGAATCCCACCGCACCTTGCACAAGACAACTTCACTTCACGTAGAGGTTGGGCCCGCAAACAGAGAGCGTGGGGCTTATGACCAGGTATCCGTTGCTCCGGTGCCCTTAACTTTTGATCCGTAAGGAGTTACGAAGCTCACAACATACCGTTGGAAAGCTCTCTGAGAGCTCTACGATGAGGGCACCTAGCCTGCTCGGCTGCGCCTATTTTCTGAGGCCAAAATTGAACAATTTAATAAGTTTTGGGACACTTTTCTTCTTTTGCGCTGTTCTTCCATCCTGGATCGTACGTTGTGACCCGCGAAAAGGACAACAACCTAATCCATCACATTTCTATTACCGAAACCCATGGCACCTTGGGCAAGGCAACTTCATTTCCCGTAGAGGCTGGGACAGCAAACAGAGGGCGTGGGGCTGGTGACCAGGTATCTGTCGCTCTGATGCCTATAACTTTTGATCCGTAAGGAGTTACACGGCACACAGCATATCGTTGGAAAGCACTCTGAGAGCTCTACAACGTGGGCAGCAAGCCTGCTAGGCTGCGCCTGTTTTTGCACCCCAAAATCGAATGATTTCATAAGTTTTGCTACACTTTTCTTCTTTTCCGCTATTTTTCTGTCCTGGATCGTACGTCGTAAGCCGCGAAAAGGACGACAACCTAATCTATCACATTTCTATTATCGATTCCCATGGCACCTTGGGCAAAACAACTTCAATTCACGAATAGGCTGGGCCCACAAATCGAGGGCGTGGCACTTGTGACCAGGTATCCGTCGCTTCAATGCCTATAACTTTTGATCCGTAAGGAGTTACGCGGCGCACAATATACCGTTGGAAAGCTCTCTGAGAGCTCTACGACAAGGCCACCAAGCCTGCTTGGCTGCACCTATTTTTGGGGACCAAAATTGAATGTTTTCATTAGTTTCGGGATACTTTTCTTTTTTTGCGTAGTTTTTCCGTCCCGGATCGTACGTCGTGAGCGGCGAAAAGGATTACAACCTAATCCATCACATTTCTATTACCAAATCCCACGGCACCTTGGGCAAGACAACTTCACTTCACGTAGAGGCTGGGCCTGCAAACAGAGGGCGTAGGGCTTATGACTAGGTATCCGTCGCTCCGGTGCTCATAACTTTTGATCCGTAAGGAGTTACGCGGCGCACAACATACCGTTGGAAAGCTTTCCTAGAGCTCTACGATGTGGCACTAAGCTTGCTCGGCTGCACCTGTTTTCGTAGTACAAAATTGAACATTTTCATCAGTTTTGGGATACTTTTATTCTTTTGCGCAATTTTTCCATCCCGGATCGTACGTAGTGAGTCACGAAAAGGACGACAACCTAATCCATCACATTTCTATTACCGAATCCCATGGCATCTTTGGCAAGATAACTTCGCTTCACGTAGAGGTTGGGCACGCAAACAGAGGGCGTGGGGCTTGTGACCAGGAATCCGTCGCTCTGGTGCCCATAACTTTTGATCAGTAAGGAGTTACGTGGTACACAACATACCGTTGAAAAGCTCTCTGAGGGCTCTACGACAGGGGCAACAAGATTGGTCCGCTGTACCTATTTTCGGAGACCAAAATCGAATGTTTTCATCAGTTTTGGGACAATTATCTTCTTTTGCGATATTTTTCAATCTCGGATCATACGCCGTGAGCCGTGAAAAGGACGACAACCTAATCCATCACATTTTTATTTCCGAATCCCACGGCACCTTGGGCAAGGCAACTTCACTTCACGTAGAGGCTGGGCCCTCAAACCGAGGGCGTGGGGCTTATGACCAGGTATCCGTCGCTCCGGTGCCCATAACTTTTGATCTGTAAGGAGTTACGAGGCGCACAACGTACCGTTGGAAAGCTCTCTAAGAGCACTACAACCGGGGTACCAAGCTTGCACGGCTGCGCCTATTTTTGGAGTCCAAAATTGAACATGTTCATCAATTTTGAGACACTTTTCTTCTTTTGCGCTGTTTTTCCGTACCGTCTTGTAAGCCGTGAGCCGCGAAAAGGACGACAACCTAATCCATCACATTTTTATTACCGAATCCCACGGCACCTAGTGCAAGACAACTTCACTTCAAGTTGGGGCTGGGCCCGCAAACAGAGGGCATGGCACTAGTGACCAGGTATCCGTTGCTCTAGTGTCCTTAACTTTTGATCTGTAAGAAGTTACACGGCGCACAGCATACCGTTGGAAAGCTCTCTGAGACCTCTACGACGACGACACTTAGTCTGCTCGGCTGCGCCTATTTTCTAGGCCCAAAATCGAATATTTTCATAAGTTTTGGGACACATTTCTTCTTTTGCGTTGTTCTTCCATCCCAGATCGTACGTCGTGACTCGCGAAAAGGATGACAACCTAATCCATCACATTTCTATTACTGAATCTCACGACACCTTGGGCAAGAAAACTTCACTTTACGTAGAGGTTGGGCCCGTAAACAAAGGGCGTGGGGCTGGTGACCAGGTATCTGTCGCTCCGGTGCCCATAACTTTTGATCCGTAAAGAGTTACGCGGCGCACAGTATACCGTTGGAAAACACTCCGAGAGCTATACGACAGTGGCAGCAAGCCTGCTGGACTGCGCTAGTTTTTTCAGTCCAAAATCGAACGTTTTCATAAGTTTCGCTACACTTTTCTTCTTTTGCGCTGTTTTTTCATCCTGGATCATACGTCATAAGCTGAAAAAAAAAACGACAACCTATTTTGTTACATTTCTATTATCGAATCCCATGGCATCTTAGGCAAGACAACTTCACTTCACGTAGAGGCTGGGCCCGCAAACCGAGGGCGTGGGGCTTGTGACCAGGTATCCGTCGCTCCGGTGCCTATAACTTTTGATCCGTAAGGACTTATGCGGCACACAGGAGACCGTTGGAAAGCTCTCTGAGAGCTCTACAACAAGGGCACCAAGCCTGCTCGGCTGCGCCTATTTTAAGAGCCCAAAATTGAATATTTTCATTAGTTTCGGGACACTTTTCTTCTTTTACGCAGTTTTTCCGTCCCGGATCGTACGTCATGACCCGCGAAAAGGATGACAACCTAATCTATCACATTTCTATTACCGAATCCCACGGTACCTTAGGCAAGACAACTTCACTTCACGTAGAGGGTGGGCCCACAAACAGACGACGTGGGGCTTGTGACCAGGTATCCGTCACTCCGATGCTCATAACTTTTGATCCGTAAGGAGTTACGCGGCGCCAGCATACCGTTGCAAAGCTCTCTGACAGCTCTACGACGGGGGCACCAACTTGCTCGGCTGCGCCTATTTTCGGAGCCCAAAATCGAACGTTTTCATCAGTTTTGGGACATATTTATTCTTTTGTGCAGTTTTTCCGTCACTGATCGTACGTCGTGAGCTGCAAAAAGGACGACAACCTAATCCATCACATTTTCTATTACCAAATCCCACGGCACCTTGGGCAAGACAACTTCACTTCACGTAGAGGCTGGGCACGCAAACAGAGGGCGTGGGGCTTGTGACCAGGTATTTGTCGCTCTGGTGCCCATAACTTTTGATCCGTAAAGAGTTACACGACGCACATCGTACCGTTGGAAAGCTCTTCGAGAGCTCTACGATGGGGGCAGCAAGCTTGCTCGGCTGCTCCTATTTTCGGAGCCCAAAATCGAACGTTTTCATCAGTATTGTGATACTTCTCTTCATTTTCGCTGTTTTTCAGTCCCGGATCGTACGTCGTGATACGTGAAAAGGACGACAACCTAATCCATCACATTTTTAATACCGAATCCTACGGCACCTTGGACAAGACGACTTCACTTCACGTAGAGGCTGGGCCCGCAAACAGAGTGCGTGGGGCTGGTGACCAGGTATCTGTCGCTCCGGTGCCAAAACTTTTGATTTGTAAGGAGTTACATGTCGCACAGCATACCGTTGGGAAGCTCTTCGAGAGCTCTACGACAGGGGCAGTGAGCCTACTTGGTTGCGCCTGTTTTCGGAGCCCAAAATAGAACGTTTTCATCAGTTTTGACACTTTTTTTCTTTTGCACTATTTTTTCATCCCGGATCGTACGTCGTGAGCCGCAAAAAGGACGACAACCTAATCCATCACATTTTTATTACCGAATCGTACGACACATTGGGCAAGGCAACTTCACTTCACGTGGAGGTTGGGCCCTCAAACCGAGGGCAAGGGGCTTGTGACCAGGTATCCGTCGTTCTAGTGCTTATAACTTTTGATCCATAAGGAGTTACGCGGCGCACAACATACTGCTGGAAAGCTCTCCAAGAGCTCTACGACAAGGGCAGCAAGCCTGCTTTGCTGCGCCTATTTTCGGAGCCCAAAATTGAACATTTTCATCAGTTTCGGGATACTTTTCTTTTTTTGCGCTGTTTTTTCGTCCCGAGTCGTACGTCGTTAGCCACAAAAAGGAAGAAAATCTAATCCATCACATTTCTATTACTGAATCCCATGGCACCTTGCACAAGACAACTTCACTTCACATAGAGGGTAGGCCTGCAAACAGAGGGCGTCGGGCTTGTCACCAGGTATCCATCGCTCCGGTGCCCATAACTTTTGATCCGCAAGGAATTACGCGGCGCACAGTATACCATTGGATAGCTCTCGGAGAGCTCTACGATGGGGGCACCGAGCTTGCTCGGCTACACCTATTTTCGGAGCCCAAAATCGAATGTTTCTATTAGTTTCGGGATACTTTTCTTATTTTGCACGATTTTCCCGACCCAGATCGTACGTCGTGAGCCACGAAAAGGACGACAATGTAATCCATCACATTTTTATTACGAATCTCATGGCACCTTGGCGAGACAACTTCACTTCATGTAGAGGCTGGGCCCGCAAATAGAGGGCGTGGGGCTTGTGACCAGGTATCCGTCGCTCCGGTGCCCATAACTTTTGATCCGTAAGGAGTTACGCAGCGCACAGTATACCGTTGGAAAGCTCACCGAGAGCTCTACGATCGCGCTTGTTTTCGAAGCCCAAAATTGAATGTTTTCATTACTTTTGGGACACTTTTCTACTTTTGCTTTGTTTTTCCGACCTGGATTGTACGTCGTGAGCCGCGAAAAGGACGACAACCTAATCCATCATTGTTCTATTACTAAATCACACGATACCTTGGTCAAGACAACTTTACTTCATGTAGAGGCTGGGCTCGAAAACAGAGGGCGTGGGGCTTGTGACTAGGTATCGGTCGCTACGGCGCTCATAACGTTTGATCCGTAAGGAGTTACGCAGTGCACAGCATACCGTTGGAAAACTCCCCGAGAGCTCTATGACGGGGGCAACAAGCCTGCTCGGCAGCTCCTGTTTTCAGAGCCCAAAATTGAACGTTTTCAGATGTTTCGCAACACTTTTCTTCTTTTGTGTTGTATTTTCGTCCCGGATCGTACGTCGTGAGCCGCGAAAAGGATGACAACCTAATCTATCACATTTCTATTATTGAATCCCAAGGCACCTTGGGCAAGACATCTACACTTCACATAGAGGCTGGGCCCGCAAACCGAGGGCGTGGGGCTTGTGACCAGGTATCCGTCGCTCCGGTCCCTATAACTTTTGATCCGTAAAGAGTTACGCGGTGCACAGCATACCGTTGGAAAGCTCTCCGAGAGCTCTGTGACTGCGCCTATTTTCGAAGCCCAAAATCAAATGTTTTCATTACTTTTGGCACACTTTTCTACTTTTGCGCTGTTTTTTCGACCTGGATCATACGTCGTGAGCCGCGAAAAGGACGACAACCTAATCCATCATAGTTCTATTACCGAATCACACGACACCTTGGGCAAGACAACTTCACTTCACGTAGAGGATAGGCTCGAAAACAGAGGGCGTGGGGCTTGTGACCAGGTATCCATCGCTACGATGCTCATAACGTTTGATCCGTAAGGATCTACGCAGTGCACAGCATACCGTTGGAAAACTCCCCGAGAGCTCTACGACGGGGGCACCAACTTTGCTCGGCTGCGCCTGTTTTTGGGGCACAAAATCAAACATTTTCATCCGTTTTGGGACACTTCTCTTCTTTTGCGCTATTTTTCAGTCCTGGATCGTACGTCGTGAGCTGCGGAAAGGACTACAAACTAATCCATCACATTTTTATTACCGAATCCCATGGCACCTTGTGCAAGACAACATGACTTCACATAGAGGCTGGGCCCTCAAACCGAGGGCGTGGAGCTTGTGACCAGGTATCCTTCGCTCTGGTGCCCATAACTTTTGATCGGTAAGGAGTTACGCGGTGCACAGCATACCGTTGGAAAGCTCTCAGAAAGCACTATGACGGGGGGACCAAGCATGCTCGGCTGCACCTATTTTCGAAGCCCAAAATTGAACATTTTCATCAGTTTCGGGATACTTATCTTCTTTTAAGCAGTTTTTTTTGTCCCAGATCGTACGTCTTGAGACACGAAAAGGACGACAACCAAATCTATCACATTTCTTTTCCTGAATCACACGGAACCTTGGGCAAGGCAACTTCACTTCACGTTGAGGCTGGGCCCTCAAACCGAGGGCGTGGGGCATGTGACCACGTTTCCATCGCTCCGGTGCCTATAACTTTTGAACCGTAAGAAGTAATACAGCGCACAGCATACCGTTGGAAAGCTCTCCGAGAGCTCTACAATGGGGGCAGTAAGCCTGCTTGGCTGCGCTTGTTTTCGGAGCCCAAAATCGAATGTTTTTAGATGTTTCGCAATACTTTTCTTCTTTTGTGTTGTATTTCCATCCCGGATCGTACGTCGTGAGCCGCGAAAAGGATGACAACCTAATCTATCACATTTCTATTATTGAATCTCAAGTCACCTTGGGCAAGACAACTTCACTTCACGTAGAGGCTGGGCTCGCAAACCGAGGGCGTGATACTTGTGACCAGGTATCCGTCGCTCCGGTGCTTATTACTTTTGATCCGTAAGGAGTTACGCGGCGCACAACATACCGTGGGAAAGCTCTTCGAGAGCTCTACGACTGCGCCTATTTTTGAAGCCCAAAATCGAATGTTTTCATTACTTTTGGGATATTTTTCTACTTTTGTGTTGTTTCTCCGACCCGGATCGTACGTCGTGAGCCGCAAAAAGGACGACAACCTAATCTATCACATTTCTATTACCGAATCACACGACACCTTGGGCAAGACAACTTCACTTCATGTAGACACTGGGCCCGCAAACAGAGGGCGTGGGGCTTGTGACCAGGTATCCGTTGCTCCGGTGCCCATAACTTTCGATCCGTAAGGAGTTATGCGGCGCACAGCATACCGTTGGAAAGCTCTCCGAGAGCTCTACGAAGGGGACACAAACCTTCTCGGCTGTGCCTATTTTTGGAGTCCAAAATCGAACGTTTTCATCAGTTTAGGGACACTTATCTTCTTATGCGCAGTTTTTCTGTCCCGGATCGTACGTCGTGTGGCGTGAAAAGGACGACAACCTAATCCATTACATTTCTATTACCGAATCCCACGGTACCTTGGGCAAGACAACTTCACTTCACGTAGAGGCTGGGCATACAAACAGAGGGTGTGGGGCTTGTGACCAGGTATCCGTCGCTCCGGTGCCCATAATTTTTGATCCGTAAGGAGTTACACAGCGCACAGCATACCGTTGGAAAGCTCTCCGAGAGCTCTACGAAAGGGGCACCCAGCCTGCTCGACTGCGTCTATTTTTGGAGCCCAAAATCGAACATTTTCATTACTTTTGGGACACTTATCTTCTTTTGCGCAGTTTTTGATCCCGGATCGTACGTCCTGAGCCGCGAAAAGGACAACAACCTAATCCATTACATTTCTATTACCGAATCCCATGGCACTTTGGGCAAGACAACTTCACTTCACGTAGAGGTTGGGCCCGCAAACAGAGGGCGTGAGTCTTGTGACCAGGTCTCCGTAGCTACGGTGCTCATAACGTTTGATCCGTAAGGAGTTACGCAGTACACAACATACCGTTGGAAAGCTCCTCGAGAGCTCTACGACAAGGGCACCAAGCTTGCTCGACTGCGCCTGTTATCGGAGCACAAAATTGAACGTTTTCATCAGTTTTGGGACATTTCTCTTCTTCTGCGCTGTTTTTCAGTCCCGGATCGTACGTCGTGAGCCGCGAAAAGGGCCACAACCTAATCCATCACATTTTTATTACCAAATCCCATGGCAACTTGGGCAAGGCAACATGACTTCACTTATAGGCTCGGCCCTCAAACCGAGGGCTTGGGGTTTGTGACCTGGTATCATTCGCTCCGATGCCCATAACTTTTGATCCGTAAAGAGTTACGCGCCGCACAGCATACCGTTGGAAAGCCCTCCGAGAGCACTACGACGGTGGCACCAAGCATGATCGACTGCGCCTATTTTCAGAGCCCAAAATTTAAAATTTTCATTAGTTTCGGGATACTTATCTTCTTTTGCGCAGTTTTTTTCGTCCTAGATCGTACGTCGTGAGCTACGAAAAGGACGACAACCAAATCTATCACATTCTTTTCCCGAATCATACAGAACCTTAGGCAAGACAACTTCACTTCACGTAGAGGTTGGGCCCTCAAACCGAGGGCATGGGGCATGTGACCAGGTACCCGTCGCTCCGGTGCCTATACTTTTGATCCTTAAGGAGTTACGCGACACACAGCATGCCGTTGGAAAGCTCTCTGAGAGCTCTACAACGAGGGCAGCAAGCCTGCTCGGCTGCGCCTATTTTCGGAGTCCAAAATCGAACCTTTTCATAAGTTTCGCTATACTTTTCTTCTTTTGCGCTGTATTTTCGTCCCGGATCGTACGTCGTGAGCCACGAAAAGGACGACAACTAATCTATCACATTTCTATTACCGAATCCCAAGGCACCTTGGACAAGACAACTTCACTTCACGTAGAAGATGGGCGCACAAACCGAGGACGTGGGGCTTGTGACCAGGTATCCGTCACTCCGGTGCCTATAACTTTTGATCCGTAGGGAGTTACGCGACGCATAGCATACCGTTGGAAAGCTCTCCAAGAGCTCTACGACTACGCCTATTTTCGAACCCAAAAATTGAATGTTTTCGTATGTCGTGAGCCGCGAAAAGGATGACAACCTAATCCATCACATTTCTATTACCGAATCACACGGCACCTTGGGCAAGAAAACTTCACTTCACGTAGAGGCAGGGCCCGCAAACAGAGATCGTGGGACTTGTGACCAGATATCCGTCGCTCTGGTGCCCATAACTTATGATCCGTAAGGAGTTACTCGGCGCACAGCATACCGTTGGAAAGCTCTCCGAGAGCTCTACGATGGGGGCACCAAGCCTGCTCGCTGTGCCTATTTTTGGAGTCCAAAATTGAACGTTTTCATCAGTTTTGGGACACTTATCTTCTTAGGCGCATTTTTTCTGTCCCGGATCGTACGTCGTGTGCCTCGAAAAGGACGACAACCTAATCCATCATATTTCTATTACCGAATCCCACGGCACCTTGGGCAAGACAACTTCACTTAACTTAGAGGCTGGGCCCGCAAACAGAGGGCGTGGGGCGTGTGACAAAGTATCCGTCGCTTCGGTGCCCATAACTTTTGATCCATAAGGAGTTACGCGGTGCACAACATACCGTTGGAAAGCTCTCCGAGAGTTCTACGATGGGGGCAGCAAGCTTGCTTGGCTGTGCCTATTTTTGGAGCCCAAAATCGAACATTTTTATCACTTTCGGGACACTTATCTTCTTTTGCGTAGATTTTTCGTCCCGGATCGTACGTCGTGAGCCGCGAAAAGGACGACAACCTAATCCATTACATATCTAGTACCGTATCCTATGGTACCTTGGGCAAGACAACTTAAATTCACGTAGAGGTTGGGCCCGCAAACAGAGGGCGTGGGGCTTGTGACCAGGTATCCGTCGCTACGGTGCTTATAACGTTTGATCCGTTAGGTGTTATGCGGTGCACAACATATCGTTGGAAAGCTTCCCAAGAGCTCTATGACGGGGGCACCAAGCTTGCTCGGCTGCGCCTATTTTCGGAGCACAAAATTGAACGTTTTCATCAGTTTTGGGACACTTATCTTCTTTTGTGCTGTTTTTCAGTCCTGGATTGTATGTCGTGAGCCTCGAAAAGGACGACAACCTAATCCATCATATTTTTATTACCGAATCCCATGGCTCCTTGGGCAAGACAACTTGACTTCACGTAAAGGCTGGGCCCTTAAACCGATGGCGTGGGGCTTGTGACCAGGTATCATTCGCTCCGGTGCCCATAACTTTTGATCCGTAAGGAGTTACGAGACGCACAGCATACCGTTGGAAAGCTCTCTGAGAGCATTACGATGGGGGCACCAAGCATGCTCGGCTACGACTATTTTCGGGGCCCAAAATTGAACGTTTTCACCAAGCATGCTCGGCACTTATCTACTTTTGCGCAATTTTTTTCATCACAGATCGTACGTCGTGAGCTACGAAAAGGACGACAACCAAATCTATCACATTTCTTTTCCCGAATCACACGGAACGTTGGGCAAGACAACTTCACTTCACGTAGAGGCTGGGCCCTCAAACCGAGGGCGTGGGGCATGTGACCAGGTATCCGTCGCTCCGGTGCCTATAACTTTTGATCCGTAAGGTGTTACGCGGCACACAGCATACCGTTGGAAAGCTCTCCGAGAGCTCTATAACGGGGGTAGCAAGCCTGCTCAGCTGCACCTATTTTTGGATTCCAAAATCGAATATTTTCATAAGTTTCGCTACACTTTTCTTCTTTTGCCCTGTATTTCCGTCCCGGATCGTACGTCGTGAGCCGCGAAAAGGACGACAACTTAATCTATCACATTTCTATTACCGTATCCCAAGGCACCTTGGGCAAGACAACTTCACTTCACATAGAGGCTGGGCCCACAAACCGAGGGCGTGGGGCTTGTGACCAGGTATTTGTCGCTCCGGTGTCTATAACTTTTGATCCGTAAGGAGTTACGCGGCGCACAGCATACCGTTGGAAAGCTTTGCGAGAGCTCTACGACTACAACTGTTTTTGAAGCCCAAAATTGAATGTTCTCTGTACTTTTGGGACACTTTTCTACTTTTGCGCTATTTTTCTGACCTGGATCGTACGTCGTGAGCCGCGAAAAGGATGACAACTTAGTCCATCACATTTCTATTACCGAATCACACGGCACCTTGGACAAGACAACTTCACTTCACGTAGAGGGTGGGCCCGCAAACAGAGGGCATGGGGCTTGTGACCAGGTATCCATCTCTCCGGTGCCCATAACGTTTGATCGGTAAGGAGTTATGCGGCGCACAGCATACCGTTGGAAAGCTCTCCGAGATCTCTACGAAGGTGGCACCAAGCCTTCTCGACTGTGCTTATTTTTGGAGTCCGAAATCGAACGTTTTCTTCAGTTTCGGGACACTTATCTTCTTATGCACAGTTTTTCTATTCCGGATCGTACGTCGTGTGCCGCGAAAAGGACGACAACCTAATCCATCACATTTCTATTACCGAATCCCATGGCACATTGGGCAAGACAACTTCACTTCAAGTAGTGGCTGGGCCCGTAAACAGAGGGTGTGGGGCTTGTGACCAGGTATCCATCGCTCCGGTGCCCATAACTTTTGATCCGTAAGAAGTTACGCAATACCGTTGGAAAGCTCTCCGAGAGCTCTATGATGGGGGCACCCAGCCTGCTTGGATGCATCTATTTTTGGAGCCCAAAATCGAACGTTTTTATCACTTTCGGGACACTTATCTTCTTTTGCGTAGTTTTTTCATCCCGGATCGTACGTCGTGAGCTGCGAAAAGGACGACAACGTAATCCATTACATTTCTATTACCGAATCCCATGGCACCTTGGGCAAGACAACATCACTTCACGTAGAGGCTGGGCCCGCAAACAGAGGGCTTGGGGCTTGTGACCAGGTATCCGTCGCTACGGTGCTCATAACGTTTGATTTGTAAGGAGTTACGCAGTGCACAGCATACCGTTGGAAAGCTCCCCGAGAGCTCTATGACGGGGGCACCAAGCTAGCTTGGCTGCGCCTGTTATTGGAGCACAAAATTGAACATTTTCATCAGTTTTGGGACACTTCTCTTCTTTTGCGCTGTTTTTCAGTCCCGAATCGTACGTCGTGAGCCGCGAAAAGGACAACAACCTAATCCATCACATTTTTTGTACCGAATCCCATGGCAACTTGGGCAAGACAACATGACTTCACTTATAGGCTGGGCCCTCAAACCGAGAGTGTGGGGCTTATGAGCAGGTATCCTTCGCTTCGGTGCCTATAACTTTTGATCCGTAAGGAGTTACGCGGCGCACAGTATGCCGTTGGAAAGCTCTCCGAGAGTACTATGACGGTGGCACCAAGCATGCTCAGCTGCGCCTATTTTCGGAGCCCAAAATTTAATGTTTTCATCAATTTCGGGATACTTATCTTCTTTTGCGCATTTTTTTTCGTCCTAGATCGTACGTCGTGAGCCATAAAAAGGACGACAACCAAACCTATCACATTTCTTTTCCCGAATCACACGAAACCTTGGCAAGACAACTTCACTTCACATAGAGGCTAGGCCCTCAAACCGAGGGCGTGGGGCATGTGACCAGGTATTCGTCGCTCCGGTGCCTATAACTTTTGATCCGTAAGGAGTTATGTGGCGCACAACATGCCGTTGGAAAGCTCTCTAAGATCTCTACAACGGAGGCAGCAAGTCTGCTTTGCTGCGCTTGTTTTTGGAGCCCAAAATTGAACGTTTTCATAAGTTTTGCTACACTTTTCTTCTTTTGCGCTGTTTTTCAGTCCCGGATCGTACGTCGTGGGCCGCGAAAAGGACGACAACCTAATCTATCACATTTCTAGTACCGAATCCCAAGGCACTTTAGGCAAGACAACTTCACTTCACATAGAGGATGGGCCCACAAACCGAGGGTGTGGGGCTTGTGACCTGGTATCCGTTGCTCCGGTGCCTATAACTTTTGATCCGTAAGGAGTTACGCGGTGCAGAGCATACTATTGGAAAGCTCTCTAAGAGCTCTACGATTGCGCCTATTTTCGAAGCCCAAAATCGAATATTTTCATTGCTTTTGGGATACTTTTCCACTTTTGCGCTGTTTTTTCGACCCAGATCGTACGTCGTGAGCCGCGAAAAGGACGACAACCTAATCCATCACATTTCTATTACCGAATCACACGGCACCTTGGGCAAGAAAACTTCACTTCACGTAGAGGCTGGGCCCGCAAACAGAGGGCATGGGGCTTGTGACCAGGTATCCGTCGCTGCGGTGCCCATAAATTTTTATCCGTAAGGAGTTACGCGGCGCACAACATACCGTTGGAAAGCTCTCCGAGAGCTCTACGACGGGGGCACCAAGCCTGCTCGGTTGTGCCTATTTTTGGAGTCCAAAATCGAACGTTTTCATCAATTTCGGGACACTTATCTTCTTATGCACAGTTTTTCAGTCCCGGATCGTACGTCGTGTGCCACGAAAAAGACGATAACCTAATCCATCAAATTTCTATTACCGAATCCCACGGCAACTTGGGCAAGACAACTTCACTTCACGTAGAGGCTGGGCCCGCAAACAGAGGGCGTTGGGCATGTGACCAGGTATCCGTCGCTCTGGTGCCCATAACTTTTGATCCGTAAGGAGTTACGCGATGCACAACATTCCGTTGGAAAGCTCTCCGGGAGCTCTACGATAGGGGCACCAAGCCTCCTCGGCTGCGCCTATTTTTGGAGCAGAAAATCAAACGTTTTAATCACTTTTGGGACTCTTATCTTCTTTTGCGCAGTTTTTTCGTCCTGGATCGTACGTCGTGAGTCGCGAAAAGGAAGACAACCTAATCTATTACATTTCTATTACCGAATCCTATGGCACCTTGGGCAAGACAACATCACTTCATGTAGGGGCTCGTGACTAGGTATTCGTCCCTACGGTGCTCATAACGTTTGATCTGTAAGGAGTTACGCGGTGCACAGCATACCGTCGGAAAGCTCCCCGAGAGCTCTACGACGGGGGCACCAAGCTTGGTCAGCTGCGCATGTTTTCGGAGCACAAAATCGAACGTTTTCAACAGTTTTGGGACATTTATCTTCTTTTGCGCTGTTGTTCAATCTCGGATTGTACGTCATGAGCCGCGAAAAGGACGACAACCTAATCCATCACATTTTTATTACCGAATCCCATGGTTCCTTGGGCAAGACAACTTAACTTCACGTAGAGGCTCGGCCCTCAAACCGAGGGCGTGGGGCTTGTGACCAGGTGTCCCTCACTCCGGTGCCCATAACTTTTGATCCGTAAGGAGTTATGCGACGCACAGCATATCGTTGGAAAGCTCTCCGAGAGCACTACGAAGGGGGCACCAAGCATGCTCGGCTGCGCCTATTTTCGAGGCCCAAAATTCAATGTTTTCATCAGTTTTGGGACACTTATCTTCTTTTGCGCAGTTTTTTTCGACCCAGATTGTACGTCATGAGCCACGAAAAGGATGACTACCAAATCTATCATATTTCTTTTCCCGAATCACATGGAACCTTGGGCAAGACATCTTCACTTCATGTAGAGGATGGGCTCTCAAACCGAGGGCGCGGGGCGTGTGACCACGTATCCGTCGCTCCGGTGCCTATAACTTTAGATTCGTAAGGTGTTACACGGCGCACAGCATACCGTTGGAAAGCTCTCCGTGAGCTCTACAACGGGGGCAACAAGCCTGCTCGACTGCGCCTATTTTCGGATCCCAAAATCGAACGTTTTGATAAGTTTCGTTGTACTTTTCTTCTTTTGCGCTGTATTTCCATCCCGGATCGTACGTCGTAAGCCGCGAAAGGGACGACAACCTAATCTATCACATTTCTATTACCGAATCCCACGGCACCTTGGGCAAGACAACTTCACTTCACGTAGAGGCTGGGCCCGCAAACCGAGGCCGTGGGGCTTGTGACCAGGTATTCGTCGCTCCAGTGCCTATAACTTTTGATCCGTAAGGAGTTACGCGGTGCACAACATAAGGTTCGAAAGCTCTTCAAGAACTCTACGACTGCGCCTATTTTGAAAGCCCAAAATTGAATATTTTCATTACTTTTGGGACACTTTTCTTCTTTTGCGCTATTTTTTCGACCCGGATCGTACGTCGTGAGCCGCGAAAAGGACTACAACCTAATGCATCACATTTCTATTACCGAATCACACGATACCTTGGTCAAGACAAATTCACTTCACGTAGAGGCTGGGCCCGCAAACAGAGGGCGTGGGGCTTGTGACCAGGTATTCGTCGCTTTGGTGCCCATAACTTTTGATCCGTAAGGAGTTACGCGGCGCACAGCATACCGTTGGAAAGCTCTCAGAGAGCTCTGCGATGTAGGCACCAAGCATGCTCGGCTGCGCCTATTTTTGGAGCCCAAAATCGAACATTTTCATCACTTTCGGGACACTTTTCTTCTTTTACGCAGTTTTTTTGTCCCGAATTGTACGTCGTGAGCCGCGAAATGGACGAAAACCTAATCCATCACATTTCTATTAATGAATCATACGGCACCTTGGGCAAGACAACTTCACTTCACGTAGAGGCTGGGCCCGTAAACCGAGGGTGTGGGGCTTATAACTAGGTATCCGTCGCTCCGGTGCCTATAACTTTTGATTCGTAAAGAGTTACGCGGTGCACATCATATAGTTGGAAAGCTTTCCGGGAGCTCTACGACCGGGGCACCCAGCCTGCTAGACTGCGCCTGTTTTGGAAGCCCAAAATCGAAGTTTCCATTAGTTTTGGGCCACTTTTCTTCTTTTGTGCTATTTTTCCTACCCTGATCGTATGTCATGATCCGCGAAAAGGATGACAACCTAATCCATCACATTTCTATTAACGAATCACACGGCACCTTGGGCAAGACAACTTCAATTCACGTAGAGGCTGGGCCCGCAAATAGAGGGCGTGGGGCTTGTGACTAGGTATTTGTCGCTCCGGTGGCCATAACTTTTGATTCGTAAGGAGTTACGCGGTGCACAGCTTACCGTTGAAAAGCTCTCCGAGAGCTCTACGATGGGGGCACCAACCCTAATTGGCTGCGCGTATTTTAGGAGCCCAAAATCAAACATTTTCATCACTTTCGGGACACTTATCTTCATTTTCGCAATTTTTTCATCCTGTATAATACGTCGTGAGCTGCGAAAAGGATGGCAACATAATCCATTACATTTCTATTACCGAATCCCCTGGCACCTTGGGCAAGACAACTTCACTTCACGTAAAGGCTGGGCCCGCAAACAGAGGGCGTTGGGCTTGTCACCATGTATCCGTCGCTCCGGTGCTCATAACGTTTGATTCGTCAGAAGTTACGCGGCACACAACATACCGTTGGAAAGCTCCCCGAGAGCTCTACGACGGGGGCACCAAGGTTGCTCGGCTGCGCCTGTTTTTGGAGCACAAAATCGAATGTTTTCATCAGTTTTGGGATACTTCTCTTCTTTTGCGCTATTTTTCTGTCCCGGATCATACGTCGTGAGCCGCGAAAAAGACAACAACCTAATCTATCACATTTTTATTACCAAATCCCATGACACCTTTGGCAAGACAACTTGACTTCACGTAGAGGCTGGGCTCTGAAACCGAGGGCGTGGGGCTTGTGACCAAGTATCCTTCGCTCCGGTGCCTATAACTTTTGATCCGTGAGGAGTTTCGCGGCGTACAGCATGTAGTTGGAAAGCTCTACGAGAGCACTACGACGGGGATACCAAGCATGCTCGATTGCGCCTATTTTCGTAGCCCAAAATCGAACGTTTTCATCAGTTTTGGGACACTTATCTTCTTTTGCGCAGTTTTTTTCATCCCAGATCGTACGTCATGAGCCATGAAAAGGATGACAACCTAATCTATCACATTTCTATTCCCAAATCACACGGTACCTTGGTCCAGACAACTTCACTTCATGTAGAGGTTGGGCCTGCAAACCAAGGGCGTGGGGCTTGTGACCAGGCATCCGTCGCTCCGGTGCCTATAACTTTTGATCCGTAAGGAGTTACGCGGCGCAAAGCATACCGTTGGAAAGCTCTCCGAGAGCTCTACGACTGTGCCTATTTTTGAAGCCCAAATTCGAATGTTTTTATTACTTTAGGGACACTTTTCTACTTTTGCGCTATTTTTTTGACACGGATCGTACGTCGTGAGCCGCGAAAAGGACGACAACCTAATCCATCATATTTCTATTACTGAATCACACGACACCTTGGGTAAGACAACTGCACTTCACATAGAGGGTGGGCCCACAAACAGAGGGCGTGGGGCTTATGACGAGGTATCTGTCGCTCCGGTGCGCATAACTTTTGATCCGTAAGGAGTTACGCGGCGCACAACATACTGTTGGAAAGCTCTCCAAGAGTTCTAGAACGGGGGCACCAAGCCTGCTCGACTGTGCATATTTTTGGAGTCCAAAATTGAACGTTTTTATCAGTTTTGGGACACTTATCTTCTTTTGCGCAGTTTTTCTGTCCCGGATCGTACGTTGTGTGCCGCGAAAAGGACAACAACCTAATCAATCACATTTCTATTACCGAATCCCACGACGCCTTAGGCAAGACAACTTCACTTGATGTAGAGGATGGGCCTGCAAACAGAGGGCGTGGGGCTTGTGACCACGTATCCGTCGCTCTGGTGCTCATAACTTTTGATTCGTAAGGAGTTACGCGTTGCACAACATACTGTAGGAAAGCTCTCCGAGAGCTCTACAATGGGGGCACAAAGCTTGCTCAGCTGTGCCTATTTTTGGAGCCAAAAATTAAACGTTTTCATCAGTTTCAGGACACTTTTCTTCTTTTGCGTAGTTTTTCCATCCCAGATCGTACGTCGTGAGCCGCGAAAAGAACGACAACCTAATCCATCACATTTCTATTACCGAATCCCATGGCACTTTGGGAAAGACAACTTCACTTCTCGTAGAGGCTGGGCCAGTAAACATAGGGCGTGGGGCTTGTGATCAGGCATTCGTCGCTCCGATGCCCATAACTTTTGATCCATAAGGAGTTACACGTCACACAGCATACCGTTGGAAAGCTCTTTGAGAGTTCTACGACGTGGGCAACAGGCCTGCTCGGCTGTGCCTATTTTTGAATTTCAAAATCGAACATTTCATCAGTTTTGGGACACTTTTCTTCTTTTATGCTATTTTTCTGTCCCGGATCGTACGTCGTGAGCTGCGAAAAGGACGACAACCTAATCCATCACATTTTTATTACCGAATCCCACTGAATAATGGGCAAGACAACTTCATTTCACGTAGAGGCTGGGCCCTCAAACCGAGGGCGTAGGGGTTGTGACCAGGTATCCATCGCTTCGGTGCCTGTAACTTTTGATCCGTAAGGAGTTACGCGGCGCACAGCATACCGTTGGAAAGCTCTCCGAGAGTTCTACGACGGGAGCAGCAAGCCTGCTCAGCTGCGCCTGTTTTCGGAGCCTAAAATCGAACGTTTTCATAAGTTTTACTACAATTTTCTTCTTTTGCGTAGTTTTTCCGTCACGGATCGTACGTCGTGAGCCGCGAAAAGGACGACAACCTAATCTATCACATTTTTATTACCGAATCCCACGACACCTTGCGCAAGATAAATTCACTTCACGTAGAGGCTAGTTTCGCAAACAGTGGGCGTGGGGCTTGTGACCAGGTATTCGTTGCTCCGGTGCCCTTAACTTTTGATTCGTAAGGAGTTACGCGTCGCACAGCATACCGTTGGAAAGCTCTCTGTGAGCTCGATGACAAGGGCACCTAGCCTGCTCAGCTGCACCTATTTTTTGGGACTAAAATCAAACATTTTGATCAGTTTCGGGATACTTTTCTTGTTTTACGCTATTTTTTCGTCTCAGATTGTATGTCGTGAGCTGCGAAAAGTGACAACATCCTATTCCATCACATTTCTATTACCGAATCACATGGTACCTTGGGCAAGACAACTTTACTTCACGTTGAGGCTGGGCCCGCAAACAGAGGGCGTAGGGCTTGTGACCAGGTATCCGTCGCTCTGGTGCCCATAGCATTTGCTCCGTAAGGAGTTACGCGGCTCACAGCATACTGTTGTAAAGCACTCTGAGAGCTCTACGATGGGGGCACCTAACCTGCTCGGTTGCGCTTATTTTCGGAGCATTTAATCGAACATTTTCATAAGTTTTGGGACACTTTTCTTGTTTTGCACTGTTTTTCCATCCCGGATCATATGTCGTGAGCTGCGAAAAGGATGACAACCTAATCCATCACATTTCTATTACCGAATCACACGGCACATTGGGCAAGACAACTTCACTTCACGTAGAGGCTAGGCCTGCAAACAGAAGGCGTGAGGCTTGTGACAAGGTATCTGTCGCTCCGGTGCCCATAATTTTTTATCTGCAAGGAGTTACGCGGTGCATAGCATACCGTTGGAAAGCTCTCCGAGAACTCTACGATGGGGGCACCTAGCTTGCTTGGCTGCGCCTAATTTCGGAGCCCAAAATTGAATGTTTTCATATGTTTTGGGACACTTATCATCTTTTGCACAGTTTTTTCGTTCAGGATCGTACGCCGTGAACCGCGAAACCGACGACAACCTAATCCATCACATATCTATTACAGAATCCCATGGCACCTTCGGCAGTACAACTTCACTTCACGTTGAGGGTGGGCCCGCAAACAGAGGGTGTAGGGCTTGTAACCAGGTATCCATCGCTTCGGTGCTCATAACTTTTGATCCGTAAGGAGTTACACAGCGCACAACAAACCGTTGGAAAGCTCTCCGAGAGCTCTACAACGGGGGCACCAAGCGTGCTCGGCTGCTCCTATTTTTGGAGCACAAAATTGAATATTTTCATCAGTTTCGGGATACTTTCCTTCTTTTGCGCAGTTTTTCCATCTCGGATCGTATGTCGTGAGCCTCGAAAAGGACGACAACCTAATCCATCACATTTCTATTACCGAATCTCACGGCACCTTGGGCAAGACAACTTCACTTCACGTCGTGGTTGGGCCCGCAAACAGAGGGCGTGGGGCTTGTGACTAGGTATCCGTCGCTCTGATACCCATAACTTTTGATCCATAAAGAGTTACGCGGCGCACAACATACTGTTGGAAAGCTATCCGAGAGCTCTACGACGGGGGCAAAAAGCATGCTCGACTGCGCCTATTTTTGGAGCCCAAAATCAAACATTTTCATCTATTTCGGGACACTTTTCTTTTTTTTGCGCTATTTTTCCGTCCCAGATCGGACGTCGTGAGTCGTGAAAAGGATGACAAACTAATCCATCACATTTTTATTGTCGAATACCACGGCACATTGGGCAAGACAACTTCACTTCACGTAGAGGCTGGGCCCTCAAACTGAGTGCGTGGGGCTTGTGACCACATATCCGTCGCTCCGGTGCCCATAACTTTTGATCTGTAAGGAGTTACGCGGCGCACAGCATACCGTTGGAAAGCTCTCCAAGAGCTCTACGATGGGGGCAAAAAGCATGCTCGGTTGCGCCTATTTTTGGAGCCCAAAATCGAACATTTTCATCAATTTTGGGAGACTTTTCTTCTTTTGCGCTATTTTTCCGTCCCGTATCGTACGTCGTGAGCTGCGAAAAGGACGACAACCTAATCCATCACATTTCTATTACCGAATCCAACGGCACCTTGTGCAAGATATCTTCACTTCACGTAGAGGCTAGTTCCGCAAACAGGGGGCATGGGGCTTGTAACCAAGTATCCGTTGCTCCGGTGCCCTTAACTTTTGATCCGTAAGGAGTTAAGCGGCGCACAGCATGCCGTTGGAAAACTCTCAGAGAGTTCAATGACGAGGGCACCTAGCCTGCTCGGCTGCGCCTATTTTCTAAGCCTAAAATCAAACATTTTCATCAGTTTCGGGATACTTTTGTTCTTTTACGCTGTTTTTTCGTCTCGGATTGTACGTCGTGAGCCGCAAAAAATGACGACATCCTATTCCATCACATTTCTATTACCGAATCACATGGCACCTTGGGCAAGACAACTTTACTTCACGTAGAGGCTGGGCCCGAAAACAGAGGGCGTGGGGGCTTATGACCAGGTATCCGTCGCTCTGTTGCCAATAACTTTTGCTCCGTAATGAGTTACGCGGCGCACAGCATACTGTTGGAAAGCACTCTGAGAGCTCTACGATGGGGGCACCTAGCCTGCTCGGTTGTGCCTATTTTCAGAGCCTAAAATCCAATATTTTCATAAGTTTTGGGACACTTTTCTTCTTTTGCACTGTTTTTCCATCCCGGATCATACGTCGTGAGCAGCGAAAAGGACGACAACCTAATTCATCACATTCCTATTACCGAATCACATGGCACCTTGGGCAAGACAACTTCACTTCACGTAGAGGCTGGGCCCGCAAACAGAGGGCGTGGGGCTTGTGTCAAGGTTCGCTCCGGTGCCCATAACTTTGGTTCTGTAAGGAGTTACGCGGCGCACAGCATACCGTTGGAAAGCTCTCTGAGAGCTCTACGACTAGGGCACCTAGCCTACTGGGCTGCGCCTATTTTTGGAGCCCAAAATTGAATGTTTTCATCAGTTTCGGGACACTTTTCTTCTTTTGCACTATTTTTTCGTCCCGGATCGTACATCGTGAGCCACGAAAAGAATGACAACTTAATCTATCACATTTCTATTACCGAATCACGCGGCACCTTGGGCAAGACAACTTCATTTCACGTAGAGGCTGGGCCCTCAAACCGAGGGTGTAGGGCTTGTGACCTGGTATCCGTCGCTCTGGTGCCTATAACTTTTGATCTATAAGGAGTTACGTGGCGCACAGCATACCGTTGGAAAGCTCTCCGAGATCCCTACGACGGGGGTAGCAAGAATGCTCGGCTGTGCCTGTTTTCGGATCCTAAAATCGAATGTTTTCATAAGTTTCGCTACACTTTTCATCTTTTACGCTATTTTTCAGTCTTGGATTGTACGTCGTGAGCAGTGAAAAGGAAGACAACCTAATCTATCACATTTCTATTATCGAATCCCATGGTACCTTGGCCAAGACATCTACACTTCACATAGATGCTGGGCCTGCAAACCGAGGGCGTGGGGGTTGTGACCAGGTATCTGTCGCTCCGTTGACTATAACTTTTGATCTGTAAGGAGTTACACGGCGCATAGCATATCGTTGGAAAGCTCTCTGAGAGCTCTACGTCGGAGGCTCCAAGCCTGCTCGGCTGCACCTATTTTCGGAGCCCAAAATCGAATGTTTTCATTAGTTTCGGGACACTTTTCTTCTTTTGCGCTATTTTTTGACCTGGATCGTACGTCGTGAGCCGTGAAAAGGACGACAACCTAATCCATCACATTTCTATTATCGAATCACATGGCACATTGGGCAAGACAACTTCACTTCACAAAGGGCGTGGGGCTTGTGACCAGGTATCCGTTGCTCCGGTGCCCATAACTTTTGATCCGTAAGGAGTTATGTGGCGCACAACATACCGTTGGAAAGCTCTGCAAGAGCTCTATGACGAGGGCACCCAGCTTGCTTGGCTGTGCTTGTTTTCGGATCCCAAAATCAAATGTTTTCATTAGTTTCGGGATACATTTCTTCTTTTGCGCTTGTTTTCTGACCTGGATCGTACGTCGTGAGCCGCGAAAAGGACGATAACTTAATCCATCACATTTTTATTACCGAATCCCACGGCACATTGGGCAAGACAACTTCACTTCACGTAGAGGCTGGGCCCTCAATCCGAGGGCGTAGGTCTTGTGACCAGGTATCCGTTGCTCCGGTGCCCATAGCTTTTGATCCGTAAGGAGTTACGCGGCACACAACATACCGTTGGAAAGCTCTTCGAGAGCTCTACGACGGGGACACCAAGCCTTCTCGGCTGTACCTATTTTTGGAGCCCAAAATTGAACGTTGTCATAAGTTTTGCTAACCTGTTCCTGGTCTTCTTCACCTGAGATGATAAAAGAGGGTAAGTCCTTATGAACTCAGCGAGGGGGAACGAGAAATACATTTTGAAACTCTTTTTCCGGTTAACTTATGAATAACCCATTTTGAAAACACGTCATGTATTACAAGTAATAAGGTACGTAAAGAATAAGAATCAAATTGAATAGCAGATACAATTACCAATCATTTCAAGGATATGGTGAGCATTTGCTCTCAATATCGATTTCGATACGATTGTTGCAGCCGACTTCAATAATTCACTTATCGCTCCCATTTGGGTGTACTCCGGATGTACCCCGAAAATCTACGACCCAACTCTCCGAGGGTGGAATGCCAAGGGAGAGAGGGAATTGGACCATGGTAGTCACGGTAGCACCGGCAAGCCCGATGCCGCCCGGCGTGTGTGAAACGCTACCATGCCACAATGAAAGGTTGCAACCTTGTATGCAATGCACATTTATAACATTTAACATATCACATTAGGAGGACAACAAAGTAGGTTGCCTCCGAGCAGTTATAAGATCACACGTTGACAAGTAAACACACAAGGCATGCTTTGACATGTAATTTCACTTGTGAAACACATGGAGTCAAATGAACATTAAACGGGCAGCCATGTAACACAAGTAAATCAAGTCATATAGCACATTTCGGGGTTCACGAAATCAAGAAATAGATTATACAAGCATGCAACGACGCTTACTTTAGACCGGGTGCAAGCAAAGTCTACTTATCACCATGTAATCATCGGGAATCACATTTAGGGCTATAAGGACATATACGGGCAGCCTATTAATCTTCCTCAATATCCTTCATAATTCACAAAAGAACGGTTTATGACTCGGGGAGCTACGGGGCCATTAGGGTTTGCTAGGCCGTGCTCGGGGTCGGTTTCGTTCGCTAAACTCCACAAGCAAATCTTAAACCATTTCAAGCATACTTAACATTTATTAGGCAGCCCACTAATCACACAATTAAACACAATAACCATAGGATCATCGCCTAGCAAGTTTTCATAGCCAATAGGGTTTCGTTTCATGCTTACACGTGCGATTAAGCCACAAGTTGACAAATAATTAAACCCAAGCCATGAATTGATCAATTAAAATATCCTGAAACATCCAAAGCAGTCCACACAACATCCAAGTGCCACAATCCCAAGAATTTAATACCACAAGAGAAGTTACAATAATTTTCAAAGCATATCACTAGATACAAACCTCACTGCAATGGTCTGTTTTCCCACAATCATTTAGACAAGCAAACAATCGCCAATTCTAGTGAACAAAATTTCAAATTAAAGATTATTAAGTGAGCTAAATCCAGAAACAAACCTTGCATCATTTGGAGTTCGGATTCAAGAGTTATAGCCAAAACCGTGAGACTATGCAAAACTGTCCAGATTTGCACACATTTCAATACTTGTCATTTTTGAGGAACTTAGGGTCAGATTTAGCCTTAGTCTATTTCTGACAAAAATATCCAGAACTGAAAAATATAGCAGCATAAAAAATTTCATGCATTTTGGATATCATTTACTGAGGCAAAACTGGTTCGTTCTACAATGATAGTGAATCTGCCAAAACCTGCTTCATTTTCCCAGATTCTCCAGATTTGGACACCTTTCGATGTTTTGCCATTTTGGGGACGTAAGAGTAAAAACTGGCTTTGGCCTATTTCTACGCAAAATGCTCAGAACTGGCAAAAATAGTCACCTACCAATTTTCATACATTTTAAACATCATTTACCTGGTCAAATTCACTTCGCTCCAACAAGTCAGAAGACTGTCATTTACACGATTTCACTTATCTTCACATTCTAGCCAAATATCTTGCCATGTATGTTTACAAAAGCTCATGTACACACATATATCACAAGTACAGAGGTAAAAATAGTCATTTAAAGGCATGCATGTGCTTTTGGAAAGCTTTTAAAAAGGATTAACCCTCACCTTATCAACTTTATCAACAAAGGATGCTCAAAACTCTTGGAGATGCACAAATGGTGTTCTTTCCTTGTTTGGCCGAGGGATATTGCTTGATTTCCTTAATTCCTAGCTAAGTTACCATGTCCTTAGTATGTGCATGTGGTTAGAACAAAAAGGAAATGAAATAGAAGCTATCAACATACCTAAGGGCCGAACGAGTGTTCTATGAGCTTGCATGCATGTTTCTTTGCTTCTAGCTTGCTTGGTCGAGTTCCTTAGTGTCTTGAATGCCTTAATAAACCTTAGGATGATGAACTTAAGCTATGGAGACAAAAATTGCAGCCAATGCCAAGAGAGAGAGAGGAAATGAGAGAGTGAAAGAATGAGAGAAAGAAATGAAAAGCTTTGAAGAGTTTTGATACTTTGAATGCATGTGTCGGCCTTGAGCTTCTAATTTTCAGATTTTGTGTCTTCAAGAGCATATTTTGAATCATCTTAGCAAGGGTGATTGAGTGGGTCGATATTGTGGTGCATTGGGTAGGGTTTTAAGTCATTTTTTATGATTTGTGTCATAGGTTGTCTAGGTATGATTTTGAATTATGCAAAGCATGCACAAAACCCTTCACATGGTCGGCCAAGGCTTTGATCAAATCTGAATTTTTGTCATGTTTTGAGCATTATTATATTGTGTGTTTGGGATGTGCAAAAGAATAAAGAATAAAGAATAAAGAATAAGAATGTTTAGCTTTTGGTGCAATTTCATCTTCTAGTGAGTTGAATTAGCATTTTAATATTAGATAGTGGAGTTTGTAGGATTAATTAATGATCTAGTGCTTCGTGTAAGATACTTTCTTGATTAGCGTGTGGGCACGCTTACCTAGGTCTAGGGCACGCATTACGAGGCATACACAGAAATCAATACAGGGCACAAATTACGAGGTAGACACGAACTACGAGGTAAGACACGAACTTCAAGACTAAGGCACGTACTTCAAGACTAATGCACACAATCCTAGGTGAATGCACGTAAACCAATGCAAGGCACGTAATTCAATGCAGTACACGTAAATCAAGGCATGACACGCAATTCAAGGTTAGGGCACACAAAACGAGATAATGCACGCAATTCAAAGTCAAGGCATGTAAGTCGAGGATTAGGGCACATAATTCTAGGTCTAAAGCACGCAAATCGAGGTAACACACGTTATTCGGGGTCGGGCCTTACAACTGTGAACCGTCAACACATAAAGGATTTATGCCCTCAACATGACGGGTGCAATCATACCAGCACTAATGCACCGGATCCCATCAGAACTCCAAAGTTAAGCGTGCTTGGGCGAGAGTAGTACTAGGATAGGTGACCCCATGGGAAGTCCTCGTGTTGCACCCCCCTTTTCAATTGTTTTTGCCCCGGTTAGGGTTGCCAAGATGCTTTATCCACCACATTTCTATTACCGAATCCCACGGCACCTTGGGCAAGACAACTTCGCTACACGTAGAGGCTGGGCCCGCAAACCGAGGGCGTAGGTCTTGTGACCAGGTCTCCGTCACTCCGGTGCCCATAACTTTTGATCTGTAAGGAGTTATGCGGCGCACAACATACCGTTGGAAAGCTCACCGAGAGCTCTACGACTGGGGTAATAAGCCTGCCCGGCTGCGCCCGTTTTTGCAGCCCAAAATCAAACATTTTCATATGTTTCGGGCTATTTTTCTTCTTTTGCTATGTTTTTTCGTCCCAGATCGTACGTCGTGAGCTGTTAAAAGGATGACAACCTAACTCGCGGGACATTAGATAGCCCTACAACGCGTCGATATCATGCCTTGTGAGGATGCTGCATTGTTGAAGCGGATGGGTTGTCGTTAAGCCCATTGGGCCTTCTGAATGGGCCATCTCTCTGGGCTGCGACTGTGAACTGTCAACACATAAATGATTTGTGCCCTCAACATGATAGGTGCGATCATAACAGCACTAATGCACCGGATCCCATCAGAACTCCGAAGTTAAGCGTGCTTAGGCGAGAGTAGTACTAGGATGGGTAACCCCCTGGGAAGTCCTCGTGTTGCACCCCCTTTTTCAATTTTTTTTGCCCCGGTAAGGGTTGCCAAGATGCTTTATCCACCACATTTCTATTACCGAATCCCACGGCACCTTGGGCTAGACAACTTCGCCACACATAGAGGATGGACACGCAAACCGAGGACGTAGGGCTTGTGATCAGGTCTCCGTCGCTCCGGTGCCCATAACTTTTGATCCGTAATGAGTTACGCGGCACACAAAATACCGTTGGAAAGCATTCCCAGAGCCCTACGATGGGGGCAGCAAGCCTACTCGGCTGCGCCCATTTTTGTAGCCCAAAATCAAACGTTTTCATCTATTTCGGGCCACTTTTATTCTTTTGCTCATTTTTTTTGTCCCAGATCATACGTCATGAGCTGTTAAAAGGACAACAACCTAACTCACGGGACATTAGAGGGCCCAACAACGCGTCGATATCACGTCTTGCGAGGAAGCTGCGTTATTGAAGTGGATGGGTTGTCGTTAAGCCCATTGGGCCTTTTGAATGAGCCATATCTCTGGGCTGGGACAGTGAACTGTCAACACATAAAGGATTTATGCCACAACATGACGGGTGCAATCATAGCAGCACTAATGCACTGGATCCCATCAGAACTTCGAAATTAATCGTGCTTGGGCAAGAGTAGTACTAGGATGGGTGACCCCTTGGGAAGTCCTCGTGTTGCACCCCCCCTTTTCAATTTTTTTTTGCCCCGGTTAGGGTTGCCAAGATACTTTATCCACCACATTTCTATTACCGAATCCCACGGCACCTTGGGCAAGATAACTTTGCTACACGTAGAGGCTAGGCTCGCAAACCGAGGGCGTAGGGCTTGTGACCAGGTCTCCGTCGCTCCGGTGCCCATAACTTTTGATCCGCAAAGAGTTACGCATCTCACCGCATACCGTTAGAAAGCTCTTCGAGAGCTGTACGACAAGGGCAGCAAGCCTGCTAGGCTGCACCCATTTTTGGAGCCTAAAATCGAACGTTTTCATCTGTTTCATGCCACTTTTCTTCTTTGCTCTGTTTTTCCATCCTGGATCGTACATCGTGAGCTACTAAAAGGACGACAACCTAACTCGTGGGACATTAGAGGGCCCTACAATGCGGTTATACCACGTCTTGCGAGGATGCTGCATTGTTGAAGCGGATGGGTTGTCGTTAATCCCATTGGGCCTTTTGAATAGGCCATATCTCTGGGCTGGGACTGTGAACCGTCAACACATTAAGGATTTGTGCCCCCAACATGATGGGTGCGATCATACCAGCACTAATGCACCGGATCACATCAGAACTCCGCAGTTAAGTGTGCTTGGGCAAGAGTAGTACTAGGATGGGTGACCCCCTGGCAAGTCCTCGTGTTGCACCCCCCATTTTCAATTTTTTTTGCCCCGATTAGGGTTGCCAAGATACTTTATCCACCTCATTTCTATTACCGAATCCTACGGCACCTTGGGCAAGACAACTTCGCTTTACGTTGAGTCTGGGCCCGCAAACCGAGGGCGTAGGGCTTGCAACGAGGTCTACGTCGCTCCAGTGCCCATCACTTTTGATCCGTAAGGAATTACACGGTGCAAAGCATACCATTGGAAAGCTCTTCAAGAGCTCTACGACGGGGGAAGCAAGCCTGCTCGGCTGCGTCTATTTTTGGGGCCAAAAATCGATGGTTTTCATCTGTTTAGGGCCATTTTTCTTCTTTTGCTCTGTTTTTCCGTCCCGAATCGTATGTCGTGAGCTGTTAAAAAGACGACAACCTAACTCGAGGGACATTAGAGGGTCCTAGAATGCGTCGATATCACGTCTTGCGAGGATGCTGCGTTGTTGAAGCAGATGGGTTGTCGTTATTTCCATTGGGCCTTTTCAATGGGCCATCTCTCTGGGCTGGGACTGTGAACCGTCAACATATAAAGGATTTGTGCCCTCAACATGACGGGTGCGATCATACCAGCACTATAGCATCGGATCCCATCAGAACTCCGAAGTTAAGCGTGCTTGGGCGAGAGTAGTTCGAGGATGGGTGACCCCCTAGGAAGTCCTCGTGTTGCACCCCACTTTTCAAATTTTTTTTCCCCGGTTAGGCTTTCCAAGAGGCTTTATCCTCCACATTTCTATTTCTAAATCCCGCGGCACCTTGGGCAAGACAACTTTGCTACACGAAGAGGCTGGGCGGGCAAACCGAGGGCGTAGGGCTTGTGACCAGGTCTCCGTCGCTTCGGTGCCTATAACTTTTGATCCGTTAGGAGTTATGCGGCGCACAACATACTATTGGAAAGCTCTTCGAGAGCTCTACGACGGGGACAACAAGCCTGCTGGGCTGTGCCTGTTTTTAGAGCCCAAAATTGAACTTTTTTATCTGTTTCGGGCCACTTTTCGTCTTTTGCTCTATTTTTCCATCTTGGATCGCACGTCGTGAGCTGTTAAAAGGAAGACAACCTAACTCGTGGGACATTAGAGGGACCTACATAGTGTCGATATCACGTCTTGCGAGGATGCTGCGTTGTTAAAGCGGATGGGTTGTCGTTATTTCCATTGGGCCTTTTCAATGGGCCATCTTTCTGGGCTGGGACTGTGAACCGTCAACACATAAAGGATTTGTGCCCTCAACATGATGGGTGCGATCTTACCAGCACTATAGCACCGGATCCCATTAGAACTTCGAAGTTAAGCGTGCTTAGGCGAGAGTAGTACTGGGATGGGTGACCCCCTGGGAAGTCCTCGTGTTGCACCCCCCTTTTCAATTTTTTTTGCCCTGGTTAGGGTTGCCAAGATGCTTTATCCACCACATTTCTATTACCAAATCCCATGGCACCTTGGGCAAGACAACTTCAATTTTTTTTGCCTTGGTTAGGGTTGCCAAGATGCTTTATCTACCACATTTCTATTACCAAATCACACGGCACCTTGGGCAAGACAACTTCGCTACATGTAGAGGCTGGGCCCATAAACCGAGGACGTAGGGCTTGTGACCAGGTCTCCGTCGCTCCGGTGCCCATACCTTTTCATCCGTAAGGAGTTGCACGGCGCACAACATACCGTTGGAAAGCTCTTTGAGAGCTCTACGACGGGAGCAGCAAGCCTGCTTGGTTGTGGCCATTTTTGGAGCCCAAAATCGAACGTTTTCATCTATTTCAGGCCACTTTTCTTCTTCTGTCCTATTTTCCCTTCCCGGATCGTACATCGTGAGTTGTTAAAAGGACGACAACCTAACTCGCAGGACATTAGAGGGCCCTATAAAGTGTCGATGTCACATCTTGCGAGGATGCTTCGTTGTTGAAATGGATGGGTTGTCGTTAAGCCCATTGGGCCTTTTAAATGGGTCATCTCTCTGGGTTGGGACTATGAACCGTCAACACATAAAGGATTTGTGCCCTCAACATGACGGATGCGATCATACTAGCAGTAATGCACTGGATCCCAATAGAACTCCGAAGTTAAGAATGCTTTGGCGAGAGTAGTACTAGGATGGGTGACCCCCTAGGAAGTCCTCGTGTTGCACCCCCCTTTTCAATTTTTTTTGCCTAGGTTAGGGTTGCCAAGATGCTTTATCTACCACATTTCTATTATCGAATCCCACGACACCTTAGGCAAGACAAGTTTACTACACATAGAGGCTGGGCCCACAAACCGAGGGCGTAGGGCTTGTGACCAGGTCTCCGTCGCTCCGGTGCCCATAACTTTTGATCCGTATGGAGTTACGCGACGCACAACATACTGTTGGAAAGCCCTTTGAGAGCTCTACGATGGGGACATCAAGCTTGCTCAGCTGCGCCCATTTATGGAGCCCAAAATCAAACGTTTTCATCTATTTCAGGCCACTTTTCTTCTTTTGCTCTGTTTTTCCGTCCCGGATCGTACGTCGTGAATTGTTAAAAGGACGACAACCTAACTCGCGGGACATTAGAGGGTCCTACAATGCATCGATATAACGTCTTGCCAGGATGCTACGTTGTTGAAGCGGATGGGTTGTCGTTAAACCCATTGGGCCTTCTGAATGGGCCATCCATTTGGGTTGGGACTGTGAATCGTCAACACATAAAGGATTTGTGCCCTCAACATGATGGGTGCGATCATACCAACACTAATGCACCGAATCCCATCAGAACTCTGAAGTTAAGCGTGCTTGGGCGAGAGTAGTAGTAGTATGGGTGACCCCTTGGGAAGTCCTTGTGTTGCACCCCCCTTTTCAATTTTTTTTGCCCCAGTTAGGGTTGCCAAGATGCTTTATCCACCACATTTCTATTACCGAATCCCACGGCACTTTGGGCGAGACAACTTCGCTACACGTAGAGGCTGGGCCCGCAAACCAACGGCGTAGGGCTTGTGACCAGGTCTTCGTCGCTCTGGTGCCCATAACTTTTGATCCGTAAGGAGTTACGCGATGCACAACATACTGTTGGAAAGCTCTCTGAGAGCTCTACAATGGGGCAACAAGCCTGCTTGACTGTGCCCGTTTTTGGAGCCCAAAATCGAACGTTTTCAACTATTTCGGGCCACTTTTCTTCTTTTGCTCAGTTTTTTCGTCTCAGAAAGTACGTCGTGAGTTGTTAAAAGAACGACAACCAAAATCGCGGGGCATTAGAGGGCCTTACAACGCTTCGATATCACATCTTGAGAGGATGCTGCGTTATTGAAGCGGATGGGTTGTCGTTAAGCCCATTGGGCCTTCAGAATGGGCCATCTCTGTGGGTTGGGACTGTGAACCGTCAAGACATAAAGGATTTGTGCCCTCAACATGACGGTTGCGATCATACCAGCACTAATGTACCTGATCCCATCAGAACTCTGAAGTTAAGCGTGCTTGGGCGAGAGTAGTACTAGAATGGGTGACCCCCTGGGAAGTCCTCGTGTTGCACCCCCTATTTTCAAATTTTTTTGCCCCGGTTAGGGTTGCCAAGATACTTTATCCACCACATTTCTATTACCAAATCACACGACACCTTGGGCAAGACAACTTCGCTTCACGTAGAGGCTGGGCCCGCAAACCGAGGTCGTAGGGCTTGTGACCAGGTCTACGTCACTTCTGTGCACATAAGTTTTGATCCGTAAGAAGTTACGCGACGCACAACATACCGTTGGAAAGCTCTTCGAGAGCTCTACGGTTGGGGCAGCAAGCCTGCTCAGCTGCACCCATTTTTGGAGACCAAAATCGAACGTTTTAATCTGTTTTGGGCCATTTTTCTCCTTTTGCTATGTTTTTGGGTCCCGGATCGTACGTCTTGAGCTGTTAAAAATATGACAACCTAACTCGCGCGATATTAGAGGGACCTACAATGCGACGATATCACGTCTTGCGAGGATGTTGTGTTGTTAAAGCGGATGGGTTGTCGTTAAGCCAATTGGGCCTTTTGAATGGGCCATCTCTCTGGGCTGGGACTATGAACCGTCAACACATAAAGGATTTGTGCTCTCAACTTGACGAGTGCGATCATACCAGCACTAATACACGGGATCCCATCAGAACTCTGAAGTTAAGCCTGCTTGGGCGGGAGTAGTACTAGGATGGGTGACCCCCTGGGAAGTCCTTGTGTTGCACCCCCCTCCCCCCCCCCTTTTCGATTTTTTTTACCCCAGTTAGGGTTGCCAAGATACTTTATCCACCATATTTCTATTACCGAATCCCACGGAACCTTGGACAAGACAACTTCGCATCACGTAGAGGCTTGGCCCGCAAACCGAGGTCGTAGGGCTTGTGACCAGGTCTCCGTCACTCCGGTGCCCAGAACTTTTGATCTGTAAGGAGTTACGCGGCGCACAGCATACCGTTGAAAAGTTCTCCGAGAGCTCTACGACAGGGGCAGCAAGCCGGCTTGGCTACTCTCATTTTTGGTGCCCAAAATCGAACGTTTTCATTCATTTCGGGCTACTTTTCTTGTTTTGCCCTGTTTTTCCATCCCGGATCGTACGTCGTGAGCTGTTAAAAGGACGACAACCTAACTCGCGTGACATTAGAGGGCCCTACAACGCGTCGATATCACGTCTTGCATGGATGCTGCGTTGTTGAAGCGGATGCGCTATCGTTAAGCCCATTGGGCCTTCTAAATGGGCCATCTCTCTGGGCTGGGACTGTGAACCATCAACACATAAAGGATTTGTGCCTTCAACAATGGGTGCGATCATACGAGCACTAATGCACCGGATCTCATCAAAACTTTGAAGTTAAGCGTGCTTGGGCGAGAGTAGTACTAGGATGGGGGACCCCCTGGGAAGTCCTCATTTTGCACCCCTCTTTTTCAATTTTTTTGTCCCGGTTAGGGTTGCCAAGATGCTTTATCCACCATATTTCTATTACCGAATCCCACGACACTTTGGGCAAGACTACTTTGCCACACGTAGAGGTTGGGCCCCCAAACCGAGGGCGTTGGGCTTGTGACCAGGTCTCCGTCGCTTCGGTGCCCATAACTTTTGATCCGTAATGAGTTGGGCGGCACACAGCATACCGTTGGAAAGCTCTTCGAGAGCTCTATGACGGAGGTAGTGAGCCCACTCGGCTGCGACCTTTCTGGGGCCCAAAATCGAACATTTTCATATGTTTTGGGCCACTTTTCTTCTTTTGCTCTGTTTTTTCATCCCGGATCGTACGTCGTGAGCTGTTAAAAGGACGACTACCTAACTCGCGGGACATTAGAGGGTCCTAGAACGAGTCGATATCATGTCTTGCGAGGACGCTGCGTTGTTGAAGCGGATAGGTTGTCGTTAAGCCCATTGGGCCTTTTGATTGGGCAATCTCTCAGGGCTGGGACTGTGAACCGTCAACACATAAAGGATTTGTGCCCTCAACATGACGGGTGCGATCATACCAGCACCAATGCACCGAATCCCATCAAAACTTTGAAGTTAAGCGTGTTGTACCCCTCTTTTTCAATGTTTTTTTCCCAGGTTAAGGTTGCCAAGATGCTTTATCCACCACATTTCTATTACCGAATCCTACGGCACCTTCGGCAAGACAACTTTGCTACACGTAGAGGCTAGGCCCGCTAACCGAGTGCATAGGGCTTGTGACTAGGTCTCCGTCGCTCCGGTGCCCATAACTTTTGATCCGTAAGGAGTTACGCGGCGCAAAGCATACCGTCGGAAAGCCCTTCGAGAGCCCTACGACGGAGGTAGCAATCTTGCTCAGCTGCACCCATTTTTGGAGCCCAAAATCGAACGTTTTCATCTGTTTCGGGCAACTTTTCTTCTTTTGCTCTGTTTTTCTGTCCCGGATCGTACGTCGTGAGTTGTTAAAAGGATGACAACCTAGCTCGTGGGACATTAGAGGGCCCTACAACGCATCGATATCACGTCTTGCGAGGATGCTACATTGTTAAAGCGGATGGGTTGTCGTTAAGCCCATTGGGCCTTCTAAATGGGCCATCTATCTGGGTTGGGACTGTGAACCGTCAACACATAAAGGATTTGTGCCCTCAACATGACGGGTGCGATCATACCAGCACTAATTCACATGATCCCATCACAACTCCGAAGTTAAGCATGCTTGGGTGAGAGTAGTAGTAGGATGGGTGACCCCCTGGGAAGTCCTTGTGTTACACCCCCCATTTCAATTTTTTTTGCCCCAGTTAGGGTTGCCAAGATGCTTTATCAACCAGATTTCTATTATCGAATCCCACAGCACCTTGGGCAAGACAACTTCGCTTCACGTAGAGGCTGGGCCCGTAAACCGAGGGCGTGGGGCTTGTGACCAGGTCTACGTCGCTCTAGTGCCCATAACTTTTGATTTGTAAGGAGTTACGCGGCATGCAGCATATAGTTGAAAAGCACTTCGAGGGCTCTACGACAGGGGCAGCACGGCTGCTCGGCTGCGCCCGTTTTTGGAGCCCAAAATCGAACATTTTCATTTGTTTCGTGCAACTTTTGTTCTTTTGCTCTGTTTTTCTATCCCGGATCGTACGTCGTGAGTTGTGAAAAGGACGACAACCTAACTCGTGGGACATTAGAGGGCCCTACAACGTGTCGATATCACTTATTGCAAGGATGCTGCATTGTTGAAGCGGATGGGTTGTCGTTAAGCCCATTGGGCCTTTTGAACGGGCTATCTCTCTGGGCTGGGACTGTGAACCGTCAACACATAAAGGATTTGTGCCCTAAACATGACGGGTGCGATCATACTAGCACTAATGCACCAGATCCCATCAGAACTCCGAAGTTAAGCGTGCTTGGGCGAGAGTAGTACTAGGATGGGTGACCCCCTGGGAAGTCCTCGTGTTGTACCCCTACTTTTCAATTTTTTTTGCCCCGTTTAGGGTTGCCAGGATACTTTATCCACAACATTTCTATTACCAAATCCCACGGCACCTTGGGCAAGACAACTTTGCTTCACGTAAAGGCTGGGCCCGTAAACCGAGGGCGTGAGGCTTGTGACCAGGTCTACGTCGCTCCGGTGCCCATAACTTTTGATCCGTAAGGAGTTACGTGGCGCACAGCATACAGTTGGAAAACACTTCGAGAGCTCTACGACAGGGGTAGCAAGCCTGCTCGGCTGCGCCCGTTTTTGGAGCCCAAAATTGAATATTTTCATTTGTTTCGGGCCACTTTTCTTCTTTTGGTCTGTTATTTCGCCCTAGATCATACATCGTGAGCTGTTGAAAGGATGACAACCTAACTCACGGGACATTAGAGGGCCCTACAACATGTTGTTATCGTGCCTATTGATGACTCCTTGGAATGATTGCTTGCCCTACGTGCCTTAATTGACTATGGCCATTTTGTGAACGATATGTTGTTTGAAGACTATTTCTTATGTTGGTTGTTGTTGTATTGTAAATGACCCCCGTTGTAATTTGGGGTCTAATTTTAGCTTGTACTGATCATAACTAGGTACACACTCTCCTAGTCATTTTGCTATCGCTACTTTGGTTTAGTATCTATCACAGACTTATGAAGTACTAGATAAGAGCTAAGTAAAATGAATTTATCCAATCTTAAACCGGTACTCATTGTTAAGCTAAGATCAACAGGTACCAGTGTAACTAGATTGACAAATAAAGGAGACATAGTATCATGCTAGATTATTAGTCAAACGAGGCTTCAAGATAACTAGTAGGCACCCCAATTGGTGATAAATAGTAATCTTAGTTGGAAATGAATTTGAGATTGAAAGTTTTGAGGCGTTTAGAGAATTAGGTCAAACTAAAGAGCCCAATTACAACCGTTATGCTGCCGGTTTTCTGGAAAATTTGTGGAGTTTAGGCTAAACATTAAGTGTTAAACCTTCATGAACGATTAAGTATGTGAAATGACTTGAATGTTTAGATCACTCCCTAGTCTAACCTCTATAGGTCGAGTCGGGGCGTGATAACAGTCCCATCCCAAAGAGATGGCCCATTCAGAGAAACAGTATCCACAGGCAGGAAATAATCATTCTGGGATGAGTGCACCATAGATTGTTCAAGAAGCACATAGTTACTTGAGTTAACCGGGTTGAAGGAAGGAGCTCTGAAATATATGGTGCCTGTATATGGATATGCACATTTACAAGTGGGACTAAAAACTTGACCCGAACTGCACTGAGGAGGTAAGCAATTATCCGGTGGAATTGAATACGTGATGTTGGATGGTGGGGTTATAGTGCAATACTTTTTATTCCCTCATTCCTCACAATATGGATTATCTACAAGTCTGGAAAAAAAAATGATGCGAAGCACATCAATGAGGTTACAACATGGAAGGACAGCTATTGAAATACGATGACTCGAACAACAAGAGAACACATCTTACATCAGCTAAAAATTGTAACCTGGGCTCTCTACAAAGGTCTTAATTGAATTGCGTTGCAGATCAACAAGTTCCAATTGGTTGCTATAACTGGAGCCAATATTTAAGGTGCCATTGAGATGGTTGTTCCGTAATATGCTGTCATGGGAAAAGAACTTCACTTGGAATCATCATTGTCATAATTTAAATGCGGAATCAGTGTTAGTTGAGTCAAAATCCATGGAAGGTCATATAGTTGTTTAATTTTTTATTCCACACATTGATACATGAATTTTGCATTACTAGGTTTGAAGGAAGACAATTACACAGTCTGCAGTAGAGGAAGGCTGAAGAGGGCAGCTGGAAGTTGTCCTTGAATTTGTGTTGTTTCCATGATTCTGCCATTACAAGGTTACTAGATCAGGTACCTTGTCAAAATCAGCAAGATTACATGTTCTGTGATGAGAGACGCACGGATGTTTGCATACCTTTGGATGTGCTTACACGGACATGCTATAAAGTGGGGTGGGTTTGGGACGGGAGAAAGTAATTTACACTTACAGTGTTGTTAAAGCCCGTAAGGTGGAGAACCATAAAGGAACATCTGATGGATCAAATGAATTATTGCTCATGTCCCTGCCAAATATTTTTTGATAGGTAAGTAAATTAATTTGGAAATCAAGCAAGATGAGGTACAACATAAGAAGGGCATTATCCTGGAGTTCTATTTATATGGTACACAAAACCTTCAAAGCAGTATATTAACTAGATAATAAAAAAGCTACTATCAGGGTGTTATTAATTCTCAATACAGTAAATTTGGTACCACCTATAGATAATTGAGAGAATTCATGCCAGTGAGATTTGGCAAGGGTCCAGTCAATCTATTGTTGCACAAGTACCTAGAACAGAATCAAAAGAATCTCTCAGTAGCAGAAAACATGTTATGCAAGATGACACTGAATTCTCTTACAAAAAATAAAGAAAAGAAAAAAGCTTAACAACTTGGGAGTAAAGAACCCTCTTTTTCTACTTACAGCTCACTAACATTCTTGAGATTGCTAAGATTTTCTGGCACAGGTCCACTTAATGAATTATTGTCTAGACGCCTGTTACAAACATGGACTGAGTAGTTGAATACTTCCTGACGATTGAAAACATACGATCAGAATCGATATTACATGAATATGAAAGGAATATTCACACCACTTCCAGATTGCGGACAAGTCCTAGAGTATTGGGAAGGCTTCTGTTTAGCTGGTTGTTCTCAAGAAGCCTGCATAAACAACATAATATGCATACAGTGACATTTTTTTAAAATTAGGATATCCATATGGTTCATCATTAGATTTATTGTTATATTATACCCATTTTCTTGCGACAGGTTCTCCATGCATTTGTGGCGTCAAGGGTCGTGGCAATATGCCAGGGATAGGGTGTTTGGGCTTGGCGTTTCTAATGTCTATTGGCAGTGAACTTACATGAACAATCCATTGGCAGAAGCTTTGGGCAGAAAAAGATATATTCTGACAGAGAAATTTCTTACTAATTTAAATTATGATTAGCATCGAGCCTTTGACCAAAAAAAAAAAAAATCATAGAGGCTGATGGGATAGATTATGTCACATGCATTCATTAATGTTTAGCTCAAGATTTACTGAAGCCTAATGGTTCTCCTTCATCTTGAATTTGTTGGACAGGAAAGTAGACCTCATACATTTTAAAATATATAGTGATATCACTTCCAAGCAATATATGGTTCACACAGCCAATTCAGCGAAACTTACAAATGAATGAGGGTCATAGTTGGGGTGAAAAGCTCAGCTGGAATTCCACCTGACAGCTGATTTCTTCCCAAATGACTACAGAGAACATGGTTTTAGATCAATGTACACTGGAACAAATAATGAAAATGAGAGTAAAACTAATATATTGAACAGTAAAATAAGAATGTGCATACAAGTGCTTTGTTTTAACAAGCATATCAAGACCAGGTTCATTTTCTTTTTTTGCGCAGTTTTTCCATCCCGGATCGTACGTCGTGAGCCGCAAGAAGGACGATAACCTTATCCATCACATTTTTATTACCGAATCCCACGGCACATTAGGCAAGACAACTTCACTTCACGTAGAGGTTGGGCCCGCAAACAGAGGGCGTGGAGCTTGTGACCAGGTATCTATCTCTCCGATTCTCATAACTTTTGATCCGTAAGGAGTTACGCGATGCATAGCATACCGTTGGAAAGCTCTCCGAGAGCTCTACGACAGGGGCACCTAGCTTGCTGGGCTGCGCCTATTTTCGGAGCCCAAAATCTAACGTTTTCGTCAGTTTCGGGATACTTTTCTTCTTTTACGCAATTTTTCCATCCCGGATCGTACGCCTTGATCCGCGAAAAGGACGACAACCTAATTCATCACATTTCCATTACGGAATGCCACGGCACCTTGGGCAAGACAACTTCACTTTACGTAGAGGCTGGGCCCGCAAACAGAGGGCGTAGGGCTTGTGACTAGGTATCTGTCGCTCAGGTACCCATAACTTTTGATTTGTACGGAGTTACGCGGCGCACAGCATAACGTTGGAAAGCTCTCCGAGAGCTCTACGACGGGGGCACCAAGCCTGCTTAGTTGCACCTGTTTTTGGAGCCCAAAAGCGAATGTTTTCAATAGTTTTGGGACACTTTTCTTCTTTTGTGCTGTTTTTCTGACCCGGATCGTAAGTTGGGAGCTGCGAAAAGTACGACAACCTAACCCATCACATTTCTAATACCGAATCACATGGCACTTTCGACAAGACAACTTCACTTCACGTAGAGGTTGGCCTTGCAAGCAGAGGGCGTGGGGCTTGTGACCAGGTATCCGTCGCTCTGGTGCCCTTAACTTTTGTTCCGTAAGAAGTTATGTGGCGCACAGCATACCGCAGGAAAGCTCTCAGAGAGCTCAACGACGAGGGCAGCAAACCTGCTCAGCTGCGCCTGTTTTTGGAGCCTAAAATCAAACGTTTTTATCAGTTTCGAGACACTTATCCTCTTTTGCGTAGTTTTTCTGTCCCGGATCGTATGTCTTGAGCCGCAAAAAGGACGACAACCTAATCCATCACATTTCTATTACCGAATCCCATGGCACCTTGGGCAAGACAACTTCACTTCACGTAGAGGCTGGGCCCGCAAACAGAGGGCGTGGGGCATGTGACCAGGTATCCGTCGCTCCGGTGCTCATAACTTTTTATCCGTAAGGAGTTACGCGGTGCACAACATACTGTAGGAAAGCTCTCCTAGAGCTCTACGACGGGGGCACCAAGCTTGCTCGGTTGCGCCTGTTTTGGAGCCCAAAATAGAACGTTGTCATAAGTTTCGCTACACATTTCCTCTTTTGCACTGTTTTTTCGTCCCGGATCGTACGTCGTGAGCTGCGAAAAGGGCGACAACCTAATCTATCACATTTCTATTGTCGAATCATATGGCACCTTGGGCAAGATAACTTCACTTCGCGTAGAGGCTGGGCCCGCAAACAGAAGGCGTGGGGCTTGTGACCAGTTATCCGTCGCTTCGGTGCACATAACTTTTGATCCGTAAGGAGTTACGCAGAGCACAGTATACTGTTGGAAAGCTCTCCGAGAGTTCTACGACGTTGGCACCAAGTTTGCACGGCTGTGCTAGTTTTCGGAGCCCAAAATCGAACGTTTTCATCAATTTTGGGATACTTTTCTTTTTTTGCGCAGTTTTTCCATCCCGAATCGTACGTCGTTAGCCGCAAAAAGGACGACAACCTAATCCATCACATTTCTATTACCAAATGCCATGGCACCTTGGGCAAGACAACTTCACTTCATGTAGAGGCTGGGACCGCAAACAGAGGGCGTGGGGCTTGTGACAAGGTATCCGTCACTCCAATGCCCATAACTTTTGATCCGTAAAGAGTTACGCGGCGCACAGCATACCGTTGGAAAGTTCTCCAAGAGCTCTACGACGGAGGCAGCTAGCCTGCTCGTCTGCGTCTATTTTTGGAGCCCATTTTTGAACGTTTTCATTAGTTTTGGGAAAGTTTTCTTCTTTTGCGCTGTTTTTTCATCCCGGATCGTACGTTGTGAGCCAGGAAAAGGATGACAACCTAATCCATCAAATTTCTATTACCGAATCCCACGGCACGTTAGGCAAGACAACTTAACTTCAGGTAGAGGCTGGGCCCGCAAACAGAGGGCGTGGGGCTTGTGACCAGGTATCCGTCGGTGCGGTGCCCATAACTTTTGATCTGTAAGGAGTTACGCAGCGCACAACATAACGTTGGAAAGCTCTCTGAGAGCTCTACGATGAGGGCACCAAACTTGCTCGGCTGCACCCGTTCTCGAAGTCCAAAATTGAATGTTTTCAGTAGTTTTGGGATGCTTTTCTTCTTTTGCACTGTTTTTCTGACCCGGATCGTACGTCGTGAGCCGCGAAAAGGACGACAACCTAATCCATCACATTTCTTTTAACGAATTACACGGCACCTTGGGCAAGACAAATTCACTTCACGGAGAGGTTGGGCCCGCAAACAGAGGGCGTGGGGCTTGTGACTAGGTATCTGTCATTGCCGTGCTCATAACTTTTGATTTGTAAGGAGTTACGCAGCTCACAACATACCGTTGGAAAGTTATCAGAGAGCTCTACGACGGCGGCACCAAGCTTGCCCGGCTGCGCCTGTTTTCGGAGCCCAAATTGAACGTTTTCATCAATTTCGGGACACTTTTCTTCTTTTGGGCAGATTTTTCGTCACGGATCGTACGTCGTGAGCCGCGAAAAGGGCGACAACCTAGCCCATCACATTTCTATTACAGAATCACACGACACCTTGGGCAAGATAACTTCACTTCACGTAGAGGTTGGGCCCGCAAGCAGAGGGCGTGGGGCTTATGAGCAGGTATCCATCGCTCCGGTGCCCATAACTTTTGATCCGTATGGAGTTACGAGGTGCACAGCATACTATTTGATAACTTTCCGAGAGCTCTACGACGGGGGTGCCAAGCCTGCTCGGCTATGCCTATTTTCGAAGCCCAAAATCGAACGTTTTCATTATTTTTGGGACACTTTTCTACTTTTGCGCTGTTTTTCTGACCCGGATCGTACGTCGTGAGCCGCGAAAAGGGCGACAACCTAGCCCATCACATTTCTATTACAGAATCACACGACACCTTGGGCAAGATAACTTCACTTCACGTAGAGGTTGGGCCCGCAAGCAGAGGGCGTGGGGCTTATGACCATGTATCTGTCACTCCGGTGCCCATAACTTTTGATCTGTAAGGAGTTACGCAGCGCACAGCATACCGTTGGAAAGCTCTCGGAGAGCTCTACGACATGGGCACCAAGCCTACTCAGCTGCGCCAATTTTAGGAGCCCAAAATCGAACGTTGTCATAAGTTTCGCTACACATTTCCTCTTTTGCGTTGTTTTTCTTACCCGGATCGTACGTCGTGAGCCGCAAAAAGGACGACAATCTAATCCATCACATTTCTATTACCGAATGCCACGGTACCTTGGGCAAGACAACTTCACTTCAGGTAGAGGCTGGGCCCGCAAACAGAGGGCAAGGGGCTTGTGACTAGGTATCCATTGCTCCGATGCCCATAAGTTATGATCCGTAATGAGTTACCTGGCGCACAGCATACCGTTGGAAAGCTCTCCGAGAGCTCTACGACGGGGGTATCTAGCCTACTCGGTTGCACCTATTTTCGTAGCCCATAATTGAATGCTTTCATCAATTTTGGGACACTTTTCTTGTTTTGCGCTGTTTTTTCATCCTGGATCGTATGCCGTGAGCCGCGAAAAGGACGACAACCTAATCCATCACATTTTTATTACCGAATCCCATGGCACATTGGGCAAGACAACTTCACTTCATGTAGAGGTTGGGCCTGCAAATAGAGGGCGTAGGGCTTGTGACCAGGTATCCGTCACTCCGATGCTTATAACTTTTGATTCATAAGGAGTTAAACGGCGCATAGCATATCGTTGGAAAGAACTCCGAGAGCTCTACGACTGGGGCACCAAGCCTGCTCGGCTGCGCCTATTTTTGGAGCCCAAAATTGAACATTGTCATAAGTTTCCCTACACATTTCCTCTTTTGCGCTGTTTTTTCATCCCGGATCGTACGTCGTGAGCCGCGAAATGGACAACAACCTAATCTATCACATTTCTATTATCGGATCCCATGGCATCTTGGGCTATACAACTTCATTTCGCGAAGAGGCTGGGCCCGAAAACAGAGGGCGTGGGGCTTGTTACTAGGTATCCGTCGCTCCGGTGCTCATAACTTTTGATCCGTAAGGAGTTACGTGGCGCACAGCATACCGTTGGAAAGCTCTCCGAGAACTCTACGACAGGGGCACCAAGCAAGCACGACTGTGCCTATTTTCGGAGCCCAAAATCGAAAGTTTTCATCAGCTTCGGAATACTATTCTTTTATTGCGCAGTTTTTTCATCTCGAATCATACGTCGTGAGCCGCGAAAAGGACGACAAACTAATCCATCACATTTCTATTACCGAATGCCATGGTACCTTGGGCAAGACAACTTCACTTCACATAGAGGCTGGGCCCGCAAACAGAGGGCGTGGGGCTTGTGACTAGGTATATGTCGCTCTGGTGCCCATAATTTTTGATCCGTAAGGAGTTACACGGCGCACAGCATACCGTTGGAAAGCTCTCCGAGAGCTCTACGACGGGGGCAGCAAGCCTACTCGGCTGCGTCTAGTTTTGGAGCCCATAATCGAACGTTTTCATCAGTTTTGGGATACTTTTCTTGTTTTGCGCTATTTTTTCGTCCTGGATCGTACGCCGTGAGCCACGAAAAGGACGACAACCTAATCCATCACATTTTTATTTCCGAATCCCATGGCACATTGGGAAAGACAACTTCACTTCACGTAGCGGTTGGGCCTGCAAATAGAGGGCGTAGGGCTTGTGACCAAGTATCCGTCACTCCGGTGCTCATAACTTTTGATCCGTAAGGAGTTACGCGGCGCACAGCATACCGTTGGAAAGCTCTCCGAGAGTTTTACGATGGAGGCACCAAGCCTGCTCAGCTGCGCCTATTTTCAGAGCCCAAAATTGAATGTTTTCATTAATTTTGGGACACTTTTCTTCTTTTGCGCTATTTTTCTGACCCGAATCGTACGTCGTGAGCTGCGAAAAGGACGACAACCTAACCCATCACATTTCTATTACCAAATCACATGGCACCTTGGGCAAGACAACTTCACTTCACGTAGAGGTTTGGCCTGTAAACAGAGTGCGTGGGGCTTGTGACCAAGTATCCGTCGCTCCGGTGCCCACAACTTTTGATTCGTAAGGAGTTACGCGGCGCACAGCATACCGTTGGAAAGCTCTCCGAGAGCTCTACTACTGGGACACCAAGCCTGCTCGGCTTCACCTATTTTCGGACCCCAAAATCAAACGTTGTCATAAGTTTCGCTACACATTTCCTGTTTTGCGCTATTTTTCCGTCCCAGATCGTACGTCATGAGGCGCAAAAAGGACGACAACCTAATCCATCACATTTCTATTACGGAATACCACGGCACCTTGGGCAAAACAACTTCACTTCATGTAGAGGCTGGGCCCGCAAACAGAGGGCGTGGGGCTCGTGATTAGGTAGCCGTCTCTCCGGTGCCCATTACTTTTGATTCATACGGAGTTACGCGGCGCACAGCATACCGTTGGAAAGCTCTTCGAGAGCTCTACGACGGGAGCACCAAGCTTGCTTGGCTGCGCCTATTTTCGGAGCCCAAAATTGAACGTTTTCATCAGTTTCAGGACACTTTTCTTCTTTTGCACAGTTTTTCTGCCCCAGATCATACGCTGTGAGCCGTGAAAAGGACGATAACCTAATCCATCACATTTTTATTACCGAATCCCACGGCACATTGGGCAAGATAACTTCACTTCACGTAGAGGCTGGGCCCGTAAACAGAGGGCGTAAGGTTTGTGACTATGTATCTGTCACTCCGGTGCTCATAACTTTTGATCCGTAAGGAGTTATGCGACGCACAACATACCGTTAGAAAGCTCTCTGAGAGCTCTACGACGGTGGCACCAACCTTGCTTAGTTGTGCCTAATTTCGGAGCCCAAAATCGAACGTTTTAAACTATTTTGGGACACTTTTCTTCTTTTGCTCAGTTTTTCCCTCCCTGATCGTACGTCGTGAGCTGCGAAAAGGATGACAACCTAATCCATCACATTTCTATTACCGAATCCCATGGCACCTTGGGCAGGACAACTTCACTTCAGGTAGAGGCTAAGCCCGCAAACAGAGGGCGAGGGGCTTGTGACTAGGTATCCGTCGCTCCGATGCCCATAATTTATGATCCGTAATGAGTTACATGGCACACAGCATACCGTTGGAAAGCTCTCCGAGAGCTCTACGACGAGGGTATCAAGCCTACTCGGCTGCACCTATTTTCGTAGCCCATAATTGAATGTTTTCATCAATTTTGGGACACTTTTCTTGTTTTGCGCTGTTTTTTCGTCCCGTATCGTATGTCGTGAGCCGCGAAAAGGACGACAACCTAATCAATTACATTTTTATTACCGAATCCCACGGCACATTGGGCAAGACAACTTCATTTCACGTAGAGGTTGGGCCCGCAAACAGAGGGCGTGGGTCTTGTGACCCGGTATCAGTCACTCCGATGCTCATAACTTTTGATCCGTAAGGAGTTACGCGACGCACAACATACTGTTGGAAAGCTTTCTGAGAGCTCTACGACGGGGGCACCAAGCTTGCTCAGCTGTGCCTATTTTTAGAGCCCACAATCTAAGTTTTTCATAAGTTTCGGGACACTTTTCTTCTTTTGCGGAGTTTTTCCGTCCCGGATCGTACGCCGTGAGCCGCGAAAAGGACGACAACCTAATCCATCACATTTCTATTACGGAATACCACGGCACCTTGGGCAAAACAACTTCACTTCATGTAGAGGCTGGGCCCGCAAACAGAGGGCGTGGGGCTCGTGATTAGGTAGCCGTCTCTCCGGTGCCCATTACTTTTGATTCATACGGAGTTACGCGGCGCACAGCATACCGTTGGAAAGCTCTTCGAGAGCTCTACGACGGGAGCACCAAGCTTGCTTGGCTGCGCCTATTTTCGGAGCCCAAAATTGAACGTTTTCATCAGTTTTGGGACACTTTTCTTCTTTTGCGCAGTTTTTCTGCCCCGAATCGTACGCCGTGAGCCGTGAAAAGGACGATAACCTAATCCATCACATTTTTATTACCGAATCCCACGGCACATTGGGCAAGATAACTTCACTTCACGTAGAGGCTGGGCCCGTAAACAGAGGGCGTAAGGTTTGTGACTATGTATCTGTCACTCCGGTGCTCATAACTTTTGATCCGTAAGGAGTTATGCGACGCACAACATACCGTTAGAAAGCTCTCTGAGAGCTCTACGACGGTGGCACCAACCTTGCTTAGTTGTGCCTAATTTCGGAGCCCAAAATCGAACGTTTTAAACTATTTTGGGACACTTTTCTTCTTTTGCTCAGTTTTTCCCTCCCTGATCGTACGTCGTGAGCTGCGAAAAGGATGACAACCTAATCCATCACATTTCTATTACCGAATCCCATGGCACCTTGGGCAGGACAACTTCACTTCAGGTAGAGGCTAAGCCCGCAAACAGAGGGCGAGGGGCTTGTGACTAGGTATCCGTCGCTCCGATGCCCATAATTTATGATCCGTAATGAGTTACATGGCACACAGCATACCGTTGGAAAGCTCTCCGAGAGCTCTACGACGAGGGTATCAAGCCTACTCGGCTGCACCTATTTTCGTAGCCCATAATTGAATGTTTTCATCAATTTTGGGACACTTTTCTTGTTTTGCGCTGTTTTTTCGTCCCGTATCGTATGTCGTGAGCCGCGAAAAGGACAACAACCTAATCAATTACATTTTTATTACCGAATCCCACGGCACATTGGGCAAGACAACTTCACTTCACGTAGAGGTTGGGCCCGCAAACAGAGGGCATGGGTCTTGTGACCAGGTATCCGTCACTCCGATGCTCATAACTTTTGATCTGTAAGGAGTTACGCGACACACAACATACCGTTGGAAAGCTTTCTGAGAGCTCTACGACGGGGGCACCAAGCTTGCTCGGCTGCGCCTATTTTCGGAGCCCATAATCTAAGTTTTTCATAAGTTTCGGGACACTTTTCTTCTTTTGCAGAGTTTTTTCGTCCCGGATCGTACGTCGTGAGCCGCGAAAAGGACGACAACCTAATCCATCACATTTCTATTACGGAATACCACGGCACCTTGGGCAAGACAACTTCACTTCATGTAGATGCTGGGCCCGCAAACAGAGGGCTTGGGGCTCGTGACTAGGTAGCCGTCGCTCCGGTGCCTATTACTTTTGATTCGTACGGAGTTATGCGGCACACAGCATACTGTTGGAAAGCTCTTCGAGAGCTCTACGACGGGAGCACCAAGCTTGCTCGGCTGCGCCTATTTTCGGAGCCCAAAATTGAACGTTTTCATCAGTTTCGGGACACTTTTCTTCTTTTGCGCAGTTTTTCTATCCCGGATCGTACGCCGTGAGCCGCGAAAAGGACGATAACATAATCCATCACATTTTTATTACCGAATCCCATGGCACATTGGGCAAGACAACTTCACTTCACGTAGAGGCTGGGCCCGCAAACAAAGGGCGTGAGGTTTGTGACTAGGTATCCGTGACTCCGGTGCTCATAACTTTTGATCCGTAAGGAGTTATGCGACGCACAACATACCGTTAGAAAGCTCTCTGAGAGCTCTACGACGGTGGCACCAACCTTGCTCAGCTGCGCTTGTTTTCGGAGCCCAAAATCGAACGTTTTCAACTGTTTTGGGACACTTTTCTTCTTTTGCGCAGTTTTTCCATCCCGGATTGTACGTCGTGAGCTGCGAAAAGGATAACAACCTAATCCATCACATTTCTATTACCGAATCCCATGGCACCTTGGGCAAGACAACTTCACTTCACGTAGAGGCTGGGCCCGCAAACAGAGGGCGTGGGGCTTATGACCAGGTATCCGTCGCTCCGGTGCTCATAACTTTTGATCCGTAAGGAGTTACGTGGCGCACAACATACCGTTTGAAAGCTCTCCGAGAGCTCTACGACGGGGGCACCAAGCTTGCACGGCTGTTGTGAGGCCCGACCTCAATTTGCGTGTGATATGTCGCTTCGTGTGCCTTAACCTATATTACGTGCCTTGACCTAGGTTTAAGAGTCGTGTTTTGTTTTATGTGCCTTGCATTGAATTACGTGAATTCATTTAAGGTTGTGTGCATTTGCTTGGAAAACGTGCATTCGTCTCGTAGTTTGTGTCTTACCTCGTAGTGCGTGTCCTAAATCTCGAAAAGCGTACCCGCACGCTAATCCAAAAAGTATCTTACACGAAGCTCTAGATCATTAATTAATCCTACGAACTCCACTAATCAATATTAAAATGCTATTTCAACTATCTAGAAGACGAAATTTCACCAAAAGCTAAACATTCTTATTCTTTATTCTTTATTCTTTTGTACATCCCAAACACACAATATAATAATGCTCAAAACATAACAAAATTTCAGATTGGAACACTAGCTTGGCCGACCACATGATGCAATCGACAAGGATTTGCATAATTCAAAAATCATACCTAGACGACCTATGACACAAAGCATAAAAAAAATAACCTAAAACCCTACCCAATGCACTATACCCTCGGCCCACTCAATTGCCCATGCTAAGATGATTCAAAATATGCTCTTGAAGACACAAAAATCAGGAATTTTGAAGCCTTAGACCGACACACTCACAAACACCAAAACTTCATTCATTTCAACTTCTCATTCTCTCATTTACACTCTTTCTCTCGGCCTAGGCTGCTTCATCACCTTTCCATAGCTTAAGCTCATCATCCTAAGGTTCCTCAAGACACTCAAAGCCCTAGGAAGCTCGACCAAGCAAGCTAGAAGCAAAGAAACATGCATGCAAGCTCATAGAACATTCATTCGGCCCTAGGTATGTTTGATAGCTTTTCCTTCATCTCCCTTTTGTTCTAACCACATGCACATACTAAGGACAAGGTAACTCAGCTAGGAATTAAAGAAATCAAGCAATATCTCTCGGCCAAACAAGGAGAGAAGACCATATGTGCATCTTCAAGAGTTTTGAGCATCATTTGTTGTCAATAGGCTAAGGTGAGGGTTAATCCTTTTTTTAAAAGCTTTCAAAAACCACATGCATGCCTTCATATGTCTATTTTTACCTCTGTACTTGTGGTATGTATGTGTACATGAGCTTTTGTAACCATGCATGGCAAGATATTTAGCTGGAATTTGAAGATAGATGAAATCGCGAAAATGGCAGATTTCTGACTTGTTATAACGAAGTGAATTTGGCCTGGTAGATGATGTTGAAAATGTATGGAAATTGGTAGGTGACTATGTTTTCCAGTTCTGAGCATTGTTCATAGAAATAGGCCAAGACCAATTTTGACTCTAAGGTCTTCAAAATAGAAAAACATCGAAAGGTGTCCAAATCTGAAAAATCTGGAAAAATGGAGTAGGTTTTTGGCAGTTCACTGTCCTTGTAGAACGAACCAGTTTTGACTTAGCAAATGATATCTAAAATGCATGAAATTTTGTGGGTTGCTATATTTTTCAGTTCTAGACATTTTTTTCAGAAATAGACTAAGGCTAAATCTGAGCCTAAGGCCCTCAAAAATGACAAGTATTGAAATGTGTACAAATCTGGACAGTTTTGCGTAGTCTCACGATTTTGGCCATAACTCTTGAATCCGAACTCCAAATGATGCGAGGTTTGTTTCTGGATTTAAATCACTTAATAATATTTAATTTGAAATTTTGTTCACTGGAATTGGAGATTATTTGCTTGTCTAAGTGATTGTGGGAAAATGGACCATTGTAGTGAGATTTTTATCTAGTAATATGCCTTGAAAATTGTTGTAACTTCTCTTGTGGTATTAAATGCTTGGGATTGTGGCACTTGGATGTTGTGTGGACTTTTTTGGATGATTGAGGGTGTTTTAATTAATCGATGCATGGCTTGGGTTTAATTACGTGACCAAAATGAGACTTAATCGCACGTGTAAGCATGAATTGAAACCCTATTAACTATGAAATCTCGCTAAGGGATGATCATATGATTAATGTGTTTAATTATGTGATTAGTGGGCTGCCTAAGAAATGTTAAGTATACTTGAAATGTGATCCCAATGATTACATATTGATAAGTAGACTTTTCTTGCACCCAGTCCCACGTAGACGTCGTTGCATGTTGTATGACCTTATTATTTGATTACGTGAACCCCGAAATGAGTTATATGACTTGATTTACATGTGTTACATGGCTGCCCGTTTAATATTCATATAACTCCATGTGCCTTACAAGTGAAATTTCCTGTCATAGCATGCGTCGCGTGTTTACTTGTCAATGTGCAATCTTATGACTTCCCGGAGGCAGCCTACCTTGTTGTCCTCTTAATGTGATATATTAAATGTCATAAATGTGCATTGCATACAAGGTTGCAACCTTTCATTCTAGTGTGGTAGCGTTTCACGCAAACTGGGCAGCATCAGGCTTGCCGGTGTAACTGTGACTACCATTGTCCAATTCCCTCTCTCACTTGGGGGCTAGACTTCCTCAGAGAGTTGGGTCGTAGGATTTCGGGGTACATCCGGAGTACACCCATTTGGCGTGATAAGTGGATGATTTGAAGTCGACCGCAACAACTGATACTGGAAATAAACTGAGAGCAAAAGCTCACTGTATCATTTTCACTATGTGTATAAGTTCTCTCGCTTGGTTCCTAGAGGACCTCGGGGATGAAAGACGGGTAGTTGTGTTCTTTTACTTTTATATTACATTATGAACTTACTTGTGATATATGTCATGCTTGCAAAAAGGGTTTTCATAAGTTGAACCGGAAAAAGAGTTTCAAAACTTATTTCTCGTTCCCCCTCGCTGAGTTCATAAGGACTCACCCTCTTTTATCATCTCAGGTGAAGAAGATCAGGAACATGTACCTGAGGATAACGTGCCTATTGATGATGACTCCTTGAAGTGATTGCATGCCCTATGTGCTTTACGTAGTTGTGGCTGTTTTGTGAATGATATGTTGTTTGAAAATCATCTCTTTTGTTGTTTGTCATTGCTATTGTAAATGACCCCCGTTGTAATTTGGGGTCAAATTTTGGTTTGTACTAATCATAACTAGATAGACACTCTTCTGGTCGTTTTGCTATCGCTACTTCGGTTTAGTGTCTATCATAGGCTTATGAAGTATTAGGTAAAAGGATAAGTAAAATGAATCTATCCAATCTTAAGCAGGTACTCATTAGTAAGCTAAGATCAACAGGTACTTTTGTAACAAGGATTGACACATAAACGAGACATAGTTTCTATGCTAGATGTTAATCAAACGAGACTTGAGATAAATAATAGACATTTCAATTGGTGATAAATAGTAATCTTAGTTGGAATCAAATTTGAGATTGAAAGTTTTGAGGCGTTTAGGAAATTAGGTCAAACTAAAGAGCCCAATTACAACCGTTATGCTGCCGGTTTTCCGAAGAATTTTTTTGAGTTTAGGCTGACGTTAAGTGTTAAACCTTAATGAACGATTAAGTACGTGAAATGATAGGAATGTTTAGATCACATCCTAGTCTAACCTCTATAGGTCGGGTTGGGGTGTGACAGCTGTGCCTATTTTCAGAGCCCAAAATCGAACGTTTTCATCAGTTTCGAGACACTTTTCTTCTTTTGTGCAGTTTTTTCATCCCGGATCGTACGTCATGAGCCGCAAAAAGGACGACAACCTAATCCATCACATTTCTATTACTGAATGCCACGGCACCTTGGGCAAGAAAACTTCACTTCACGTAGAGGTTGGGCCCGCAAACATAGGGTATGGGGCTTATGACTAGGTATCCGTCGCTCCGGTGCCCATAACTTTTGATCCATAAGGAGTTACGCAGCGCACAGCATACCATTGGAAAGCTCTCCGAGAGCTCTACGACGAGGGCAGCAAGCCTGCTCGGTTGCGCCTGTTTTCGAAGCCCATAATCGAACGTTTTCATCAATTTTGGGACACTTTTCTTCATTTGCACTGTTTTTCCATCCCGGATCGTACGTCGTGAGCCGCAAAAAGGAAGACAACCTAATCCATCACATTTTTATTACCGAATCCCATGGAACATTGGGCAAGACAACTTCACTTCACGTAGAGACTGGGCCCGCAAACAGAGGGCGTGGGGCTTGTGACCAGGTATCTGTCACTCCCGTGCTCATAACTTTTGATTCGTAAGGAGTTACGCGACACACAGCATACTGCTGGAAAGCTCTCCGAGAGCTCTACGACTGGAGCACCGAGCTTGATCGGCTGCGTCTGTTTTCAGAGCCCAAAATCGAATGTTTTCATCAGTTTCGGGACACTTTTCTTCTTTTGCGCAGTTTTTCTGTCCTGGATCGTACGTCGTTAGCCGCGAAAAGGACGACAACCTAATCCATCACATTTCTATTATTGAATCCCACGTCACCTTAGGCAAGACAACTTCACTTCACGTAAAGGCTGGGCCCGCAAACAGAGGGCATGGGGCTTGTGACCAGGTAACCGTTGCTCCGATGCTCATAACTTTTGATCCGTAAGGAGTTACGCGGCGCACAGCATACCGTTGGAAAGCTCTCCAAGAGCTCTATGACAGGGGCACCCAGCTTACTCAGCTACGCCTGTTTTCAGAGTCCAAAATTGATAGTTTTCATTAGTTTTGGCACACTTTTTTTTTCTTTTGCGCAGCTTTTTCATCCCGGATCGTACGTCGTGAGCCGCGAAAAAGACGACAACCTAATCCATCACATTTCTATTACCGAATCCCATGACACCTTGGGCAAGACAACTTCACTTCACGTAGAGGCTGGGCTCGCAAACCGAGGGCGTGGGGCTAGTGAGCAGGTATCCATCGCTCCGTTGCTCATAACTTTTGATCCGTAAGGAGTTACGTAGCGCACAGCATACCGTTGGAAAGCTCTCCGAGAGCTCTACGACGGGGGCACCAACTTGCATGGCTTTGCCTATTTTTGGAGCCCAAAATCGAACGTTTTCATCAATTTCGGGACAGTTTTCTTCTTTTGCGCAGTTTTTCCAACTCGAATCGTACGTCGTGAGCCGTGAAAAGGACGACAACCTAATCCATCACATTTCTAATACCGAATGCCACAGCACCTTGGGCAAGACAACTTCACTTCACGTAGAGGCTGGGCTCACAAACAGAGGGCGTGGGGCTTGTGATCAGGTATCCATCGCTCCGGTGCCCATAACTTTTGATTCGTAAGGAGTTACGCTGCGCACAACATATCATTGGAAAGCTCTCTGAGAGCTCTACTACGGGGGTAGCAAGACTGCTCGGCTGCGCCTTTTTTTGGAGCCCATAATCGAACGTTTTCTTCAGTTTTGTGACACATTTCTTCTTTTGCGCTGGTTTTCCGTCCCGGATCGTACGTCGTGAGCCGCGAAAAGGACGACAACCTAATCCATCACATTTTTATTACCGAATCCAATGGCACACTGGGCAAGACAACTTCACTTCACGTAGAGGCTGGGCCTGCAAACAGAGGGCATGGGGCTTGTGAACAGGTATCCGTCACTCCGGTGCTCATAACTTTTGATCCGTAAGGAGTTACGAGGCGCACAGCATACCGTTGGAAAGCTCTCCGAGAGCTCTACGACATGGGCACCAAGCTTGCTTGCCTGCGCCTATTTTCGTAGCCCAAAATTGAACGATTTCATCAGTTTCGGGACACTTTTCTTCTTTTACGGTGATTTTCCGTCCCGGATCGTACGTCATAAGCCGCGAACAGGATGACAACCTAATCCATCACATTTTTATTACCGAATCCCACGGCACATTGGGCAAGACAACTTCACTTCACGTTGAGGCTGGGCCCGCAAACAGAGGGCGTGGGGCTTGTGACCAGGAATCTGTCACTCCCGTGCTCATAACTTTTGATTCGTAAGGAGTTACGCGGCGCACAGCATACCGTTGGAAAGCTCTCCGAGAGCTCTACGACTGGAGCACCGAGCATGCTCGGCTGCGTCTATTTTTGGAGCCCAAAATCTAACGTTTTCATCAGTTTTGGGACATTTTTCTTCTTTTGCGCAGTTTTTCCGTCCTGGATCTTACGTCGTCAGCCGCAAAAAAGACGACAACTTAATCTATCACATTTCTATTACCGAATCCCACGTCACCTAAGGCAAGAAAACTTCACTTCACGTAAAGGCTGGGCCCGCAAATAGAGGGTGTGGGGCTTGTGACCAGGTAACCGTCGCTCCTGTGCTCATAACTTTTGATCCGTAAGGAGTTACGCGGCGCACAGTATACCGTTGGAAAGCTCTCCGAGAGCTCTATGACGGGGGCGCCCAGCTTGCTCGGCTACGCCTATTTTCAGAGCCCAAAATTGAAAGTTTTCATTAGTTTTGGGACACGTTTTTTCTTTTGTGCAGTTTTTTCGTCTCGGATCGTACGTCGTGAGCCGCGAAAAAGACGACAACCTAATCCATCACATTTCTATTACCGAATCCCACGACACCTTGGGCAAGAAAACTTCACTTCACGTAGAGGCTGGGCTCGCAAACAGAGGGCGTGGGGCTAATGACCAGGTATCCATCGCTCCGGTGCTCATAAGTTTTGATCCGGAAGGAGTTACGTGGCGCACAGCATACCGTTGGAAAGCTCTCCGAGAGCTCTACTACGGGGGCACCAACTTGTATGGCTTTGCCTATTTTCGGAGCCCAAAATCGAACGTTTTTATCAGTTTTAGGACACTTTTCTTCTTTTGCGCAGTTTTTTCGTCCCGAATCGTACGTTGTGATCCACGAAAAAGACGACAATCTCATCCATCACATTTCTATTACCGAATTCCACGGTACCTTGGGCAGGACAACTTCACTTCATGTAGAGGCTGGGTTTGCAAACAGAGGGCGTGGGGCTTGTGACCAGGTATCTATTGCTCCGGTGCCCATAACTTTTGATCCGTAAGGAGTTACGCGGCGCACAACATACCGTTGGAAAGCTCTCCGAGAGCTCTACAACGGGGGCAGCAAGCCTGCTCGGCTGCGCCTATTTTTTGAGCCCATAATTGAACGTTTTCTTTAGTTTTGTGACACATTTCTTCTTGTGTGCTATTTTTTCGTCCCGGATCGTACGTCGTAAGTCGCGAAAAGGACGACAACCTAATCCATCACATTTTTATTACCGAATCCCATGGCACACTGGGCAAGACAAGTTCACTTCACGTAGAGGCTAGGCCCCCAAACAGAGGGCGTGGGGCTTGTGAACAGGTATCCGTCACTCCGGTGCTCATAACTTTTGATCCGTAAGGAGTTACGCGGCGCACAGCATACCGTTGGAAAGCTCTCCGAGAGCCCTACGACAAGGGCACCAAGCTTGCTTGCCTGCGCCTGTTTTCGTAGCCCAAAAATTGTACGATTTCATCAGTTTCGGGACACTTTTCTTCTTTTACGCAGATTTTCCGTCCCGGATCGTATGTCGTGAGCCGCGAAAAGGATGACAACCTAATCCATCACATTTCTATTACCGAATCCCATGGCTTCTTGGGCAAGACAACTTCACTTCACGTAGAGGCTGGGCCCGCAAATAGAGGGCGTGGGGCTTGTAACGAGGTATCCGTTACTCCAGTGCCCATAACTTTTGATCCGTAAGGAGTTACGCAGCGCATAGCATACCGTTGGAAAGCTCTCTGAGCGCTCTACGACGGGGGCAACAAGCCTGCTAGGTTGCGCCCATTTTCAGAGCCCAAAATTGAATGTTTTCATTAGTTTTAGGACACTTTTCTTCTTTTCCACTTTTTTTTCTGACCCGAATCGTACGTCGTGTGTCACGAAAAGGACGACAACCTAATCTATCACATTTCTATTACCGAATCACATGGAACCTTGCACGGCTTTGCCTATTTTCGGAGCCCAAAATCGAACATTTTCATCAATTTCGGGACATTTTTCTTTTTTTGGGCAGTTTTTTCGTCTCGAATCGTACTTCATGAGCATCGAAAAGGACGACAACCTAATCCATCACATTTCTATTACCAAATCCCACGGCACCTTGGGCAAGACAACTTCACTTCACGTAGAGGCTGGGCTCCCAAACAGAGGGCGTGGGGCTTGTGACTAGGTATCCGTCGCTCCGGTGCCCATAACTTTTGATCCGTAAGGAGTTACGCGGCACACAGCATACAGTTGGAAAGCTCTCCGAGAGCTCTATGACGAGGTAGCAAGCCTGCTTGGCTATGCCTATTTTCGGAGTCCATAATTGAACATTTTCATCAGTTTTGGGACACTTTTCTTCATTTGCACTGTTTTTCCGTCCCGGATCGCCGCGAAAAGGACGACAACCTAATCCATCACATTTCTATTATCGAATCCCACGACACATTGGGCAAGACAACTTCACTTCACCTAGAGACTGGGCCCTCAAACCAAGTGCGTGGGGCTTGTGACCAGGTATCCTTCGCTCTGGTGCCCATAACTTTTGATCCGTAAGGAGTTACGAAGCGTACAGCATACCATTGGAAAGCTCTATGAGAGCTCTACGATTTGGGCTCCAATCATGCTCGGTTGCGCCTATTTTTGGAGCCCAAAATCGAACATTTTTATCAGTTTCGGGACACTTTTCTTCTTTTGCACTGTTTTTTCGTCCCGTATCGTATGTCGTGAGCCGCGAAAAGGATGACAACCTAATCCATCACATTTCTATTACCGAATCCCATGGCACCTTGGGCAAGACAACTTCACTTCACATAGAGGCTGGGCCCGCAAACAGAGGGCATAGGGCTTGTGACTAGGTATCCGTCGCTCTGGTACCCATAACTTTTGATCCGTAAGGAGTTACGCAGTGCACAACATACTGTTGGAATGCTCTCTGAGAGTTCTACGATGGGGGCACCTAGCCTGCTCTGCTGCACCTGTTTTCAGAGCCCAAAATTGAACATTTTCATATGTTTTGGGACACTTTTCTTCTTTTACGATGTTTTTCCATCCCGGATCGTACGTCGTGAGCCGCAAAAAGGACGACAACCTAATCCATCCCATTTCTATTACCAAATCCCATGGCACCTTAGGCAAGACAACTTCACTTCACATAGTGGCTGGGCCCGTAAACATAGGGCATGAGGCTTGTAACCAGGTATCCGTCGCTCCGGTGCCCATAACTTTTGATCCGTAAGGAGTTACACGGCGCACAGCATACCGTTGGAAAGCTTTCTGAGAGCTTTATGATGTTGGTACCTTGCCTGCTCGGCTGCACCTGTTTTCAGAGCCCAAAATAGAACATTTTCATAAGTTTTGGGACACTTTTCTTCTTTTACGCTATTTTTTCATCCCGGATCGTACGTCGTGAGCCGCGAAAAGGACGACATCCTATTCCAACAAATTTCTATTACCAAATCACACGGCATCTTGGGCAAGACAACTTCACTTCACATAGAGGCTGGGCCCGCAAACAGAGGGCGTGGGGCTTGTGACTAGGTATCCGTCGCTCCGGTGCCCATAACTTTTGGTCCGTAAGGAGTTACGTGACGCACAGCATACTGTTAGAAAGCACTCTGAGAGCTCTACGATGGGCGCAACTAGCCTGCTCGGTTGCGCCTATTTTTGGAGACTAAAATCAAACATTTTCATAAGTTTTGGGACATTTTTCTTCTTTTGCGTTGTTTTTCTATCCCAAATCGTATGTCGTGAGCCACAAAAAGGACGACAACCTAATCCATCACATTTCTATTACCGAATCACTCGACACCTTGGGCAAGATACTTCACCTCACGTAGAGGCTGGGCTCGCAAACAGAGGGCGTGGGGCTTGTGACCAGGTATCCTTCGTAGAGCTCTCGGAGAGCTTTCCAACGGTATGCTGTGCTCCGCGTAACTCTTTACGAACCAAAAGTTTAGGGTTTAGGGTTTAAGGTTTAGGGCTTAGGGTTTAGGATTTAGGGTTCAGGGTTCAGGGTCCAGGGTTTTTTTTTTTTTTAAAGAGGGGGTGACCCTCAGAAATTTATTAAACTTTAAAACAATGTACAAGAGCTAGAGGGGGACCTAAACCTGACCTCTAGAAGGGGATGGGGGACAAAGACCAAAACCATCCCCTTAATGAAACTAAGAGAAGGGACAAACCCCCTTCTCATAACAAAACACTTAACAACAGGAAAAAAACAAGAAATACAAAAAACAAGGCCCACACCAAGCCCAAAGCTTAAACAACTCAGAAGGCTGCAACTTCATCTCTTACAAACGAAAAACCGACACGAAAGCCATCTCCATTCCATTGAACCAAACAAAGCAACAAGAAAAGCAAGAATTTCCAAAAAAGCACAAAGAAAATGAAAGGAAAGAGCCACTAACCTGCTTGGACAAAAACCACCACTCTTTTCCGCTCCGTACAAGCTAGCAATCCTTCTCCTTTGCAAGATCAACACGCAGACAGGAAACAGTTTAAGCAACAACATGAAAAGAGGCCCAGCACCCCCGAAAACTCAGCAGGCCCAGCCTATCAACACGAACAATCCCTCAAAGTAAATTGTGATGTAGACAGTCATTAACATAGTGCAATCCGTCCGACCTCAAACCTTGCCCTGCCAGATAATCTGCTGCCTGGTTCCCTTCCCTGAAAATATGACTCAACGTTGCATGAAGTGTACCTAGCAAAACACGAGCCCTCTCAAGATCATATGCCAAAACCCAGGAACCACGCCCCTGCCCTTTAATCAAATTTACAACCACTTGAGCATCCATCTCAACCCAAACTTCCTCCAAACCGTACTGCACACAGATAGAAAGACCACGAAGAAGCGCAAGCAACTCAGCCTGGATCGCAGGAATATCCCCATACCCTTCGAAGAAGGCCATAAACATATTACCATGAGAGTCCCGAATAATCCCTCCTCTACCTGCCCGATTCCCTTCACTACTACCATCCACATTAAGCTTAAACTTACCCTCTTGGGGTCTTAGCCAGACCACCATCCTAGGTAAGGGACTCTGCCTCCTCTGAACCTGACACTGAAAGAGATGAGCCAAGACAGAATCCCTCTTCCAGTGCCATGACTTAATCAAACCTGCAAGAGAAAGTTGCCACAACAAATTCCTAACACGCCAGATAATCCTATCAGAGAAAAAACCCATATTCCTGTGCTTTGAATCATTTCTCTCAATCCAAGCAAACCACAGGATAAAAATAGGGATAAAAATATGCACATGCTGTGAGGCCCGACCTCGATTTGCGTGCGATACCTCGTTTTGTGTGCCCTAACCTAAATTTACGTGCCTTGACCTAGGTTTAAGAATTGTGTTCGTTTTGTGTGCTATGCATTGAATTACGTGCATTCATTTAGGGTTGCGTGCATTTACTTGAAAAATGTGCGTTCATCTCGTAGTTCGTGCCCTACCTCGTAGTTCGTGTCATATCTCGTAGTGCGTGCCCTAGACCTAGGAAAGCGTGCCCTCACGCTAATCAAGAAAGCATCTTACACGAAGCACTAGGTCATTAATTAATCTTACAAATTCCACTAACTATTATTAAATTACTAATTCAACCCACTAGAAGACAAAATCTCACAAAAAGCTAGACATTCCTTATTCTTTTTGCACTTTCAACACACAATTAAATAATGTTCAAAAGATGACAAAAAAATTCAGATTTCTTAAGCCTTGGCCGACCACCTTGTGGCAGTTATGCTTGCTTGCTCAATTCAAAATTAATTCTAGACAATTCTATGACAAGTTATGACACAAGTGCAAAAAAAAAAATAGCTCAAAAACACTACCAATGCACCACAAATCTCGACAAGATGCTCCATGCCCATGCTAGGAATTTCAAAATGCTTCTTGAAGACATAAAAATCAGAATTGCTAAGCTCAAGGCCGAACACTTGCATCAACATTTGCAAAAGCTATCATTTTTTTTCATTTCTCTCATTCTCCTCACATTTCTCTCTCTCCCTCTCACTCTTCCCTCTCTCTCTCAGCCTTGGCTGAGTTTCATCTTTCCATAGCTCATCTTCATCATTCTATGGTGCATCAATACAAGCAGCAAGCAAAGAAACTCGACCAAGCTAGCTAAGTTGCAAGAATCACACATGCAAGCTCTTGGAGTCACCATATCGGCCTAGGTGAGTTTACTAGCTTCCATTTATTTTCTTCTTGTTCTAACCACATGCACCTACTAAGAACTTGGCCACAAAGCTAGGAAAAATAGAGAAAATAGAGTTGGAGTCTCGGCTAAGCAAGGAAGAAGAAGAAATTTGTGCTTCATCAAAGTTTTGTGCATCTTCTTGTTGATTTGCTAAGGTGAGGGCTAAAACTTCTTGAAAACCTTTCAAAAATCCACATGCATGCTCTTAAATGTATGTCCTTGCTTCTGTACTTGAGTTATATGTGTGTTCATAAGCTTTTACAACCATGCATGGCAAGATTTTGGCTTGAAGGTGATGATAGATGAAATCGGGTTTGGTGACAGCTTTCTGTCTTGTGGTTACGAGGTGAGTTTGGCTAGGAAAATGATGTTGAAAATGCAAGAAAGTTTGTAGGTAACCCGTTTTGCCAGTTTTGAACATTTTTTGCAGAAATAGGCCAAAGCTAATTTTGACTCTAAGGTCCTCAAAATGGCAAATCATTAAAATGTGTTCAAATCTGGAAGTCTGGAAAAAATGAAGCAGGTTTTGGCAGATGCACTGACCTTGTAGAACGAACCAGTTTTGACTTAGTAAATGATGTCCAAAATGCATGAAAGTTGGTGTGCTGCTATTTTTTTCAGTTCTGGACATTTTTTTTCAGAAATGGACTAAGGCTAAATCTGACCCTAAAGACCTAAAACACGACAAGTATTGAAATGTGTGCAAATCTGGATACTTTTGTGCAATCCCACTGTTTCGGCTATAACTATTGATCTCGAACTCCAAATGATGCATGGTTTGTTTCTGAATTTAGTTCACTTATTAAGCTTTAATTTGACATCTTATTCACTGGAATTGGAGATTGTTTGCTTGTCTTAATGATTGTGAGAAAACAGCCTATTGCAGTGAGGGTTTCACTTAGTTGTATGCTTAGAAAATTTGTTGTAACTTCTCTTGTGGTATTAAATGCTTGGGATTGTGGCATTGGGATGTTGTGTGGACTGTTTTGAATACTTGGGGATGTTTGAATTAATTGCTGCTTGGCTTGAGATTGATTTTGAGTTGATTTGGGGCTTAATCACACAGGTAGGCACCAAATGGAAACCCTAATGATTAGGTATATTCACTAAGTGTTGATCCTTTGGATATTGTGTGTAATTATATGTTTAGTAGGCTGCCCGTAGTTGCCCTTATAGCCCTAAATGTGATTTTGATCATTGCATGTCGACAAATAGGCCTTTCTTGCATCCAAACCCACGTAGATGTTGTTGCATGTTGAATAATCTTATTATTTGATTACGTGAACGTTGAAATGAGTTATATGACTTGATTTACGTGTGTTATATGGCTGACCGTTTAATGTTCATATAACTCCATATGCCTTTCAAGTGAAATTACTTGTCTTATCGTGCCTCGCTTGTTGACTTGTCAATGTAAAATCTTATGACTGTCCGGAGGCAACCTACTTTGTTGTCCTCCTAATGTGATATATTAAATGTCATAAATGTGCATTGCATATAAGGTTGCAACCTTTCATTCTGGCGTGGTAGCGTTCACGCACACCGGGCGGCATCAGGCTTGCCGGTGCAACTGTGACTACCATTGTCCAATTCCCTCTCTCGCTTGGGGGCTAGACTTCCTCGGAGAGTTTGGTCGTAGGATTTCGGGGTACATCCGGAGTACACCCACTTGGCATGATAAGGGGATGATTTGAGGTCGGCCGCAACAACTGATACTGGAAATGAACTGAGAGCAAAAGCTTACCGTATCATTTTTACGATGTGTATAAGTACTCTCGCTTGGTTCCTAGAGGACCTCGGGGAGGAAAGACGGGTAATTGTGTTCCTTTACTCTTATATTATTGATTATGTACTTAATTGTGTTATATTCATGCTTGCAAAAGGATTTTCATAAGTTGAACCGGAAAATGAGTTTCAAAACCTATTTCTCGTTCCCCCTCGCTGAGTTCATAAGGACTCACCCTCTTTTATTATCTCAGGTGAAGAAGATTAAGAACAAGTACCCGAGGACGACGTGCCTAACGATGATTCCTTGGAGTGATTGCCTGTCCTATGTGCTTTGCGTGATTATGGCTATTTGTGAACACTATGCTACTCGAAGACTATTTCTTTTATGTTGCTTGTTGTTTGTAATATAAAAGACCCCTGTTGTAATTTGGGGTCTAATTTTGGTTTGTACTGATGATAACTAGACAGACGCTACTGTGGTCGTTTTGCTATTATTACTGCTAGTATCTATAATAGGATTATGAAGTATTAGGCAAGGGCTAAGTAAAATGAGCCAACCAAATCTTAAACAGGTACTCGTTGTTAAGCTAAGATCAACAGGTACTTTTGTAACGAGGATAAACAAACAAACGAGACATAGTATCATGCTAGGTTATTAATCAAACGAGACATCGAGATAACCAGTAGGCATTTCAATTGATGGTAAATAGTAATCCTAGTTGGAAATGAAATTAAGATTGGAAAATTTGAGGCGCTTAGAGAATTAGGTCAAACCAAAGAGCCCAATTATAGCCGTTATGCTGCCGGTTTTCCGGAAAATTTTGGAGTTTAGGCTAATACATTAAGTGTTAAATTTTCATGAACAATTAAGTACGAGACGTGACTTGAATGTTTAGATCACACCCTAGTCTAACCTTATAGGCTGGGTTGGGGCGTGACACATGTCCTCTACACACATAATCACCAGAGTAGAACCAGGCACTCAACCACACAAACACATTATCCGAATCAGGTAATCGAACCCCAAAAATCTGTGCAAAGTGCAACCAGACAGCTGAAATCTTTCTCCCATTCATGAAGACATGAGACAGAGACTCCACCTGACTGCAACACTGACACTTAGAAGCAAAAAATAACCCCTTACGCTGTAAACGCACATCCACAGGCAACCAATCGTGCAACAACCTCATCATGAAAAAAGACATTTTAAGTGGAATAGAAGAATACCATATTTCACGAAATGATCGCCGACTCTGTGCCTTCTTCCTCACAAGATTCCAAGCACTATACATAGTGAAACCTCCATGCGACGTCAGGTCCCAATACGGTTCATCCTGGGCATACAACCTCAAGGAACTTTAACTAACTCTGTCACCACAAAAGAGGGAAGAACTGCCTCTAACTTCACCAAGTCCTACTCACTATTGATCACAAAATCTTCCACTTGCGCAGAAGAAAGAAAACCATCGGACTTGAAAGAAGCCAAAGGGCAGTCTCCCCACCACACATCATGCCAAAAAAATACCTTTCTAGACCCAATCTTCCAACGTGAAAACTTCTCTCCCCGATCCCCTGCCTCTCTAATCCTCCTCCAAATACCGGAATCATGCGGTCGAACATTAACAGAAAAAGGGTGCCTTCCTTAACAATACTTCGCCCTCATAAACTGCGCCCACAAACTGTCAGAGGTCCTAAATCTCCACCACAACTTAGTCCTAAATCTCCACCACAACTTAATCTCCTGAGCATTCCCAAGATCATGCAAATCTCAAACCCCAAGTTCTCCCTCACTCTTCGGGAAACAAAGAGACCCCCCACGGAGCCCAATGAATCCTCATTTGATCCCCAATATCTCCCCAGATGAACCTATTAAACAGTCTCTCAATACGTTCAATGACCCCTATCGGAGCCCGTTGCACCTGTATGAGATAGAGAGGCATAGAAGTAAGAACACTCCGAAGCAACACAATTCTCGCACCTGGAGAGAGGACTCTTGACTGCCAACCTGTAATTTTGGAAGAAATTTTTCGAATCAAATCATCAAATAAGACCACCTTCTTCGGCCCCTTATACAACGGAACACCCAGGTACCTAGTCGGCAGACTTTGCCTAGTAAATCCTATAGTCCTTTCCACAATCCTCACCCTGGCCTGCGGTGAGGATTCCGGAAGAATGAAACCACTCTTAGCCTTAGTCACCTTCTGACCTGAAAAAGACTCATACTCTGCCAAAAAACCCATAATCCTGTTCAAAGAAGATTTACAACCATTTGCAAAAATAACAATATCATCTGTAAAGGCGAGGTGGGACACCAAAAAGGAACTTCGAGCAAAATATTGCATGGAAGGAAACTGCACAAACATTCTATTCAGACCTCTAGACAAATACTTAGCAGCCAGAATAAAGAGCAGAGGCAAAATGGGATCCCCTTGCCGGAGACCCCTTTTCGAATGGAAATAACCTGTGGAGCAACCATTAAGTAAAATAGAAAACTAGGAATTGGAGACACATTTTTGAATAATAGAAACCCAGCGGTCACTAAACCCAAAGCATTCCAACACTTTGTAAATAAAACCCCAATCCATCATGTCATACGCTTTCATCATATCTAGTTTAAGCAGAATATTTGACCCACGAATAGCAGAATTCAAAGAATGTACTAATTCCTGAGCCAAAAGAATATTATCCCTAATCAATCTGCCCCCAATAAATCCACTCTGATTCTCATAAATAAGCTTAGGCAACAAAACACACAACCTCGTAGCCAACATCTTTGTAATAATCTTATTAAAAGTAGTGCAAAGACTAATTGGCCTGAAATCGTTCCACATACCTGGATTATCTTTCTTCAGAATCAAAACCAAAGTCGTAGAGGTTAATCCCCTAGGGAGCTCTACTCCCCTAGGGAGCTCTACTCCCTCCAAAAAGGCACTCACAGTTCCCCTGAGATCCTCCTTAATAACATCCCAACACACCTGAAAAAACTTCGACGAGAATCCATCCGGCCCCGCCACAGAATATAAGTCAATACTAAACACAATATCCTGCAACTCCTCCAAAGTCGGCACTGCAAGCAAAGCATCGTTCTCTGCACCCGAAAGGATAGAGGGGATCAAAGTCCAATCATCTCCCTCCACCTCACACTGCTCACCCTGGAGAAGCTCTGCAAAGTACTCAACTGCCGAGTTCTTTATCTCCGTCTGATCCTGAGGGGTAACAACTTCCTGGTCCCTCGACACCTTTATCTCCCAAACTGTGCTTCTCATGTGCTTCGTCTTCAACAAAAGCTGAAAGAATCGAGTGTTCCTCTCACCTTCCACCAACCACCTACAACCCTTTTTTTGTTGCCAGAACTCCTCCTCAATGGCTAATAATCTGACCAACTTGGCTCGAGCTTCATTCAAGGCCATCTTATCCCTAGGCACAGATGATGTCTGACACTGAACCTCAAGTTGCTCCACTCTCTGCTCTGCCTCTCTGACATTCTGAAACACATCTCCAAAAACGTTTCGGTTCCACCACTTGAGAGCACTCTTTAGACGTTGTTGCTTAAACCAAAACCTGTCAATACCTTGAGCCTGCAATGGAGAATTCCAACTAGCCTGCACAAAATCAAGAAAATTATGATGATTAGTCCAAGCATTTAAAAAACGAAATGACGAAGGCCCTCTATCAACTGAAAGAAAAAGAGACATAAAAAGAGGACAGTGATCAGATCCTTCTATAGCTAGGTGCTTAATTCTGGTGACAGTAAATGTATCTGGCCAACCATGGTTGATGTAAACACGATCCAGCCGCTGAAACAAAGTTCCATTAGTCCAGGTGAACTCATTGCCTTCATATCCTGCATCAATTAAACCACAATCCAGCAAATAATTGCCAAATTCCTCCATCGAAAGAGCATTCGGTGTCGCACCATTCCACCTTTCAAACGCTGCCAAGATGGCGTTAAAGTCACCACCAACCATCCATGGACCCTCAACAACCCTAGATATCAAAGCCATTTCCTCCCAAAGTGCCTTCCTCTCAGTCAACAAGTTTTTAGCATAAACAAAAGTAGCCAACATGGGCTCTCTGAGCCAATGAACATTAATGCACACCGTAAGAGCTTAAGCATGGTCCCTCAGAATGTCAACCTGTATGTCTTCATCCCAAAAAAACCACACTTTATTTGAACAATTTTGAGCAAACCTGGAATCAAAACCCAAAGTTCGCAAATAAAAAGAAATCTGATCCGCAGAGACCATAGGTTCTGAGATCGTAACAAACTTTAACCTGTACATTTTAATCAACTTTTTCAACCTACGCAAACCCACAGTTCGCGCCACTCCCCTAATATTCCATACAAGTCCACTAATCATCAAAAAAATGGGAAGAATCGCCCATGTTACCTTTTTCCACAATGGACTTACTTCGCGTGATACGCGGAGAACCCAACTGCTGCTTTTTCTTTTTTGATGACCTCTTGCTCTACCCAACGCCCTGCAACTTGGCCGATGAGTTACTTCTGGAAAGCTCATTTGGATACACCTCCAAAGCATTCCCTAAACCTAAGATATGCCCTTGAGTATGCACGAACCTGGAATCAGAATTAGAGCTTGACAAAGACGGATCCATGTTAATGATGCATAAAGGAAGTTCACCAATCCTCGTTGACACCACCTTTTCGCCCCCACGTATCTCCCTCTCTAAACTAGCTCCAGTACCATCACCCAACCCATTAGCTCCAAACGTACCCCTCTCAACACTGTCTTCCTCATTCCCTTCACTCTCTGTTTCTCCCTTTCCATCTCATACTGTCTCCTCTTCCCTAATGACAAGCTCACGGCCCCCCACCTCACGACCAACCCCTTCCTCATCCTTTTCCTCACTATCCTCATCACTCTTAATAATATCCTTACTCCCACTCCCATCAACAACCTTCTCCCTCCCCGAACTACTACTAACACTATCACTCAGCCCTTTGCCCAGACCACTAGAGCCCCTTTCTAAGCTACCCCCCACCCCGTGGGACTGTTAGGGAGACTCCTCAACAAAGTACACATGCAAAGGATCCTCACTAGAAAAATCCTGGTGGATTTTGAGCTCAAATCAACAAGATCGTCATTACTCAGAATCTCACCAAAAGTAACCCTCTTCACCTCTCTTTTTTTCTCTGTCTGCTCATTTTTCCTCTCATCAATATTTTTCTCTTCTTCTCGAGGCTCACGCATTATCTCTCTCACTCTATGGTGAACCGCACACACTGTCTCTCTATCTCCCTCTTTTTGCCTCTCTTCATCTTTTTCTAAATCCGCTCTTTCTTTTTCTCGCTCCTCTCTCAATCTCTTTTTTTCTCTCTCAAGATTTTTTACAAACTCTTCTCTAGCTCTTTCTTGCTCTTTCTCAAACGCCTCTAATTTTCTCTCACTATTTTTCTCATATTCACTCACTGAGCTCTCTCCTTTCTCAAAATTAAATTTATCAAAAGAATTCTTAACTGGGACTGTGGTACCTATATCATTTTGTGAAGCCTTAGTTGCATATTGTTTTTTGCCCATTTTATTTTTCCTACCACGAACAGAAGTGAACCCATCCTTATCAACAGCCTTACCCTTATTCTGACCCGATGAATGAGGGGGTGGTGGTGGTTTAGGATCATTTCCCCCCGACCCTGATCCTCTACTAGGCGGTTTCCTATGAAACATTTCCCTTCTTCTTTTCTCCATAGCCATTCTACGCTCTTTTTCTGAAGTGGTAACCAAACAAAATTCCTCCCCATGCCCCAAATGCTTATACCGAGTACAGTAAGGAGGCATCTCCTCAAACATAACCTCCTGCCAATACCCCCCAACACTCACACCATCCTCATTTTTATAACTAACAAAGATCTCAGATGGAGGGGTTTTCAAACAGTCAAATTCAATTTGTATCCTAGCTTGAGATGGATGTGTCCCTCTAGAAGTCGACTCATCCATTTGAATTGGAGTTCCAAGAGTTCTAGCAAGCCCCATTAGTACAGATTTTTCAAACAAGTGAGCACATAAATTCGGAAATGAAACCCAAACAGGAACAATAGAAGACTCTTTCTCAGGAGAAAAATCCAAACTCCATTTGAAAGGATACATTTTCCGACCATCAAAAAACCATTCAGTCTTATTCCAAATCCTTTTAAAATCATCCTCATTCGTTAACTTAATCAAAATATGTTTGTAATCTAACCACAGCACTTGGTAATCACCAACAAGACCAAGCCTTGAAAAATGGAAGCGAATTCTAGCAATTAAAGGCATACTATTGAATTTTTCAACAATGGCATATTTAAACGGCTCAAGCAAAACATCCAATTCTAACAAACGGATACCAAAAGCAGGCTTATTCATGAACATTTTAGGACCACGCGAGACAGGAATTAATGGAGGTTTTTCTGAATTAATGACTGAGGAAAAGCTCTTACCCCAAGCACATGGAGATGAAGGCTGGATGACTTGAGGCAGATCTGAAAGTTGCAGTGGCGGCACAGTGGCTGGTATGACCAGTTTTGACGACGACGAGGGCTGGAAACCAAAAGGCCCAGCTGAGGCTGACTGTCGCACCTGGAAGGGCACGGCAGTAGGCCCCTACCGCACCTGAATGGGTGCTACAGAGCCCCGTCGAGCCTCGCGTGGCGCTGCAGCAAGGCCCTGCAGCACCTCGCATGGCGCAGCAATCACTGACTGAATTGAACTAAACTAAACCTGAATGAATGAATGAATGAACTGAACCTGAACCTGAACTAAACTGAATGAATGAATGAACCTGAATGAATGAATGAATGAATGAATGAACCTGAACTGAACTGAACTGAATGAACTGAATGAACCTGAACCTGAACTGAAATGAACTGAATGAATGAATGAACCTGAACCTGAACTGAATGAATGAATGAACTGAACTGAATGAAATGAACTTGAACTGAATAAACTGAACCTGAACCTGAATGAACTGAACTGAAATGAACCTGAACTGAATGAACTGAATGAATGAACTGAATGAACCAATGAACCTGAACTGAATGAATGAACCTGAATGAACTGAATGTGAATGAATGAACCTGAACCTGAACTGAATGAACCTAAACCTGAATGAATTGAACCTGAACCTGAACTTGAATGAATGAACTTAACTGAACTGAATAAACCTGGATAAACCTGAACCTGAATGAATGAATGAATGAAATGAACTGAATGAACCTGAACCTGAACTAAATAAACCTGAATAAACTGAATGAAATGAATGAATGAATGAACCTGAATGAATGAATGAACTGAAATGAATGAACCTAAATGAATTGACCCTGAACCTGATGAACTGAATGAACTGAATGAATAAATGAACCTGAATGAACTGAATGAGCCTGAACTGAACCTTAATGAAATGAACCTGTGAAATGAACCTGAACTGAATGAATGAATGAACAGAACCTGAACTGAATGAACCTGAATGAACTGAACCTGAACTGAATTGAATGAACTGAACTGAATGAACTAAACCTGAATGAACTGAACCTGAATGAACCTGTATGAATTGAACCTGAACTGAATGAATGAATGAATTGAACTGAATGAACCTGAACTGAATGAATGAATGTGAACCTGAACTGAACTGAATGAATGAACTGATAAACTGAATGAACTAAACTGAACCATGAACTGAATGAACTGAACTGAACTGAACCTGAATGAACTGAACTGAACTAAACTGAATAAACCTGAACCTGAATGAATTGATGAACTGAAGAACTGAACTGAATGAATGAATGAACCTGAACTGAACCTGAACCTGAATGAACTGAATGAACCTGATCCTGAACTGAAATGAATGTGAACCTGAATGAATGAACTGAACCTGAACTGAACCTGAATGAATTGAATAAACTGAGACTGAACTGAACCTGAACATAAATGAACTGAACCTGAACCTGAACCTAAATGAACCTGAACTGAACTGAACTGAATGAATGAACTGAATGAACCTGAACCTGAATGAATGAATGAACTGAACCTGAACTGAATGAACCTGAACCTGAATGAACTGAACTGAACTGAACTAAATGAATTGAAATGAATGAACCTGAACTGAATGAACTGAACTGAATTGATGAACATGAATGAACTGAATGAACCTGAATGAATGAACTGAATGAACTGAACCTAAACTGAATGAATGAACTGAACTGAACCTGAACCTGAACTGAATGAACCTGAACCTGAACTGAATCTGAATGAATGAACTGAACTAAACTGAACCTGAACCTGAACTGAACCTGAACTAAACCTGAATGAACTGAAATAAACTAAATGAATTGAATGAAATGAACTGAATGAATGAACCTGAACTGAATGAACTGAACTGAACGATGAACTGAATGAACTGAACTTGAACCTGAAATGAACCTAAAATGAACTAAACCTGAATGAACTGAACTGAACCTGAATGAATGAAATGAATGAACTGAACTAAATGAACATGAATGAATGAACTGAACTGAATGAACCTGAATGAATGAATTGAACTGAACTGAATGAACTGAACTGAACCTGAATGAGTTAAACCTAAACTGAATGAACTGAACATGAATGAACTGAACTTGAAGAACTGAATGAACCTGAATGAACTGAATTGAATGAACTAAACTGAAATGAATGTATTGAATGAACTGAACTGAACCTGAATGAACTGAACCTGAATGAACCTGAATGAACTGAACTGAACTGAACCTGAACCTGAACTGAATGAACTAAACTGAATGAACCTGAACTGAACCTGAATGAACTTGAACTGAACTGAATGAACTGAACTGAACCTGAATGAACTGAACTGAAATGAACTGAACTGAATGAACCTGAACTGAACTGAATGAACTGAATTGAACCTGAACTAAATGAACTGAACTGAACTGAACTGAACTTGAATGAACTGAACTGAACCTAAACTGAACTGAATGAACCTGAATGAACTGAACTGAAACAAACTGAACTGAACTGAATGAACTTGAACTGAAATGAACTGAACTGAATGAACCTGAACTGAACTGAACTGAACTGAACTGAATGAACTAAACTGAATGAACTGAATGAAATGAACCTGAACTGATGAACTAAATGAACATGAACTGAACTAAATGAATGGACTGAACCTGAACTGAACTGAATGAACTTGAACTGAACTGAACTGAACTGAACCAAAACCAAAAACCAAAAAACCCTCCTAGCTTTCTCTCTCTAGCGGCTCCCTCACTCAATCCAAAACCCTTCATCTTCAAGCATGGTGGGGCCGTCGGCGCCAGGCCTGCCGTCAGGTGACTGCACGTCGCTAGTGGTTGGCCTGGATGGCCAGCCATCTTCCACGAAGCAGCAGCTCCCTACTGCTACGTCGTCGTTCACTTCAGCACAGCAACCTCACGTTGTTGCACTACTTCAAGCCTTGGCGCAACACCCAAGTGGTGCTGCGCCAACTGAGCATCAGTCTCACACTAATGCGCATGTTGATAGGGTGCAGCATCCTCTCGCTGCTGCACCCAAGAATCACGCGGCGCAGCAGTTAGTGACTGCTGCGCCATGCGAGGCGCTGCAGGGCCCTGTTGCAGCGCCATGCGAGGCTCGACGGGGCTCTGCAGTGCCCCTTCAGGCACGGCAGGGGCCTGCTACCGTGCCCTTCCAAGCGCAGCAGTCAGCCTCAACTGCGCCTTTTGGTTTCCAGCCCTCGTCGTCATCAAAACTGGTCATACCAGCCGCTGTGCCGCCACTGCAACTTTCAGATCTGCCTCAAGTCGTCCAGCCTTCATCTCCACGTGCTTAGGGTAAGAGCTTTTCCTCAGTCATTAATTCAGAAAAACCTCCATTAATTCCTGTCTTGCGTGGTCCTAAAATGTTCATGAATAAGCCTGCTTTTGGTATCCGTTTGTCAGAATTGGATGTTTTGCTTGAGCCGTTTAAATATGCCATTGTTGGAAAATTCAATAGTATGCCTTTAATTGCTAGAATTCGCTTCCATTTTTCAAGGCTTGGTCTTGTTGGTGATTACCAAGTGCTGTGGTTAGATTACAAACATATTTTGATTAAGTTAACAAATGAGGATGATTTAAAAGAATTTGGAATAAGACTAAATGGTTTTTTTGATGGTCGGAAAATGCGTCCTTTCAAATGGAGTTTGGATTTTTCTCCTGAAAAAGAGTCTTCTATTGTTCCTGTTTGGGTTTCATTTCTGAATTTACGTGCTCACTTGTTTGAAAAATCTGTACTAATGGGGCTTGCTAGAACTCTTGGAACTCCAATTCAAATGGATAAGTCGACTTCTACGGGGACACGTCCGTCTCAAGCTAGGATACAAATTGAATTTGACTGTTTGAAAACCCCTCCGTCTGAGATCTTTGTTAGTTATAAAAATGAGGATGGTGTAAGTGTTGGGGGGTATTAGCAGGAGGTTATGTTTGAGGAGATGTCTCCTTACTGTACTCGGTGTAAGCATTTGGGGCATGAAGAGAAATTTTGTTTGGTTACCACTTCAGAAAAAGAGCATAGAATGGCTATGGAGAAAAGAAGAAGAGAAATGTTTCATAGGAAACTGCCTAGTGGGGGATCAAGGTCAGGGGAAATGATCCTAAACCACCACCACCCCCTCCTTCATCGGGTCAGAATAAGGGTAAGGCTGTTGATAAGGATGGGTTCACTTCTGCTCGTGGCAGGAAAAATAAAATGGGCAAAAAGCAATATGCAACTAAGGCTTCACAAAATGATATAGGTACCATAGTCCCAATTAATAATTCTTTTGATAAATTGAATTTTGAGAAAGGAGAGAGCTCAGTGAGTGAAGATGAGAAAAATAATGAGAGAAAATTAGAGGCGTTCGAGAAAGAGCTAGAGAAGAGTTTGTAAAAGAACTTGAGAGAGAAAAAAAAGATTGAGAGAGGAGCGAGAAAAAGAAAGAGCGGATTTAGAAAAAGATTAAGAGAAGCAAAAAGAGGGCGATAGAGAGACAGTGTGTGCAGTTCAACATAGAGTGAGAGAGATAATGCGTAAGCCTCGAGAAGAAGAGAAAAATATTGAGGAGAGGAAAAATGAGCAGACAAAGAAAAGAAGAGAGGTGAAGAGGGTTACTTTTGGTAAGATTCTGAGTAATGACGATCTTGTTGATTTGAGCTCAGAATCCACCAGGATTTCTTATAGTGAGGATCCTTCGCATGTGTACTCTGTTGAGGAGTCTCCCCAACAGTTCAACGGGGTGGGGGGTAGCTTAGAGGGGGGCTCTAGTGGTCTGGGCAAAGGGCTGAGTGATAGTGCTAGTAGTAGTTCTGGGAGGGAGAAGGTTGTTAATGGTAGTGGGAGTGAGGATATTATTGAGAGTGATGAGGAGAATGAGGAAGAGGATGAGGAAGGGGTCAGTTGTGAGGTGGGGGGCCGCGAGCTTGTCATTAGGGAAGAGGAGACAGTAGGAGATGGAGAGGGGGAAACAGAGAGTGAGGGGAATAAGAAAGACAGTGTTGAGAGGGGTACGTTTGGAGTTGATGGGTTGGGTGATGGTACTAGAGCTAGTTTAGAGAGGGAGATACGTGAGGGCAAAAAGGTGGTGTCAGCGGGGATTGGTGAACTTCCTTTATGCATCATTAACACGGATCCGTCTTTGTCAAGTTCTAATTCTGATTTTAGGTTCGTGCATACTCAAGGGCATATCTCAGGTTTGGGGGATGCTTTGGAGGTGCATGCAAAGGAGCTTTCCAAAAGTAACTCATCGGACAAGTTGCAGGGCGTTGGACAAAGCAAGAGGTCATCAAAAAAGAAAAAGCAGCAGTTGGGTTCTCCGCGTATCACGCAAAGTAAGTCCATTATGGAAAAAGGTAACACGGGCGATTCTTCCCATTTTTCTGATGATTAGTGGACTTGTATGGAATATTAGGGGAGTGGCGCGAACTGTGGGTTTGCGTAGGTTGAAGAAGTTGATTAAAATGTACAGGTTAAAGTTTGTTGCGATCTCAGAACCTATGGTCTCTGCGGATCAGATTTCTTTTTATTCGCGAACTTTGGGTTTTTATTCCAGGTTTGCTCAAAATTGTTCAAATAAAGTGTGGTTTTTTTGGGATGAAGACATACAAGTTGACATTCTGAGGGACCATGCTTAGGCTCTTACGATGTGCATTACTGTTCACTGGCTCAAAGAGCCCATGTTTGCTACATTTGTTTATGCTAAAAACTTGTTGACTGAGAGGAGGGCACTTTGGGAGGAAATGGCTTTGATATCTAGGGTTGTTAAGGGTCCGTAGATGGTTGGTGCGACGCCGAATGCTATTTCGATTGAGGAATTCTGTAATTGTTTGCTGGATTGTGGTTTAATTGATGCAGGATATAAAGGCAATGAGTTCACCTGGACTAATGGAACTTTGTTTTAGTGGCTGGATCGTGTTTACATCAACCATGGTTGGCCATATACATTTGCTGTCACCAGAATTAAGCACCTGGCTAGAGAAGGATCTGATCACTGTTCTCTTTTTATGTCTCTTTTTCTTTCAGTTGATAGAGGGCCTTCCTCATTTCATTTTTTAAATGCTTGGACTAATCATCATAATTTTCTTGATTTTGTGCAGCCTAGCTGGAATTCTCCATTGCAGGCTCAAGGTATTGACAGGTTTTGGTTTAAGCAACAACGTCTAAAGAGTGCTCTCAAATGGTGGAACCGAAACGTTTTTGGAGATGTGTTTCAGAAGGTCAGAGAGGCAGAGCAGAGAGTGAAGCAACTTGAGGTTCAGTGTCAGACATCATTTGTGCCTGGGGATAGGATGGCCTTGAATGAAGCTCGAGCCAAGTTGGTCAGATTATTAGCTATTGAGGAGCAGTTCTGGCAACATAAAGTGGGTTGTAGGTGGTTGGTGGAAGGTGAGAGGAACACTCAATTCTTTCAGCTTTTGTTGAAGACGAAGCATATGAGAAGCACAGTTTGGGAGATAAAGGTGTCAAGGGACCAGGAAGTTGTTACCCTTCAGGATCAGATGGAGATAAAGAACTCGGCAGTTGAGTACTTTGCAGAGCTTCTCCAAGGTGAGCAGTGTGAGGTGGAGGGAGGTGATTGGACTTTGATCCCCTCTATCCTTTCGGGTGCAGAGAACGATACTTTGCTTGCAGTGCCGACTTTGGAGGAGTTGCAGGATACTGTGTTCAGTATTGACCCATATTCTATGGCGGGGCCGGATGGATTCTCGTCGAAGTTTTTCCAGGTGTGTTGGGATGTTATTAAGGAGGATCTCAGGGAAGCTGTGAGTGCCTTTTTAGAGGGAGCAGAACTCTCTAGGGGAGTCACCTCTACGACTTTGGTTTTGATTCTGAAGAAAGATAATCTAGGTATGTGGAATGATTTCAGGCCAATTAGTCTTTCCACTACTTTTAATAAGATTATTATAAAGATGTTGGCTACGAGGTTGTGTGTTTTGTTGCCTAAGCTTATTTCTGAGAATCAGAGTGGATTTATTGGGGGCAAATTGATTGGGGATAATATTCTTTTGGCTCAGGAATTAGTACATTCTTTGAATTCTGCTATTCGTGGGTCGAATATTCTGCTTAAACTAGATATGATGAAAGCGTATGACAGGATGGATTGGGGTTTTATTTGCAAAGTGTTGGAATGCTTTGGGTTTAGTGACCGCTGGGTTTCTATTATTCGAAAATGTGTCTCCAATTGCGGGTTTTCTGTTTTACTTAATGGCTCCACAAGTTATTTCCAGTCGAAAAGGGGTCTCCGGCAAGGGGATCCCATTTCGCCTCTGCTCTTTATTCTAGCTGCTGAGTATTTGTCTAGAGGTCTGAATAGAATGTTTGTGCAGTTTCCTTCCATGCAATATTTTGCTAGGAGTTCTTTTTTGGTGTTTCCACCTCGCCTTTGCAAATGATATTGTTATTTTTGCAAATGGTTGTAAATCTTCTTTGAATAGGATTATGGGTTTTTTGGCAAAGTATGAGTCTCTTTTAGGTCAGAAGGTGAATAAGGCTAAGAGTGGTTTCATTCTTCCGGAATCCTCACCGCGGGCCAGGGTGAGGATTGTGGAAAGGACTACAGGATTTACTAGGCAAAGTCTGCCGACTAGGTACCTGGGTGTTCCGTTGTATAAGGGGCCGAAGAAGGTGGTCTTGTTTGATGATTTGATTCGGAAAATTTCTTCCAGAATTACAGGTTGGCAGTCAAGAGTCCTCTCGCCAGGTGCAAGAATTGTGTTGCTTCGGAGTGTGCTTGTCACGCACCAACCCGGCCTATAAAGGTTAGACTAGGGTATGATCTAAACATTCAAGTCATATCTCGTACTTAATCGTTCATGAAAGTTTAACACTTAACATTTTAGCCTAAACTCCATAATTTTTCAGAAAACCGGCAGCATAACGGCTGTAATTGGGCTCTTTAGTTTAACCTAATTCTCTAAACGCCTCAAAATTTCCAATCTCAATTTCATTTCCAACTAAGATTACTATTTATCATCAATTGAAATGCCTACTAGTTATCTCGAAGTCTCGTTTGAGTAATATCCTAGCATGATACTATGTCTCGTTTGTTTGTTAATCCTCATTACAAAGTACTTGTTGATCTTAGCTTAACAATGAGTACCTGCTTAAGATTGGATAGATTCATTTGACTTAATCTTTACCTGATACTTTATAATCCTACGATAGATACTAGCCAGTAACGATAGCAAAGACGACCATAGTAGTATCTATCTAGTTATGATCAGTACAAGCCAAAATTAGACCCCAAATTACAACGGGGGTCATTTACAATACAACAACAAGAAACATAAGAAATGAAATAGTCTTCAAGCAACATATCGTTCACAAAATGGCCATAGTCAAGTAAGGCACATAGGGCAAGCAATCATTCCAAGGAATCATCATTAGGCACGTTGTCCTCGGGTACCTGTTCCTGGTCTTCTTCACCTGAGATGATAAAAGAGGGTGAGTCCTTATGAACTCAGCGAGGGGGAACGAGAAATAAGTTTTGAAACTCATTTTCCGGTTCAATTTATGAAAACCTTTGCAAGCATGACATGTATCACAAGTAAGTACATAATGTAGCGTAACAGTAAAAGAACTCAATTACCCGTCTTTCCTCCCCGAGGTCCTCTAGGAACCAAGTGAGAGTACTTATACACATAGTGAAAACGATACGGTGAGCTTTTGCTCTCAGTTTATTTCTAGTATCAGTTGTTGCGGCCGACTTTAAATCATCCCCTTATCACGCCAAATGGGTGTACTCCAGATGTACCCCGAAATCCTACGACCTAACTCTCCGAGGAAGTCTAGCCCCCAAGCGAGAGAGGAAATTGGATAATGGTAGTCACAGTTGCACCGGTAAGCCCGATGCCGCCCGGTGTGTATGAACGCTACCACGCCAGAATGAAAGGTTGCAACCTTGTATGCAATGCACATTTATGACATTTAATATATTACATTAGGAGGTCAACAAAGTAGGTTGCCTCCGAGAGTCATAAGATTGCACATTGACAAGTAAACACGCGAGGCACGATATGACAAGTAATTTCACTTGAAAAGCACATGGAGTTATATGAATATTAAACGAGCAGCCATGTAACGCATGTAAATCAAGTCATATAACTTATTTTGAAGTTCACGTAATCAAATAATAAGATTGTTCAACATGCAACGACCTCTACGTGGGACCGGGTGCAAGAAAGGCCTACTTGTCAACATGTAATCATCGAAATCATGTTTAGGGCTTTGAGGGCAACTACGGGCAGCCTACTAATCACATAATTAAACACATTATTCATAGGATCAACAGAAGAATGAGAGAAAGAATGTGAGGAAGAGAAAAAATGAAAGAAAAATGAAAAGCTTGGTTGGGTATTGATGCTTGTCGGCCTAGGGCCTTGTAAAATCAGAATTTTGTGTCTTCAAGAAGCATTTTTTAATTGTCTAGTATGGGCAAGGGAATGTGTCAACAATGGTGGAGCTTGGGTAAAGTTTTGAGCCAATTTTTTTATGCTTTGTGTCATAATATGTCATAGAATTGTCTAGGTTCAATTTGAATTATGCAAAGCATTGTAAAAGACCCCATGTGGTCGGCCAAGGCTTGTGCAAAGATCTGAATTTTTGTCATCTTTTGGAGTATTATTTAATTGTGTGTTTGGGATATGCAAAGAATAAAGAATAAAGAATAAGAATGTCTAACTTTTGGTGCAATTTCGTCTTCTAGTGGGTTGAATTAGCAATTTAATATTAGTTAGTTGGATTTGTAGGATTAATTAATGATCTAGTGCTTCGTGTAAGATGCTTTATTGATTAGCGTGAGGGCACGCTTTCCTAGGTTTAGGGCACGCACTATGAGGTAAGGCACAGACTACGAGACGAATGCACGTTTTCCAAGTAAATGCACGCAACCCTAAATGAATGCACGTAATTCAATGCAAGGCACACAAACGAAAGACGATTCTTAAACCTAGGTCAAGACACGCAAATCTAGGTTAGGGCACACGAAATGAGGTATCGCACGTAAATCAAGGTCGGGCCTCACATCCTCCCCTCCTTAAAAGAATTTCGTCCCGAAATTCAATATTACCTTTGAAATAAAGCTGGATATTGTTGCTCCATCTGGTCTCGCCTTTCCCACGTTGCTTCTTCAACTCCATGGTGATCCTAGAACACTTTCACCATTGGTATAGATTTGTTGCGCAACTCCCGATCTTGCTAGTCTAGGATCCGAATGGGCTTTTCTTCATAAGACAGGTTCTCCCGAAGCTACAATGGCTCTGGCTCCAAGATATGCGATGGATCAAGGTGATACTTCCGCAGCATCGAAACATGAAAGACGTCGTGAATATTGGAGAGCTTTTGGGGTAGTGCCAGGAGATATGCCAATTTGCCAACCTTCTCAATTATCTCAAATGGTCCTACAAACCTTGGGCTCAACTTTCCACCCTTGCCGTGTTTAATCAATCCCCTCCGAAGTGATATCTTCAAGAATACCTTGTCACCGACCTCAAACTCTAGGCTCTGTCTCTGTCGGTCTGCGTAACTTTTATGCCTGCTTTGGGCGGTCAGCATCCGTTTCCAGATGAGGTGGATATTATCAACAGTCTTCATAAGTTCAGGTAGAAGGGTCGGGTCAAAAGTCTTCGTCTCACCAACTTCATCCCGGTAAATTGGGGATCTACACTTACGTCCATACAACGCCTCAAATGGGGCCATCACTATAGTGGCCTGATAACTGTTATTATAAGCGAATTCCGCTAAAGACAGATATTTTTCCCAACCTTTCCCGAAGTCTAAAACACACACCCTCAGCATATCCTCCAGAATCTGAATAGTTCTCTCAGATTGTCCATTATTCTAAGGGTGATAAGCCGTGCTGAAACTCAACTTCGTTTCCAAAGCTTCTTGCAATCTCTTCCAAAATCGGGAAGTAAAACAAGGATCCCTATCCGATACAATACTCACAGGCATCCCGTGCAACCTTACAACATCCGCCACATACATATCTCCCAATTTCTCAGGACTATCCTCCTTGTTCATCGGTAAGAAGTGCGCTGACTTGGTCAATCTATCCACTATGACCCAAACGGCGTCATGACCTTTTTGTGACCTGGGCAGGTCCATGACAAAGTCTATAGTTATATGTTCCCATTTCCATTGAGGAATTTCCAATGGCTGAAATAAACCTGCTGGTCGTTGATGTTCTGCTTTGACTCTCTGGCAAGTCAAACACCGTGCCACAAACTCCGCAATCTCTCTCTTCATGTTATTCCACCAATAGTGTTGCTTCAAATCCCGGTACATCTTTGCTCCGCAGGGGTGAATAGTATATCTTGAATTATGGGCTTCTTCAAGAATCTTCTTTTTTAGCTCTGGCTCATTAGGAACACAAATCCGATTCCTAAACCTCAAAATACCATCATCATGAAACTTGAAATCTGTGTTACTTTCTTTAATCTTCTGAAACTGTTGGTCCTTCCGTTGAGCCTCTCGTAATTCAGACAACAAGGTCGATTGAACCTGTGGAGTGGCAAAAAGTAACCCTTTTTGAGTCAATTGTGGTTTCCACAAGAATGCTTCCTCCAACAACTCCTACACCTTAACTTCCAGTTTTTCCATGCTCGCTTTCCGACTTAAGGCATCTGCAACTACATTTGCTTTACCAGGCACATAATTGATTGTGCAGTTATAATCGTCCAAAAGCTCCATCCACCGCCTTTGCCTCATGTTCAACTCTTTTTGTGAGAACAAGTATTTCAAGCTCTTGTGATCAGTAAACACCTCGAACTGGTTACCCCATAGATAATGCCTCCATTTCTTGAGTGCAAACACGATAGCCGCTAACTCCAAATCATGCGTCGGGTAATTCAACTTATACGGCTTCGGTTTCCTAGAAGCATACGCAATCACCCTACCATTTTGCATCAACACACAACCCAGTCCTTCCTTCGAAGCATCGCTATAGATTACAAAACCTTGACTCCCTTCAGGCAATGCAAGAACAGGTGCAGTAGTCAATCTTTTCTTCAATTCTTGGAAACTGTTCTTACACTTGTCATCCCATACAAACTTTGTTTTCTTTTGAGTGAGCTTTGTAAGCGGTCCTGCGATCTTTGAGAAATCCTTCACGAACCTCCGATAATAGCCGGCTAGACCAAGAAAACTCCGAACATCCGTAACGTTTTTCGGCTTCTTCCAAGACATCACCGCTTCTATCTTTGCTGGGTCCACTGCTATTCCCTCTTGGGATATGATGTGCCCCAAAAATGCAATCTGCTGCAACCAAAATTCGCACTTGCTAAACTTTGCATACAATTGATGCTCTCGAAGTTTCTACAGTACCAATCGCAGATGTTGTTCATGCTCAGCCTCAGATTTTGAGTATACCAAAATATCATCAATGAAGATCACCACAAATTGGTCCAAGTAGGGTTGAAACACCCTGTGCATCAAGTCCATAAAAGCTGCAGGGGCATTAGTTAGCCCAAATGGCATCACCACATATTCATAATGCTTATATCTCGTCCTACAAGCCGTTTTAGGCACATCCTCCTTTTTGATCCGTAACTGATAGTACCCTTGCCTCAAGTCGAGCTTCAAATACACTTTAGCTCCTTGAAGTTGATCAAATAACTCGTCGATTAGTGGAAGTAGGTATTTATTCTTGATGGTCACTTGGTTCAATCCTCGGTAGTCGATGCATAACCTCAGCGTTCCGTCTTTCTTCTTTACAAATAGGACTGGCGCTCCCCACGGAGAAGAACTTGGTTGAACAAACCCCTTCTTCAACAATCCTTGCAATTGGTCCTTCAATTCTTGTAGCTCAGCTGGTGCCATATGATAGGGAGCTTTAGATATCGGCTGGGTGCCAGGCAGTAATTCTATAATGAACTCGATCTCCCGATTTAGGGGTAAACCGGGAAATTCTTCTGGAAACACATCCGCATAATCTTTAATCACTCGCATCTCTTCCAACTTAGCTTTGTCCGACGGCTTGTTGATGAGGTAAGCTAAGTATCCACTACATCATTTTCTCAAGGACTTTACTGCTTTCGTAGATGAAATGATGGAACTCTTGATGAAGTCTCTTCGACCCATGACTTCCAATATTGGTTGACCAGGTATCCAGAATGTTACAATCTTCGTCCGGCAATCTAGTTGGGCATGATGCTTTGCCAACCAGTCTATCCCTAAGATGACTTCATAGTCTCGAAAAGGTAATACAATAAGATTGGCTGAGAATTCCCTATCTTTAATTTGGATTTTACATGCTTTACAAGCTGAGCTAGTAACAAGTTTAGAGCCCATCGGAGTACCAACTTCTACTTCGTAAGGCAAACAAACAACTCTCAGTTTCACACGTTGCACACATAAGGGAGTAATAAATGAATGAGTAGCACCTGGATCAATTAGCACCATAACAGGTTGATTCAGTATGAAGAATGTACCTTCAATAACAGCGGTCTCCTCTGGAAGCTCCTCGCACTCAATAGCATAAGCTCAAGCCTGAACTCTGGGAATTGGAGTCTTGCCTCTACCAGCTGGTTTAACTTGATTTTGTCCTGCTTGCCATTATGGGAAATCCTCGATCTGATGCTGATCACTACCACACTGCACACATCGTCCTGACTTCTTCCAGCACTGGGCCTCGGTATGACCCTTCTTGTCACAATAAGAACAGTTGATAGACTGAGTAGCAGGTGAACTACCTGTGGATCCGTGGGTGGAAGAGGTTGATGGTGCTTTAGTCGGGCCACGGTTGTTAACTGGTCTGTTATGGCTCTGGCCCTGACTACGACTTTGGCTCTGGAATTTCCTCTGTTGACCTGAAGGCTGATATGGTTTCTTGTTCGGCTGGCTTGAACCGGCTCTATCAAGTTTCCTCTTCTCAACTCGGGAAGCACCAGCAAGGAGAGCAGAATAGGTATCGAAATCATGCGAAGCCAACTGGTCCTGAATTTCTAGCCTCAATCCAGTCGTAAATTTCCACATCTTCGCCTCAGGAGTATTGTCCATGTATTGAGCATAGCGGGACAGTCGGTCAAAGCGAGCCTCGTACTGGGCCACCGTCATGTTACCCTAGTTCAAGTGCATAAATTCCTCAATCCGCCTCTGCCTGGAAACTACGAGTATGTATTTCTCCTTGAATGCCTTAACGAAATTACCCCACAAGCGAGGTGTATGATCAGTTTCCCACAGTGCCTCCACAGTGTGCCACCAATGCTCAGCATCCTCGTGCAACAGAAACACAGCGAACTCCACCTTTTCTTCATCAGTATAGTCAAGTGGCCTGAAAATCCTCTCGATCTCAGACAGCCAAGCCTCTGCTTTTTCATCATCAGCTTCCCCGTGGAATTTGGACGGGCGAAAGTCAAGGAACTCCCTCATTCTGCTATGTCTCCCATGGTTACCGTCATTCCTGTTGTTGTTGTTGTTTGCTTCACGTGCATCTTGACGTTCCATCACTCGCGATACGCGATCCATGGCATTCGCCATCATGTTAAACATAGCCATGCCGGGATTAGTTTGGTAAGCATATCCGGTCTCTTGGGGTTCACCGCTCCTATTAGTAGTGCGGGTACTAGGGCCAACCATCTATATGCACAAATTACGATGCACAATTTATTTGAATACGAAAAACAAGAATTTAATGGATAAATATGCAACATATAATTTTATATAGATACACAATTCTAGAAACAGTTGAAACATGTTAATCACATAAGCACATAGAACATGGAAGGCACAATTAACATTATCATACAATAACATATAAACAAGTCATCCTAATTACCTTAGGGCTTCTACCCACGGTCCGAGAGTTAAACCCAGCTTAAGCAATCTAAGCTCTAATACCATTCTTCTATAAGGTGTCATGCCCCAACCCGGCCTATAAAGGTTAGACTAGGGTGTGATCTAAACATTCAAGTCATATCTCGTACTTAATCGTTCATGAAAGTTTAAAACTTAACGTTTTAGCCTAAACTCCACAATTTTCTGGAAAACCGGTAGCATAACGGCTGTAATTGAGCTCTTTAGTTTAACCTAATTCTCTAAATGCCACAAAATTTCCAATCTCAATTTCATTTCCAACTAAGATTACTATTTATCATCAATTGAAACGCCTACTAGTTATCTCGAAGTCTCGTTTGATTAATATCCTAGCATGATACTATGTCTCGTTTGTTTGTTAATCCTCGTTACAAAGTACCTGTTGATCTTAGTTTAACAATGAGTACCTGCTTAAGATTGGATAGATTCATTTGACTTAATCCTTACCTGATACTTCATAATCCTACGATAGATACTAGCCAATAACGTTAGTAAAAACGACCATAGTAGTGTCTATCTAGTTATGATCAGTACAAGCCAAAATTAGACCCCAAATTACAACGAGGGTCATTTACAATACAACAACAAGCAACATAAGAAATGAAATAGTCTTCAAACAACATATCGTTCACAAAATGGCCATAGTTAAGTAAGGCACGTAGGGCAAGCAATCATTCCAAGCAATCATCATTAGGCACGTTCTCCTCGGGTACCTGTTCCTGGTCTTCTTCACCTGAGATGATAAAATAGGGTGAGTCCTTATGAACTCAGCGAGGGGGAACGAGAAATGAGTTTTGAAACTCATTTTCCGGTTCAACTTATGAAAATCCTTTGCAAGCATGACATGTATCACAAGTAAGTACATAATGTAGCGTAACAGTAAAAGAACTCAATTACCCGTCTTTCCTCCCCGAGGTCCTCTAGGAACCAAGCGAGAGTACTTATACACATAGTGAAAATGATACGGTGAGCTTTTGCTCTCAGTTTATTTCCAGTATCAGTTATTGTGGCCGACTTCAAATCATCCCTTTATCACGCCAAATGGGTGTACTCCAGATGTACCCCGAAATCCTACGACCCAACTCTCCGAGGAAGTCTAGCCCCCAAGCAAGAGAGGGAATTGGACAATGGTAGTCACGGTTGCACCGGCAAGCCCGATGCCGCCCGGTGTGCATGAACGCTACCACGCCAGAATGAAAGGTTGCAACCTTGTATGCAATGCACATTTATGACATTTTATATATCACATTAGGAGGTCAACAAAGTAGGTTGCCTCCGAGAGTCATAAGATTGCACATTGACAAGTAAACACGCGAGGCACGATATGACAAGTAATTTCACTTGAAAAGCACATGGAGTTCTATGAATATTAAATGGGCAGCCATGTAACGCATGTAAATCAAGTCATATAACTCATTTTGAAGTTCACGTAATCAAATAATAAGATTATTCAACATGCAACGACCTCTACGTGGGACCAGGTGCAAGAAAGGCCTACTTGTCAACATGTAATCATCAAAATCATGTTTAGGGCTATGAGGGCAACTACGGGCAGCCTACTAATCACATAATTAAACACGATATTCATAGGATCAACACTTAGCGAATTTACCTAGTCACTAGGGTTTCAATTCGTGCTTACCCGCACGATTAAGCCCCAAGTCATCTCGTATTTAAACTCAAGCCATGCATTGATTAATTCAAACACCCTCAAGTATTCAAAACAGTCTACACAACATCCAAATGTCACAATCCCAAGCATTTAATACCACAAGAGAAGCTACAATAATTTTTCTAAGCATATTACTAGGTGAAACCCTCACTGCAATGAACTGTTTTCCTACAATTATTGAGACAAGCAAACAAACTCCAATTCCCCTGAACAAGATTTCAAATTAAAGCTTAAGGAGTGAACTAAATTTAGAAACAAACCTCGCATCATTTGGAGTTCGGGTTCAAGCGTTATAGCCAAAACCGTAAAACTACACAAAACTGTCCAGATTTGCACACATTTCAATACTTGTCATTTTTGAGGGCCTTCGGGTCAGATTTAGCCTTAGTCCATTTCTGACAAAAATGTCCAGAACTGAAAACTCTAGCATCACACCAAATTTCATGCATTTTGGATGTCATTGACTAAGTCAAAACTGGTTTGTTCTACAAGGACAGTGAATCTGCCAAAACCTGCTTCATTTTCCCAGATTTTGACACATTTTGATATTTTGCCATTTTGAGGACCTTAAAGTCAAAATTAGCTTTAGCCTATTTATGTGAAAAATGCTCATAACTGGAAAAACTAGTTATCTACCAATTTTTACCCATTTTCAACATCATTTATGTAGTCAAAATCACCTCGCACCAACAAAGCAAAAGACTGTCTCATACGCGATTTCATCTATCATCACATTCTTGCCAAATATCTTGCCATGCATGTTTACAAAAGCTCATGAACACACATATATCACAAGTACAGAAGTAAAGATAGACATTTAAAGGCATGCATGTGGTTTTTGAAAGCTTTTCAAGAAGTTTTAGCCCTCACCTTAGCAAGACAACAAAGAAGATACACAAACTCTTGAGGATGCACAAGATTGACTCTTTTCCTTGCTTAGCCGAGAGACCACTTGATTTTCTCTAATTTCCTAGCTTAGTAACCAAGTTCTTAGTAGGTGCATGTGGTTAGAACAAGAAGAAAACGAAATGGAAGCTAACAAACTCACCTAAGCCGAAATGAAGGTTCAATGAGCTTGCATGTGTATCTTTTGCATTCTAGCTTTGCATGGTCGAGTTCCTAGTAGCTTGCATGACTTGATAACCCTTAGGATGATGAACTCAAGCTATGGAGAGTAGAACTTCAGCCAAGGCCGAGAGAGAGAGAGTAGAATGAGAGAAATAATGAGAGGAAGAGAGAAAATGAAAGAAAAATGAAAAGCTTGGTTGGGTATTGATGCTTGTCGGCCTAGGGCCTTGTAAAATCAGAATTTTGTGTCTTCAAGAAGCATTTTTAAATTATTTCTTCTAGTATGGGCAAGGGAATGTGTCGAGAATGGTGGAGCTTGGGTAGAGTTTTGAGCCAATTTTTTTATGCTTTGTGTCATAATATGTCATAGAATTGTCTAGGTTCAATTTGAATTATGCAAAGCATTGTAAAAGACCCCATGTGGTCGGCCAAGGCTTGTGCAAAGATCTGAATTTTTGTCATCTTTTGGAGTATTATTTAATTGTGTGTTTGGGATATGCAAAGAATAAAGAATAAAGAATAAGAATGTCTAGCTTTTGGTGCAGTTTCATCTTCTAGTGGGTTGAATTAGCAATTTAATATTAGTTAGTGGGATTTGTAGGATTAATTAATGATCTAGTGCTTCGTGTAAGATGCTTTCTTGATTAGCGTGAGGGCACGCTTTTCTAGGTTTAGGGCACACACTACGAGGTAAGGCACGAACTACGAGATGAATGCACGTTTTCCAAGTAAATGCACGCAACCCTAAATGAATGCATGTAATTCAATGTAAGGCATACAAACAAAACACAATTCTTAAACCTAGGTCAAGACACGCAAATCTAGGTTAGGACACACGAAACGAGGTATCACATATAAATCGAGGTCGGGCCTCACAATGCTTACTTATATGCCTCTCTATCTCATGCAGGTGCAACGGGCTCCGGTGGGGGTCATTGAACGTATTGAGAGACTGTTTAACGGGTTTATCTGGGGAGATATTAGGGATCACAGGAGGATTCATTGGGCTCCGTGGGGGTCTCTTTGTTTCCTGGAGAGTGAAGGAGGACTTGGGGTTCGAGATTTGCATGATCTTGGGGATGCTCAGGAGATTAAGTTGTGGTGGAGATTTAGGACCTCTGACAGTTTGTGGGCGCAGTTTATGAGGGCAAAGTATTGTCAAGGAAGGCACCCTTTTCTGTTAATGTTCGACCGCATGATTCCAGTATTTGGAGGAGCATCAGAGAGGCAGGGGATCGAGGAGAGAAGTTTTTACATTGGAAAATTGGGTCTGGAAAGGTATTTTTTTGGCATGATGTGTGGTGGGGAGACCGCACTTTGACTTCTTTCAAGTATGATGGTTTTCTTTCTTTTGCGCAAGTGGAAGATTTTGTGATCAATGGTGAGTGGGACTTGGTAAAGTTAGAGGCGGTTCTTCCTTCTTTAGTGGTGACGGAGTTAGTTAAAGTTCCTTTGAGGTTGTATGCCCAGGATGAATCGTATTGGGACCTGACGTCGCATGGAGGTTTCACGATGTATAGTGCTTGGAATCTTGTGAAGAAGAAGGCACAAAGTCAGCGATCGTTTCGTGAAATATGGTATTCTTCTATTCCTCTTAAAATGTCTTTTTTCATGATGAGGTTGTTGCACGATTGGTTTCCTGTGGATGTGTGTTTGTAGCGTAAGGGGTTATTTTTTGCTTCTAGGTGTCAGTATTGCAGTCAGGTAGAGTCTCTGTCTCATGTCTTCATGAATGGGAGAAAGATTTCAGTTGTCTGGCTGCACTTTGCACTAATTTTTAGGGTTCGATTACCTGATTCAGATAATGTGTTTGTGTGGTTGAGTGCCTGGTTCTACTCTGGTGATTATGTGTGCAGAGGGCATGTGCGTATTTTGATCCCTATTTTTATCGTGTGGTTTGCTTGGATTGAGATAAATGATTCAAAGCACAGGAATATGGGTTTTTTCTCTGATAGGATTATCTGTCGTGTTAGGAATTTGTTGTGACAACTTTCTCTTGCAGGTTTGATTAAGTCATGGCACTGGAAGGGGGATTCTGTCTTGGCTCATCTCTTTCAGTGTCAGGTTCAGAGGAGGCAGAGTCCCTTACCTAGGATGGTGGTCTGGCTAAGACCCCAGGAGGGTAAGTTTAAGCTTAATGTGGATGGTAGTAGTGAAGGGAATCGGGCAGGTGGAGGAGGGATTATTCGGGACTCTCATGGTAATATGCTTGTGGCCTTCTTCGAAGGGTATTGGGATATTCCTGCGATCCAGGCTGAGTTGCTTGCACTCCTTCGTGGTCTTTCTATCTGTGTGCAGTACGGTTTGGAAGAAGTTTGGGTTGAGATGGATGCTCAAGTGGTTGTGAATTTGATTAAAGGGCAGAGGCGTGGTTCCTGGGTTTTGGCGTATGATCTTGAGAGGGCTCGTGTTTTGCTAGGTACACTTCATGCAACGTTGAGTCATATTTTCAGGGAAAGGAACCAGGCAGCACATTATCTGGCAGGGCAAGGTTTGAGGTTGGATGGATTGCACTATGTTAATGACTTTCTGCATCACAGTTTACTTCGAGGGATTGTTCGTGTTGATAGGCTAGGCCTGCCGAGTTTTCGGGGGTACTGAGCCTCTTTTCATGTTGTTGCTTAAACTATTTCCTGTCTGCGTGTTGATCTTGCAAAGGAGAAGGATTGCTAGCTTGTACGGAGCAGAAAAGAGTGGTGGTTTTCATCCAAGCAGGTTAGTGGCTCTTTCATTTCCTTTTCTTTGTGCTTTTTTGGAAATTCTTGCTTTTCTTGTTGCTTTGTTTGGTTCAATGGAATGGAGATGGCTTTGGTGTCGGTTTTTGGTTTGTAAGAGACGAAGTTGCAGCCTTCTGAGTTGTTTGAGCTTTAGGCTTGATGTGGGCCTTGTTTTTTTGTATTTCTTGTTTTTTTCCTGTTGTAAGGTGTTTTGTTATGAGAAGGGGGTTTGTCCCTTCTCTTAGTTTTATTAAGGGGATGGTTTTGGTCTTTGTCCCCCATCCCCTTCTAGAGGTCAGGTTTAGGTCCCCCTCTAGCTCTTGTACATTGTTTTCAAGTTTAATAAATTTCTGAGGGCCACCCCCTAAACCCTGAACCCTGAACCCTAAACCCTAAACCCTAAACCCTAAACCCTGAACCCTAAACCCTGAACCCTAAACCCTGAACCCTAAACCCTGAACCCTAAACCCTAAACCCTAAACCCTTAACCTTGATCCGTAAGGAGTTACGCGGCGCACAACATACCGTTGGAAAGCTCTCCGAGAGCTCTACGAAGGATACCTGGTCACAAGCCCCACGCCCTTTGTTTGTGGGCCCAACCTCTACGTGAAGTGAAGTTGTCTTGCCTAAGGTGCCATGTGATTCGATAATAGAAATGTGATGGATTAGGTTGTTGTCCTTTTTGCCGCTCACGACGTACGATCCAGGACGGAAAAATAGCGTAAAAGAAGAAAAGTGTCCTCAAACTTATGAAATTTTTTGATTTTAGGCTCTGAAAATAGGCGCAACCGAGCAGGCTAGGTGCCCCAATCGTAGAGCTCTCAGAGTGCTTTCCAACGGTATGCTGTGCGCCGCGTAACTCCTTACGGAGCAAAAGTTATGGGCACCGGAGCGACGGATACCTGGTCACAAGCCCCACACCCTCTGTTTGTGGGACCAGCCTCTACGTGAAGTGTCTTGCCCAAGGTACCGTGTGATTCGGTAATAGAAATGTGGTGGAATAGGATATCTTCCTTTTCGCAGCTCACGACGTATGATCCGAGACAAAAAAATAGCGTAAAAGAAGAAAAGTATCACAAAACTTATGAAAATGTTTAATTTTGGGCTCCGAAAATAGGCGCAGCAGCGCAGGTTAGGTGCCCCCATCATAGAGCTCTCATAGAGCTTTCCAATGGTATGTTGTACGCCGCGTAACTCCTTACGGATCAAAAGTTAAGGGCATTGGAGCGACGGATACCTGGTCACAAGCCCTATGCCCTTTGTTTGCAGGCCCAGCCTCTATGTGAAGTGAAGGTGTCTTGCCCAAGGTGCCGTGAGATTCGGTAATAGAAATGTGATGGATTAGGTTGTCGTCCTTTTCGTGGCTCACGACGTACGATTCGGGATGGAAAAACTACGCAAAAGATGATAAGTGTCCCAAAACTGATGAAAATGTTCAATTTTGGGCTCTGAAAATAGGCAAAGCCGAGCAGGCTAGGTGCCCTCGTCGTAGAGCTCGCAGAGAGCTTTCCAACGGTATGCTGTGCGCCACGTAACTCCTTACGGATCAAAAGTTAAGGGCACCGGAGCAACGGATACCTGGTCACAAGCCCTACGCCCTCTGTTTGCGGGCCCAGCCTCTACGTGAAGTGAAGTTGTCTTGCGCAAGGTGCCATGGGATTCGGTAATAGAAATGTGATGGATTAGGTTGTCGTCCTTTTCACGGCTCACGACGTACGATACGGGATGAAAAAACAGCGCAAAAGAAGAAAAGTATCCTAAAACTGATAAAAATGTTCAATTTTGGGTTCCAAAAATAGGCACAGCCGAGCATGCTTGGTGCCCCCTTCGTAGAGCTCTCGGAGAGCTTTCCAACGGTATGTTGTGCGCCGCGTAACTCCTTACGGATCAAAAGTTATAGGCACCAGAGCGACGGATACCTGGTCACAAGCCCCACACACTCGGTTTGAGGGCCCAGCCTTTACGTGAAGTGAAGTTGTCTTGCCCAATGTGCCATGCGATTCGGTAATAAAAATGTGATAGATTAGGTTGTCGTCCTTTTCGCGGCTTACGACATACGATCCGAGACGGAAAAATAGAGCAAAAGAAGAAAAGTGTCCCAAAACTAATGAAAACGTTCGATTATGGGCTCCGAAAACAGCCGCAGCCGAGCAGGCTTGTTGTCCCCGTCGTAGATCTCTCGGAGAGCTTTCCAATGGTATGCTGTGCGCCGTGTAACTCCTTACGGATCAAAAGTTATGGGCACCGAAGCAACGGATACCTAGTCACAAGCCCCACGCCCTCTGTTTGTGGGCCCAGCCTCTACGTGAAGTGAAGTTGTCTTGCCCAAGGTGTCGTGGCATTCGGTAATAGAAATTTGATGGATTAGGTTGTCGTCCTTTTCGCAGCTCACGACGTACGATTTGGGACGAAAAAACTGCGCAAAAAAAAGAAAAGTGTCCCAAAACTAATGAAAACCTTCGATTTTGGGCTCAACCCGGCCTATAAAGGTTAGACTAGGGTGTGATCTAAACATTCAAGTCATATCTCGTACTTGACCGTTCAAGAGGGTTTAACACTTAATGTTTTAGCCTAAACTCCACAATTTTTCGGAAAACCGGCAGCATAACGGCTGTAATTGGGCTCTTTAATTTGACCTAATTTTCTAAACGCCTCAAAATTTCCAATCTCAATTTCATTTCGAACTAAGATTACTATTTACCATCAATTAAAACGCCTACTAGTTATCTCGAAGTTTCGTTGATTAATAACCTAGCATGATACTATGTCTCGTTTGTTTGTTAATCCTCGTTACAAAAGTACCTATTGATCTTAGCTTAACAATGAGTACCTGCTTAAGATTGGATATGTTCATTTTACTTAATCCTTACCTGATACTTCATAATCCTATGATAGGTACTAGCCAATAATGATAGCAAAAACGACCATAGTAGTGTCTATCTAGTTATTATCAATACAAGCTAAAATTAGACCCCAAATTACAACGGGGGTCATATACAATACAACAACAAGCAACATAAGAAATAGTCTTCGAGCAACACATTGTTCACAAAATGGCCATAGTCAAGTAAGGCATGTAGGGCAGGCAAACATTCCAAGGAGTCATCAATGGAGACGTTATCCTCGGGTGCCTGTTCCTAATCTTCTTCATTTGTGATGATAAAAGAAGGTGAGTCCTTATGAACTCAGCGAGGGGGAACGAGAAATACGTTTTAAAACTTATTTTCCGGTTCAACTTATGAAAACCCTTTTTGCAAGAATGACATATATCATAGGTAAGTTCATAATGTAATATAAAAGTAAAAGAATACAATTACCCGTCTTTCCTCCCCGAGGTCCTCTAGGAACCAATCAAGAGTACTTATACACATAGTGAAAAGGATACGGTGAGCTTTTGCTCTCGGTTCATTTCTAGTATCAATTGTTGCGGCCGACTTCAAATCATCCACTTATCACGCCAAATGGGTGTACTCCGGATGTACCCCGAAATCCTACGACCCAACTCTCCGAGGAAGTCTAGCCCCCAAGGGAGAGAGGGAATTGGACAATGGTAGTCACGGTTGCACCGGCAAGCCCGATGCTGCCCGGTGTGCGTGAACGCTACCACGCCAGAATGAAAGGTTGCAACCTTGTATGCAATGCACATTTATGATATTTAATATATCACATTTGGAGGTCAACAAAGTAGGTTGCCTCCGAGCAGTCATAAGATTGCACATTGACAGTTAAACACGCGAGGCACAATATGACAAGTAAATTCACTTGAAAAGCACATGGAGTTACATGAATATTAAATGGGCAGCCATGTAATGCATGTAAATCAAGTCATATAACTCACTTCGAAGTTCACGTAATCAAATAACAAGATTATTCAACATGCAACGACATTTACGTGGGCCCGGTTGCGAGATAGGCCTATTTATCAACATGTAATCATCGAAATCATATTTAGGGCTACAAGGGCAACTACGGGCAGCCTACTAAACACATAATCAAACACAATATCTAAAGGATCAACACTTAGCAAGTTTACCTAGTGACTAGGGTTCCAATTCATGCTTACCCGTGCGATTAAGCCCCAAGTCATCTCGCAATTAAGCTCAAGCCATATATTAATTAAATTAAACACCCTCAAGCACTCAAAACAGTCCACACAACATCCAAATGCCACAATCTCAAGCATTTAATACAACAAGAGAACTACAATAATTTTTCTAAGCATGTCACTAAGGGAAACCCTCACTGCAATAGACTGTATTCTCACAATCATTAAGATAAGCAAAACATCTCCAATTCCAATGAACAAGATGTCAAATTAAAGCTTAAAGAGTGAACTAAATTCAGAAACAAACCTCGCATCATTTGGAGTTCGCGTTCAAGAATTATAGCCAAAACAGTGAGACTACACAAAACTGTCCAGATTTGCACACATTTCAATACTTGTCGTTTCTGAGGGCCTTAGGGTCAGATTTATCCTTACTCCATTTCTGACAAAATTGTCCAGAACTGAAAAATCTAGCAGCACACAAAAGTTCATGAATTTTGGATATCATTTACTAAGTCAAAACTGGTTCGTTCTACAAGGTCAGTGAATCTGCCAAAACCTGCTTCATTTTTCTAGACTTTCCAGATTTGGACACATTTTAATGAATTGCCATTTTGAGGACCTTAGAGTCAAAATTAGCTTTGACCTATTTCTTCACAAAATGTTCCGAACTAGTAAAACTAGTTACCTACCAAATTTCACGCATTTTCAACATCAGTTACCTAGCCAAAATCACCTCGCACCAACAAGACAGAAAGCTGTCACATACCCGATTTCATCTATCATCACATTCTAGCAAGAATCTTGCCATGCATGTTTATAAAAGCTCATGAACACACATATATCTCAAGTACAGAAGTAAAGATAGACATTTAAGGGCATGCATGTGGTTTTTTGAAAGATTTTCAAGAAGTTTTAGCCCTCACCTTAGTAAGACAACAAAGAAGATGCTCAAACTCTTGGTGAAGCACAAAGTTGATCTTTTTCCTTGCTTAGCCGAGACACCACTCGATTTTTTCAAATTTCCTAGCTTAGTAGGTGCATGTGGTTAGAACAAGAAGAAAAGAAATGGAAGCTAGCAAACTCACCTAAACCGAAATGGAAGTGCTAAAGGCTTACATGTGCATTTCTTTGCTCCTAGCTTTGCTTGGTCGAGTTCCTTGGTTTCTTGGAAGTCTTGAAGAGCCTTAGGATGAAGAACTTAGCTATGGAGTCTACAATATTCAGCTAGGGCCGAGAGAGAGAGAAGAATGAGAGGGAGAGAGAAGAATGAGAGGAAATGAGAGAAATGAAAGAAAAATAAAAGCTTTGTTGGGCAAAGGAGCTTGTGTCGGCCTTGGGCATATAAATTTCAGACTTTTGTGTCTTCAAGAAGCATTTTGAATTATCTAGTATGGGCATGGAGCTTGTGTCGAAATGGTGGAGCTTTGGGGAGGGTTTTGAGCTAATTTTTTTTATGCATTTGTGTCATAGAATTGTCATAGGATGTCTAGGAATTAATTTGAATTATGCAAGCAAGCACAAATGCTCACAAGGTGGTCAGCCAAGGAATTGCAAGAATCTGAATTTTTGTCATCTTTTGAGCATTAATTAATTGTGTTTTTGGAAAGTGCAAAAGAATAAGGAATAAAGAATAAGAATGTCTAGCTTTTGGTGCAATTTCGTCTTCTAGTGGGTTGCATTAGTAATTTAATATTATTTAGTGGGATTTGTAGGATTAATTATTGATCTAGTAATACGTGTAAGATGCTTTCTTGATTAGCGTGAGGGCACGCTTTCCTAGGTTTAGGGCACGCACTACGAGATAAGGCACGAACTACGAGACGAATGCACGTTTCCCAAGTAAATGCACACAACCCTAAATGTATGCATGTAATTCAATGCAAGGCACACAAAATGCAACAAGACTCTTAAACCTAGGTCAAGGCACGCAAATCTAGGTAAGGCACACGAAATGAGATATCGCACGCAAATCGAGGTCGGGCCTCATAGCAGCCGTACAAGCTTGGTGCCCCCGTTGTAAAGCTCTCGGAGAGCTTTCCAATGGTATGCTATGCGGTGCGTAACTCCGTACGGATCAAAAGTTATGAGCACCAGAGCGACAGATACCTGGTCACAAGCCCCACGCCCTCTGTTTGCGGGCCCAGCCTCTACGTGAAGTGAAGTTGTCTTGCCCAAGATGCCATGGGATTTGATAATAGAAATGTGATAGATTAGGTTGTAGTCCTTTTTCGCGGCTCACGACGTACGATCCGGGATGAAAAAATAGCGCAAAAGAAGAAAAGTATAGCAAAACTTATGAAAACGTTCGATTTTGGGCTCCAAAACAGTCGCAGCCGAGCAAGCTTGGTGCCCCCGTAGTAGAGCTCTCGGAGAGCTTTTCAACTGTATGTTGTGCGCCGCGTAACGCCTTACGGATCAAAAGTTATGAGCACCGGAGCGACGGATACCTAGTCACAAGCCCCAGGCCCTCTGTTCGCGGGCCCAGCCTTTACATGAAGTGAAGTTGTCTTGCCCAAGGTGCCGTGGGATTCAGTAATAGAATATTTATTGATTAGGTTGTCGTCCTTTTCACGGCTCACGACGTACAATCCGGGACAAAAAAACTGTGCAAAAGAAGATAAGTGTCCTGAAATAGATGAAAACGTTTGATTTTGGGCTCCAAAAATAAGCGCAGCCAAGCAAGCTTGGTGCCCCCGTCGTAGAGCTCTCGGAGAGCTTTCCAACGGTATGTTGTGCACCGTGTAACTCCTTACGGATCAAAAGTTATGGGTACCAGAGCGACGGATACGCGGTCACAAGCCCCACGCCCTCTGTTTGCGGGCCCAGCCTCTATGTGAAGTGAAGTTTTCTTGCCCAAGATGCCATGTGATTTGATAATAGAAATGTGATGGATTAGGTTGTCATCCTTTTCGTGGCTCACGACGTACGATCCGGGTCGGAAAAACAGCGCAAAAGAAGAAAAGTGTCTCAAAACTAATGAAAACATTCAATTTTGGGCTCCGAAAATAGGCGCAGCCAAGCAGATTTGGTGCCCCCGTCGTAGAGCTCTCGCAGAGCTTTTCTACGGTATACTGTGCACCGTGTAACTCCTTGCGGATCAAAAGTTATAGGCACCAGAGCAACAGATACCTGGTCACAAGCCCCACGCCCTCGGTTTACGGGCCCAGGCTCTACGTGAAGTGAAGTTGTCTTGCCCAAGGTGCCATGGGATTCGATAATAGAAATGTGATAGATTAGATTGTCGTCATTTTTGCGGCTCGCGACGTACGATCCGGGATTGAAAAACAGCGTAAAAGGAAAAAATTGTACCGAAACTAATGAAAACGTTCGATTTTGGGCTCCGAAAATAGGTACAGCCAAGCAACCTTGCTGCCCCCATCGTAGAGCTCTCGGAGAGCTTTCTAACGGTATGTTGTGCGCCACGTAACTCTTTACGGATCAAAACCTATAGGCACCGGAGCGACAGATACCTGGTCACGAGCCCCACGCCATCGGTTTGAGGGCCCGGCCTCTACCTGAAGTGAAGTTGTCTTGCCTAATATGCTGTGGTATTCGGTAATAAAAATTTGATGGATTAGGTTGTCGTCCTTTTCGCGAGTCACGACGTACGATCCAGGACGAAAAAACAGCACAAAAGAAGAAAAGTGTAGCAAAAATTATGAAAACATTCGATTTTGGACTCCAAAACTGGCGCAGCTAAGTAAGCTTGGTACCCCGTCGTAGAGCTCTCGGAGAGCTTTCCAATGGTATGTTGTGCGCCATGTAACTCCTTACGGATCAAAAGTTATGAGCACCAGAGCGATGGATACCTGGTCACAAGCCCCACGCCCTCTGTTTGCGGGCCCAACCTTTACATGAAATGAAGTTGTCTTGCCCAAGGTGCCGTGGGAGTCGGTAATAGAAATGTGATGGATTAGGTTATCGTCCTTTTCACGGCTCACGACGTACGATCCGGGACAAAAAAACTGCGCAAAAGAAGATAAGTGTCCCGAAATAGATGAAAACATTTGATTTTGGGATCCAAAAATAGGCGCAACCGAGCAGGCTTGGTGCCCCCGTCGTAGAACTCCCGGAGAGCTTTCCAACGGTATATTGTGCTCTGCGTAACTCCTTACGGATCAAAAGTTATGGGAACCAGAGCGACGGATACCTGGTCATAAGCGCCACGCCCTCTATTTGCGGGCCCAGCCTCTACGTGAATTGAAGTTGTCTTGCCCAAGATGCCGTGTGATTCGGTAATAGAAATGTGATGGATTAGGTTGTCATCCTTTTCGCGGCTCACGATGTACGATCCGTGTTGGAAAAACAGCGCAAAAGAAGAAAAGTGTCTCAAAACTAATAAAAACATTCGATTTTGGGCTCCGAAAATAGGCGCAGCCAAGCAGGCTTGGTGCCCATGTCGTAGAGCTCTCGAAGAGCTTTCCTACGGTATACTGTGGGCCGTGTAACTCCTTGCGGATCAAAAGTTATAGGCACCGGAGCAACAGATACCTGGTCACAAGCCCCACGCCCTCGGTTTACGGGCCCAACCTCTATGTGAAGTGAAGTTGTCTTGCCCAAGATGCCATGGGATTCGATAATAGAAATGTGATAGATTAGGTTGTCGTCCTTTTTGAGGCTCACGACGTAAGATCCGGGACGAAAAAACAGCGTAAAAGAAGAAAATTATAGTAAAACTAATGAAAACGTTCAATTTTGGGCTCTGAAAATAGGTGCAGCTAAGCAGGCTTGTTGCCCCCGTCGTAGAGCTCTCAGAGAGCTTTCCAACGGTATGTTGTGCGCCGTGTAACTCTTTACGGATCAAAACCTATAGGCACCGGAGCGACAGATACCTGGTCACGAGCCCCACGCCCTCGGTTTAAGGGCCCAGCCTCTACGTGAAGTGAAGTTGTCTTGCCTAATATGCTGTGGGATTCAGTAATAAAAATCTGATGGATTAGATTGTCATCCTTTTCGCGGCTTATGATGTACGATCCGGGACGGAAAAATAGCGCAAAAGAAGAAAAGTGTCCCAAAATTGATGAAAACATTCGATTTTGGGCTCCGAAAATAGGCGCAACCGAGCAAACTTTCTGCCCCCGTCGTAGAGCTCTCAGAGAGCTTTCCAACGGTATGTTGTGCGCCGCGTAACTCCTTACGGATCAAAAGTTATGGGCACTGGAGCGACGGGTACCTGGTCACAAGCCCCACGCCCTCTGTTTGCGGGCCCAACCTCTACGTGAAGTGAAGTTTTCTTGCCCAAGGTGCCGTGGGATTCGGTAATAGAAATGTGATGGATTAGGTTGTCATCCTTTTCGCTACTTATGACGTACAATCCGGGATAAAAAAACTGCGCAAAAGAAGAAAAGTGTCCCAAAACTGATGAAAACGTTCGATCTTTGGTTCCGAAAACATGCGCAGCCGAGCAAGCTTGGTTCCCCCGTAGTAGAGCTCTTGGAGAGCTTTCCAACGGTATGCTGTGCGTCGCGTAACTCCTTACGGATTGAAAGTTATGAGCACCGGAGTGACGGATACCTGGTCATAAGCTCCACGCCCTTTGTTTGCCGGCCTAGCCTATTCTTTAAGTGAAGTTGTCTGGCCCAAGGTGCCGTGGGATTCGGTAATAGAAATGTGATGGATTAGGTTGTCGTCCTTTTTGCGGCTTACCAAGTAAGATATGTGACGGAAAAACTACGCAAAAGAAGATAAGTGTCCGAAATTGATGAAAATGAACGATTTTGGGCTCGAAAAATAGGCGCAGCCGGGCAGGCTTGGTGCCCCCGTCGTAGAGCTCTCGGAAAGCTTTCCAACGGTATGATGTGCGTCGCGTAACTCCTTATGGATCAAAAGTTATGGGCACTGGAGCGACGGATACGTGGTCACAAGCCCCACGCCCTCTGTTTGCGGGCCCAGCCTCTACGTGAAGTGAAGTTGTCTTGCCCAAGGTGCCGTGTGATTCGGTAATAGAAATGTGATGGATTAAGTTGTCGTCCTTTTCGCAGCTCACGACGTACGATCCGGGTCAGAAAAACAGAGCAAAAGAGGAAAAGTATCCTAAAACTAATGAAAACATTTGATTTTGGGCTCCGAAAAAAGGCGCAGCCAAGCAGGCTTGGTGCCCCCGTCGTAGAGCTCTCGTAGAGCTTTCCAACGATATGCTATGCGCCGCGTAACTCCTTACGGATCAAAAGTTATAGGCACCGGAGCGACAGATACCTGGTCACAAGTCCTACGCCCTCGGTTTGCGGGCCCAGCCTCTACGTGAAGTGAAGTTGTCTTGCCCAAGGTGCCATAGGATTCGATAATAGAAATGTGATAGATTAGGTTGCCGTCCTTTTCGCAGCTCACGACGTACGATCCGGGACGAAAAAATAGCGCAAAAGAAGAAAATTGTAGCAAAACTTATGAAAATGTTCGATTTTGGGCTACGAAAACAGGCGCAGCCGAGCAGGATTGGTGCCCCTGTCGTAGAGCTCTCGGAGAGCTTTCCAATGGTATGCAGTGCGCCGCGTAACTTCTTACGGATCAAAGCTTATGGGCACTGGAGCGACGGTTACCTGGTCACAAGCCCCATGCCCTCTGTTTGTGGGCCCAGCCTCTACGTGAGGTGAAGTTGTCTTGCCCAAGATGCCATGTGATTCGGTAATAGAAATGTGGTAGATTAGGTTGTCGTCCTTTTCGTGGCTCACGATGTACGATCCAGGACGGAAAAACTGCGCAAAACAAGATATAAGTGTCACAAAACTGTTAAAAACGTTCGACTTTGGGCTCCGAAAATAGGCGCAGCCGAGCAGGCTGGGTGGCTGTGAGGCCCGACCCCGAATAACGTGTGTTTCCTTGATTTGCGTGCATAGACCAAGAATGATATGACTGACCTTGGATTATGTGCCCTGTCTTGGTTTTCGTGCATGCATCGTCATACGTGCTTTGACTTAGAATTATGTGCCCTAATCCTTGACTTACATGCCCCGACCTCGATTAGCGTGCGATACCTCGTTTCGTGTGTCCTAACCTAGATTTGCGTGCCTTGACTTAGGTTTGAGAATTGTGTTCATTTTGTGTACCTTGCATTGAATTACATGCATTAATTTAGGGTTGCGTGCATTTACTTGAAAAAACATGCGTTCGTCTTGTAGCTCTTGTCCTACCTCGTAGTGCGTGCCCTAGACCTAGGAAAGCGTGCCCTCACGTAATCAAGAAAGCTTCTTACACAAAGCACTAGACTACTAAATAATCCTACAAAATCTACTATCAATATTATAATCCTAATTCAACTCACTAGAAGACAAAATAACACAAAAAGCTAGACATTCTTTATTCTTTATTCTTTTTGCACTTTCAACACACAATTAAATAACATCCAAAACATGACAAAAATTCAGATTATTGAGAAGCTTTGACCGACCACTATGTGGTTTCTTTGCATGCATGTTTAATTCAAAATGATTCTAGACAAGTCATGACACAAAAGCACTTATCAATGCATAAAAAATTGCTCAAAACCACCTCAATTTCCTCTCATTGTTCGACCAAACCACCTTTTCCCATGCTAAACATTTTAAATTCCACCTTGAAGACACAAAATGCTGAATTTTCCTGCCCAAGGCCGAGCATGCCTCATCAATAGCAAGGCTTGTGCTTTTTTTTTCATTTCTCTCACTTTCCTCTCAATATTTTCTCTCTCCCTCTCATTCTTCTCTCTCTCTCGGACCTAGCTGAACATTTTTGCCTCCATAGCTCATCTTCATCACACCATAGTTGTCCAAGGCAAACAACAAGCAAGAAATTCGAGCAAGCTAGCTAGGATGCAAGAATCATACATGCATGTGCTTTGAAGTTTCTATTCGGCCCTAGGTAAGTTTCTTGGCTTCCATTTCTTTTCTTCTTGTTCTAACCTCATGCATGTACTAAGAGCTTGGTCACTAAGCTAGGAAAAATAAGGAAAATCTAGTTGGAACCTCGGCTAGGCAAAGGAGAAGAAGGAAGTTGTGCTTCAACAAGTTTTTGTGCATCTCTTGGTTGATTGCTAAGGTGAGGGTTAAAACCTTTTGAAAATCCTTCAAAAATCCACATGCATGCTCATAAAAGTATGTCTTTGCTTCTGTACTTGAGTTATATGTTCGTTCATAAGCTTTTGCAACCATGCATGGCAAGATCTTGGCTTGAGAGTGATGATAGGTGAAGTCGGATTGTTGACAACTCTCTGACCAGTTTGTTTCGAGGTAAGTTTTGCTAGGCAAATGATGTTGAAAATGCATGAAAAGTGGTAGGTGACTATTTTTTCCAGTTTTGAACACTTTTCACAGAAATAGTCCAAAGCTAATTTCGACGCTAAGGTCCTCAAAATGGCAAATCTTTAAAATGTGTCCAAATCTGGAAATCTGGAAAAATGAAGCAGGTTTTGACAGATGCACTGACCTTGTAGAACGAACCATATTTGACTCAGTAAATGTTATCCAAAATGCATGAAATTTGGTGTGCTACAATATTTTTCAGTTCTGGACATTTTTGTCAGAAATAGACTAAGGATGAATCTGACCCTAAGGACCTCAAAAACGTAGATTATCGAAATGTGTGCAAATCTGGACAGTTTTATGCTATTCCACTGTTTCGGCTATATCTAATGATCCCGAACTCCAATTGATACAAGGTTTGTTTCTGATTTTAGTTAACTTCTTAAGCTTTAATTGGACATATTATTCATTGGAATCGGAGATTGTTTTCTTATCTTAATGTTTGTGAGAAAACAGCCTATTGCAGTGAGGGTTTCACTTAGTTATATGCTTGGAAAAATTGTTGTAACCTCTCTTGTGGTGTAAATTGCTTGGAATTGTGGTGTTGGGATGTTGTGTGGACTGTTTGAGAACTTGAGGATGTTTGAATTAAATGATGTATGACTTGAGATTGACTTTGAGTTGACTTAGGGTTGAATCACACGGTTAAGCATGAAACGAAAACCCTAATGACTAGTTAGGCTTGCTAAGTGTTGATCATTTGGATAATGTGTAGAATTATATGCTTAGTAGGCTGCCCGTAAATGCCTTTATAGTCCTAAATGTGATTTTGATCATTGCATGTGGACAAATGGGCTTTTATTGCATCCGAATCCACGTAGATGTTGTTGCATGTTGAGTAATCCTATCACCTGATTACGTGGACTTCGAAATGAGTTATATGGCTTGATTTACATGTGTTTCATGGCTGCCCGTTTAATGTTCATATAACTCTATATGTCGTTCAAGTGAAATTACTTGTCTTATCGTGCCCTGCCTGTTTACTTGTCAATGTGCAATCTTATGACTGTCCGGAGGCAACCTACTTTGTTGTCCTCCTAACGTGATATGTTAATGTCATAAATGTGCACTGCATACAAGGTTGCAACCTTTCCTGTCGGCATGGTAGCGATCACGCACACCAGGCGGCATCGGGCTTGCCAGTGTACCCGTGACTACCATGGTCCCATTCCCTCTCTCGCTTGGGGGCTAGACTTCCTCGGAGAGTTGGGTCGTAGGATTTCGGGGTACATCCGGAGTACACCCACTTGGCGTGTTTGGGGGATGATTTGAAGTCGGCCGCAACAACTGATTCTGAAATTGATCTGAGAGCAAAAGCTCACTGTATCCTTTTACCATGTGTATAAGTACTCTCACTTGGTTCCTAGAGAACCTCGGGGAGGAAAAACCGGTATTTCTGTTCCTGTACTTATATTATTGTTATATTCATGCTTGCAAAAGGATTTCATAAGTTGAACCAGAAAATAGGTACTCTCGCTTGGTTCCTAGAGAACCTCGGGGTCGAAAGACTGGTATTTCTGTTCCTGTACTTATATTATTGTTATATTCATGCTTGCAAAAGGATTTCATAAGCTGAACCGGAAAATGAGTTTCAAAACCTATTTCTCGTTCTCCCTCGCTGAGTTCATAAGGACTCACCCTCTTTTATCATCTCAGGTGAAGAAGATCAAGAACAGGTACCTGAGGACGATGTGCCTAACGATGATTCCTTGGAGTGATTGCCTGTCCTATGTGCTTTGCTTGATTTATGGCCATTTGTGAAGACTATGCTACTTGAAGACTGTTTCTTTCATGTTGTTTAATGTGTAATGTAAAAGACCCCCGTTGTAATTTGGGGTCTAATTTTGATTTGTACTGATATTTGCTAGACAGACTCTAGACACTACTATGATCGTTTTTCTATTATTACCACTAGTATCTATCATAGGTTATGACGTATTAGTAAGGACTAAGTAAATGAATCTATCCAATCTTAAACAGGTACTTTTGTAACGAGGATAAACAAACAAACGAGACATAGTATCATGCTAGGTTATAAATCAAACGAGACATTGAGATAACCAATAGGCATTTCAATTGATGTTAAATAGTAATCCTAGTCAGAAATGAAACTTGAGATTAGAAAATTTTGAGGCGTTTAAAGAATTAGGCCAAACCAAAGAGTCCAATTACAGCCGTTATGCTTCCAGTTTTTCAGAAAACTTTGGAGTTTAGACTAAAATGATAAGTGTTAAATCTTCATAAACGGTTAAGTATGTGACATGTCCTGAACGTTTAGATCACACCCTAGTCTAACCTTATAGGCCGAGTTGGGGAGTGATAGTGGCCCCGTCGTAGAGCTCTCGGAGAGCATTCCAACGGTATGCTGTGCGCCGCATAACTCCTTACGGATCAGGAAAGTCTGGAAAAATGAAGTAGGTTTTGGCAGATTCACTGACCTTGTAGAACGAACCAGTTTTTACTTAGTAAATGATATCTAAAATGCATAAAATTTGTTGTATAGCTATATTTTTCAGTTCTGGACATTTTTGTCGGAAATGGACGAAGTCTAAATCTGACCCTAAGGCCCTCAAAAATGACAAGTATTGAAATGTGTGCAAATCTAGACAGTTTTGTGTAGTCTCACTGTTTTGGCTATAACTGTTGAATCCGAACTCCAAATGATGCGAGGTTTGTTTCTGGATTTAGTTCACTTAATAAGCTTTAATTTGACATTTTTTTCACTGGAATTGGAGATTGTTTGTTTGTCTAAATGATTGTGGGAAAATAGGCCATTGCAGTGAGGTTTGTATCTAGTGATATGTTTTGAAAATTATTGTAACTTCTCTTGTGGTATTAAATGCTTGGTATTGTGGCACTTGGGTGTTGTGTGGACTGTTTTGGATGTTTGAGGATGTTTTAATTGATCAATTTATGGCTTGGGTTTAATTATTTGTCAACTTGTGGCTTAATCGCACGTGTAAGCATGAAATGAAACCCTATCGGATATGAAAACTCGCTAAGCGATGATCCTATGGTTATTGTGTTTAATTGTGTGATTAGTGGGCTACCTAATAAATGTTAAGTATGCTTGAAATGGTTTAAGAGTTGCTTGTGGTATTTAGTGAACGAAACTGACCCTGAGCACGGCCTAGCAAACCCTAATGGCCCCGTAGATCCCCGAGTCATAAACCGTTCTTTTGTGAATTATGAAGGATATTGAGGAAGATTAATAGGCTGCCCGTATATGTCCTTATAGCCCTAAATGTGATTCTCGATGACTACATGTTGATAAGTAGACTTTGCTTGCACCCGGTCTAAAGTAAACGTCGTTACATGCTTGTACAATCTTATTACTTGATACGTGAACCCCGAAACGACTTATATGACTTGATTTATATGTGTCACATGGCTGCCCGTTTAATATTCATATAACTCCATGTGTTTTACAAGTGAAATTAGATGTCAAAGCATGCCTCGTGTGTTTACTTGTCAATATGTGACCTTATACTTGCTCGGAGGCAACCTACTTTGTTGTCCTCCTAATGTGAATTGTTAAAAGACATTCTATGGCTTATTTGAACATGATTACTTGGCTGCCCGTGGAAGTTTAATTGCTTTCAAATTGATATATGAAATGATTACATGTTCTTACAATGCCTTATATGCCAATATGTCAAAATGTGATCATATAGTTGCTCGGAGGAAACCTACTTTGTTGACCTCCCAATGTGAAATGTTAAATGGCATACATGTGCATTGCATGCAAGGTTGCAACTTTTCATTCTGGCGTGGTAGCGTTCACGCACACTGGGCGGCATCGGGCTTGCCGGTGCAACTGTGACTACCATTGTCCAATTCCCTCTCTCGCTTGAGGGCTAGACTTCCTCGGAGAGTTGGGTCGTAGGATTTCGGGGTACATCCGGAGTATACCCATTTGGCGTGATAAGTGGATGATCGAAGCCGGCCGCAACAACTGTTATCAGAAATGATCTTGAGAGCGAAAGCTCACCGTATCCTTTTCACTATGTGTTTAAGTACTCTCGCTTGGTTCCTAGAGGACCTCAGGGAGAAAAGACGGGTAAATGTGTTCAATTACATTTATATTATGTTATAAACTTACTTGTGTTATATGTCATGCTTTCGAAAAGGGTTTTTCATAAGTTTAACTGGAAAAGGATTTCAAAACATTATCTCTCGTTCCCCCTCGCTGAGTTCATAAGGACTCACCCTCTTTTTTGTCACAGGTGCAGCAGATTTGGAACAAGTACCCGAAGTAAATGTGATTGTTGATGATTCCTTGGAGTGACTACGTGCTTTTGTGCTTTGTCTAAAAGTGGTTGCTATATGGATGTTGTGTTTGATTGCAAATTGTTCTTGTTATTGATGTAAATGACCCCGTTGTAATTTGGGTCTAATTTTGGGATTGTACTATCTATAACCAAATGAACTTCTTATTTGGTTATTTGCTTTCATTATCTTGAATAGTAGCTATCGTAGGCAATTAAACCACTAGGTGAAAAATGAACTAAGTCAATTCTATCTAATTCCACTTAGGTGCTTATTTGTAAACTAAAGAATAATAGGTACTTACATAATAGGAAATTGATAAATAAACGGGACATAGTTATCATGCTAGGCTTATTAACCAAACGAGACTTTCAAAATAGACTGGTAGGCATATCAGTTGATGACACAATAGGAGTCCTTAATGGAATTGGATTAATGATTAGAATAATCGAGGCGTTTAGAAATTAGGTCAAACAAAAAGGTCCTAACTACAGATGTTATGCTGCCGGTTTTTCCGAAGAATTGTTTGGAGTTCTAGTCTAACGGATAAGCTTAACCTTCGTTAACCAGTTATAATCGTAAAAGAACGTGAATGATTAGATCACACCCTAGTCTAACCTTCATAGGTCGGGTTGGGGGCGTGACACCTTATATTAGAATGGTATCAGAGCTTAGTTTGCTAACTAGGCATTAGTCGATTTCAACTCTCGGACCATGGGTAGAAGACCTAAGGTAATTATGATGTCTTGTTTATATGTGTTAATATGTGCTAATGTGCTTTAATTGCTTTAAATATTGAATATTATGTGCCTTTGTGGACCATATGTATTCTGTATCATGCACACCGACACGTCCTCAATGATGCATGCATGCTTTTATACTCCTTCCTTGATACATGTGCATGTTATTTAACCGTGAATGACTGTTTATACACATAGATAGTTAGGATTAGGACTTTTAGGGAAGTGAATTTGTGCATGATGAACGAAAAGGCTCGGTTATAGATTTCTCGCATCTTCACAGGTACTCGATGGATCGTATGTATTATTGGATATGCATATATAAAATGCGTAGCACAGGTATAAATGTTGAGGTAAAGTTATCCCCTTATCTTTGGAATACCCATACCTATGATTAAGTTATCAATTTTATAGCCATAAAGTTCTTGATTCTGTTAAACCGTTCCTCTAATTGTGGTTCAAGAATAAATGTTAAGGACATACAACTTTCCTTAAGACATAAGAGTATACTATTGGACATGTGGAGTAATATATATATTTATATGCTTATAGTGGAAGTTGACTTTGAGGTTGCTTTGAATCCATTTCTCACATCTTAAAATTGGCTTGATAGACTATCTAAAAAGTTAGTAATATACTCGTACAATTGAATCATTACTTGATTGGAATTAAGCATTGATGAATCTGATATGGTGTATACTAGCGAGTTTAAAGTTCACTAAATGTTGAGATCATGACCTAGAAATTAAAAGATGAATTCGTAGAAGTTGACGATAGTTACTTTTAGGGGTTAGATTATTAAGTCATGGATAGCGTATTTAAGTGACTTAACAATGGATAACCTCAAGACATGTAGGCAACTATTGAGACCAAGTTTAACAAGGTTGATGATTCTTTGGTATAACAAGATACAGAGATGTTGGAATCGAGGAATTCACGTAGCACTTGTGTTCAGAAGACTAAACCTAAAATGTTAGGTTGAATAGAAGTGGAAGGTATTGAACTATACATTAGATAACTAACATTGCTAAAGGTCCTAAGTTGGATATTTGTGGTATTAAGAATCATGGTATTAATTTGATGCCCCTCGAATTTAGTTGTGATTATGCATACTTGTTGTTTGGATACCCTAGAGGATGTTAGAAAGCATATATCCCTAAGTAATACCGATGGACCTAGTATATAAACCATGGAAATGAGATTAAAGCATCCGACTGCAAAGTGGAGTCATTAGGGTATGATTAGTAATCCTAAATAGCTAATAGTGAGTATACATGATGATTCATGGTAAACCCTTGGACCTAAGGTCGATGAGTCTTGATGCTCTTAGCTAGTTGAACATGTGAATGAGAAAAGTAAGATTTCAAATAGTTAAGATAGAGATGAATTAGAGTCATGATGACCCAAGAAACTAACATTAGACCACCGTATTTATATGCACCGTTTCACGTCTAGAAACTAGCTATTGGTAGACTTCGAATCGTGTTTGATTGAATAGAGGGTGAATCTTATAATGATAATTAAATGAGTGGTTGATTACTTTTGAAGTTCTATTAGATTATATTGTAGGATGACTTGTGGTTATAATTCTTATGATGACATATCCTTGAAGTTATTTCATGTAATAAGCTACTTAGATTAGTATGGTAAGTATCTTATGAGCTAGATCATTTCGGTACCCATTTATAGTCCTAAGACTGTTGTTGTACGGTCTGTAACCTAGTGGAGCATTGATATCACTTACATGGCTATGAACCTAGCTTAGTAACACTAATGTTGAAGATATATTGGCAGGCATTAAGTGTTCGAAGGAATGACTAGATCGCTAAGTAAGTAGGACCATTGTCTTCTTAAGTATGACGTAACCTTGGATTGAGATGAGTGAAACTTATTTGAGGTTGAAACTATCCGTCTTAGGAGTTTTGGATAAGATTAAAAGAAATTCTGAAGCCTCGTGACTTGAAGATAGAGATTAGAATAAGGATATAAATTGTGGATCACAAGCTAATAAAACTTACTTGTAAAAGTTGAACTAGTGCCACATGATTATTTTATCCAAGCAATTTCAATGGCAATTTGTTAGTGGTACTTAATAAACCTTAGAATTCGAGTTTAATGAGTCTCAACGGTCTTTCTCCTTGATTACGAGCGTGAAGGTTAACGAAGCCAGGAAAGGATGTTAGTGAATAGGAGCCTGTAACCGGGAGACTAGTCATTAGAAGATTTACTAATCCAATGTACCTTCAAGATAAGAACTATGATACTACCGATAGATGACGACTTGAGATGGATTAGTTTGTTTGGTGAGTTTAACCTGAAAATAGGGTCGTATTGTGGAAATAATCCATAACATGTGTATGTCCTACGTGTTAACAATTTTGAAACTAGTTGGTAGGATATATAAATCGGATATAGACCTATCATCTTGAAATTGGTGTATGTCACCATAGGATCATGGTATTATTGTGATATTCCTTTTGAGATATGAATGCGAGATTGATACAACATGAGTCATGATTTTGGAGTTATAGTTATATTGTTAGAATACCGGTGCAGCTTTGATTACCATGTTTGGAGATTCTAACCTTGATTAATGAACTTGACCTTAAGATCAAATGGAGAGAATAGAGTCGTTCAAATGAAAGAACTATAAATGTAAAGGTCACACCGAACTAAATGATTGGAGAAACATAAGAAGTGAATTGGTTGTGGTAAGAGATATCACAGAACACGGGACGAACCAGAGTAGGAAAAATAACAAAGGTTAGAATCCATCTAAATGACCCCAACAAGTAAGAATGAATTTCGGGGCGAAATTCTTTTAAGGAGGGGAGGATGTGAGGCCTGACCCTGAATAACGTGTCTTACCTCGATTTGCGTGCCTTCGACCCAGAACTGTATGACCGACCTTGGATTACGTGCCCTGTCTTGGTTTTCATGCATGCCTTGTCATACGTGCCTTGACCTAAAATTGTGTGCCCTAATCCTCGACTTACGTGCCCTGATTTCGATTTACGTGTGATACCTCGATTTGTGTGCACTAACCTTGAGTTGCACGCCCTAACCTAGGTTTAAGAGTCGTACCTTGATTTACGTACATTGAATTGAATTACGTGCCTTGCATTGGTTTACGTGCATTCACCTAGGGTTACGTGCATTTGCATTGGAATTCGTACATTTATCTTGAAGTACGTGCATTACCTCGTAGTTCGTGTCTACCTCGTGATTCGTGCCCCGTATTGATTTATGTGCGTGTCTCGTAGTGCTGCCCTAGACCTAAGAAAGCGTGCCTACACGCTAATCAATAAAGAATCCTACACAAAGCACAAGACAATAAAATAATCCTACACAATCCACTAACCAATATTATATTCCTAATTCAAATTCTTTACAAAATCCACTAACTAATAAAATATTCTATCATACTCAACTAACCAATAAACTATTATAAACCTACACTTTTTATAATCCAAAATATACTAACTTGAATCTGAAATTTCTGATTCTCCCTTGCATTACATGGCCAAAACAAGGCAATTTGATCAACTTTGCACAATTAAATTAAAGTCTAGACATTCTATGACACATGCACTAAGCACAATGCATAAAAAATTCACCTACACCCTACCCAAGCATCTCATTTTCGACCCTCTCAATGCCATGCTACATTTCAACTCAAAAAAATGCTAAAGATGACACAAAATTCAGATTTGAAAGGTTCAAGGCCAACACACACACACACACAAGCATCATTTCTCTCTCAAACTCTCTCTTTCCTCTCAAACTCTCCCATTCTCTCTCCATTTTTGACCAAGGTAGCCTTTGAGCTCCCAAGACTCCTCACAAGCTCTCAAGGACTCTCTAAGACTCTCCCAAGCTCAGCCATAGCAAGCCATAGCAAGCAAACATGCAAGAAAGTCTCATACAAGCTCATAACTCATCATTTTCGGCCTAGGTAAAGTTTTGATGGTTTTCTTCCATTTATTTTTGTTCTAAACACATGCACACCTTCTACACAAGCTAACTAAGCTAGGATTTAAGGGAAATCAAGATATCTCTCGGCCAAGCAAGGAGAAAAGACGTTTTTGTGCATCTTCAAGAGCTTTGTGCATCCTCATCTATTGTCTTGCTAAGGTGAGAGCTAAAACCTCTTGAAAAGCTTTCAAAAACCTCATGCATGCCTTTAAATGTGTATCTTTACCTCTGTACTTGTGATATATGTGTGTCCAAGAGCTTTTGTAAGCATGCATGGCAAGATTTTGGCTAGAATGTGAAGATAGGTGAAAATTGCGTATTGGACAGCTTTCTGTCTCGTTGATGCGAGGTGAATTTGACCAGGTAAATGATGTTGAAAATGTGTGAAAATTGGTAAGTAACTAGTTTTACCGGTTCTGAGCATTTTTCTCAGAAATAGGCCAAAGCTAATTTTGAATCTAAGGTCCTCAAAATGGCAAATAATCAAAATGTGTCCAAATCTGGAAAGTCTGGAAAAATGAAGCAGGTTTTGGCAGATTCACTGACCTTGTAGAACGAACCAGTTTTTACTTAGTAAATGATATCCAAAATGCATGAAATTTGTTGTGCAGCTATATTTTTCAGTTCGGGACATTTTTATCAGAAATGGACGAAGTCTAAATCTGACCCTAAAGCCCTCAAAAATGACAAGTATTGAAATATATGCAAATCTAGACAGTTTTGTGTAGTCTCACTGTTTTGGCTATAACTCTTGAATCCAAACTCCAAATGATGCGAGGTTTGTTTCTAGATTTAGTTCATTTAATAAGCTTTAATTTGACATTTTGTTCACTGGAATTGGAGATCGTTTGTTTTTCTAAATGATTGTGGGAAAACAGGCCATTGCAGTGAGGTTTGTATCTAGTGATATGTTTTGAAAATTATTGTAACTTCTCTTGTGGTATTAAATGCTTGGCATTGAGGCACTTGGATGTTGTGTGGACTGTTTTGGATGTTTGAGGATGTTTTAATTGATCAATTCATGGCTTGGGTTTAATTATTTGTCAACTTGTGGCTTAATCGCACGTGTAAGCATGAAATGAAACCCTATCGGATATGAAAACTCGCTAAGCGATGATCCTATGGTTATTGTGTTTAATTGTGTGATTAGTGGGCTGCCTAATAAATGTTAAGTATGCTTGAGATGATTTAAGAGTTGCTTGTGGTGTTTAGTGAACGAAACTGACCCCGAGCACGGCCTAGCAAACCCTAATGGCCCCGTAGCTCCCCGAGTCATAAACCGTTCTTTTGTGAATTATGAAGGATATTGAGGAAGATTAATAGGCTGCCCGTATATGTCCTTATAGCCCTAAATGTGATTCCCAATGATTACATGTTGATAAGTAGACTTTGCTTGCACCCGGTCTAAAGTAAGCGTCGTTACATGCTTGTACAATCTTATTACTTGATATGTGAACCCCGAAACGAGTTATATGACTTGATTTACATGTGTCACATGACTGCCCATTTAATATTCATATAACTCCATGTGGTTTACAAGTGAAATTACATGTCAAAGCATGCCTCGTGTGTTTACTTGTCAATATGTGACCTTATACTTGCTCGGAGGCAACCTACTTTGTTGTCCTCCTAATGTGAATTGTTAAAAGACATTCTATGGCTTATTTGAACATGATTACTTGGCTGCCCCGTGGAAGTTTAATTGCTTTCAAATTGATATATGAAATGATTACATGTTCTTACAATGCCTTATATGCCAATATGTCAAAATGTGATCATATACTTGCTCGGAGGCAACCTACTTTGTTGACCTCCCAATGTGAAATGTTAAATGGCATACATGTGCATTGCATGCAAGGTTGCAACCTTTCATTCTGGCGTGGTAGCATTCACGCACACCGGGCGGCATCGGGCTTGCCGGTGCAACCGTGACTACCGTTTTCTAATTCCCTCTCTCGCTTGGGGGCTAGACTTCCTCGGAGAGTTGGGTCGTAGGATTTTAGGGTACATCCGGAGTACACCCATTTGGTGTGATAAGTGGATGATTGAAGCCGGCCGCAACAACTGTTATCAGAAATGATCTTGAGAGCGAAAGCTCACCGTATCCTTTTCACTATGTGTTTAAGTACTCTCGCTTGGTTCTTAGAGGACCTCGGGGAGGAAAGATGGGTAAATGTGTTCAATTACATTTATATTATGTTATAAACTTACTTGTGTTATATGTCATGCTTTCAAAAAGGGTTTTTCATAAGTTTAACCGGAAAAGGATTTCAAAACATTATCTCTCGTTCCCCCTCGCTGAGTTCATAAGGACTCACACTCTTTTTTGTCACAGGTGCAGCAGATTTGGAACAAGTACCCGAAGTAAATGTGCTTGTTGATGATTCCTTGGAGTGACTACGTGCTTTTGTGCTTTGCCTGAAAGTGGTTTCTATATGGATGTTGTGTTTGATTGCAAACTATTCATGTTATTGATGTAAATGACCCCGTTGTAATTTGGGTCTAATTTTGGGATTGTACTATCTATAACCGGACGAACTTCTTATTTGGCTATTTGCTTTCATTATCTTGAATAGTAGCTATCATAGGCAATTAAACCACTAGGTGAAAAATCAACTAAGTCAATTCTATCTAATTCCACTTAGGTGCTTATTTGCAAACTAAAGACTAATAGGTACTTGCATAATAGGAAATTGATAAATAAACGGGACATAGTTATCATGCTAGGCTTATTAACCAAACGAGACTTTCAAGATAGACTGGTAGGCATATCGGTTGATGACAAAATAGGAGTCCTTAATGGAATTGGATTAATGATTGGAACAATCGAGGCGTTTAGAAATTAGGTCAAACAAAAAGGTCCTAACTACAGCTGTTATGCTGCCGATTTTTCCGAAGAATTGTTGGAGTTCTAGTCTAACGGATAAGCTTAACCTTCGTTAACCAGTTATAATCGTAAAAGAACATGAATGATTAGATCACACCCTAGTCTAACCTTCATAGGTCGGGTTGGGGGCGTGACACACCTTAGGCAAGACAACTTCACTTCACGTAGAGGCTGGGCCCGCAAATAGAGGGCGTGGGGCGGGTGACCAGGTATTCGTCGCTCCGGTGCCCATAACTTTTGATCCGTAAGGAGTTACATAGCGCACAACATACCGTTGGAAAGCTCTCTGACAGCTCTACGATGAGGTGCACCTAGCCTACTCGGCTGTGCCTGTTTTCGAAGCCCAAAATCAAACATTTTCATAAGTTTTGGGACACTTTTCTTCTTTGACGCTGTTTTTTAGTCCCGGATCGTACTTCGTGAGCCGCGAAAAGGACGACATCCTATTCGATCACGTTTCTATTACCGAATCACACAGCACCTTGGGCAAGACAACTTCACTTCACGTAGAGGCTGGGCTCGCAAACAGAGGATGTGGGGCTTGAGACCAGGTATCCGTCGCTCCGGTGCCCATAACTTTTGCTCCGTAAGGAGTTACGTTGCGCACAGCATACCGTTGGAAAGCACTCTGAGAGTTCTACCATGGGGGCACCTAGCCTGTTCGGTTGCGCTTGTTTTCAAAGCCTAAAATTGAACATTTTCATAAGTTTTAGGACACTTTTCTTCTTTTGCGCTGTTTTTCCGTCCCGGATCGTACTTCGTGAGCCGCGAAAAGGATGACAACCTAATCCATCATATTTATATTACCAAATCACACGACACCTTGGGCAAGACAACTTCACTTCATGTAGAGGCTGGGCCCGCAAACAGAGGGCGTGGGGCTTGTGACAAGGTATACGTCACTCCGGTGCCCATAACTTTTGATCCGTAAGGAGTTACGCGGCGCACAGCATACCGTTGGAGAGCTCTCCGAGAGCTCTACGAAAAGGGCAATAAGCTTGCTGGCTGCGCCTATTTTCGGAGCACAAAATTGAACGTTTTCATCAGTTTTGGGACACTTATCTTCTTTTGCGCAGTTTTTTTGTCCCGTATCGTACGTCGTGAGCCACGAAAAGGACGACAACCTAATCTATCACATTTCTATTACTGAATAACACAACACCTTGGGCAAGACAACTTCACTTCACGTAGAAGCTGAGCCCTCAAACCGAGGGCGTGGGGCTTGTGACTAGGTATCCGTCGCTCCGGTGCCTATAACTTTTGATCCGTAAGGAGTTATGCGGTGCACAACATACCTTTGGAAAGCTCTCCGAGAGCTCGACAACGGGGGCAGCAAGCCGGCTCGGCTGGGTCTATTTTCGTAGCGTAAAATCGAACATTTTCATAAGTTTCGCTACACTTTTCTTCTTTTGTGTTGTTTTTCCGTCCCGGATCGTACGTCGTGAGCCGCGAAAAGGACGACAACCTAATCTATCACATTTCTATTATCGAATCCCATGGCACCTTGAGCAAGACAACTTCACTTCACATAGAGGCTGGGCGCGCAAACTGAGGGGTGGGGCTTATGACAAGGTATCCGTCGCTCCGGTGCCTATAACTTTTGATCCGTAAGGAGTTACGCGGCGCGCAGCATACCGTTGGAAAGCTCTCCGAGTGCTCTACGACAGGGGCAGCAAGCCTGCTAGGCTGTGCCTATTTTCGAAGCCCAAAATCGTTAGTTTTCATTAGTTTCTGGACATTTTTTGCCTTTTGAACTATTTTTCCGACCCAGATCGTACATCATGAGCCACGAAAAGGATGACAACCTAATCCATCACATTTCTATTACCGAATCACACGGCAACTTGGGCAAGACAACTTCACTTCACGTAGAGGCTGGGCCCGCAAACAGAGGGCATGGGGCTTGTGACCAGGTATCCGTCGCTCCGATGCCCATAACTTTTGATTCGTAAGGAGTTACGCAGCGCACAGCATACCGTTGGAAAGCTCTCCGAGAGCTGTACGACGAAGGCATCAAGCTTGCTCAGCTGTGCCTATTTTCGGATCCCAAAATCAAAAGTTTTCATCAGTTTCAGGACACTTATCTTCTTTTGAGCAATTTTTTCATCCCGAATCATACGTCGTGAGCCGCGAAAAGCACGACAACCTAATCCATCACATTTCTATTATTGAATCCCATGGCACCTTGGGCAAGACAACTTCACTTCACGTAGAGGCTGGGCCCGCAAACAGAGGGCGTGGTGCTTGTGACCAGGTATTCGTCGCCCTGGTGCTCATAACTTTTGATCCATAAGAAGTTACGCGGCGCACAGCATACCGTTGAAAGATCTCTGAGAGCTCTACGACGGGGGCACCAAGCTTGCTCAGTTGCGCCTATTTTCGGAGCCCAAAATCGAACGTTTTTATTAGTTTCAGAACATTTTTCTTCTTTCGTGCAATTTTTTCGTCCCGAATCGTACGTCGTGAGCCATTAAAACGATGACAACCTAATCCATCACATTTCTATTACCGAATCCCACGGCACCTTGGGCAAGACAACTTCACTTCACGTAGAGGATGGGCCCGCAAACAGAGGGTGTGGGGCTTGTGACCAGGTATCCGTCACTCCGGTGCCCCTAACTTTTGATCCGTAAGTAGTTACGTGGCGCACAGCATACCGTTGGAAAGCTCTCCGAGAGCTCTACGATGGGGGCACCCAGCTTGCTCGGTTGCGTGTATTTTTGGAGCCCAAAATCGAATGTTTTCATCAATTTTGGGACAGTTTTCTTCTTTTGGGCCATTTTTCTGTCCCGGATTGTACGTCGTGAGCCACGAAAAGGACGACAAACTAATCCATCACATTTCTATTACCAAATGACACGGCACCTTGGGCAAGACAACTTCACTTCACGTAGAGGCTGGGCCCTTAAACCGAGTGTGTGGGGCTTGTTACCAGGTATCCGTCGCTCTGGTGCCCATAACTTTTGATCCATAAGAAGTTACGCGGTGCACAGCATACTTTTGGAAAGCTCTTCGAGAGCACTACGATGGGAACAGTAAGCCTGCTCGGCTGCATCTATTTTCAGAGCACAAAATCGAATGTTTTCAATAGTTTTGGGACATTTTTCTTTTTTTGTGCTGTTTTTCCGTCCCGGATCATACATCGTGAGCCGTGAAAAGGACGACAACCTAATCCATCACATTTTTATTACCGAATCCCATGGCACCTTGGGCAAGACAACTTCACTTCACATAGAGGCTGGGCCCTCAAACCGAGGGCGTGGGGCTTGTGACCAGGTATCCGTCACTGCGGTGCCCATAACTTTTGATCCGTAAGGAGTTACGCAATGCACAACATACAATTGGAAAGCACTCTGAGAGCTCTACGATGGGGGCACCTAGCCTCCTCACTTACTCCCGTTTTTGGAGCCCAAAATCAAGCATTTTCATAAGTTTTGGGACACTTTTCTTCTTTTGCGCTGTTTTTCTGTCCCGGATCGTACGTCATGAGCTGCGAAAAGGACGACAACCTAATACATCACATTTCTATTATCGAATCACACGGCACCTTGGGCAAGACAACTTCACTTTACGGAGAGGCTAGACCAGCAAACAGAGGGCGTGGGGCTTGTGACCAGGTATCTGTCGCTCCGGTGCTCATAACTTTTGATCCGTAAGGAGTTACGCGGCGCACAGCATACTTTGGAAAGATCTCTAAGAGCTCTACGACAGGGGGCACCAAGCTTGATCGGCTGCGACTATTTTCGGAGCCCAAAATCAAACATTTTCATCAGTTTTGGGACACTTTCCTTTTTTTGTGCAGTTTTTTCGTCCCGGATCGTACGTCGTGAGCCGTGAAAAGGACGACAACCTAATCCATCAGATTTCTATTACCGAATCCCATGACACCTTGGGCAAGACAATTTCACTTCACGTAGAGGCTGGGCCTGCAAACAGAGGGCGTAGGGCTTGTGACCAGGTATCAGTCGCTCCGGTGCCCATAACTTTTGATCCGTAAGGAGTTACGCGGCGCACAACATACCATTGGAAAGCTCTCCAAGAGCTTTACGACGGGGGCAGCAAGCCTGCTCATTTGCGCCTATTTTTGGAGCCCAAAGTCGAACATTTTCATTAGTTTTGGGAGACTTTTCTTCTTTTGCGCTGTTTTTCTGTCTCGGATCATACGTCGTGAGCCGCGAAAAGGATGACAACCTAATCCATCATATTTTTATTACCGAATCCCATGGCACCTTGGGCAAGACAACTTCACTTCACGTAGAGGTTGGGCCCTGAAACCGAGGGCGTGGGGCTTATGACCCGGTATCTGTCGCTCTGGTACCCATATCTTTTGATCCGCAAGGAGTTACGTGGCGCACAACATATAGTTGGAAAGCTCTCCGAGAGCTCTACGACGGGAGCAGTAAGTCTGCTTGGCTGTGCCTATCTTCGGAGCCCAAAACCGAACATTTTCATTAGTTTTGGGACACTTTTCTTCCTTTGCGTTGTTTTTTCGTCCCGGATCGTACGTCGTGAGCGGCGAAAAGGACGACAACCTAATCTATCACATTTTTATTACCGAATCCCATGGCACCTTGGGCAAAACAACTTCACTTCACGTAGAGGCTGGGCCCTCAAACCGGGGGCGTGGGGCTTGTGACCAGGTATCCGTCGATCCGGTGCCCATAACTTTTGATCCGTAAGGAGTTACGCGGCGTATAGCATACCGTTGGAAAGCACTCTAAGAGCTCTGCATTGGGGGCACCTAGCCTGCTTGGTTTGTGCCTGTTTTCGAAGCCCAAAATTGAACATTTTCATAAGTTTTGGGACACTATTCTTTTTTTGCGCTGTTTTTTCATCCCGGATCGTACGTCGTGAGCCACGAAAAGGACGACAACCTACTCCATCACATTTCTATTACCGAATCACACAGCACCTTGGGCAAGACAACTTCACTTCAAGTAGAGGCTTGGCCCGCAAACAGAGGGCGTGGGGCTTGTGACCAGGTATCCGTCACTCCGGTGCTCATAACTTTAGATCCGTTAGGAGTTACGTGGTGCATAGCATACCATTGGAAAGCTCTCCGAGAGCTCTACGACAGGGGCACCAAGATTTATCGGCTGTGCTTGTTTTCAGAGCCCAAAATCGAACATTTTTATCAGTTTCGGTACACTTTTCTTCTTTTACGCAATTTTTTCGTCCCGGATCGTACATCGTGAGCCGCGAAAAGGACGACAACCTAATCCATCACATTTCTATTACCGAATCCCATGGCACCTTGGGGAAGACAAGTTCACTTCACGTATAGGCTGGGCCCGCAAACAGAGGGCGTGGGGCTTGTGACCAAGTATATGTCGCTCTGGTGCCCATAACTTTTGATCCGTAAGGAGTTACGCGGCGCACAACATATCGTTGGAAAGCTCTCCGAAAGCTCTATGATGGGGGCAGCAAGCCTGCTTGGCTGCGCCTATTTTCAGTGCCCAAAATCAAAATTTTCATCAGTTTTGGGATACTTTTCTTCTTTTGCGCTGTTTTTTCATCCAGGATCGTACGTCGTGAGCCACGAAAAGGACGACAACCTAATCCATCACATTTTTATTACCGAATCCCACGGCACCTTGGGAATGACAACTTCACTTCACGTAGAGGCTGGGCCTGCAAACAGAGGGTGTAAGGCTTGTGACCAGGTATTCGTCGCTCCGGTGCCCATAACTTTAGATCTGTAAGGAGTTACGCGGCACACAGCATACCGTTGGAAAGCTCTCCAAGAGCTCTTCGACGGGGGCAATAAGCCTGCTCAGCTGCGCATGTTTTTGGAGCCCAAAAGAGAACATTTTCATCAGTTTTGGTACACTTTTCTTCTTTTGCACTGTTTTTTATCCTGGATCATACGTCGTGAGCTGCGAAAAGGACGATAACCTAATCCATCACATATTTATTACCAAATCCCACGGCACCTTAGGGAAGACAGCTTCACTTCACGTAGAAGCTGGGCCCTCAAACCGAGGGAGTGGGGCATGTGATCAAGTATCTGTTGCTCTGGTGCCCATAACTTTTGATTTGTAAGGAGTTACGCGGCGCACAGCATACCGTTGAAAAGCTCTCCAAGAGCTCTACGGTGGGGGTAGCAAGCCTGCTTAGCTGCGCCTCTTTTTAGAGCCCAAAATTGAACATTTTCATCAATTTTGGGACACTTTTCTTCTTTTGCGTTGTTTTTCCGTCCCGGATCATACATCGTGAGCCGCGAAAAGGACGACAAAATAATCCATCACATTGTTATTAGCGAATCCCATGGCACCTTGGGCAAGACAACTTCACTTCACGTAGAGGCTGGGCCCTCAAACCGAGGGTGTGGGGCTTGTGAGCAGGTATCCGTCGCTCTGGTGCCCATTACTTTTGATCCGTAAAGAATTACGCGGCGCACAGTATACCATTGGAAAGCACTTTGAGAGCTCTACGATGGGGGCACCTAGCCTACTCGGTTGCGCCTATTTTCGCAGCCCAAAATCAAATATTTTCATAAGTTTTGGGACACTTTTCTTCTTTTGCGCTGTTTTTTCCATCCCGGATCGTATGTCGTGAGCCGCGAAAAGGACGACAACCTAATACATCACATTTCTATTATCGTATCACACGGAAACTTGGGCAAGACAACTTCACCTTACGTAGAGGCTGGGCCCGCAAAGAGAGGGCGTGGGGCTTGTGACCAGGTATCCGTCGCTCCGGTGCTCATAAGTTTTGATATGTATGGAGTTACTCGACGCACAGCATACTGTTGGAAACCTCTTCGAGAGATCTACGACATGGGGCACCAAGCTTGCTCAGCTGTGCCTATTTTCAGAGCCCAAAATCGAACGTTTTCATTAGTTTTGGGTCACTTTTATTCTTTTGCGGAGTTTTTCCGTCCCGGAGCGTACATCGTGAGCCACAAAAAGGACGACAACCTAATCCATCACATTTCAATTACCAAATCCCACGACATCTTGGGCTAGACAACTTCACTTCACGTAGAGGCTGGGCCCTCAAACAGAGGGCGTAGGGCTTGTGGCCAAGTATCCGTCGCTCCGGTGCCCATAACTTTTGATCCGTAAGGAGCTACGCGGCGCACAACATACCATTGGAAATCTATTCAAGAGCTCTACGACAGAGGCAGCAAGCCTGCTCAGTTGCACCTATTTTTGATGCCAAAAATCGAACATTTTTATCAATTTTGGGACACTTTTCTTCTTTTGCGGTGTTTTTCCTTCCCATATCATACATTGTGAGCCGCGAAATGGACGACAACCTAATCCATCACATTTTTATTACCGAATCCCACGGCACCTTAGGTAAGACAACTTCATTTCACGTAGAGGTTGGGCCCTCAAACAGAGGGCGTGGGGCTTGTGACCAGGTATTTTTTCGCTCCGGTGCCCATAACTTTTGATCTGTAAAGAGTTACGCGGCACACAGCATACCGTTGAAAAGCTCTCCGAGAGCTCTACGACGGAGCAACAAGCCTGCTCGGCTGATCCTGTCTTAGGAGCCCAAAACCGAACATTTTCATCAGTTTTGGGACACCTTTCTTCCTTTGCGCTGTTTTTTCATCCCGGATCGTACGTCGTGAGCCGCGAAAAGGACGACAACCTAATCCATCACATTTTTATTACCGAATGCCACGGCACCTTGGGCAAGACAACTTTACTTCACATAGAGGCTCGGCCCTCAAACCAAGGGCGTGGGGCTTGTGACAAGGTATCCGTCGCTCCGGTGCTCATAACTTTTGATCCGTACAGAGTTACGTGGCGCATAGCATACCGTTGGAAAGCACTTTGAGAGCTTTACGATTGAGGCACCTAGCCTGCTCGGTTGCCCCTGTTTTCGGAGCCCAAAATCAAACATTTTCATAAGTTTAGGGACACTTTTCTTTTTTTGCGCTGTTTTTCTGTCACGGATCATACGTCGTGAGCCACGAAAAGGACGACAATCTACTCCATCACTTTTTTATTACTGAATCACACGGCACTTTGGGCAAGACAACTTCACCTCACGTAGAGACTGGGCCCGCAAACAGAGGGCGTAGGGCTTGTGACCAAGTATCCGTCGCTCCAGTGCTCATAACTTTAGATCCGTAAGGAGTTACGCAGCGCACAGCATACCGTTGGAAAACTCTCCGAGAGCTCTACGACGGGGGCACCAAGCTTTATTGGCTGCACCTATTTTCAGAGCCCAAAATTGAACTTTTTTATCAGTTTTGTTGCACTTTTCTTCTTTTGCTTAGTTTTTCCGTCCTGGATCGTACGTCGTGAGCCGCAAAAAGGACGACAACCTAATCCATCACATTTCTATTACCGAATCCCAAGGCACCTTGGGCAAGACAAGTTCACTTCACGTAGAGGCTGGGCTCGCAAACAGAGGGCGTGGGGCTTTTCACCAGGTATCTGTCGCTCTGGTGCCCATAACTTTTGATCCGTAAGGAGTTACGCGGCGTATAGCATACCGTTGGAAAGCTCTTCGAGAGCTCTACAATGTGGGCAGCAAGTCTACTCAGCTGCGCCTATTTTCAGATACCAAAATCAAAAGTTTTCATCAGTTTTGGGATACTTTTCTTCTTTTGCGCTATTTTTCTGTACCGGATCGTACGTCGTGAGCTGCGAAAAGGACAACAACCTAATCCATCACATTTTTATTACTGAATCCCACGACACCTTGGGCAAGACAACTTCACTTCACATAAAAGCTGGGCCCTCAAACCGAGGGCGTGGGGCTCGTGACCAGGTATCCGTCCCTGCGGTGCCCATAACTTTTGATCCGTAAGGAGTTACGCGGCGCACAGCATACCATTGGAAAGCTCTCCGAGAGCACTACGACAAAGGAAGCAAGCCTGCTCAGTTGCACCTATTTTTGAAGCCAAAAATCGAACATTTTTATCAATTTTGGGACACTTTTCTTCTTTTGCGCTGTTTTTCGGTCCCGGATCATACATCGTGAGCCGCGAAAAAGACGACAACCTAATCCATCACATTTTTATTACCGAATCCCACGGCACCTTAGGCAAGACAACTTCACTTCACGTAGAGGCTGGGCCCTCAAACCGAGGGCGTGGGGTTTGTGACCAGGTATTTTTCGCTCCGGTGCCCATAACTTTTGATCTGTAAAGAGTTACGCGGAACACAGCATACCGTTGGAAAGCTCTCCGAGAGCTCTACGACGGAGCAACAAGCCTGCTCGGCTGCGCCTGTCTTTGGAGCCCAAAACTGAACATTTTCATCAATTTTGGGACACCTTTCTTCCTTTGCGCTGTTTTTTCATCCCGGATCGTACGTCGTGAGCCGCGAAAAGGACGACAACCTAATCCATCACATTTTTATTACCGAATGCCACGGCACCTTGGGCAAGACAACTTTACTTCACATGGAGGCTCGGCCCTCAAAACAAGGGCGTAGGGCTTGTGACAAGGCATCCGTCGCTCCGGTGCCCATAACTTTTGATCCGTACAGAGTTACGTGGTGCATAGCATACCGTTGGAAAGCACTCTGAGAGCTCTACGATTGAGGCACCTAGCCTGCTCGGTTGCCCCTATTTTCGGAGCCCAAAATCAAATATTTTCATAAGTTTAGGGACAGTTTTCTTCTTTTGCGCTGTTTTTCTGTCCCGGATCATACGTCGTGAGCCACGAAAAGGACGACAACCTACTCCATCACATTTTTATTACTGAATCACACGACACTTTGGGCAAGACAACTTCACCTCACGTAGAGACTGGGCCCGCAAACAGAGGGCGTAGGGCTTGTGACCAAGTATCCGTCGCTCCGGTGCTCATAACTTTAGATCCGTAAGGAGTTACGCAGCGCACAGCATACCGTTGAAAAACTCTCCGAGAGCTCTACAACGGGGGCACCAAGCTTTATTGGCTACGCCTGTTTTCGGAGCCCAAAATTGAACTTTTTTATCAGTTTTGGTGCACTTTTCTTCTTTTGCGTAGTTTTTCCGTCCTGGATCGTACGTCGTGAGCTGCAAAAAGGACGACACCTAATCCATCACATTTCTGTTACCGAATCCCAAGGAACCTTGGGCAAGACAAGTTCACTTCACGTAGAGGCTGGGCCCGCAAACAGAGGGCGTGGGGCTTTTGACCAGGTATCCGTCGCTCCGGTCCCCATAACTTTTGATCCGTAAGGAGTTACGCGGCGCACAGCATACCGTTGGAAAGCTCTCTGAGAGCTCTACAATGGGGGCAACAAGTCTACTCAGCTGCGCCTATTTTCAGATACCAAAATCGAAAGTTTTCATCAGTTTTGGGATACTTTTCTTCTTTTGCGCTGTTTTTCTGTACCGGATCGTACGTCGTGAGCCGCGAAAAGGACAACAACCTAATCAATAACCTTTTTATTACCGAATCCCACGACACCTTGGGCAAGACAACTTCACTTCACGTAAAGGTTGGGCCCTCAAACCGAGGGCGTGGGGCTCGTGACCAGGTATCCGTCCCTGCGGTGCCCATAACTTTTGATCTGTAAGGAGTTACGCGGTGCACAGCATACCATTGGAAAGCTCTCCGAGAGCACTACGACGGGGGCACCAAGCATGCTCGGCTACGCCTATTTTCAGAGCCCAAAATCCAACATTTTCATCAGATTCGGGACATTTTTCTTCTTTTGCGCTGTTTTTTCGTCCCGTATCGCACGTCGTGAGCCGCTAAAAGGACGACAACCTAATCCATCACTTTTCTATTATCGAATTTCACGCCACCTTATGCAAGACAACTTTACTTCACATAGGGCGTGGGGCTTGTGACCAGGTATCCGTCGCTCCGGTGCCTATAACTTTTGATCTGTAAGGAGTTACGCGGCGCACAGCATACCGTTAGAAATCTCTCCGAGAGCTGTACGACGGGGGCAGCTAGCCTGCACGGCTACTCCTATTTTCGGCGCCCAAAATCGAACGTTTTCATAAGTTTCACTACACTTTTCTTCTTTTGCGCTATTTTTTCATCCCGGATCGTACGTCGTGAGCCGCAAAAAGGACGACAACCTAATCTATCACATTTCTATTATCGAATCCCATGGCAGCTTGGGCAAGACAACTTCACTTCACGTAGAGGCTGGGCCCACAAACCGAGGGCATGGGGCTCGTGACTAGGTATTTGTCGCTCCGGTGCACATAACTTTTGATCCGTAAGGAGTTATGTGAGGCCCGACCTCGATTTGTTTACCATACCTCGTTTCGTGTGCCCTAACCTAGAATTGCGTACCTTGACCTAGGTTTAAGAGTCGTGTCTCGTTTTATGTGCCTTGCATCAAATTACGTGTATTCATTTAGGGTTGCGTGCATTTACTTGAAAAACATGTGTTTGTCTCGTAGTTTGTGCCCTACCCTGTAGTGTGTGCCTAGACCTAGGAAAACGTGCTTACACGCTAATCAAGGAAACATCCTACACGAAACACTAGACTAGAATAATCCTACAAACTCCACTAACTAATATTAAAATGCTAAGTCAATGCACTAGAGGAAAAAACTTCACCAAAAGCTGAACATTCTTATTCTTTATTCTTAATTCTTTTGCATATTCCAAGCACATGCAATAAAATAAGCCTCAACCAAGACAAAAAATTCAGATTTGAGCAAGCCTTGGCTGACCATGTGAAGAGTTTTGTGCATGCTTTTCAATTTTAAAATCAAACTTAGACAAGTTATGACACAATGCAAAAAAAAAAAAAAAAATGAAACCAAAGCATTATTTTATAAACACCATGCTCCACATTCTCGGCCCTTGCAATGGCATGCCAAAAAACAATTCAAACATGCTCCAAAAGATGACACAAAATCAGAATTTTGCAAGCCTATAGCCGACACATGCATTCAAACATCTTCAAAGCATCTTCAATTTCATTTTGTGCTTTCAAACCTTCTCTCAAGCTCTCATCTCCTCTCTCTTTCGGCCAAGGCTGCACTCTCAAAGTTCCATAGCTTAAGCTCATCTCCTAAAGCTCACCAAGACACTCAAGGCCCTAGGAAGCTTGACCAATCAAGCTAGAAGCAAAGAGACATGCATGCAAGCTCATAGAACACTCATTTCGGCTTAGGTATGTTTGATAGCTTCTATTTCATCTCCCTTTTGTTCTAACCACATGCACATACTAAGGACATGGTAACTCAGCTAGGAATTAAGGAAATCAAGCATTATCCCTCGGCCAAACAAGGAGAGAATACCATTTGTGCATCTTCAAGAGTTTTGAGCATCATTTGTTGTCAATAGGCTAAGGTGAGGGTTAATCCTTTTAAAAAGCTTTCGAAATCCACATGCATGCCTTCATATGTCTATTTTTACCTCTGTACTTGTGGTATATGTTTGTACATGAGCTTTTGTAACCATGCATGGCAAGATATTTAGCTGGAATTTGAAGATAGGTGAAAATGCGAAAATGGTAGATTTCTGACTTTTTAGAGTAAAGTGAATTTGGCCTGGTAGATGATGTTGAAAATGCATGAAAATTAGTAGGTGACTAGTTTTGCCAGTTCTGAGCATTTTTCATAGAAATAGTCCAAGGCCAATTTGGACTCTAAGGTCTCCAAAATTACAAAATATCAAAAGGTGTCTAAATCTGGAAAATCTGGGAAAATGGAGCAGGTTTTTGGCAGTTCACTGTCCCCGTATAACGAAATAGTTTTGATCTAGTAAATGATATCCAAAATGAATGAAATTTGGTAGGATACTATATTTTTCAGGTCTGAACATTTTTGTCAGAAATAGACTAACGCTAAATCTGACCCTTAGGCCCTAAAAAATGACAAGTATTGAAATGTGTACAAATCTGGACAGTTTTGCGTAGTCCCACGGTTTTGGCTATAACTCTTGAATCCGAACTCCAAATGATGCGAGGTTTGTTTCTGAATTTAGTTCACTTAATAAGATTTAATTTGAAAGTTTGCTCACTGGAATTGGAGATTGTTTGCTTGTCTAATTGATTGTGGGAAAACAGACCATTGCAGTGAGGTTTTTATTTAGTGATATGCTTTGAAAAATGTTGTAACTTCTCTTGTGGTAGTGAATGCTTGGGATTGTGGCACTTGGATGTTGTGTGGACTGTTTTGGATGCTTGAGGATGTTTTAATTAATCAATGCATGGATTTAGTTTAATTACTTGTCAACTCATGGCCTAATCGCACGTGTAAGCATGAATTGAAACCCTAGTGACTATGAAAACTCGCTAAGTATTGATCCTATGGTTATCGTGTCTAATTATGTGATTAGTGGGCTGCCCGTAGTTGTCTTTATAGCCCTAAATGTGGTTCCGACAATTACATGTTGATAAGTAGACTTTTCTTGCACCCGGTCTCATGTAAACGTCGTCGTATGCTTGTATAACCTTATTACTTGATTACGTGAACTCCGAAATGAGTTATATGACTTGATTTACATATGTTACATGGCTGCCCGTTTAATATTCATATAATTCCATGTGTTTTACAAGTGAAATTACATGTCAAACATGGCTCGTGTGTTTACTTGTCAACGTGCGATCTTATAACTGGTCAGAGGTGACCTACTTTGTTGTCCTCCTAATGTGATATGTTAAATGTTATAAATGTGCATTGCATATAAGGTTGCAACCTTTCATTGTGGCATGGTAACATTCCACGCACGCCGGGCGGCATCGGGCTTGCCGGTGCTATCGTGACTACCATGGTCCAATTCCCTATCTCGCTTGGCATTCCACCCTCGGAGAGTTGGGTCGTAGGTTTTCGGGGTACATCCGGAGTACACCCAAATGGGAGCGATAAGTAGATTATTGAAGTCGGCCGCAACAATCATATCAAAATTGATATTGAGAGCAAATGCTCACCGTATCCTTGAAATGATTGGTAATTGTATCTGTTGCTCAATTTGATTCCTATACTTTGCGTACCTTATTACTTGTAATACGTGACATGTTTTCAAAAAGGGTTTTTTCATAAGTTTAACTGGAAAAGAGTTTCAAAACGTATTTCTCGTTCCCCCTCGATGAGTTCATAAGGACTCACCCTTTTTTATCATCACAGGTGAAGAACACCAGGAACAGGTACCCGAGGATAACGTGCCTATTGATGACTCCTTGGAATGATTGCTTGCTCTACGTGCCTTACTTGACTATTGCCATTTTGTGAATGATATGTTGCTTGAAGACTATTTCTTATGTTGCTTGTTGTTGTATTGTAAATGACTCCCGTTGTAATTTGGGGTCTAACTTTGGTTTGTACTGATCATAACTAGATACACACTCTTCTGGTTATCTTGCTATCGCTACTTTGGTTTAGTCTCTATCACAGGCTTATGAAGCATTAGGTAAAGGGTTAAGTAAAATGAATCTATCCAATCTTAAGTAGGTACACATTGGTAAGCTAAGATCAACAGGTACTTTGTAACAAGGATTGACACATAAACGAGACTTGAGAAAAATAGTAGACATTTCAATTGGTGATAAATAGTAATCTTAGTTGGAATCAAATTTGAAATTGAAAGTTTTGAGGTGTTTAGGAAATTAGGTCAAACTAAAGAGCCAATTACAGCCGTTATGCTGCCGATTTTCCGGAGAAATTTTTGGAGTTCTAGGCTAACGTTAAGCGTTAAACCTTAATGAACGATTAAGTACGTGAAGTGATATGAATGTTTATATCACACCCTAGTCTAACCTCTATAGGTCGGGTTGGGGCTTGATACCTTATATTAATGGTATCAGAGTTTAGATTGCTTAAGCCGGGTTTAACTCTCGGACCATGGGTAGAAGCCCTAAGGTTATTGGGATGACTTGTTTATGTGTGTTAATGTGTGATAATATCAGTTGTGCCTTCTCTATTTCTATGTGCTTATGTGATTAACATGTCTTAATTGTTTCGAGAATTGTATGTCTATGTAAAATTATATGTTGCATACCCTATACATTAAATTCTTGTCCTGTCGTATTCCAATAAATTGTGCATAATAATCTGTGCCTATAGATAGCTGGCCCTAGTACCCGCAATACCAATAGGAGCGATGAGCCTCAAGAAATCGGAGATGCTCATCAAACTAACCCTGGCATGGCCATGTTTAACATGATGGCGAATGCTATGGATCGCGTGTTGCGAGTGATGGAACGTCAAGATGCACGTGAAGCAAACAACAACAACAACAACAGGAATGGTGGTAACAATGAGAGAAATAGCAAAATGCGAGAGTTCCTTGACTTTCGCCCCATCCAAATTCCACGGGGAAGCTGATGATGAAAAGGCAGAGGCTTGGCTATCTGAGATTGAAAGGATTTTTAGGCCACTTGACTATACTGATGAAGAAAAGATTGAGTTCGCTGTGTTTCTGTTGCACGGGGTGCTGAGCATTAGTGGTACACTGTGGAGGCACTTTGGGAAACTGATCATACACCTCGCTTGTGGGGTAATTTTGTTAAGGCATTCAAGGAGAAATACGTACCTGCAGTTTCCAGGCAGAGGTAAATTGAAGAATTCATGCACTTGAACCAAGGTAACATGACGGTGGCCCAGTATGAGGCTTGTTTTGACTGACTATCCCGTTATGCTCAATACATGGTCAGTACCCCTGAGGCAAAGATGTGGAAATTTATGAATGGGTTGAGGCCATAAATCTAGGATCAGTTGGCTTCGCATGACTTTACTACCTATTCTGCTCTCCTTGCTACTGCCTCCCGAGTTGAGAAAAGAAAACTTGATAGAGCCGGTTCAAGTCAACCGAACAAGAAACCATATCAGCCTCCAGGACAACAGAGGAAATTCCAGACTCAGAGTCGCAGTCAGGGCTAGAGCCAAAACAGACCAGTCAATAACCGTGGCCCAATTAAAGTACCATCAGCCTTTTCCACTCGTGGATCCACAGGTAGTTCACCTGCTACTCAGACTGTCACTTGTTCTTACTGTAACAGGAAGGGTCACACTGAGGCCCAGTGTTGGAGAAAATTGGGACGATGTATTGGGTGTGGCAGCGATCAACACCAGGTTAAGGATTGTCCTAAATGGCAAGGGGGACAAAATCAGATCAAACCAGCTGGTAGAGGCAAGACTCCACTTCCTAGAGTTCAGGCCTGAACTTATGCTATTGAGTGCGAGGAGCTTCCTGAGGAGACTGCTGTTGTTGAAGGTACATTCTTGATACTGAATCAACCTGTTAGGGTGCTAATTGATCCAAGTACTACTCATTCGTTTATTACTCCCTTATGTGTGCAACGTGTGAAATTACGAGTTGTATGTTTGCCTTATGAAGTAGAAGTTGGTACTCCGATGGGTTCTAAACTTGTTACTAGCTCAGCTTGTAAAGCATGCAAAATCCAAATTAAGGATAGGGAATTCTCAGCCAATCTTATAGTGTTACCCTTTCGAGACTATGAAGTCATCTTAGGGATAGACTGGTTGGCAAAGCATCATGCCCAACTAGATTGCCGGACGAAGATTTTAACATTCCAGATACTTGGTCAACCAATATTGGAGGTAATGGGTCAAAGAGACTTCACCGGGAGTTCCATCATTTCATCTATGAAAGCAGTGAAGTCCTTGAGAAAAGGGTGTAATGGATACTTAGCTTACCTCATCAACAAGCCATCGGACAAAGCTAAGTTGGAGGAGATGCCAGTGATTAAAGATTATGTGGATGTGTTTCCAAAAGAATTGCTCGATTTACCCCCGGATCGGGAAATTGAGTTTGTAATAGAATTACTGCCTGGCACCCAACCGATATCTAAAGCTCCCTATCATATGGCACCAGCCGAGCTACAAGAATTGAAGAAAAGATTGACTACCGCACCTGTTCTTGCATTGCCTGAAGGAAGTCAAGGTTTTGTAATCTATAGCGATGCTTCGAAGGAAGGACTGGGTTGTGTGTTGATGCAAAATGGTAGAGTGATTGCGTATGTCTCTAGGAAACCGAAACCGTATGAATTGATTACCCGACGCATGATTTGGAGTTAGCAGCTATTGTGTTTGCACTCAAGAAATGGAGACACTATCTGTGGGGTAACAAGTTTGAGGTGTTTACTGATCACAAGAGATTGAAGTACTTGTTCTCACAAAAAGAGTTGAACATGAGGCAAAGACCGTGGATGGAGCTTTTGGATGATTATAACTGCACAATCAATTATGTGCCCGGTAAAGCAAATGTAGTTGCAGATGCCTTAAGTCGGAAATCGAGCATGGCAAAACTGGAAGTTAAGGTGCAGGAGTTGTTAGAGGAAGCATTTTTGTGGAATCCACAATTGACTCAAAAAGGGATACTTTTTGCCACTACACAAGTTCAGTCGACCTTGTTGTCTGAATTACGAGAGGCTCAACAGAAGGACCAACAGTTTCAGAAGATTAAAGAAAGCAACACAGATTTCAAGTTTCATAATGATGGTATTTGGAGGTTCAGGAATCGAATTTGTGTTCCTAATGAGCCGGAGCTGAAAAAGAAGATTCTTGAAGAAGCCCATAATTCAAGATACACTATTAACCCCGGCGGAACAAAGATGTATCGGGATTTGAAGCAACACTATTGGTGGAATAACATGAAGAGGGAGATCGCAAAATTTGTGGCACGGTGTTTGACTTGCCAGAGAGTCAAAGCAGAACATCAACGACCAGCAAATTTACTTCAGCCGTTGGAAATTCCTCAATGGAAATGGGAACACATAACTATGGATTTTGTCATGGATTTGCCTAAATCACAAAAGGGTCATGATGTCGTTTGGGTCATAGTGGATAGATTGACTAAGTCAGCACACTTCTTACCGATGAACAAGGAGGATAATCCTGAGAAACTGGGAGATATGTATGTGGCGGATATTGTAAGGTTTTACGGGATGCCTGTGAGTATTGTATCGGATAGGGATCCTCGTTTTACTTCCCAATTTTGGAAGAGATTGCAAGAAGCTTTGGGAACGAAGTTGAGTTTCAGCACGACTTATCACCCTCAGACTGATGGACAATCTGAGAGAACTATTCAGATTCTGGAGGATATGCTGAGGGCGTGTGTTCTAGACTTCGGAAAAGGTTGGGAAAAATATCTGCCTCTAGCGGAGTTCGCTTATAATAACAGTTATCAGGCCACTATCGGGATGGCCCCATTTGAGGCATTGTATGGACGTAAGTGTCGATCCCCAATTTACTGGGATGAAGTAGGTAAGACGAAGACTTTTGACCCGACCCTTCTACCTGAACTTATGAAGACTGTTGATAATGTCCACCTCATCCGGGAACGGATGCTTACCACCCAAAGCAGGCAGAAAAGTTACGTTGACCGACGGAGACAGAATCTAGAGTTTGAGGTCGGCGACAAGGTGTTCTTGAAGATATCACCTCGGAGGGGACTGATTAAACATGGCAAGGGTAGGAAGTTGAGCCCGAGGTTTGTAGGACCATTTGGGATAATTGAGAAGGTTGGCAAATTGGCATATTGTCTGGAACTACCCCAAAACCTTTCCAATATTCACGACGTCTTTCATGTTTCAATGCTACGGAAGTATCACCCTGATCCATCGCATATCTTGGAGCCAGAGCCGTTGCAGCTTCGGGAGAACTTGTCATATGAAGAGAAGCCTATTCGGATCCTAGACCAGAAAGATCGGGAGTTGCGCAACAAATCTATACCGATCGTGAAGGTACTGTGGGATCACCATGAAGTTGAAGAAGCAACGTGGGAATGGCGAGACCAGATGGAGCAACAGTATCCAGCATTATTTCAAAGGTAATATTGAATTTCGGGACGAAATTCTTTTAAGAAGGGGAGGATGTGAGGCCCTACCTCGATTTGCATACGATACCTCGTTTCATGTGCCCTAACCTAGAATTGCGTGCCTTGACCTAGGTTTAAGAGTCATGTCTCGTTTTATGTGCCTTGCATTGAATTGCGTGCATTTATTTAGGGTTGCATGCATTTACTTGAAAAATGTGTATTTGTCTCGTAGTTTGTGCCCTACCTCGTAGTGCGTGCCTAGACCTAGGAAAACGTGCCTACATGCTAATTAAGGAAACATCCTACACGAAACACTAGACTAGAATAATCTTACAAACTCCACTAACTAATATTAAAATGCAAAGTCAATGCACTAGAGGACAAAACTTCACCAAAAGCTAAACATTATTATTCTTTATTCTTAATTCTTTTGCATATTCCAAGCACATGCAATAAAATAAGCCTCAACCAAGACAAAAAATTCAGATTTGAGCAAGCCTTGGCCGACCATGTGAAGAGTTTTGTGCATGCTTTGCAATTTCAAAATCAAACTTAGACAAGTTATGACATAATGCAAAAAAAAAAAAAAAAAAAAACCAAAGCATTATTTTATAAACACCATGCTCCACATTCTCAGTGTCACGCCCCAACCCGACCTATAGAGGTTAGACTACGGTGTGATCTAAACATTCATATCATTTCACGTACCTAATAATTCATTAAGGTTTAACACTTAACGTTAGCTTGAACTCCAAAAATTCTCCGAAAAACCGGCAGCATAACGGCTGTAATTGGCTCTTTAGTTTGACCTAATTTCCTAAACGCCTCAAAACTTTCAATCTCAAATTTGATTCCAACTAAGATTACTATTTATCACCAATTGAAATGTCTACTATTTATCTCAAGTCTCGTTTGATTAACACCTAGCATAGCAACTATGTCTCGTTTATGTGTCAATCCTTGTTACAAAAGTACCTATTGATCTTAGCTTACAAGTGAGTACCTGCTTAAGATTGGATTGATTCATTTTACTTATCCCTTTACCTAATACTTCATAAGGCTGTGATAGACACTAAACCAAAGTAGCGATAGCAAAAATACCAGAAGAGTGTCTATCTAGTTATGATCAGTACAAACCAAAATTTGATCCCAAATTACAACGGGGGTCATTTACAATAGCAATGACAAACAACAAAAGAGATGATCTTCAAACAACATATCGTTCACAAAACAGCCACAACCACGTAAGGCACGCAGGGCATGCAATCACTCTAAGGAGTCATCAATAGACACGTTAACCTCAGGTACCTGTTCCTGGTCTTCTTCACCCAAGATGATAAAAGAGGGTGAGTCCTTATGAACTCATCGAGGGGGAACGAGAAATAAGTTTTGAAACTCTTTTTACGGTTCAACTTATGAAAACCCTTTTTGCAAGCATGACATACATCACAAGTTCATAATGTAATATAAAAGTAAAAGAACACAACTGCCCGTCTTTCATCCCCGAGGTCCTCTAGGAACCAAGCGAGAGAACTTATACACATAGTGAAAATGATACGGTGAGCTTTTGCTCTCAATTTATTTCCAGTATCAGTTGTTGCGGTCGACTTCAAATCATCCACTTATCACGCCAAATGGGTGTACTCCGGATGTACCCCGAAATCCTACGACCCAACTCGCTGAGGAAGTCTAGCCCCCAAGCGAGAGAGGGAATTGGACAATGGTAGTCACGGTTACACCGGCAAGCCCGATGCCACCTGGTGTACGTGAAACGCTACTATGCCAGAATGAAAGGTTGCAACCTTGTATGCAATGCACATTTATGACTTTTAATATATCACATTAGGAGGACAACAAAGTAGGTTGCCTCCGAGCAGTTATAAGATTGCACATTGACAAGTAAACACGCGAGGCAAGCTATGACAGGAAATTTCACTTGTAAGGCACATGGAGTTATATGAATATTAAACGGGCAGCCATGTAACACATGTAAATCAAGTCATATAACTCATTTCGGGGTTCACGTAATCAAATAATAAGGTCATACAACATGCAACGACGTCTACGTGGGACCGGGTGCAAGAAAAGTCTACTTATCAATATGTAATCATTGGAATCACATTTCAAGTATACTTAACATTTATTAGGCAGCCCACTAATCACACAATTAAACACATTAATCATATGATCATCCCTTAGCGAGATTTCGTAGTTAATAGGGTTTCAATTCATGCTTACACGTGCGATTAAGTCTCATTTTGTCACGTAATTAAACCCAAGCTATGCATCGATTAATTAAAACACCCTCGATAATCCAAAACAGTCCACACAACATCCAAGTGCCATAATCCCAAACATTTAATACCACAAGAGAAGTTACAACAATTTTTAAGGCATATTACTAGATAAAAATCTCACTGCAATGGTCTATTTTCCCACAATCATTTAGAGAAGCAAATAATCTCCAATTCCAGTGAATAAAATTTCAAATTAAATATTATTAAGTGAATTAAATCCAGAAACAAACCTCGCATCATTTGGAGTTCGGATTCAAGAGTTATAGCCAAAACCGTGAGACTACGCAAAACTGTCCAGATTTGTACACATTTCAATACTTGTCATTTTTTAGGGCCTTAGGGTCAGATTTAGCCTTAGTCTATTTCTGACAAAAATTTCCAGAACTGAAAAATCTAGCAACCTACCAAATTTCATGCATTTTAGGTATCATTTGTTAAGTCAAAACTGGTTCGTTCTACAAGGACAGTGAACTGCCAAAAACCTGCTCCATTTTCCCATATTTTCCAGATTTGGACACCTTTCGATGTTTTGCCATTTTGAAGAACTTAGAGTCAAAATTGGCCTTGGCCTATTTCTATGAAAAATTCTCATAATGGGAAAAAATAGTCACCTACCAATTTTCATGCATTTTCAACATCATCTTCCAGGCCAAATGCACTTCGTTCTAACAAGTCAGAAATCTGCCATTTTCGCGATTTCACCTATCTTCAAATTCCAGCTAAATATCTTGCCATGCATTGTTACAAAAGCTCATGTACACACACATACCACAAGTACAGAGGTAAAAATAGACATATGAAGGCATGCATGTGGTTTTTGAAAGCTTTTAAAAAGTATTAACCCACACCTTAGCCTATTGACAACAAATGATGCTCAAAACTCTTGAAGATGCACAAATGGCCTTCTCTCCTTGTTTGGCCGAGATATATTGCTTGATTTCTTTAATTCTTAGCTGAGTTACAATGTCCTTAGTATGTGCATGTGGTTAGAACAAAAGGGAGATGGAAGAAAAGCTATCAAACATACCTAGGGCCGAATGAGTGTTCTATGAGCTTGCATGCATGTCTCTTTGCTTCTAGCTTGCTTGGTCGAGCTTCCTAGGGCCTTTAGTGTCTAGATGAACCTTAGGATGATGAGCTTAAGCTATGGAGAGTGATGAAGCAGCCTAGGCCGAGAGGGTGAGAGAAAATGAGAGGATGAGAGAATGAAATGAATGAAATGTTGGTGTTTGTGAGTGTGTCGGCCTAAGGCTTCAAAATTTCTGATTTTTGTGTCTTCAAGAGCATATTTTGAATCATCTTAGCATGGAAAATTGAGTGGGCCGAGATTGTGGTGCATTGGGTAGGGTTTTAGGTCATTTTTTTATGCTTTGTGTCATAGGCTTGTCTAGGTATGATTTTTGAATTATGTAAATTCTTGTCAAATGCATCATGTGGGCGGCCAAGCTAGTGTTCCAATCTGAATTTTTTGTCATGTTTTGAGCATTATTTTATTGTGTGTTTGGGATGTACAAAAGAATAAAGAATAAAGAATAAGAATGTTTAGCTTTTGGTGAAATTTCGTCTTCTAGTGAGTTGAATTAGCATTTTAATATTAGTTAGTGGAGTTTGTAGGATTAATTAATAATCTAGTGCTTCGTGTAAGATTCTCTCTTGAATAGCATGCGTGCACGCTTACCCAGGTCTAGGGCACGCACTACGAGGTAGGGCATGAACTACGAGACAAATGCACATTTTCCAAGAAAATGCGCGCAACTCTAAATGAACGCACGTAATTCAATGCAAGACACATAAAACGAGACACGACTCTTAAACCTAGGTCAAGGCACGCAATTCTAGGCTAGGGCACACGAAACAAGGTATCGCACGCAAATCGAGGTCGGGCCTCACATCCTCCCCTCCTTAAAAGAATTTCATTCCGAAATTCAATTTTTACCTTTGAAATAATGCCGGATACTGTTGCTCTATCTGGTCTCGCTTTTCCCACGTTGTTTCTTCAATTCCATGGTGATCCCACAACACCTTCACCATCAGTATAGATTTGTTGCGCAACTCCCGATCTTGTTGGTCTAGAATCCGGATGGGCTTCTCTTCATAAGACAAGTTCTCCCGAAACTGCAACGGCTCAGGCTCCAAGATATGCGATGGATCAGGATGATACTTTCGTAGCATTAAAACATGAAAGACATCATGAATATTGGAGAGGTTTTGGGGTAGTTCCAGACAATACGCCAATTTGCCAACCTTTACAATTATCCCAAATGGTCCTACAAACCTCGGGCTCAACTTTCAACCCTTGCCATGTTTAATCAGTCCCCTCCGAGGTGATATCTTCAAGAACACCTTGTCGCTGACCTCAAACTCTAGATTCCGTCTCCGTCGGTCTGCATAACTTTTCTGCCTACTTTGGGCGGTAAGCATCTGTTTCCGGACGAGGTGGACATTACCAACAGTCTTCATGAGTTTAGGTAGAAGGGTCGGGTCAAAAGTCTTCGTCTCACCTACCTCATCCCAGTAAATTGGGGATCAATACTTACGTCCATACAATGCCTCACATGGGGCCATTCCGATAGTGGCCTGATAGCTGTTATTAGAAGCGAACTTCGCTAAGGGCAGATATTTTTCCCAACCTTTTCCGAAGTCTAGAACACACGCCCTCAACATATCCTCCAGAATCTGAATAGTTCTCTCGATTGTCCATCAGTTTGAGGGTGATAAGCTGTACTGAAACTCAACTTCGTTCCCAAAGCTTCTTGCAATCTCTTCCAAAATCGGGAAGTAAAACGAGGATCCCTATCCTACATAATACTCACAGGCATCCCGTGCAACCTTACAATATCCGCCACATACATATCTCCCAGTTTCTCAGGACTATCCTCCTTGTTCATCAGTAAGAAGTGCGCAGACTTAGTCAATCTATCCACTATGACCCAAACGGCGTCATGACCCTTTTGTGACTGGGCAGGTCCATGACAAAGTCCATAGTTATATGTTCCCATTTCCATCGGGGAATTTCCAACGGTTGAAGTAAACTTGCCGGTCGTTGATGTTCTGCTTTGGCTCTCTGGCAAGTCAAACATCGTGCCACAAACTCCGCGATCTCCCTCTTCATGTTATTCCACCAATAGTGTTGCTTCAAATCCCGGTACATCTTTGTTCCACCGGGGTAAATAGTGTATCTTGAGTTATGGGCTTCTTCAAGAATCTTCTTTTTCAACTCTGGATCATTAGGAACACAAATTCGATTCCTGAACCTCCAAATACCATCACCATGAAACTTGAAATTTGTGTTGCTTTCTTTAATCTTCTGAAACTGTTGGTCCTTCTGTTGAGCCTCTCGTAATTTAGACAACAAGGTCGATTGAATTTGTGTAGTGGCAAATAATAACCCTTTTTGAGTCAATTGTGGATTCCACGAAAATGCTTCCTCTAACAACTCCTACACCTTAACTTTCAGTTTTGCCATGCTCGCTTTCCGACTTAAGGCATCTGCAACTACATTTGCTTTACTGGGCACATAATTGATTGTGCAGTTATAATCATCCAAAAGCTCCATCCACGGCCTTTGCCTCATGTTCAACTCTTTTTGTGAGAACAAGTACTTCAAGCTCTTGTGATCAGTAAACACCTCAAACTTGTTACCCCACAGATAGTGCCTCCATTTCTTGAGTGCAAACACAATAGCCGCTAACTCCAAATCATGCGTCGGGTAATTCAATTCATACGGCTTGGGCTTCCTAGAGGCATACGCAATCACTCTACCATTTTGCATCAGCACACACCCCAGTCCTTCTTTGGAAGCATCGTTATAGATTACAAAGCCTTGACTCCCTTCAAGCAATGCAAGAACAGGTGCGGTAGTCAATCTTTTCTTCAGTTCTTGAAAGTTGTTCTCACACTTGTCATCCCACACGAACTTTGTTTTCTTTTGAGTGAGCTTTGTAAGCGGTCCTGCAATCTTTGAGAAATCCTTTACGAACCTCCGATAATAGCCAGCTAGACCGAGAAAACTCCGAACTTCCGTAACATTTTTCGGCTTTTTTCAAGACATCACCGCTTCTATCTTTGATGGGTCCACCGCTATTCCCTCTTGGGATATAATATGCCCCAAGAATGCAATCTGCCGTAACCAAAATTCGCATTTGCTAAACTTTGCATACAATTGATGCTCTCGAAGTTTCTGCAATACCAATCGCAGATGTTGTTCATGCTCAGCCTTGAATTTTGAGTATACCAAAATATCATCAATAAAGATCACCACAAATTGGTCCAAGTAGGGTTGAAACACCCTGTGCATCAAGTCCATAAAAGCTGCAGGGGCATTAGTTAGCCCAAATGGCATCACCACAAATTCATAATGCCCATATCTCGTCCTGAAAGCCGTTTTAGGCACATCCTCGTTTTTGATCCGCAACTGGTAGTACCCTTGTCTCAAGTCAAGTTTTGAATACACTTTAGCTCCTTGAAGTTGATCAAACAACACATCGATCAGTGGAAGTGGGTATTTATTCTTAACGGTCACTTGGTTCAATCCTCGATAATCAATGCATAGCCTCAACGTTCCGTCTTTCTTCTTTACAAATAGGACTGGTGCACCCCACGGAGAAGAACTTGGTTTAATGAACCCCTTCTTCAACAATCCTTGCAATTGGTCCTTCAATTCTTGTAGCTCGGCTGGTGCCATACGATAGGGAGCTTTAGATATCGGTTGGGTGCTAGGCAGTAATTCTATTATGAACTCAATCTCCCGGTCCGGGGGTAAACCGGGCAATTCTTCTAAAAACACATCCGCATAATCTTTAATCACTGGTATCTCCTCCAACTTAGTTTTGTCCGATGGCTTGTTGATGAGGTAAGCTAAGTATCCACTACACCATTTTCTTAAGGACTTCACTGCTTTCGTAGATGAAATGATGGAACTCCCGGTGAAGTCTCTTTGACCCATTACATCTAATATTGGTTGACCAGGATTCTGGAATATCACAATCTTCGTTTGGCAATCTAGTTGGACATGATGCTTTGCCAACCAGTCCATCCCTAAGATGACTTCATAGTCTCGAAAGGGTAATACTATAAGATTGGCTGAGAATTCCCTATCCTTAATTTGGATTTTACATGCTTTACAAGCTGAGCGAGTAACAAGTTTAGAACCCATCGGAGTACCAACTTCTACTTCGTAAGGCAAACATACAACTCGTAATTTCACACGTTGCACACATAAGGGAGTAATAAATGAATGAGTAGCACCTGGATCAATTAGCACCCTAACAGGTTGATTCAGTATCAAGAATGTACCTTCAACAACAGCAGTCTTCTCAGGAAGCTCCTTACACTCAATAGCATAAGCTCGGGCCTGAACTCTAGGAATTGAAGTCTTGCCTCTACCAGCTGGTTTAATCTGATTTTGTCCTCCTTGCCATTTAGGGCAATCCTTGATCTGATGCTGATCACTGCCATATCGCACACATCGTCTTGACTTCTTCCAGCACTGGGCCTCGGTGTGACCCTTTTTGTCACAGTAAGAACAGTTGATAGACTGAGTAGCAGGTGAACTACTTGTGGATCCGCGGGTGGAAGAGGCTGATGGTGCTTTAGTCGGGCCACAGTTATTGATTGGTCTGTTCTGGCTCTGGCCCTGACTGCGACCCTGAGTCTGGAATTTCCTTTGTTGTCCTGGAGGCTGATATGGTTTCTTGTTCGGCTGGCTTGAACAGGCTCTATCAAGTTTCCTCTTCTCAACTCGGGAAGCAGCAGCAAGGAGAGCAGAATAGGTGGTGAAGTCATACGAAGCCAGCTGATCCTGGATTTCTGGCCTCAATCCATTCATAAATTTCCACATCTTCGCCTCAGGAGTACTGACCATGTATTGAGCATAGCGGGACAGTCGGTCAAAACGAGCCTAATACTGGGCCACCATCATGTTACCCTGGTTCAAGTGCATGAATTCCTCAATTCGCCTCTGCCTGGAAACTGCAGGTACGTATTTCTCCTTGACTGCCTTAACGAAATTACCCCACAAGCGAGGTGTATGATCAGTTTCCCAAAGTGCCTCCACAGTCTGCCACCAATGCTCAGCATCCCCGTGCAACAGAAACACAGCAAACTCAACCTTTTCTTCATCAGTATAGTCAAGTGGTCTAAAAAAGCTTTCAATCTCAGACAGCCAAGCCTCTGCCTTTTCATCATCAGTTTCCCTGAAGAATTTGGACGGGTGAAAGTCAAGGAACTCCCGTATTCTGTTGTTTCTCCCATTGTTACCACCATTCCTGTTATTGTTGTTGTTGTTTGCTTCACGTTCATCTTGACGTTCCATCACTCGCGACACGCGATCCATAGCATTCACCATCATGTTAGACATAGCCATGCCGGGATTAGTTTGATGAGCATCTCCTGGTTCTTGGGGCTCACCGCTCCTATTAGTATTGCGGGTACTAGGGCCAGCCATCTATAGGCACAGATTATGATGCACAATTTATTGGAATACAACAAAACAAGAATTTAATGCATAAGGTATGCAACATACAATTTTACATAGACATACAATTCTCAAAATAGTTAAGACATGTTAACCACATAAGCACATAGAAACAGAGAAGGCACAATTAATATTGTCATAGAATAACACACATAAACAAGTCATCCCAATAACCTTAGGGCTTCTACCCATGGTCCGAGAGTTAAACCTGGCTTAAGCAATCTAAGCTCTAATACCATTAATATAAGGTGTCACGTCCCAACCCGACCTATAGAGGTTAGACTAGGGTGTGATCTAAACATTCATATCATTTCACGTACCTAATCGTTCATTAAGGTTTAACACTTAACGTTAGCCTAGAACTCCAAAAATTCTCCAAAAAACCGGCAGCATAACGGCTGTAATTGGCTCTTTAGTTTGACCTAATTTCCTAAACGCCTCAAAACTTTCAATCTCAAATTTGATTCCAACTAAGATTACTATTTATCACCAATTGAAATGTCTACTATTTATCTCAAGTCTCATTTGATTAACACCTAGCATAGCAACTATGTCTCGTTTATGTGTCAATCCTTGTTACAAAAGTACCTATTGATCTTAGCTTACCAGTGAGTACCTACTTAAGATTGGATAGATTCATTTTACTTATCCCTTTACCTAATACTTCATAAGCCTGTGATAGACACTAAACCAAAGTAGCGATAGCAAAACAACCAGAAGAGTGTCTATCTAGTTATGATCAGTACAAACCAAAGTTTGACCCCAAATTACAACGGGGGTCATTTACAATAGCAATGACAAACAACAAAAGAGATGATCTTCAAACAACATATCGTTCACAAAACAGCCACAACCACGTAAGGCACGTAGGGCATGCAATCACTCCAAGGAGTCATCAATAGGCACGTTAACCTCAAGTACCTATTTCTGATCTTCTTCACCTGAGATGATAAAAAAGGGTGAGTCCTTATGAACTCAGTGAGAGGGAACGAGAAATAAGTTTTGAAACTCTTTTTCCAATTCAACTTATGAAAACCCTTTTTGCAAGCATGACATATATCACAAGTAAGTTCATAATGTAATATAAAATTAAAAGAACACAATTACCCGTCTTTCCTCCCCGAGGTCCTCTAGGAACCAAGCGAGAGTACTTATACACATAGTGCAAAGGATACGGTGAGTTTTTGCTCTCAGTTTATTTCCAGTATCAGTTGTTGCGGCCGACTTCAAATCATCCACTTATCACGCCAAATGGGTGTACTACGGATGTACCCCAAAATCCTATGACCCAACTATCTGAGGAAGTCTAGCCCCCAAGCGAGAGAGAGAATTGGACAATGGTAGTCACGGTTGCACCGGCAAGCCCAATGCCGCCCGGTGTGCGTGAAACGCTACCACGCTAGAATGAAAGGTTGCAACCTTGTATGCAATGCACATTTATGACATTTAATATATCACATTAGGAGGACAACAAAGTAGGTTGCCTCCGAGCAGTCATAAGATTGCACATTGACAAGTAAACACGCGAGGCATGCTATGACAGGAAATTTCACTTGTAAGGCACATGGAGTTATATGAATTTTAAATGGGCAGCCATGTAATACATGTAAATCAAGTCATATAACTCATTTCGGGGTTCACGTAATCAAATAATAAGGTCATACAACATGCAACGACGTCTATGTGGGACTGGGTGCAAGAAAAGTCTACTTATCAATATGTAATCATTGGAATCACATTTCAAGTATACTTAACATTTCTTAGGCAGCCCACTAATCACACAATTAAACACATTAATCATATGATCATCCCTTAGCGAGATTTCATAGTTAATAGGGTTTCAATTCATGCTTACACGTGCGATTAAGTCTCATTTTGTCACGTAATTAAACCCAAGCTATGCATCGATTAAATAAAACACCCTCGATCATCCAAAACACTCCACACAACATCCAAGTGCCACAATCCCAAGCATTTAATACCACAAGAGAAGTTACAACAATTTTCAAGGCATATTACTAGATAAAAATCTCACTGCAATGGTCTGTTTTCCCACAATCACTTCATCAAGAGTTTGTGCATCTTCTTTGTTTTCTTGCTAAGGTGAGGGCTAAAACTTCTTGAAAATCTTTCAAAAACCACACGTATGGCCTTAAATGTCTATCTTTACTTCTGTACTTGTGATATATGTGTGTTCATGAGCTTTTGTAAACATGCATGGCAAGATATTTGGCTAGAATGTGATGATAGATGAAATCATGTATGAGACAGCCTTCTGTCTTGTTGGTGCGAGGTGATTTTGACCAGGTACATGATGTTGAAAATGCGTGAAAATTGTTAGGTAACTATTTTTGCCAGTTCTGACCACTTTTTTCCAGAAATAGGCCAAAGCTAATTTTGACTCAAATGTCCTCAAATGACAAACTATCAAAATGTGTCCAAATCTGGAAAATCTGGGAAAATGAAGCAGGTTTTGGCAGATTTACTGTTCTTATAGAACAAACCAGTTTTGACTTAGTAAATGATATCCAAAATGCATTAAATTTGGTGTGTTGCTAGATTTTTAAGTTCTGGACATATTTTTCAGAAATGGACTAAGGCTAAATCTGACCCTAAGGCCCTCAAAAACGACAAGTATTGAAATGTGTGCAAATCTGGACAGTTTTGTGTAGTCTCACTGTTTTGGCTATAACTCTTGAACCCGAACTCCAAATGATGCGAGGTTTGTTTCTGGATTTATTTCACTCATTAAGCTTTAATTTGACATTTTGTTTACTGTAATTGGAATTTGTTTGCTTGTCTTAATGATTGTGAGAAAACAGCCCATTGCAGTGAGGGTTTCACCTATTGATATGCTTAGAAAAATTATTGTAGCTTCTCTTGTTGTATTAAATGCTTGGGATTGTGGCATTTGGATGTTGTGTGGACTGTTTTGAATACTTGAGGGTGCTTGAATTAATCAATGCATGGCTTGAGTTTAATTACGAGATGACTTGGGGCTTAATCACACGGGTAAGCACGAATTGAAACCCTAGTAACTAGGTAAACTCGCTAAGTGTTAATCCTAACGATATCGTGTTTAATTATGCGATTAGTAGGCTGCCTGTAGTTGCCCTTGTAGTCCTAAATATGATTGCAATGATTACATGTTGATAAGTAGGCCATTCTTGCACCCGGTCCCACGTAGATGTCGTTGCATGATGAATAATCTTATTATTTGATTACGTGAACTTCGAAATGAGTTATATGACTTGATTTACATGCGTTACATGGCTGCCCATTTAATATTCATATAACTCCATGTGCTTTTCAAGTGAAATTGTCTGTCATATCATGCTTCACTTGTTTACTTGTCAATGTGCAATCTTATGACTGCTCGGAGGCAACCTACTTTGTTGACCTCTAAATGTGATATATTAAATGTCATAAATGTGCATTGCATACATGGTTGCAACCTTTCATCCTGGCGTGGTAGCGTTCACGTACACCGGGCGACATCGGGCTTGCCGGTGCAACCGTGACTACCATTGTCCAATTCCCTCTCTCGTTTGGGGGCTAGACTTCCTCGGAGAGTTGGGTCGTAGGATTTCGGGGTACATTCGGAGTACACCCATTTGGCGTGATAAGGGGATGAATTGAAGTCGGCCGCAACAACTGATACTAGAAATGAACTGAGGGCAAAAGCTCACCGTATCCTTTTCACTATTGTATAAGTACTCTCGCTTGGTTCCTAGAGGACCTCGGGGAGGAAAGACGGGTAATTGTGTTCTTTTACTTTTACATTACATTATGTACTTACTTGTGATATAATATAATGCTTGCAAAAGGGTTTTCATAAGTTGAACCGGAAAATAAGTTTCAAAACTTATTTCTCGTTCCCCCTCGCTGAGTTCATAAGGAATCACCCTCTTTTATCATCTCAGGTGAGGAAGATCAGGAACAGGTACCCGAGGACAACGTGCCTAACGATGATTCCTTGGAATGATTGCTTGCCCTACGTGCCTTGCTTGACTATGGCCATTTTGTGAACGATATGTTGCTTGAAGACTATTTCATTTCTTATGTTGCTTGTTATTGTATTGTAAATGACACCCATTGTAATTTGGGGTCTAATTTTGGCTTGTACTGATCGTAACTAGATAGACACTACTATGGTCGTTTTGCTATCGCTATTTGGCTAGTAGCTATCACAGGATTATGACATATCAGGTAAGGATTAAGTAAAATGAATCTATCCAATCTTAAGCAGGTACTCATTGTTAAGCTAATATCAACAGGTACTTTTGTAACGAGGATTAACAAACAAACGGGACATAGTATCACACTAGGTTATTAATCAAACGAGACTTCGAGATAACTAGTAGGCGTTTCAATTGATGATAAATAGTAATCTTAGTTGGAAATGAATTTGAGATTGAAAGTTTTGAGGCCTTTAGAAAATTAGATCAAACTAAGGAACCCAATTACAACCGTTATGCTGCCGGATTTCCAGAGAATTTGTGGAGTTTAGGCTAAAATGTTAAGTGTTAAACTTTCATGAATGATTAAGTACGTGATATGACTTGAATGATTAGATCACACCCTAGTCTAACCTTTATAGGTCGGATTGGGGCTCTCAAAGATCTTTCCAACGGTATGCTGTGCGCTGCGTAACTCCTTACGGATCAAAAGTTATGGGCACCGGAGCGACAGAGACCTGGTCCTAAGCCCCACGCCCTCGTTTTGCAGGCGCAACCTCTACGTGAAGCGAAGTTGTCTTGCCCAAGGTTCCGGGGGATTCAGTAATAGAAATGTGATGGATTAGGTTGTTGTCTTTTTCGTGGCTCACAACATACGATCCGTGATGGAAAAATAGCGCAAAAAAAGAAAAGTGTCCCGAAACTGATAAAAATGTTAGATTTTGGGCTTTGAAAACAGGCACAGCCCAGCAGGCTTGATGCACCCATCATAGAGCTCTCTGAGAGCATTCCAACGGTATGCTGTGCACCACGTAACACCTTACGGATCAAAAGTTATGGGCACCGAAGTGACAGAGACTTGGTCCCAAGCCCCACGCCCTCGGTTTGTGGGCCCTGCCACTACGTGAAGCGAAGTTGTCTTGCCCAAGGTGCCATGGAATTCGGTAATAGAAATGTGATGGATTAGGTTGTCGTCCTTTTCACGGCTCATGACGTACGATCCAGGACGAAAAAACAGCGCAAAAGAAGAAAAGTATCCCGAAACTGCTAAAAGCGTTCAATTTTGGGCTCCGAAAATAGGCGCAGCCGAGTAGGCTTGCTACCCCTATCGTAGAGCTCTCGGAGAGCTTTCCAACGGTATGTTGTGCGCTGTGTAACTCCTTACGGATCAAAAGTTATGGGCACAGGAGCGACGGAGACCTGGTCCCATGCCCCACGCCCTCGGTTTACAGGCCCAGCCTCTTCATGAAGCGAAGTTGTCTTGCCCAAGGTGCCATGGAATTCGGTAATAGAAATGTGATGGTTTAGGTTGTCACCCTTTTCAAGGCTCACGACGTACGATCCGTCACGAAAAAATAGCGCAAAAGAAGAAAAGTATCCCGAAACTAAAGAAAACGTTCGATTTTGGGCTCTAAAAAAAGGCACAGCCAAGTAGGCTTGATGCACACGTCGTAGAGCTCTCGGAGATCTTTCCAACGGTATGCTGTGCGCTGCGTAACTCCTTACTAATCAAAAGTTATGAGCACCGGAGCGACGGAGACCTGGTCTCAAGCCCCACGACCTCGGTTTGCGGGCCCAGCCTCTACGTTAAGCGAAGTTGTCTTGCCCAAGGTGCCATGGGATTCAGTAGTAGAAATGTGATGGATTAGGTTGTCGTCCTTTTCGTAGCTCACCACATACGATCCGGGACGGAAAAACAGCGCAAAAGAAGAAAAGTTTCCTGAAAGTGATGAAAACGTTCGATTTTGGGCTTCGGAAACAGGCACAGCCGAGCAAGCTTGATGCACACATCCTAGAGCTCTCGGAGAGCTTTCCATTGGTATGTTGTGCGCCGCGTAACTCCTTACAGATCAAAAGTTATGGGTACCAGAGAGACGGAGACCTGGTCCCAAGCACCACGCCCTCGGTTTGCGGGCCCAACCTCTAAATGAAGCGAAGTTGTCTTGCCCAAGGTGTCGTGGAATTCGGTAATAGAAATGTGATGGATTAGGTTGTCGTCCTTCTCGCGGCTCACGACGTACGATCCGGGACGAAAAATAATGCAAAAGAAGGAAAGTATCCCAAAACGGATGAAAATGTTTGATATTGGGCTTCGAAAACAGGCGCAGTCGAGCAGGCTTGCTACCCCCGTCGTAGAGCTCTCAGAGAGGTTTCCAACGGTATGCTGTGCGCCGCGTAACTCCTTACGGATCAAAAGTTATGGGCACCGGAGCGACGGAGACCTAGTCCCAAGCCCCACGCCCTCGGTTTGCCGGCCCAGCCTCTACGTGAAGCGAAGTTTTCTTGCCCAAGGTGCCATGGGATTCAATAATAGAAATGTGATGGATTAGGTTGTAGTCCTTTTCGCGGCTCACGACGTACGATCCGGGATGAAAAATCAGCGTAAAAGAAGAAAAGTGTCCTGAAACTGATGAAAACATTCAATTTTGCACTCCAAAAATAGGTGCAGCTGAGCAGGCTTGCTACCCCCATCGTAGAGCTCTCTAAGAGCTTTCCAGCTGTATGCTGTGCGCCGCGTGACTCCTTACGGATCAAAAGTTATGGGCACTGGAGCGACAAAGACCTAGTCCCATGCCCCACGCCCTCGCTTTGCGGGCCTTGCCTCTACGTGAGGCGAAGTTTTCTTGCCCAAGGTACCGTGGAATTCGGTAATAAAAATGTGATGGATTAGGTTGTCGTCCTTTTCGCGGCTCACGACGTACGATCCGTGACGGAAACGTAGCACAAAAGAAGAAAAGTGTCCTAAAACTGATGAAAATGTTCGAATTTGGACTCCAAAAACTAGCGCAGTTGAGCAGGTTTGCTGCCCCCGCTGTAGAGCTCTCGGAGAGCTTTCCAACGGTATGCTGTATGCCGCGTAACTCCTTACGGATCAAAAGTTATGGGCACCGGAGCGACAGAGACTTGGTCCCAAGCCCACGCGCTCGGTTTGCGTGCCCAGCCTCTACGTCAAAGCGAAGTTGTCTTGCCCAAGGTGCCATGGGATTCGGTAATAGAAATGTGATAGATTAGGTTGTCGTCCTTTTCACGGCTCACAACGTACGATCCGGGATGGAAAAACAGCGCAAAAGAAGAAAAGTGTCTCGAAATTGATGAAAATGTTCGATTTTGGGCTATGAAAATAGGCGTAGCTGAGCAAGCTAGTTGCCCCCGTTGCAGAGAACTCGGAGAGCTTTCCAACGGTATGCAGTGCACTGCGTAACTCCTTACGGATCAAAAGTTATAGGCACCGGAGCGACGGAGACCTGGTCCCAAGCCCCACGCCCTCAGTTTGCGGGCCCAGACTCTATGTGAAGTAAAGTTGTCTTGCCCAAGGTGGTGTAGGATTCGATAATAGAAATGTGATGGATTAGGTTGTCGTCCTTTTCGCAGCTCACGACGTACGATCCGGGTTGAAAAAATAGCGAAAATGAAGAAAAGTGTCCTAAAACTGATGGAAACGTTCGATTTTGGACTCCAAAAATAGATGCAGCCAAGCGGTCTTGCTGTCCCCATTGTAGAGCTCTCGGAGAGCTTTTCAACGGTATGCTGTGCGCCGCGTAACTCCTTACGAATCAAAAGTTATGGGCACCAGAGGGACGGAGACTTGGTCCCAAGCCCCCGCGCTCGGTTTACGGGCCTAGCCTCTACGTCAAAGCGAAGTTGTCTTGCCTAAGGTGCCGTGGGATTCGGTAATAAAAATGTGATGGATTAGGTTGTCGTCCTTTTTGCGGCTCACGGCGTACGATCCGGGATGGAAAAATAGCGAAAAAGAAGAAAAGTGTCCCAAAGTTGATGAAAACATTCGATTTTAGGCTCTGAAAACAGGCTCAGCTGAGTAGGCTTGATGCCCACGTTGTAGAGCTCTCGAAGAGCTTTCCAACGGTATGCTGTGCGCCGCGTAACTCTTTACGGATCAAAAGTTATGGGCACCGGAGCGACGGAGACTTGGTCCCAAGCCCCACGCCCTGGGTTTGCGGGCCCAGCCTCTACGTGAAGCGAAGTGGTCTTGCCTAAGGTGTCGTTGGATGCAGTAATAGAAATGTGATGGATTAGGTTGTCATCCTTTTTGCGGCTCACGACGTACGATCCAGGACGGAAAAACAGTGCAAAAGATGAAAAGTATCCCGAAACTGATGAAAAGGTTTGATTATGGGCTCCAAAACTAGGCGGAGCAAAGCTGGCTTGCTACCCTTATCGTAGAGCTTTCGGAGAGCTTTCCAACGGTATGCTGTGCGCCATGTAACTCCTTACGGATCAAAAGTTATGGGTACCGGAGCGACGGAGACCTGGTCCCAAGCCCTACGCCCTCGGTTTGCGGGCCCAGTCTCTATGTGAAACGAAGTTGTCTTGCCCAAGGTACCGTGGGATTTAGTAATAGAAAAGTGATGGATTAGGTTGTCGTCCTTTTTGAGGCTCACGACGTACAATCCGGGACGAAAAAACAGCGCAAAAGAAGAAAAGTGTCCCGAAACTGATAAAAATGTATGATTTTTGGCTTCAAAAACAAGCGCAAGCGAGCAGGATTGATACCACTGTCGTAGAGCTCTCGGACAGCTTTCCAACGGTATGCTGTGCGCCAAATAACTGATTACGGATCAAAAATTATGGGCAACGAAGCGACGGAGACCTGGTCCCAAGCCCCACGCCTTCGGTTTGCAGGCCCAGCTTCAACGTGATGCGAAGTTGTCTTGCCAAAGGTGCCGTGGGATTCAGTAATAGAAATTTGATAGATTAGGTTATCATCCTTTTCGCGGCTCATGACGTACGATCCGGGATGGAAAAACAGCCAAAAGAAGAAAAGTGTCCCGAAACTGATGAAAACGTTCGATTTTGGGCTTCAAAAATAGGCGCAGCTGAGTAGGCTTGATACCGCCATCGTAGAGCTCTCGGAGAGCTTTCCAACGGTATGTTGTGCGCTGCGTAACTCTTTACAGATCAAAAGTTATGGGCACCGGAGCGACGGAGACCTGGTCCCAAGCCCTACGCCCTCGGTTTGTGAGCCTAGCCTCTACGTGAAGCGAAGTTGTCTTCTGCAAGGTGCCGCGGAATTCGGTAATAGAAATGTGATGGATTAGGTTGTCGTCGTTTTCGCAGCTCACGACGTATGATCCGGGATGAAAAAATAGCACAAAAGAAGAAAAGTATCTCGAAACTGATGAAAACATTCAATTTTGGGCTCCGAAAACAGGCGCAGCAAAGTAGGCTTGCTGCCCCCATCATAGAGCTCTCGGTGATCTTTCCAACGGCATGCTGTGCGCCGCGTAACTCTTTACGGATCGAATGTTATGGGCATTGGAGTGACAGAGACCTGGTCCCAAGCCCCACGCCCTCGGTTTGCGAGCCCGGCCTCTACGTCAAGTGAAGTTGTCTTGCCCAAGGTGCCGTGGGATTCAGTAATAGAAATGTGATGGATTAGGTTGGCGTGCTTTTCGCGGCTAACGACGTACGATCCGGGACAAAAAAATAGTGCAAAAGAAGAAAAGTATCCCGAAACTGATGAAAACATTCGATTTTGGGTTCCGAAAATAGTCGCAGCTGGGCAGGCTTGCTGCCCCCGTCGTAGAGCTCTCGGAGATCTTTCCAACGGTATGCTGTGCACCGCGTAACTCCTTAAGGATCAAAAGTTATGGGCACCGGAGCGACGGAGACCTGGTCCCAAGCCCTACGCCTCGGTTTGTGGGCCAGCCTCTACGTGAAGCGAAGTTGTCTTGCCCAAGGTGCCGTGGGATTCAGTAATATAAATGTGATGGATTAGGTTTCGCGTCTCACGACGTACGATCCGGGACGAAAAAACAGCGCAAATGAAGAAAAGTGTCCCAAAACTGATAAAAATGTTCGATTTTGCGCTCCAAAAATAGGCACAACCGAGCAGGTTTGCTGCCCTCGTAGTAGAGCTCTCGAAGTGCTTTCCAACGGTATGCTGTGCGCCACGTAACTTCTTTCGGATCAAAAGTTATGGGCATCAGAGCAACAGAGACTTGGTCCCAAGCCCTAGGCCCTCAGTTTGAGCGCCCAGCCTCTACGTAAAGCGAAGTTTTCTTGTCCAAGGTGCCATGGGATTCAGTAATAGAAATGTGATGGATTAGGTTTCGCATCTCACGACGTACGATCCAGGATGGAAAAACAGTGCAAATGAAGAAAAGTGTCCCGAAACTGATGAAAACATTCGATTTTGCGCTGCGAAAATAGGCGCAGCCGAGCAAGCTTGCTGCCCCCGTCGTAGAGCTCTCGAAGTGTTTTCCAACGGTATGCTGTGTGTGAGGACCAACCTCGATTTACGTTCGAAACCTAGCTTCGTGTGCCCTAACCTAGATTTGCGTGCCATGACCTAGGTTTGAGAATTGTGTGCCTTGCATTGAATTATGTGCATTCATATAGGGTTGCGTGCATTTACTTGAAAAACGTGCGTTCGTCTCGTAGATCGTGTCCTATCTCGTAGTGCGTACCCTAGACCTAGGAAAGCGTGCCTTCGCGCTAATCAAGAAAGTATCTTTCGCGAAGCACTAGACTATTAAACAATCCTACAAAGTCCACTATCAATATAATAATCTTAAACCAATTCACTAGAAGACAAAAATTTACTAAAAACAAAACATTCCTTATTCTTTATCCATTATTCTTTTTGCACTTCAAGATACAATTAGAATAATGCTCAAGATGACACAAATTCAGCCATTTTAATAGCCTTGGCCGACCATACCATGGTTTTTGCACAAGGTTTGAGCAAATTATTTTATTCTATGCATGCTAAGACAAACTATGACACAAGGCATTAAAAAATTGCTCAAATTCCCCTCAATCTCCTCACCATTCTCGGCCATAACACTTTGCCATGCTAAACATTTCAAAATTTAAAGCATCTTGAAGACAAAAGCTGAAATTGAAAGCCTCAAGGCCGAGCATGCTCCTCAAGTTGCAAGGCTTTTGTTTTATTTTCATTTCATTCATTTCTTCCTCTCACATTTTTCTCTCACTCTCATTTTCCTCTCTCATACTCGGCCTTGGCTGAGCTCTCATGATCCTTGCTCATCTTCATCACACCTTAGTCGAACAAGGCAAGCAAATCATCCAAGCAACTCAAGCAAACAAGCTAGAGTTCGAAAATCACTCATGCATGTGCATTGAAGCTTCATTTTCGGCCTAGGTGAGTTACTAAGCTTCCATTTCTTTTCTTCAAGTCCTAACTACATGCATGTACTAAGAGATTGATTACTAGGCTAGGAAAAATAGAGAAAACCAAGTTGGAATCTCGGCTAAGCAAGAAGAATAAGAGATTTGAGCTTCAACAAGGTTTTTGTGCATCTTTTGGTTGATTGCAAAGGTGAGGGTTAAAACCTTTTGAAAACTCTTCAAAATTTCACATGCATGCTCATGAATATGTGTATTTTCTTCTGTACTTGAGATATATGGTCGTTCATAAGCTTAAACAACCATGCATGGCAAGATCTTGGCTTGAAAATGATGCTAGGTGAAGTCGAAATTGCTGACAGCTCTCTGACCAGTCTGTTCGAGGTAAGTTTGGCTAAGAAAATGATGTTGAAAATGCATTAAAATTGGTAGGTGACTAGTTTTTCCAGTTTTGAACATTTTTCCCAGAAATAGGCCGAAGCTAATTTTGAATCTAAGGTCCTAAAAATGGAAAATCTTTAAAATGTGACCAAATCTGGAAATCTGGAAAAAATGAAGCAGGTTTTGGCAGATGCACTGACCTTGTAGAACGAACCATATTTTACTTAGAAAATTATGTCAAAAATGCATGAAATTTGGTGTGCTGCTATATTTTTCAGTTCTGGACAATTTTGTCAGAAATGGACCAAAGCTAAAACTGACCCTAAGGACCTCAAAAACGTCAATTTCTGAAAAGTGTGCAAATCTGGACAGTTTTGTGATACCTCACTGTTTCGGCTATAACTAATGATTCTGAACTCCAATTGATGCAAGGCTTGTTTCTGATTTTAGTTAACTTCTTAAGCTTTAATTTGACATCTTATTCACTGAATTTGGAGATTTTTTTCTTATCCGATTGATTGTGAGAAGACAGCCTATTGCAGTAAGGGTTTCACTTAATGTTGCGCTTGGAAATATTGTTGTGACTCCTCTTGTTGAATTAGATGCTTGGGATTGTAGCTACGGGATGTTGTGTGGACTGTTTTGAATGTTTGAGGATGTTGAATTAAATGATGCATGGTTTGAGATTGACCTTGAGTTGGGTTGAGGCCCAAATTGCACGAATATACATGAAATGGAAACCCTAATGACTAGGTAGTTTTGCTAAGTATTGATCAATTGGATATTGTGTGGGAATCATATGCTTAGTGGGCTGCCCGTTAATGTCTTATAACTTCAAATGTGATTTTGGCCATTGCATGTTGACAAATAAGCTTTTCTTGCACCCGAACCCATGATTGATGTCATTGCATGTTGAATAATCTTATCACTTGATCACGTGGACTTCTTAATGAGTTATATGGCCTGTTTTACATGTGTTACATGGCTGCCCGTTTAATTTTCATATAACTCTATATGCCTTCAAGTGAAATTTTCCTGTCTTATCGTGCCTTGCTTGTCTACCTGTCAATGTGCAATCTTATGACTGTCCGGAGGCAACCTACTTTGTTGTCCTCCTACTGTGGTATATTACCTGTCATGAATGTGCATTGCATACAAGGTTGCAACCTTTCCTGTTGGCATGGTAGCGATCACGCACACCGCGCGGCATCGGGCTTGCCGATGTTACCGTGACCACCACGGTCCTATTCCCTCTCTCGCTTGGGGGCTAGACTTCCTCAGAGAGTTGGGTCGTAGGATTTTGGGGTACATCCGGAGTACACCCACCTGGCGTGTTTGGGGGATGATTTGAAGTCGGCCGCAACAACTGATCCTGGAACTGATCTGAGAGCAAAAGCTCACTGTATCCTTTTTAATATGTGTATAAGTACTCTCGCTTGGTTCCTAGAGAACCTCGGGGAGGAAAGACCGGTATTCCTATTTCTGTACTTGCATTTATGTTGTATTCATGTTTGAGAAAGGGATTTTCATAAGTTTAACCGGAAATGAGTTTCAAAACTTATTTCTCGTTTCCCCCTCGCTGAGTTCATAAGGACTCACCCTCTTTTATCATCTCAGGTGAAGAAGAACAGGTACAGGAACCCGAGGACAATGTACCTAATGATGAACCCCTGGAGTGATTGCCTGTCATTGTTGTTTTGCTTGAACGTGACTACTTGTGTACTTTGTGCTGCTTGAAGACCATTTATTTTATGTTGCTTGTTGTTGCTAATGTAAGAGACCCCCGTTGTAATTTGGGGTCTAATTTTGGTTTGTACTTATATTAAGTAGACTGATGCTAGACATAACACTACTGTGATCGTTTTGCTTTTATCACCGATAGTATCTATCTTAGGTTATGACGCTTTAGTTAAGATCTAAGTAAATGAACTTATCCACTCTTAACAAGTACTTGCTATTGGGCTAAGATCAATAGGCATATGTGTAACGAGGACAAATAAACAAACGAGACATAGTATCATGCTAGGTTATAAATCAAACGGGACGTCGAAATAACCAATAGGCAATCCAATCGATGGTAAATTAGTAATCTTAGTTGGAAATGAATTTGAGACGGTAAACTTTGAGGCGTTTAGAAAATTAGGTTAAACCAAATGGCCAATTACAACCGTTATGCTGCCGGTTTTCCAGAAAAACTTTGGAGTTTAGACTAAATCATTAGGTGTTAATCTTCATAAACAGCTAAGTACGTGATATTACTTGAATGTTAGTTCACACCCTAGTCTAACCTTATAGGCCGGGTTGGGGCGTGACACTGTGTGCCGCGTAACTCTTTACGGATCAAAAGTTATGGGCACTAGAGCGACTTAGACCTAGTCCCAAGCCCCACGCCCTCGGTTTGCGAGCCCAGCCTCTACGTGAAGCGAAGTTGTCTTGCCCAAGGTGCCATGGGATTCGGTAATATAAATGTGATGGATTAGGTTGTCGTCCTTTTTGCGGCTCACGATGTACGATCCGGGACGAAAAAACAGCGCAAAAGAAGAAAAGTGTCCCGAAATTGATAAAAACGTTCAATTTTGGGCTCCGAAATAGGCTCAACCGAGCAGGTTTGTTGCCCCCGTCGTAGAGCTCTCGGAGAGCTTTCCAATAGTATGATGTGTGTCGCGTAGCTCCTTCCGAATCAAAAGTTATGGTCACCGGAGCGATGGAGACTTGGTCCCAAGCCCCACACGCTCAATTTGCGGGCCCAGCCTCTACGTCAAAGCGAAGTTGTCCTACCCAAGGTGCCATGGGATTCGGTAATAGAAATGTGCTAGATTAGGTTGTCGTCCTTTTCGTGGCTCACGACGTACGATTCGAGATGAAAAAATTGCGCAAAAGAAGAAAAGTGTCCCGAAACTGATGTAAACATTTTATTTTAGGCTCTGAAAAAAGAAGCAGCTATGCAGGCTTGCTGCCCCTGTGAGGCCCGACCTCGATTTACGTGCGATACCTCGTTTCATGTGCCCTAACCTAGATTTGCGTGCCTTGACTTAAGTTTAAGAATTGTGTTTCGTTTTGTGTGCCTTGCATTGAATTACATGCATTCATTTAGGGTTGCGTGCATTTACTTGGAAAACGTGCATTCGTCTCGTAGTGCATGTCCTAAACCTAGGAAAGCTGCCCTCACGCTAATCAAGAAAGCATCTTACACGAAACACTAGATCATTAATTAATCCTACAATTCCACTAACTAATATTAAATTACTAATTCAATAACCACTAGAAGACAAAATCTCACAAAAAGCTAGACATTCCTTATCCTTTATTCCTTATTCTTTTGCACTTTCAAACATACAATTAATTAATGCTCAAAAGATGACAAAGATTCATCATTTTCATGCCTTGGCCGACCACCTTGTGTGCCTTGTGATTGCTTTGCATAATTCAAATCTTATTCCCAAACATTCTATGACACAAAGCAATAAAAAATTAGCTCAAACCCTCCTCAAAGCTCTCATTCTCAGCACAAAGCTCCCTGCCCATGCTAAGTAATTCAAAAACCATGGTTCCTGAAGACACAAACGTGAAAACTGTATGGCCAAGGCCGACACACGCGTCATCATTTGCAAGGCTTTCATTTTTCATTCATTTCACTCATTCTTCTCTCTCCCTCTTATTCTTCTCTCTCTCTCTCGGCCCTAGCTGAGTTTCTAGACTCCATAGCTCATCTTCATCACTCCATGGTTCATCAAGGCAAGCAAGAAACTGGGGAGCTCGACTAAGCAAGCTAGGTTGCAAGAAACACACATGCAAGCTCTTTGAACCTCTATTTCGGCTTAGGTGAGTTTGCTAGCTTCCATTTCTTTTCTTCTTGTTCTAACCACATGCACCTACTAAGAACTTGGTTACTAAGCTAGGAAATTTGAGAAAAAATCGAGTGGTGTCTCGGCTAAGCATGGAAAAGATCAACTTTGTGCTTCATCAAGAGTCTTGTGCATCTTCTTGTTGTTTTGCTAAAGTGAGGGCTAAAACTTCTTGAAAATCTTTCAAAAACCCACATGCATGCTCTTAAATGTTTATCTTTGCTTCTGAACTTGAGATATATGTGTGTTCATAAGCTTTTACAACCATGCATGGCAAGATTTTGGGCTAAAATGTGATGATAGATGAAGTCGTGCATGTGACAGCTTTCTGTCTTGTTGGTGCAAGGTGATTTTGGCTAGGTAAATGATGTTGAAAATGTGTGAAAATTGGTAGGTAACTATTTTTTCCAGTTCTAAACATTTTTCACAGAAATAGGCCAAAGCTAATTTTGGCTCTAAGGTCCTCAAAATGGCAAATCATTAAAATGTGTCCAAATCTGGAAAGTCTGGAAAAATGAAGCAGGTTTTGGCAGATTCACTGACTTTGTGGAACGAACCAGTTTTGACTTAGTAAATGACATCCAAAATGCATGAAATTTGGTGTGCTGCTAGATTTTCAATTCTGGACATTTTTGTCAGAAATGGACTAAGGCTAAATCTGACCCTAAGGCCCTCAAAAACGAAAAGTATCGAAATGTGTGCAAATCTGGACAGTTTTGTGTAGTCTCACTGTTTTGGCTATAACTATTGGACCCGAACTCCAAACGATACGAGGTTTGTTTCTGAATTTAGTTCACTTATTAAGATTTAATTTGACATCTTATTCACTGGAATTGGATATTGTTTGCTTGTCTTAATGATTGTGAGAATACAGTCCATTGCAGTTAGGGTTTCACTTAGTGAAATGCTTAGAAAAATTATTGTAGCTTATCTTGTTGTATTAAATGCTTGAGAATATGGCATTTGGATGTTGTGTGGACTGTTTTGAATGCTTGAGGGTGTATGAACTAATCAATGCGTGGCTTGAGTTTAATTACGAGATGACTTGGGGCTTAATTACACAGGTAAGCATGAATTGGAACCCTAGAAACTAGGTAAACTTGCTAAGTGTTGATCCTATGAATATCGTGTTTAATTATATGTTTAGTAGGCTGCTCGTAGTTGCCCTTGTAGGCCTAAATATGATTTCGATGATTTCATGTTGATAAGTAGGCTTTTCTTGCACCCGGTCCCACATAGATGCCGTTGCATGATGAATAATCTTATTAATTGATTACGTGAACTTTGCAATGAGTTATATGACTTGATTTACGTGCGTTACATGGCTGCCCGTTTAATGTTCATATAACTTCATGTGCCTTTCAAGTGAAATTACTTGTCTTATCGTGCCTCGCTTGTTTACTTGTCAATGTGCAATTTTATGACTGCTCGGAGGCAACCTACTTTGTTGTCCTCCTAATGTGATATATTAAATGTCATAAATGTGTATTGCATACAAGGTTGCAACCTTTCATTCTGGCGTGGTAGTGTTCACGCACACCGGGCAACATCGGACTTGCCGGTGCAACCGTGACTACCATTGTCTAATTCCCTCTCTCGCTTGGGAGATAGACTTCCTCGGAGAGTTGGGTCGTAGGATTTCGGTGTACATCTGGAGTACACCCATTTGGCGTGATAAAGGGATGATTTGAAGTCGGCCGCAACTGATACTGACATGAACTGAGAGCAAAAGCTCACCGTATCCTTTTCACTATGTGTATAAGTACTCTCGCTTGGTTCCTAGAGAACCTCGGGGAGGAAAGACGGGTAATTGTGTTCCTTTACTTTTATATTATATTATGTACTTACTTGTGATATATTCATGCTTGCAAAAAGGGTTTTCATAAGTTGAACCAAAAAATGAGTTTCAAACCTATTTCTCGTTCCCCCTCGCTGAGTTCATAAGGACTCACCCTCTTTTATCATCTCAGGTGAAGAAGATCAAGAACAGGTACCCGAGGATGACGTGCCTAACGATGATTCCTTGGAATGATTGCCTGTCCTATGTGCTTTGCTTGATTATGGCCATTGTGAACACTATGCTGATTGAAGACTATTTCTTTTCATGTTGCTTGATGTTTGTAATGTAAAAGACCCCCGTTGTAATTTAGGGTCTAATTTTGGCTTGTACTGATAATAACTAGATAGACACTACTATGGTCATTTTGCTATCGTTATTGGCTAGTATCTATCATAGGATTACCAAGTATCAGGTAAGGATTAAGTAATGAACCTAACCAATTTAAAGCAGGTACTCATTGTTAAGCTAAGATCAACATGTACTTTGTAAAGTGGATTAACAAACAAACAAGACATAGTATCATGCTAGGTTATTTAATCAAACGAGAATTCGAGATAACTAGTAGGCGTTTCAATTGATGGTAAATAGTAATCTTAGTTGGAAATGAAATTGAGATTGGAAATTTTGAGGCGTTTAGAGAATTTGGTCAAACCAAAAAGCCCAATTACAGCCGTTATGCTGCCGGTTTTCCAGAAAATTGTGGAGTTTAGGCTAAAACGTTAAGTGTTAAACTTTTATGAACGGTTAAGTACGAGATATGACTTGAATGTTTAGATCACACCCTAGTCTAACCTTTATAGGCCGGGTTGAGGCGTGACAGCCTCTGTTGTAGAGCTCTTGGAAAGATTTCCAACACTATGCTGTGCGCCGTGTAACTCTTTACGGATCAAGAGTTATGGCACCGGAGCGACGGAGACCTGGTCCCAAGTCTCACGCCCTCGTCTTGCGGGCCCAGCCTCTTCGTGAAGCAAAATTGTCTTGCCCAAGGTGCCGTGGGATTTAGTAATAGAAATGTGATGGATTAGGTTGTCGTCATTTTCGCGGCTCACGACGTACGACCCGGGACGAAAAAATAGTGCAAAAGAAGAAAAGTGTCTCGAAATTGATGAAAACGTTTGATTTTAGGCTCTGAAAAAAGAAGCGGCTAAGCAGGCTTGCTGCCCCCATCGTAGAGCTCTCTGAAAGCTTTCCAACACTATGTTGTGCGCCGCGTAACTCCTTACGGATCAAAAGTTATAGCACTAGAGCGACGGAGACCTGGTCCCAAGCCCCATGCCCTTAGTTTGCGGGCCCAGCCTCTACGTGAAGCGAAGTTTTCATGCCCAAGGTGCCGCAGGATTCAGTAACATAAATGCGATGGATTAGGTTGTCATCATTTTTGCGGCTCACGACGTACGATCCGGGATGGAAAAACAGCGTAAAAGAAGAAAAATGTGCCGAAACTGATGAAATCGTTCGATTTTAGGCTCTGAAAACAGGTGCAGCTGAGCAGGCTTGCTGCCCTCGTCGTAGAGCTCTTAGAGTGCTTTCTAACATTGTGTTGTCCGCCACGTAACTCCTTATTGATCAAAAGTTATGGGCACCGGAGCGACGGAGACCTGGTCCCAAGCCCCACGCCTTCGGTTTGCGGGCCCAGCCTCTATGTGAAGCGAATTTGTCTAGCCCAAGGTGCCAAGGGATTCAGTAATAGAAAAGTGATAGATTAGGTTGTCGTCCTTTTCGCGGCTCACGATGTACAATTCGGGATGAAAAAATAGTGGAAAAGAAGAAAAGTGTCCCGAAACTTATGAAAATGTTCGATTTTAGCTTCGAAAATAGGTACAGGCGAGCAGGATTGATGCCCCCGTCGTAGAGCTCTCGAAAAACTTTCCAACGGTAAGCTGTACGCCACGTAACTGGTTACGGATCAAAAGTTATGGGCATCGGAGCGACGGAGACTTGGTCCCAAGCCCCACGCCCTCGGTTTGCGGGCCCAGCTTCTACGTGATGGAAAGTTGTCTTGCCAAAGGTGCCGTTGGATTCAGTAATAGAAATGTGATGGATTTGGTTATCGTCCTTTTCGCGGCTCACGACGTACGATCCGGAATGGAAAAACAGCGCAAAAGAAGAAAAGTGTCCCGAAACTGATAAAAAAGTTTGATTTTGGGCTTCAAAAATAGGCGCAGCTGAGCAGGCTTGATGTCGCCATCGTAGAGCTCTCGGAGAGCTTTCCACTGGTATGATGTGCTCCGCATAACTCCTTACAGATCAAAAGTTATGGGCACTGGAGCGACGGAGACCTGATCCCAAGCCCCACGCCCTCGGTTTGTGGGCCCAGCCTCTACGTGAAGCGAAGTTGTCTTGCGCAAGGTGCCGCAGAATTCAGTAATAGAAATGTGATGGATTAGGTTGTCGTCGTTTTCGCGGCTCACGACGCATGATCTGGGACGAAAAAACAGCACAAAAGAAGAAATGTATCCTGAAACTGATGAAAATGTTCAATTTTGGGCTCCAAAAACAGGCGCAGCCGAGCAGGCTTGCTAGCCCCGTCGTAGAGCTCTCGGTGATCTTTCCAACGGTATGCTGTGAGCCGCGTAACTCCTAACAGATCAAAAGTTATGGGCACTGGAGCGATGGAGACCTAGTCCCAAGCCCCACGCCCTCGGTTTACGGGCCCAGCCCAGCCTCTACGTCAAGCGAAGTTGTCTTGCCCAAGGTGTCGTGGGATTCATTAATAGAAATATGATGGATTAGGTTATCGTCCTTTTCGCGGCTGACGACGTACGATCCGAGACGAAAAAACAACGCAAAAGAAGAAAAGTATCCTGAAACTGATGAAAATATTTGATTTTGGGATCCGAAAATAGGCACAACTGAGCAGGCATGTTTCCCCCGTCGTAGAGCTCTCGGAGATCTTTCAAACGGTATGCTGTGCGCCGCGTAACTCCTTAAGGATCAAAAGTTATGGGCACCGAAGCGACGGAGACCTGGTCCCAAGCCCCATGGCTCGGTTTGTGGGCCCAGCCTCTACGTGAAGCGGAGTTGTCTTGCCTAAGGTGCCATGGGATTCAGTAATATAAATTGATGGATTAGGTTTTGCGGCTCACGACATACGATCCGGGACGAAAAAATATCGCAAATGAAGAAAAGTGTCCCAAAACTGTTGAAAACGTTCGATTTTGCGCTCTGAAAATAGTCGTAACCGAGCAAGCTTACTGCCCCCATCCTGGAGCTCTCGAAGTTCTTTCCAACGGTATGCTATGCGCCGCGTAACTCCTTACGGATCAAAAGTTATGGGCACCAAAGAGACGGAGACCTGGTCTCAAGCCCCACGCCCTCGGTTTACGGGCCCAGTCTCTACGTGAAGCGAAGTTGTCTTGCCCAAGTTACCATGGGATTCGGTAATAGAAATGTGATTGATTAGGTTGTCGTCCTTTTCGCGGCTCACGACGTACGATCCGGGATGAGAAAATAGCGCAAAAGAAGAAAAGTATCCCGAAATTGATGAAAACGTTCGATTTTGCACTCCGAAAATAAGCACAGCCGAACAGGCTTACTGCCCCCGTCGTATAGCTCTCGAAGTGCTTACCAACAGTATGCTGTGCGCCGTGTAACTCGTTACGCATCAAAAGTTATGGGCACCGGAGCGACGGAGACTTGGTCCCAAGCCCCAGGCCCTCGGTTTGCAGGCCCAGCCTCTACATAAAGCGAAGTTTTCTTGCCCAAGGTGCCGTGGGATTCAGTAATAGAAATGTGATGGATTAGGTTTCGCAGCTCATGACGTACGATCCGGGAATGAAAAACATCACAAATGAAGAAAAGTGTCCCGAAACTGATAAAAACGTTCGATTTTGCGCTATGAAAATAGGTGCAGCCGAGCAGGCTTACTGCCCCCATTGTAGAGCTCTCGACGTATTTTCCAACAGTATGCTCTGCGCCGCTTAACTCCTTACGGATCAAAAGTTATGGGCACCAGAGCGACAGAGACCTGGTCCCAAGCCCCACGCCCTCGGTTTGCGGGCCCAGCCTCTATGTGAAGTGATATTGTCTTGCCCAAGGTGCCGTGGGATTCGGTAATAGAAATGTGATGGATTAGGTTGTCGTCCTTTTTGCGGCTCACGACGTACAATCCGGGATGAAAAAATAACGCAAAAGAAGAAAAGTGTCCCGAAACTGATTAAACGTTCGATTTTGGGCTCCAAAAATAGACGCAGCCGAGCAGGTTTACTGCCCTCGTCGTAGAGCTCTAGAAGAGATTTCCAACTGTAAGCTGTGCGTCGCGTAACTCCTTCCGAATCAAATGTTATGGTCATCAAAGCGACGGAGACTTGGTCCCAAGCCCTACGCGCTTGGTTTGCGGGCCCAGCCTCTACGTTAAAGCGAAGTTGTCCTGCCCAAGGTGCCACGGGATTTGGTATTAGAAATGTGATGGATTATGTTGTCGTGCTTTTTGCGGCTCACGACGTACAATCCGGGACGAAAGAACAGAGCAAAAGAAGAAAAGTGTCCCAAAATTGATGAAAACGTTTGATTTTAGGCTCTGAAAAAAGAAGCAACTAAGCAGGCTTGCTGCCCCCGTCGTAGAGCTCTCGGAAAGCTTTCCAACACTATGTTGTGCGCCGCGTAACTCCTTACGGATCAAAAGTTATGGCACCATTTCGACGGAGACATGGTCCCAAGCCCCACGCCCTCGGTTTGCGGGACTAGCCTCTACGTGAAGCCAAATTGTCTTGCCCAAGGTGCCGTGGGATTTAGTAATAGAAATGTGATGGATTAGGTTGTCGTACTTTTTGCGGCTCACGAAGTACGATATGAGATGAAAAAATAGCGCAAAAGAAGAAAAGTATCTCGAAACTGATGAAAACATTTGATTTTAGGCTCTGAAAAAAGAAGCAACTAAGTAGGCTTGCTGCCCCCGTCGTAGAGCTCTCGAAAAGCTGTCCAACACTATGTTGTGCGCCGCGTAACTCCTTACAGATCAAAAGTTATGGCACCAGAGCGACGGAGACCTGGTCCCAAGCCCCACGCCCTCGGTTTGCGGGCCCAGCTTCTACGTGATGAGAAGTTGTCTTGCCAAAGGTGCCATGGGATTCAGTAATAGAAATGCGTTGGATTAGGTTGTCGTCGTCCTTTTCGCAGCTCACGACGTACGATCCATGACGGAAAAACAGTGCAAAAGAAGAAAAGTATCCCGAAACTGATGAAAATGTTAGATTTTGGGTTTCAAAAACATGTGCAGCCGAGCGGCCATGATGCCTCCGTCGTAGAGCTCTTGGAGAGCTTTCCAACGGTATGCTGTGCGCCGCGTAACTCCTTACGGATCAAAAGTTATGGGCACCAGAGCGACGGAGACCTGGTCCCAAGCCCCATGCCCTCGATTTGTGGGCCCAGCCTCTACGTGAAGTGAAGTTTCCTTGCCCAAGGTACCGTGGGATTTAGTAATACAAATGTGATGGATTAGGTTGTCGTCCTTTTCGCGGCTCACGATATGAGGCCCGACCCCGATTTGCGTGTGAAGCCTAGCTTCATTTGCCCTGACCTAGATTTGCGTGCCATGACTTAGGTTTAAGAAATGAGTTCATTTTATGTGCCATGCATTGAATTACGTGCATTCGTTTGGGATTGCGTGCATTTACTTGAAAAATGTGCGTTCATCTTGTAGTTCGTGTCCTACCTCGTAGTGCGTGCCCTAGACCTAGGAAAGCGTGCCTTCACGCTAATCAAGAAAGTATCTTTCACGAAGCACTAGACTATTAAACAATCCTACAAAGTCCACTATCAATATAATAATCCAAATTCCATTCACTAGAAGACAAAAATGCACCAAAAACAAAACATTCCTTATCCTTTATCCATTATTCTTTTTGCATCTTCAAGGTACAATTAAAATAATGCTTAAGATGACAAAATTTCAGCCAATTCAATAGCTTTGGCCGACCACTAAGAGCATTGTTTTAGCAATTGTGTATTTTATTCATAATCTTAGTCAAACACTTAGCATAAGGCATTAAAAAATTGCTCAATTCCTCTCAATTCCTCACCATACCCGACCAGCCTTTGCATGCCCATCCTGGCAATTTCAAAATAGCATATTGGAGACACAAAATGCAGAATTTGGGAGCCCAAGGCCGACATTCTCCTTGAACATGCAAAAGGCTTGAATTTTTGTCATCTTTCTTCATTCTCTTTCATTCTTCTTCACTTCCCTCTCATTTCTCACTCTCTCTCTCGGCCCTAGCTGCACATTACTCCCTCCATAGCTTCTCTCCCTCACAACATAGCAAATCAAGTCAAGCAACCATAAAAAAAAATCGAAGCAAGCAAGCTAGAGTTCGAAATCACTCTTGCATGTGCATTGAAGCTTCATTTCGGCCCTAAGTAAGCTTCTTGACAACCATTTCTTTTCTCCATGGTTTAACCTCATGCTTGTGCTAAGAGATTGATCATTAAGCTAGGAAAAATAGAGGAAAACTAGTAAGGTTCTCGGCTAAGCAAGGGAAACGAGAAGATTTGAGCTTTAACAAAGGGTCTTGAGCATTTTGTGGTTGATTGCTAAGGTGAGGGTTAAAACCTTTTGAAAACTCTTCAAAATTTCACATGCATGCTCATGAATGTGTGTATTTGCTTCTGTACTTGAGATATATGGTCGTTCATAAGCTTAAACAACCATGCATGGCAAGATCTTGGCTTGAAAATGATGCTAGGTGAAGTCGAAATGGATGACAGCTCTCTGATCAGTCTGTTCGAGGTAAGTTTAGCTAAGAAAATGATGTTGAAAATGCTTGAAAATTGGTGGGTGACTATTTTTGACAGTTTTGAACATTTTTCCCAGAAATAGGCCGAAGATAATTTTGACTCTAAGGTCCTCAAAATGGCAAATAATTAAAATGTGACCAAATCTGGAAATCTGGAAAAATGAATCAGGTTTTGGCAGATGCACTGACCTTGTGGAACGAACAATATTTGACTTAGTAAATGTTGTCGAAAATGCATAAAATTTGGTTTGCTGCTATATGTTTCAGTTCTGGACAATTTTGTCAGAAATGGACCAAAGCTAAAACTGACTCTAAGGACCTCAAAAACGTCAATTTCTGAAAAGTGTACAAATCTGGACAGTTTTGTGCTACCTCACTGTTTCGGCTATAACTAATGATTCTGAACTCCAATTGATGCAAGGTTTGTTTCTGATTTTAGTTAACTTTTTAAGCTTTAATTTGACATCTTATTTACTGAATTTGGAGATTGTTTGATTATCCTATTGATTGTGGGAAAACAGCCTATTGCAGTAAAGGTTTTATTTAGCCATATGCTTGGAAAATTGTTGTAACCTCTCTTGTGGTACTAATTGTGTGGAAATGTGGTGTTGGGATGTTATGTGGACTGTTTTGAGTACTTGAGGATGCTTGAATGGAATGATGCATGACTTAAGAATGACTTTGAGTTGACTTAGAGTTTTCATCACACGATTAAGCATGAAATAGTAACCCTAATGACTAGGTAGCTTTACTAAGTGTTGATCTCTTGGTTTGGTGTGGAAATTATATGCTTAGTGGGCAGCCTGTAATTGTTCTATAACTTCAAATGTGAATTTGACCATGGCATGTTGTCAAATAAGCTTTTCTTGCTACCGAACCCACGTAAATGTTGTTGCATGTTGAATAATTCGTATCACTTGATTATATGAGCTTCTTAATGAGTTATATGACCTGTTTTACATGTGTTACATGGATACCCGTTTGATGTTCATATGACTCTATATGCCTTTCAAGTGAAATTATTTGTCTTATCGTGCCTTGTTTAATTACTTGACAACGTGCGATCTTATAACTGCCCGGAGGCGACCTACTTTGTTGTCCTCCTAATGTGATATGTTAAATGTTATAAATGTGCATTGCATACGAGGTTGCAACCTTTCAGTGTGGCATGGTAGTGTTTCACGCTCGCCGGGCGGCATCGGGCTTGCCGGTGTTACCGTGACTACCATGGTCCAATTTCCTCTCTCGCTTGGCATTTCACCCTCGGAGAGTTGGGTCGTAGGTTTTCGGGGTACATCCGGAGTACACCCAATTGGGAGCGATAAGGGGATTATTGAAGCCGGCCGCAACAATTGTATCGAAATTGAAATTGAGAGCAACTGCTCACTGTATCCTTGAAATGATTGGTAAATGTATCTGTTGCTCGATTTGTTTCATATATTTGCGTACTTTGTTATTTGTAATACATCACATGTTTCAAGAAGGAGTTTTCATAATTGAACCGGAAAATGAGTTTCAAAACGTATTTCTCGTTTCCCCCTCGCTGAGTTCATAAGGACTCACCCTCTTTTTCATCACAGGTGAAGAAGAACAAGTACAGGTACCTGAGGACAATGAGCCTAATGATGAACCCCTGGAGTGATTGCTTGTCAATGTTGTTTTGCTTGAACGTGACTACTTGTGAACTTTATGTTACTTGAAGACTATCTATCTTATGTTGTTGTTGTCGCTAATGTAAAAGACCACCCGTTGTAATTTGGGGTCTAATTTTGGTTTGTACTTATATTAAGTAGACTGATACTAGACATACTATGATCGTTTTTGCTTTTGTTATCATTAGTATCTATCATAGGTTATTATGCTAGTTAAGGAATAGGCAAATGAACTTATCCAATCTCAACAGGTACTCGCTAATAAGCTAAGATCAACAGGTATATTTTGAAACGAGGATAAATGGACAAACGAGACATAGTATCATGGTAGGTTATAAATCAAACGGGACGTCGAAATAACCAATAGGCAATTCAATTGATGATAAAATAGTAAACTCTAGTCGGGAATGAACTTGAATTGAAAGTTTTGAGGCTGTTATAAAATTTAGGCAAAACAAGAGCCCAATTACAGCCGTTATGCTGTCGAATTTCTGGAAAATTTTGGAGTCTAGAATAAAATGTTAAGTGTTAAACCTCCTAGAATGGTTAAGAATGTGAAAGGACTTGAATGTTTAGATCACACCCTAGTCTAACCTTTATAGGCCGGGTTGGGGTGTGACACATTAGAAGAAAGGTATCAGAGCTTAGATTGCTTAAGCCGGGTTTAACTCTCGGACTGTGGGTAGAGCCTTAAGATAATTAGGATGACTTGTTTATGTGTTATTGTGTGATAATGTGCCTTCTATGTTCTATGTGTTTAAATGATTTACATGCCTTGAATGTTTTTAGAATTGTACCTATACTACGTTACATATCATATGCATTAGATTCTTAATTATCATATTTCAATAAATTGTGCCTATAGATGGCTGGCCCTAGTACCCGTACTACTAATAGGAGCGGTGAACCTCAAGAGACCACAGATGCCTATCAGACTAATCCCGGTATAGCTATGTTTAATATGATGGCAACTGCCATGGATCGTGTATCACGTGTGATGGAGCGTCAGGATGCTCTTGAAGCCAACAACAACATCAACAACAGGAATGAGGGTAACCAAAGGAGACATAGCAGAATGAAGGAATTCCTTGACTTTCGCCCGTCTAAATTCTACGGGGAAGCTGATGATGAGAAAGCAGAGGCTTGGCTGTCCGAGATTGAGAAGATCTTCAGGCCACTTGATTATACAGATGAAGAGAAAGTGGAGTTTGCTATTGGTGGCACACTGTAGAGGCACTGTGGGAGACTGATCAGACACCTCGCTTGTGGGGTAATTTCATTAAGGTGTTTAAGGAGAAATATGTACCTGCAGTTTCCAGGCAGAGGCGGATCGAGGAGTTCATGCACTTGACCCAGGGTAACATGATGGTGGCCCAGTACGAGGCACGTTTTGATCGACTGTCCCGTTACACTCAATATATGGTTTGTACTCCGGAGGCAAAAATGTGGAAATTTACTGTTGGATTGAGACCAGAGATTCAGGACCAGTTAGCTTCTCATGACTTCGAGACTTACTCTGCTCTCTTTGCAGCTGCCTCTCGAGTTGAGAAGAGGAAACTAGATGGAGCCGGTTCGAGTCAGCCGAGCAAGAAACCTTACCAGCCTCCAGGCCAGCAGAGGAAATTCCAGAGTCAGAGTCGCGGTCAAGGCCAGAGCCAGAATAGGTCAGTGAATAACCATGGGCCGATTAAAGCACCATCAGCCTCTTCCACCCGCGGATCCACAGATAGTTCACCTGCTTCTCAGATTGCCATCTGTTCGTACTGTAACAAGAAGGGCCACACCGAGGCCCAGTGTTGGAGAAAAGTGGGGAAATGTGTGGCTTGTGGCAGTGATCAGCACCGGGTTAAGGATTGCCCTAAATGGCAAGGGGGTCAGAACAGGGTAAACCAGCCGGCAGAGGCAAGACTCCAGTTCCTAGAGTCCAGGCTCGAGCCTATGCTATCGAGTGCGAGGAGATTCCAGATGAGACCGCTGTTGTTGAAGGTACATTCTTCATACTTAATCAATCTGTTAAGGTGTTAATTGATCCGGGTGCTACTCATTCATTTATTACTCCCTTATGTGTGGAACGTGTGAAATTGAAAGTTGTATGTTTGCCATATGAGGTAGAAGTTGGTACTCCAATGGGTTCTAAACTTGTAACTAGTTCAGCTTGTAAAGCATGTAAAATCCAAATTAAGGATAGGGAATTCTCGGCCAATCTTATTGTACTACCTTTTCGAGACTATGAGGTCATTTTAGGGATGGACTGGCTGGCAAAACATCATGTCCAACTGGATTTTCGGGCGAAGATTATAACGTTCCGGGTACCTGATCAACTGATACTGGAGGTTTTGGGCCGAAGAGATTTCACCGGGAGTTCCATCATTTCATCTACAAAACCAGTGAAATCCTTGAGGAAAGGGTGCAGCGGATACTTGGCTTACCTTATCAACAAGCCATCGGATAAAGCTAAGTTGGAGGAGATGCCTGTAATCAAAGACTATGCAGATGTGTTCCCTGAAGAATTACCCGGTTTACCCCCGAATCGGGAGATCGAGTTTGTTATAGAGTTGCTACCTAGCACCCAACCGATATCAAAAGCTCCCTATCATATGGCACCGGCTGAGCTACAAGAATTAAAGGACCAATTGCAAGGATTGCTTAAGAAGGGATTTGTACAACCGAGCTCTTCACCATGGGGTACGCCAGTACTATTTGTTAAGAAGAAAGACAGAACGTTGAGGCTATGCATTGACTATCGAGGTTTGAACCAAGTGACTGTCAAGAATAAATACCCACTTCCCTTGATTGATGAGTTATTTGATCAACTGCAAGGAGCCAAAGTGTATTCGAAACTCGACTTGAGGCAAGGGTATTATCAATTGCAGATCAAGAAGGAAGATGTGCCTAAAACGGCTTTTAGGACGAGATATGGGCATTATGAATATGTGGTGATGCCTTTTGGACTAACTAATGCCCTTGCAGCTTTTATGGATTTGATGCATAGGGTGTTTCAACCCTACTTGGACCAATTTGTGGTGATCTTCATTGATGATATTTTGGTATACTCGAAATCGGAGGCGGAGCATGAGCAACATATGCGGTTGGTACTGCAGAAACTTCGAGAGCACCAATTGTATGCAAAGTTTAGCAAGTGTGAATTTTGGTTGCAGCAGATTGCATTTTTGGGGCATATCATATCCCAAGAGGGAATAGCGGTAGATCCAGCAAAGATCGATGCTGTGATGTCTTGGAAGGAGCCGGAAAATGTTACGGAGGTTCGGAGTTTTCTTGGTCTAGCCGGCTATTATCGAAGGTTCGTGAAGGACTCCTCTAAGATTGCAGGACCGCTTACAAAGCTCACTCAAAAGAAAACCAAGTTCGTGTGGGATGATAAGTGTGAGAACAGCTTCCAAGAGTTGAAGAAGAGATTGACTACTGCACCAGTTCTTGCATTGCCTGAAGGGAGTCAAGGTTTCGTAATCTATAGCGATGCTTCAAAAGAAGGATTGGGATGTGTATTGATGCAAAATAGAAGAGTAATTGCATATGCTTCTAGGAAACCGAAGCCGTATGAGATGAATTACCCGACACATGATTTGGAGTTAACGGCTATTGTGTTTGCACTCAAGAAATGGAGGCATTATCTGTGGGGCAACAAGTTTGAGGTATTTACCGATCATAAGAGCTTGAAATACTTGTTCTCTCATAAGGAGTTGAATATGAGGCAAAGGCGGTGGATGGAGCTTTTGGATGATTATAGCTGCTCAATCAATTATGTGCCCGGTAAGGCGAACGTGGTTGCAGATGCCTTAAGCAGAAAGGCAAGCTTGGCAAAACTGGAAATTAAGGTGCAGGAGTTGTTGGAGGAAGCATTTCTGTGGAAACCACTGTTGACTTAGAAAGGGTTACTTTTTGCCACTACCCAAGTTCAATCGACTTTGTTATCTGAGTTACAAGAGGCTCAACAGAAGGACCAACAATTTCAAAAGATTAAGGAAAGCAACGCAGATTTCAAGTTTCATGATGATGGTATTTGGAGGTTTAGGAACCGGGTTTGTGTTCCCAATGAGCCACAGCTGAAAAAGAAGATTCTTGAGGAAGCCCATAATTCAAGATATACCATTCACCCCGGCGGAACAAAGATGTATCGGGATTTGAAACAACACTATTGGTGGAATAACATGAAAAGAGAAATTGCGGAGTTTGTAGCACGGTGTTTGACTTGCCAGAAAGTCAAGGCAGAACATCAACGACCCGCAGGTCTACTTCAGCCGTTGGAGATTCCTCAATGGAAATGGGAACATATAACTATGGATTTTGTTATGGACCTACCTAGGTCACGAAAGGGTCGTGACGCCGTTTGGGTTATAGTGGATAGATTGACTAAGTCGGCGCACTTTTTACCGATGAACAAGGAGGATAGTCCTGAGGAATTGGGAGATATGTATGTGGCGGAGATTGTAAGATTGCACGGGATGCCTGTGAGTATTGTATCGGATAGGGATCCTCGTTTTACTTCCCGATTTTGGAAAAGATTGCAAGAAGCTTTGGGGACGAAGTTGAGTTTTAGCACGGCTTATCACCCTCAGACCGATGGACAATCAGAGAGAACTATTCAGATTTTGGAAGATATGCTGAGGGCATGTGTGTTAGACTTCGGGAAAGGTTGGGAGAAATATCTATCTCTAGCGGAGTTCGCCTACAACAATAGTTATCAGGCCACTATCGGGATGGCCCCATTTGAGGCGCTGTATGGACGTAAGTGTCGATCCCCAATCTACTGGGATGAAGTAGGTGAGACGAAGACTTTTGACCCGACCCTTTTACCTGAACTGATGAGAACTGTTGATAACATCCACCTCATCCGGAAACGGATGCTTACCGCCCAGAGCAGGCAGAAGAGTTACGCAGACCGACGGAGACGGAGTCTCGAGTTTGAGGTTGGGGACAAGGTGTTCTTGAAGATATCACCCCGGAGGGGACTGATTAAACATGGCAAGGGTGGAAAGCTGAGCCCGAGATTTGTAGGACCGTTTGAGATAGTTGAGAAGGTTGGCAAGTTGGCGTATCGCCTAGCACTGCCCCAGAACCTCTCCAATATTCACGACGTCTTTCATGTTTCGATGCTGCGGAAGTACCATCCTGACCCGTCGCATATCTTGGAGCCAGAGCCGTTACAGCTTTGGGAAAACTTGTCTTACGAGGAGAAGCCCATTCGGATCCTAGACCAGCAGGATCGGGAGTTGCGCAACAGAACTATACCTATGGTGAAAGTGATGTGGGATCATCATGGACTCGAAGAAGCAACGTGAGAAAGGCGAGACCAGATGGAGCAGCAGTATCCAGCATTATTTCAAGGTAATATTGAATTTCGGGACGAAATTCTTTGAAGGAGGGGAGGATGTGAGGCCCGACCCCGATTTGTGTGCGAAGTCTAGCTTCGTTTGCCATGAACTAGATTTGCGTGCCATGACCTAGGTTTAAGAAATGAGTTCATTTTATGTGCCATGCATTGAATTACGTGCATTCGTTTGGGATTGCGTGCATTTACTTGAAAAACGTGCGTTCGTCTTGTAGTTCGTGTCTTACCTCGTAGTGCGTGCCCTAGACCTAGGAAAGCGTGCCTTCACGCTAATCAAGAAAGTATCTTTCACGAAGCACTAGACTATTAAACAATCCTACAAGTCTACTATCAATATAATAATCCAAATTCCATTCACTAGAAGACAAAAATGCACCAAAAACAAAACATTCTTTATCCTTTATCCATTATTCTTTTTGCATCTTCAAGGTACAATTAAAATAATGCTTAAGATGACAAAATTTCAGCCAATTCAATAGCTTTGGCCGACCACTAAGAGCATTGTTTTAGCAATTGTGTATTTTATTCATAATCTTAGTCAAACACTTAGCATAAGGCATTAAAAAATTGCTCAATTCCTCTCAATTCCTCACCATACCCGACCAGCCTTTGCATGCCCATCCTAGAAATTTCAAAATAGCATATTGGAGACACAAAATGCAGAATTTGGGAGCCCAAGGCCGACATTCTCCTTGAACATGCAAAAGGCTTGAATTTTTGTCATCTTTCTTCATTCTCTTTCATTCTTCTTCACTTCCCTCTCATTTCTCACTGTCTCACTCGGCCCTAGCTGCACATTACTCCCTCCATAGCTTCTCTCCCTCACAACATAGCAAATCAAGTCAAGCAACCATAAAAAAAAAATCGAAGCAAGCAAGCTAGAGTTCGAAATCACTCTTGCATGTGCATTGAAGCTTCATTTCGGCCCTAGGTAAGCTTCTTGACAACAATTTCTTTTCTCCATGGTTTAACCTCATGCTTGTGCTAAGAGATTGATCATTAAGCAAGGAAAAATAGAGAAAAACTAGTGAGGTTCTTGGCTAAGCAAGGGAAAGGAGAAGATTTGAGCTTTAACAAAGGGTCTTGAGCATTTTGTGGTTGATTGCTAAGGTGAGGGTTAAAACCTTTTGAAAACTCTTCAAAATTTCACATGCATGCTCATGAATGTGTGTATTTGCTTCTGTACTTGAGATATATGGTCGTTCATAAGCTTAAACAACCATGCATGGCAAGATCTTGGCTTGAAAATGATGCTAGGTGAAGTCGAAATGGATGACAGCTCTCTGACCAGTCTGTTCGAGGTACGTTTAGCTAAGCAAATGATGTTGAAAATTGTTGGGTGACTATTTTGGACAGTTTGGAACATTTTTCCCAGAAATAGGCCGAAGCTAATTTTGACTCTAAGGTCCTCAAAATGGCAAATCATTAAAATGTGACCAAATCTGGAAATCTGGAAAAATGAATCAGGTATTGGCAGATGCACTGACCTTGTGGAACGAACCATATTTGACTTAGTAAATGTTGTCGAAAATGCATAAAATTTGGTTTGCTGCTATATTTTTCAGTTCTGGACAATTTTGTCAGAAATGGACCAAAGCTAAAACTGACTCTAAGGACCTCAAAAACGTCAATTTCTGAAAAGTGTACAAATCTGGACAGTTTTGTGCTACCTCACTGTTTCGGCTATAACTAATGATTCTGAACTCCAATTGATGCAAGGTTTGTTTCTGATTTTCGTTAACTTTTTAAGATTTAATTTGACATCTTATTTACTGAATTTGGAGATTGTTTGATTATCCTATTGATTGTGGGAAAACAGCCTATTGCAGTAAAGGTTTTATTTAGCCATATGCTTGGAAAATTGTTGTAACCTCTCTTGTGGTACTAATTGTGTGGAAATGTGGTGTTGGTATGTTATGTGGACTGTTTTGAGTACTTGAGGATGCTTGAATGGAATGATGCATGACTTAAGAATGACTTTGAGTTGACTTAGAGTTTTCATCACACGATTAAGCATGAAATAGTAACCCTAATGACTAGGTAGCTTTACTAAGTGTTGATCTCTTGGTTTGGTGTGGAAATTATATGCTTAGTGGGCTGCCCGTAATTGTTCTGTAACTTCAAATGTGAATTTGACCATGTCATGTTGTCAAATAAGCTTTTCTTGCTACCGAACCCACGTAAATGTTGTTGCATGTTGAATAATTCGTATCACTTGATTATATGAGCTTCTTAATGAGTTATATGACCTGTTTTACATGTGTTACATGGCTACCCGTTTGATGTTCATATGACTCTATATGCCTTTCAAGTGAAATTATTTGTCTTATCGTGCCTTGTTTAATTACTTGACAACGTGCGATCTTATAACTGCCCAGAGGCGACCTACTTTGTTGTCCTCCTAATGTGATATGTTAAATGTTATAAATGTGCATTGCATATGAGGTTGCAACCTTTCAGTGTGGCATTGTAGTGTTTCACGCACGCCGGGCGGCATCGGGCTTGCCGGTGTTACCGTGACTACCATGGTCCAATTCCCTCTCTCGCTTGGCATTTCACCTTCGGAGAGTTGGGTCGTAGGTTTTCGGGGTACATCCGGAGTACACCCAATTGGGAACGATAAGGGGATTATTGAAGCCGGCCGCAACAATTGTATCGAAATTGAAATTGAGAGCAACTGCTCACCATATCCTTGAAATGATTGGTAAATGTATCTGTTGCTCGATTTGTTTCATATATTTGCGTACTTTGTTATTTGTAATACGTCACATGTTTCAAGAAGGAGTTTTCATAATTGAACCGGAAAATGAGTTTCAAAATGTATTTCTCGTTTCCCCCTCGCTGAGTTCATAAGGACTCACCCTCTTTTTCATCACAGGTGAAGAAGAACAGGTACAGGTACCTGAGGATAATGAGCCTAATGATGAACCCCTGGAGTGATTGCCTGTCAATGTTGTTTTGCTTGAACATGACTACTTGTGAACTTTATATTACTTGAAGACTATCTATCTTATGTTGTTGTTGTCGCTAATGTAAAAGACCCCCGTTGTAATTTGGGGTCTAATTTTGGTTTGTACTTATATTAAGTAGACTGATACTAGACATACTATGAACGTTTTTGCTTTTGTTATCATTAGTATCTATCATAGGTTATGATGCTAGTTAAGGAATAGGCAAATGAACTTATCCAATCTCAAGAGGTACTCGCTAATAAGCTAAGATCAACAGGTATATTTTGAAATGAGGATAAATGGACAAACGAGACATAGTATCATGCTAGGTTAAAAATCAAACGGGACATCGAAATAACCAATAGGCAATTCAATTGATGATAAAATAGTAAACTCTAGTCGGGAATGAACTTGAATTGAAAGTTTTGAGGCTGTTAGAAAATTTAGGTCAAAACAAGAGCCCAATTACAGCCGTTATGCTGCCGGATTTCTAAAAAAATTTGGAGTCTAGAATAAAACGTTAAGTGTTAAACCTCCTAGAATGGTTAAGAATGTGAAAGGACTTGAATGTTTAGATCACACCCTAGTCTAACCTTTATAGGCCGGGTTGAGGCGTGACACACGACGTACGATCCGGGACCAAAAAACATAGTAAAAGAAGAAAGTATCCTGAACCTAATAAAAACGTTCAATTTTGGGCTCTGAAAATAGGCGCAGTAGAGAAGGCTTGCTACCTCCATCATAGAGCTTTCGGAGAACTTTCCAACGGTATGCTAAGCGCCGCGTAACTCATTACGGATCTAAAGTTATGGGAACCGAAGCGACGGAGACCTGGTCCCAAGCCCCAAGCCCTTGGTTTGCTGGCCCAGCCTCTACGTGAAGGCAAGTTGTCTTGCCCAAGGTGCCGTGGGATTTAGTAAAAGAAATATGATGGATTAGGTTGTCGTCCTTTTCGCGGCTCACAACATACTATCCAGGATGAAAAAATAGCGCAAAAGAAGAAAACTGTCCCGAAACTAATGAAAACGTTCAATTTTGGGCTCCGAAAATAGGTGCAGCCGAATAGGCCTGCTATCCCCATCTTAGAGCTCTTAGAGTGCTTTCCAACGGTGTGTTGTGCGCCGCATAACTCCTTACGATCAAAAGTTATAGGCACCGGAGCGACGGAGACTTGGTCCCAAGCCCCAAGCCCTCGGTTTGCGGGCCCAGCCTCTACGTGCAGCGAAGTTGTCTTGCCCAAGGTACCGTGGGATTCAGTAATAGAAATGTGATGGATCAGGTTGTTGTCTTTTTTGCGGCTCGCGTCGTACGATCAGGGACGGAAAAACAGCGCAAAAGAATAAAAGTATACCAAAATTGATGAAAACGTTTGATTTTGGGCTTCGAAAATAGGAACAGCCAAACAGGCTTGCTACCCCCGTCATAGAGCTCTCAGAGTGCTTTCCAACTGTATGTTGTGCGCCACATAACTCCTTACGGATCAAAAGTTATGGGCACCGGAGCGACGGAGACCTTGTCTCAAGCCCCACGCCCTCAGTTTGCGGGTCCGGACTCTCTGTGAAGTGAAGTTATCTTGCCCAAGGTACCATGGGATTCGATAATAGAAATGTGATGGATTAGGTTGTCGTCCTTTTCGAGGCTCACGTTGTATGATCCGGGATGAAAAAATAGCGCAAAAGAAGAAAAGTGTCTCGAAATTGATTAAAATGTTTGATTTTGGGCTCTAAAAATAGGCACAGCCAAGGAGGCATGCTTCCCCCATCGTAGAGCTCTCGGAGAGCTTTCCAACAGTCTGCTGTGCGCTGCATAACTCCTTACGGATCAAAAGTTATGGGCACCGGAGCGATGGAGACCTGGTCCCAAGCCCCATGCCCTCAGTTTGCGGGCCCAGCCTCTACGTGAAGCGAAGTTTTCATGCCCAAGGTGCCGCAGGATTCAGTAACAGAAATGCGATGGATTAGGTTGTCATCCTTTTCGCGGCTCACGATGTACGATCAAGGATGGAAAAACAGCGCAGAAGAATAAAAATGTGCCGAAATTGATGAAATCGTTTGATTTTAGGCTCTGAAAATAGGTGCAGCTGAGCAGGCTTGCTGCCCCTGTCGTAGAGCTCTCAGAGTGCTTTCTAACATTGTGTTGTATGCCACGTAACTCCTTACTGATCAAAAGTTATGAGTACCAGAGCGACGGAGACCTTGTCCCAAATGCCTCGTCCTCGGTTTACGGGCCCAGCCACTACGTGAAGCGAAGTTGTCTTGTCCAAGGTGTCATGGGATTCGGTAATAGAAATGTGATGGATTAGGTTGTCGTCCTTTTCATGGCTCACGACGTTACGATCCGGGATGGAAAAATAGCGCAAAAGAAGAAAAGTGTCCCAAAACTGATGAAAATGTTCGATTTTAGGCTCTGAAAACTAGTGCATCCGAGCAGGCTTGCTGCCCCCGTCGTAGAGCTCTCAGAGTGCTTTCTAACGGTGTGCTGTGTACCACGTAACTCCTTACTAATCAAAAGTTATGGGTACCGGAGCGATGGAGACCTGGTCCCAAGCACTACGCCCTCGGTTTGCAGGCCCAGCCTCTACGTGAAGCGAAGTTGTCTTGCCCAAGGTGCCGTGGGATTCTGTAATAGAAAGGTGATGGATTAGGTTGTCATCATTTTCGATGCTCACGACATACGATCCGGGACAGAAAAACAGCGCAAAAGAAGAAAAGTGTCCAGAAGCAGATGAAAATATTCGATTTTAGGCTCTGAAAACACGTTCAGCTTAGCAGGCTTGCTGCCCCCGTCGTGGAGCTCTTGGAGAACTTTCCAACGGTATGCTGTGCGCCGCATAAATCCTTATGGATCAAAAGTTATGGGCACCGGTGCAACGAAGACCTGGTCCCAAGCCCCACGCCCTCGGTTTGCGGGCTCAGCGTCTACGTGAAGCAAAGTTGTCTTGCCCAAGGTGTCGTGGGATTTAGTAATAGAAATGTGATCTATTAGGTTGTCATCCTTTTCGCGGTTCACGACATATGATCCGGGACAGAAAAATAGTGCAAAAGAAGAAAAGTGTTCCAAAAATGATGAAAACGTTCAATTTTGGGCTCTAAAAACAGGCACAGCTGAACAGGCTAGCTGCCCCTGATGTAGAGCTCTTGGAGTGCTTTCCAACGGTATGCTGTGCGGCGCATAACTCCTTACGGATCAAAAGTTATGGGCACCGGAGCAACGGAGACCTTGTCCTAAGCCCCACGCCCTCGGTTTGCGAGCCCAGCCTCTACGTGAAGCGAAGTTGTCTTGCCTAAGATGCCATGAGATTCAAAATAGAAATGTGATGGATTAGGTTGTCGTCCTTTTCACTACTCACGACATACGATCAGGGACGGAAAAACAACGCAAAAGAAGAAAAGTGTCCTGAAAATGATGAAAATGTTCGATTTTGGGCTCTGAAAATAGGCACAGCCGAACAGGATAGCAGCCCCCATCGTAGAGCTCTCGGAGTGCTTTCCAACAGTTTGCTGTGCGCCGCATAACTTCTTACGGATCAAAAGTTATGGGCACCGGAGCGATAGAGACTTGGTCTAAAGCCCCACGCCCTCAGTTTACGGGCCCAGCCTCTACGCGAAGCGAAGTTGTCTTGCCCAAGGTACCGTGGGATTCGGTAATAGAAATGTGATGGATTAGGTTGTCATCCTTTTCGCGGCTCACGACGTACTATCTGGGATGAAAAAATAGCGCAAAAGAAGAAAAGTGTCCCGAAACTGATGAAAACGTTCAATTTTTGGCTCCAAAAATAGGTGCAGCCGAACAGGCATGTTGCCCCCATCGTAGAGCTCTTAGAGTGTTTTCCAACGGTATGTTGTGCGCCGCGTAAGTCCTTACGATCAAAAGTTATGGGCACTAGAGCGACAGAGACCTGGTCCCAAGCCCCAAGCCCTCGATTTACGGGCCCAGCCTCTACGTGCAGAGAAGTTGTCTTGCCCAAGGTACCATGGGATTCAGTAATAGAAATGTGATGGATCAGGTTGTCATCCTTTTTGCGGCTCACAACGTACGATCCGTGACTGAAAAACAGCACAAATGTAGAAAAGTGTCCCAAAATTGATGAAAATGTTCGATTTTGGGCTCCGAAAATAGGCGCAGCCGAACAGGCTTCCTACCCCCGTCGTAGAGCTCTCGGATTGCTTTCCAACGGTATGTTGTGCCCTGCGTAACTCCTTACGGATCAAAAGTTATGGTCACTGGAGCGACAGAGACCTCGTCCCAAGCCCCACACCCTCGGTTCACGCGCCCAGCCTCTAAGTGAAGTGAAGTTGTCTTGCCCAAGGTGACATGGGATTCAGAATAGAAATGTGATAGATTAGGTTGTCGTCCTTTTCGCGACTCACGACATACGATCAGGGACGGAAAAACAACGCAAAAGAAGAAAAGTGTCCCGAAAATGATGAAAATGTTCAATTTTAGGCTCTGAAAACAGTCACAACCAAACAGGATAGCAGCCCCCATCGTAGAGCTCTCGGAGTGCTTTCCAACGGTATGTTGTGCGCCGCGTAACTCCTTACGGATCAAAAGTTATGGGCACCGGAGCGACGGAGACTTGGTCTAAAGCCCCACGCCCTCGGTTTATGGGCTTACCTCTACTCGAAGCGAAGTTGTCTTGCCCAAGGTACCGTGAGATTCGGTAATAAAAATGTGATGGATTAGGTTGTCGTCCTTTTCGATACTCACAACGTATGATCCGTGACCGAAAAATAGCACAAATGTAGAAAAGTGTCCCAAAATTGATGAAAATGTTCGATTTTGGGCTCCAAAAATAGGCGCAGCCGAACAGGCTTCCTACCCTCGTTGTAGAGCTCACAGAGGGCTTTCCAACTGTATGCTGTGCGCTGCATAAATCCTTACGGATAAAAAGTTATGGGCACCGGAGCGACGGAGACCTGGTCCCAAGACCCACGCCCTCGGTTTGCTGGCCCAGCCTCTATGTGAAGCGAAGTTGCCTTGCCCAAGGTGCCGTGGGATTCGGTAATAGAAATGTGACGGATTAGGTTGTCGTCCTTTTCGCGGCTCACGACGTGCGATTTGAGACAGGAAAATAGCACAAAGAAGAAAAGTCTCCCGAAACTGATGAAAACATTTGATTTTGGGCTCCAAAAACAGGCTTGGCTGTGCTGCCTTGTCGTAGAGTTCTCAGAGAGCTTTCCAACGGTATGCTATTCGCCGCGTAACTCCTTACTGATCAAAAGTTATGGGCAACGGAGCGACGGAGACTTGGTCCCAAGCCCATGCGCTCGGTTTGCGGGGCCAACCTGTACATCAAAGCGAAGTTGTCTTGCCCAAAGTGGCATGGGATTCAATAATAGAAATGTGATCGATTAGGTTGTCATCCTTTTCGCAGCTCACGACGTACGATCCGGGATGGAAAAACAGTGCAAAAGAAGAAAAGTATCCCAAAACTGATGAAAACGTTCAATTTTAGGCTCTAAAAATAGGTGCAGCCGAGCAGGCTTACTGCCACCATCGTAGAGCTCTCGGAGAGCTTTCCAACGGTATGCCGCACGCCGCGTAACTCCTTACAGATCAAAAGTTAGTGGCATCGGAGCGACGGAGACCTGGTCCCAAGCCCCATGCCCTCGGTTTACTAGCCCAACCTCTACGTTAAGTGAAGTTGTCTTACCCAAGGTGCAATGGTATTCAGTAATAGAAATGTGATGGATTAGGTTGGCGTCCTTTTCGCGGCTCACGACGTTCGATCCGCGACGGAAAAACAGCGGAAAAGAAGAAAAGTATTCTGAAACATATGAAAGCATTCAATTTTGGGCTATGAAAACATGCACAACCGAGCAATCTTGCCACCCCCATCGTAGAGCTTTCGGAGAGCTTTCCAACGGTATGCTGTGTGCCGCGTAACTCCTTGCGAATTAAAAGTTATGGGCACCGGAGCGATAGCGACCTGGTCCCAAGCCCCACGCCCTCGGTTTGCGGGCCCAGCCTCTACGTGAAGCGAAGTTGTCTTGCCCAAGGTGCTGTGGGATTCCATAATAGAAATGTGATGGATTAGGTTGTCTTCCTTTTTGCGGCTCACGAGGTACGATCCGGGACGAAAAAACAGCACAAAAGAAGAAAAGTGTCCCGAAACTGATGAAAACGTTCGATTTTGGGCTCCGAAAATAGGCACAGTCAAACAAGCCAGCCGCCCCCGTCGTAGAGCTCTCGGATTGCTTTCCAACGGTATGTTGTGCGCTGCGTAACTCCTTACGGATCAAAAGTTATGGGCACCGGAGCGACGGAGACCTGGTTCCAAGCCTCACACCTTCGGTTTGCGGGCCCAGCCTCTACAAGAATCGAAGTTGTCTTGCCTAAGCTTCCATGGGATTCAATAATAGAAATGTGGTGGATTAGGTTGTCGTCCTTTTCGCTGTTCACGATGTATGATCCGGGATGAAAAAACAGTGTAAAAGAAGAAAAGTATCCCCAAACTGATGACAACGTTTTATTTTAAGCTCTAAAAATAGGCGCAGCCGAGTAGGCTTACTGCCCCTATCGTAGAGCTCTCGGAGAGCTTTCCACTGGTATGCTGTGCACCGCGTAACTCCTTACGGATCAAAAGTTAATGGCATCGGAGCGACGAAGACCTGGTCCCAAGCCCCACGCCCTCAGTTTGCTGGCCCAGCCTCTACGTGAAGCGAAGTTGTCTTGCCCAAGGTGTCATGGTATTCAATAACATAAATGTGATGGATTAGGTTGTCTTCCTTTTTGCGGATCACGACGTACGATCCAGGACGAAAAAATAGCAGAAAAGAAGAAAAGTATCCCGAAACATATGAAAACGTTCGATTTTGGGCTCTGAAAACATGCGCAACCGAGCAGTCTTGTTATCCCCATCGTAGAGCTTTCGGAGAGCTTTTCCAACGGTATGCTGTGCGCCGCGTAACTCTTTACGGATCAAAAGTTATGGGCACCGGAGCGACAGAGAACTGGTCCCAAGCCCTACGCCCACGGTTTGCGGGCCCAGCCTCTACATTAAGTGAAGTTGTCTTGCCCAAGGTGCCGTGGGATTTCGTAATAGAAATGTGATGGATTAGGTTGTCGTCCTTTTCGCGGCTCACGAGGTATAATCCGGGATAGAAAAATAGCACAAAAGAACAAAAGTGTCCCGAAACTTATGAAAATGTTCGATTTTGGGCTCCGAAAATAGGCACAGTCGAACAGGCCAGCTGCCCCCGTCGTAGAGCTCTCGAATTGCTTTCCAACGGTATGATGTGCGCCGCGTAACTCCTTACGGATCAAAAGTTATGGGCACTGGAGCGACGGAGGCCTGGTCCCAAGCCCCACACCTTCGGTTTGCGGGCCCAGCCTCTACATGAATCGAAGTTGTCTTGCCCAAGGTGCGGTGGGATTCAATAATAGAAATGTGATGGATTAGGTTGTTGTCCTTTTCGCGACTCACGACGTACGATAAGGGACGAAAAAATAACGCAAAAGAAGAAAAGTGTCCTGAAACTGATGATAAGGTTCGATTTTTGGCTCTGAAAATAGGCGCAGCCGAACAAGATAGTAGCCCCCATCGTATAGCTTTCGAAGTGCTTTTCAACGGTATATTTTGCACCGTGTAACTCCTTACGGATCAAAAGTTATGGGCACCGGTGTGACGGAGACTTGCTCCCAAGTCCACACGCTCGGTTTGCGGGCCCATCCTCTACGTCAAAGCGAAGTTTTCTTGCACAAGGTACCGTGGGATTCGGTAATTGAAATGTGATAGATTAGGTTGTTATTATTTTCGCGGCTCACGACATACGATCCGAGAAGGAAAAATAGCACAAAAGAAGAAAAGTATCCCAAAATTGATTAAAACATTCGATTTTAGGCTCTGAAAACAGGCACAGCTACGCTATCTTCTTGCCCCCGTTGTAGAGCTCTCGGAGAGCTTTCCAACGGTATGCTGTGCACCACGTAACTCTTTACGGATCAAAAGTTATGGGCACTGGTGCGACGGAGACTTCGTCCCAAGCCCACGGGCTTGGTTTGCGGGCCCAGCCTCTATGTCAAGGAGAAGTTGTGTTGCATAAGGTGCTGTGGGATTCGTTAATAGAAATGTGATAGATTAGGTTGTCGTCTTTTTCACGGCTCACGACGTACGATCCGGGAATGAAAAACAACACAAAAGAAGAAAAGTATCCCGAAACTGATTAAAATGTTTGATTTTGGGATCTAAAAACAGGCACAGCCTAGCAGACATATTGCCCCCGTCGTAGAGCTCTCGAAGAGCTTTTCAACAGTATGCTGTGCGCCGCGTAACTCCTTACGGATCAAAACTTATGGGCACCGGAGCGATGGAGACCTGGTCCCAAGACCCATGCCCTCGGTTTGATGGCCCAGCCTCTACGTGAAGCAAAGTTGTCTTGCCAAGGTGCCATGGGATTCGGTAATAGAAATGTGATGGATTAGGTTGTCGTCCTTTTCGCAGCTCACGACGTACGACCCTGGACGAAAAAATAGTACAAAAGAGGAAAAGTGTCCCGAAATTGATTAAAATGTTTGATTTTGGGCTTTGAAAATAGGCACAACCGAGCAGGCATGTTGCCCCCATCGTAGAGCTCTCGGAGAGCTTTCCAACAGTATGTTGTGCACCGCGTAACTCCTTACGGATCAAAAGTTATGGGCACCGGAGCTACGGAGACCTGGTCCCAAGCCCCATGCCCTCGGTTTGCGGGCCCAACCTCAACATGAAGCAAAGTTTTCATGCCCATGCTGCCACGGGATTCAGTAACAGAAATGTGATGGATTAGGTTGTCATCCTTTTTGCCGCTCACGACGTACGATCCGGGGTGAAAAAACAGCACAAAAGAAGAAAAGTGTACCGAAACTGATGAAAACGTTCGATCTTAGGCTATGAAAATAGGTGCAGCCGAGCAGGCTTGCAGCCCCCATCGTAGAGCTCTCGGAGTTCTTTCCAACGTTGTGTTGTGCGCCGCGTAACTTCTTACTAATCAAAAGTTATGGGTACCGGAGCGACGGAGACCTTGTCCCAAGCTCCTCGCCCTCGGGTTGAGGTCTCAGCCTCTACGTGAAGCTAAGTTGTCTTGTCCAAGGTGCCGTGGGATTCGGTAATAGAAATGTGATGGATTAAGTTGTCGTCAGTTTCGCGGCTCACGTTATACGATCCGGGACAAAAAAACAGTGCAAAAGAAGAAAAATATCCTGAAACTGATGAAAAAATTTGATTTTGGTCTCCAAAAATAGGCGCTGCAGACTAAGTCTGTAGCCCCCATCGTAGAGTTGTCAGAGTGCTTTCCAACGGTATGCTGTGCGCCGCGTAACTCCTTACGGATCAAAAGTTATGGGCACCGGAGCGACGGAAACCTTGTCCAAAGCCCCATGCCCTCGGTTTGCTTGCCCAGCCTCTACGTGAAGCGAAGTTGTCTTGCCCAAGGTACCATGGGATTCGGTATTAAAATTGTGATGGATTAGGTTGTCGTCCTTTTCACCACTCACGACGTACGATCCGAGACAGAAAAATAGCGCAAAAGAAGAAAAGTATCCCGAAACTTATGAAAATGTTCTAATTTGGGTTCTGAAAACCAGCGCAGCTGAGCAGGCTTGATGTCCGCAATGTAGAGCTCTCGGAGAGCTTTCCAACAGTATGTTGTGCGCCACGTAACTCCTCACGGATCATAAGTTATGGGCACTGGAGCGACGGAGACCTGGTCCCAAGCCCCACGCCCTCGGTTTGCTGGCCCAGCCTCTACGTGAAGCGAAGTTGTGTTGCCCAAGGTATCCCGGGATTCGGTAGTAGAAATGTGATAGATTAGGTTGTCGTCCTTTTCACGGCTCACAACGTACGATCCTTCACGAAAAAATAGCGCAAACGTAGAAAAGTGTCCCAAAATTGATGAAAACGTTCGATTTTAGGCTCCGAAAATAGGCGCAGCCGAACAGGCTTTCTACTGCCATCGTAGAGCTCTCAGAGTGCTTTCCAACGGTATGCTGTGCACCGCGTAACTCCTTACGGATCAAAAGTTATGGGCACCGGAGCGACGGAGACCTGGTCCCAAGCCCCACGCCCTCGGTTTCTGGGCCCAGCCTCTATGTGAAGCGAAGTTTCATTGCCCAACGTGCTGTGGGATTCGGAAATAGAAATGTGACGGATTAGGTTGTCGTCTTTTTCGCGGCTCACGACGTGGGATCTGAGACAGAAAAATAGCACAAAAGAAGAAAAGTGTCCCGAAACTGATGAAAACGTTTGATTTTGGGCTTCAAAAATAGGCTTGGCCGTGCTGCCCTATCGTAGAGCTCTCGGAGAGCTTTCCAACGGTATGCTGTGCGCCGCGTAACTCTTTACTGATCAAAAGTTATGGGCAACGGAGTGACGGAGACTTGGTCCCAAGCCCACGCGCTCGGTTTGCGGGGCCAACCTGTACATCAAAGTGAAGTTTTCTTGCCCAAGGTGGCATGGGATTCAGTAATAGAAATGTGATGGATTATGTTGTCGTCCTTTTCGCGGCTCACGACGTACGATCCGGGATGGAAAAACTGTGCAAAAGAAGAAAAGTATCCCGAAACTGATGACAACGTTCAATTTTAGACTCTAAAAATAGGCGCAGCCTAGCAGGCTTACTGCCCCCTATCGTAGAGCTTTCGAAGAGATTTCCAACGGTATGCTGTTCGACGCGTAACTCCTAACGAATCAAAAGTTAGTGGCACCGGAGCGACAGAGACCTTGTCCCAAGCCCCACGCCCTCGGTTTGCTGGCCCAGCCTCTACGTGAATTGAAGTTGTCTTGCCCAAGGTGCCGTGGTATTTAGTAATAGAAATGTGATGGATTAGGTTGTCATTTTTTTTGCGGCTCACGACGTACGATCCGGGATGAAAAAATAGCAGAAAAGAAGAAAAGTATCCCGAAATATATGAAAACGTTCGATTTTGGGCTCTGAAAATTGGTGTAACCCAGCAGTCTTGCTACCCCTGTCGTAGAGCTTTCGGAGAGCTTTCCAACGGTATGCTGTGCGCCGTGTAACTCCTTACAGATCAAAAGTTATGGGCTCCGGAGCGACAGAGACCTGGTCCCAAGCCCCACGCCCTCGGTTTCCAGGCCCAGCCTCTACGTGAAGCGAAGTTGTCTTGCCCAAGGAGCCATTGGATTCCGTAATAGAAATGTGATAGATTAGGTTGTCGTCCTTTTCGCGGCTCACGAGGTACGATCCGGGACGAAAAAATAGCACAAAAGAAGAAAATTGTCCCGAAACTGATGAAAATGTTCGATTTTGGGGACCGAAAATAGGCGCAGTTGAATAGGCCAACTGCCCCCGTCGTAGAGCTCTCGTATTGCTTTCCAACTGTATGATGTGCGCCGCATGACTCCTTACGGATCAAAAGTTATGGGCACTGGAGCGACGTAGACCTGGTCCCAAGCCCTACACCTTCGGTTTGCGGGCCCAGCCTCTACATGAATCGAAGTTGTCTTGCCCAAGGTGCCGTGGGATTCAATAATATAAATGTGATGGATTGGGTTGTCGTCCTTTTCGCGAGTAACGATGTACGATCGGGGACGAAAAAATAACACAAAAGAAGAAAAGTGTCCTAAAACTGATGATAAGGTTCGATTTTGGGCTCTGAAAATAGGCGCAGCCAAACAAGATAGCAGCCCTTGTTGTAGAGCTTTCGGAGTGCTTTCCAACGGTATGTTGGTTGTCGCGTAACTCCTTACGGATCAAAAGTTATGGGCACCGGAGCAACGGAGACTTGGTCCCAAGTTCACGCGCTCCGTTTGCGGGCCCAGCCTCTACGTCAAAGCGAAGTTTTCTTGTACAAAGTACCGTGGGATTTGGTAATAGAAATGTGATGGATTAGGTTGTTGTCATTTTTGTGGCTCACGACGTACGATCCGGAAAGGAAAAATAGTACAAAAGAAGAAAAGTATCCCAAAACTGATTAAAACGTTCGATTTTAGGCTCTGAAAACAGGCACAGCTGTGCTGTTTTCTTGCCCCAGTTGTAGAGCTCTCGGAGAGCTTTCCAACGGTATGCTGTGCACCGCGTAACTCCTTACGGATCAAAAGTTATGGGCACCGGTGCGACGGAGACTTCGTCCCAAGCCCACGGGCTTGGTTTGCGGGCCCAGCCTCTATGTCAAAGCGAAGTTGTGTTGCACAAGGTGCCGTGGATTCGGTAATAGAAATGTGATAGATTAAGTTGTCGTCCTTTTCGGAGCTCACGACGTACGATTCGGGAATGAAAAACAGCGCAAAAGAAGAAAAGTATCCCGAAACTAATTAAAACGTTCGATTTTGGGCTCTGAAAATAGGCGCAGCCGAGCAGGCATACTACCCCCGTCGTAGAGCTCTCAGAGAGCTTTCCAACAGTATGCTGTGCACTGCGTAACTCCTTACGGATCAAAATTTATGGGCACCGGAGCGACGGAGACTTGGTCCCAAGTTCACGCGCTCCGTTTGCGGGCCCAGTCTCTACGTCAAAGCAAAGTTTTCTTGCACAAGGTGCCATGGGATTCGGTAATAGAAATGTGATGGATTAGGTTGTTGTCATTTTTGCGGCTCACGACGTACGATCCCGAAAGGAAAAACAACACAAAAGAATAAAAGTATCCCAAAACTGATTAAAACGTTCGATTTTAGGCTCTGAAAATAAGCACAACCATGCTGTCTTCTTGCCCCCATTGTAGAGCTCTCGGAGAGCTTTCCAACGGTATGTTGTGTGCCGCGTAACTCCTTACTGATCCAAAGTTATAGGCACCGGTGCGACGAAGACTTCGTCCCAAGCCCACGGGCTTGGTTTGCGGGCCCAACCTCTATGTCAAAGCGAAGTTATGTTGCACAAGGTGCCGTGGGATTCGGTAATAGAAATGTGATGGATTAGGTTATCGTCCTTTTCGAGGCTCACGACGTACGATCCGGGATTGAAAAACAGCACAAAAGAAGAAAAGTATCCTGAAACTAATTAAAACGTTCGATTTTGGGCTCTGAAAACAAGCGCAGCCGAGCAGGCATACTACCCCCGTCGTAGAGCTCTCGGAGAGCTTTCCAACAGTATGCTGTGCACCGCGTAACTCCTTATAGATCAGAAGTTATAGGCACCGGAGCTACGAAGACCTGGTCCCAAGTCCCATGCCCTCAGTTTGCGGGCCTAACCTCCACATGAAGCAAAGTTTTTGTGCGCATGGTGCAGTGGGATTCAGTAACAGAAATGTGATGGATTAGGTTGTCGTCCTTTTTGCCGCTCACAACGTACGATCCGGTTGAAAAAATAGATCAAAAGAAGAAAAGTGTACCGAAACAGATGAAAACGTTCGATTTTAGGCTATGAAAACAGGTACAGCCGAGCAAGCTTGCTACCCCCGTCGTAGAGCTCTCGGAGTTCTTTCGAACGTTGTGTTGTGCGCCACGTAACTTCTTACTGATCAAAAGTTATGGGTACCGGAGCGACGGAGACCTTGTCCCAAGCTCCTCGCCCTCGGTTTGAGGTCTCAGCCTCTATGTGAAGCTAAGTTGTCTTGTCCAAGGTGTCGTGGGATTCGATAATAGAAATCTGATGGATTAAGTTGTCGTCTTTTTCGAGGCTCACGTCGTACAATCCGGGACGGAAAAACAGCGCAAAAGAATAAAAGTATCCTGAAACTGATGAAAACATTTGATTTTGGGCTCCGAAAATAGGTGCAGCAAAATAAGTCTGCTACCCCCGTCGTAGAGCTGTCAGAGTGCTTTCCAACGGTATGTTGTGCGCCGCATAACTCCTTACGGATCAAAAGTTATGGGCACCAAAGCGACGGAGACCTGGTCCCAAGCCCCACGCCCTCGGTTTGCTGGCCCAGCATCTATGTGAAGCGAAGTTGTCTTTCCTAAGGTACCATGGGATTCGGTAATAGAAACGTGATGGATTAGGTTGTCGTCCTTTTCGCCGCTCACGACATACGATCCGAGACGGAAAAATAGTGCAAAAGAAGAAAAGTATCCCGAAACTGACGAAAATGTTCTAATTTGGGTTCCGAAAACTAGCGTAGCTGAGCAGGCTTGATGTCCACGTTATAGAGCTCTCGGAGAGCTTTCCAACGGTATGCTGTGCGCTACGTAACTCCTCACGGATCATAAGTTAAAGGCACCGGAGTGACGGAGACCTGGTCTAAAGCCCCACGCCCTCGGTTTGCTGGCCCAGCCTCTATGTGAAGCGAAGTTGTGTTGCCCAAGGTATCCTGGGATTTGGTAGTAGAAATGTGATGGATTAGGTTGTCGTCCTTTTCGCGGCTCACAACGTACGATCCGTCACGAAAAAATAGCGCAAACGTAGAAAAGTGTCGCGAAATTGATGAAAACGTTCGATTTTGGGCTGTGAAAATAGGCGCAGCCGAACAGGCTACCTACCCCCATCGTAGAGCTCTCAGAGTGCTTTCCAACGGTATGCTGTGCGCCGCGTAACTCCTTACGGATCAAAATTTATGGGCACCGGAGCGACGGAGACCTTGTCCCAAGCCCCACGCCCTCGGTTTGCGGGACCAGCCTCTATGTGAAGAGAATTTTCCTTGCCCAACATGCTGTATGATTCGGTAATAGAAATGTGACAGATTAGGTTGTCGTCTTTTTCGCGGCTCACAACGTGCGATCTGAGATAGAAAAATAGCACAAAAGAATAAAAGCGTCCCGAAACTGAAGAAAACGTTTGATTTTGGGCTCCAAAAACAGGCTTGGCCATGCTGCCCTATCGTAGAGCTCTCGGAGAGCTTTCCAATGGTATGCTGTGCGCCGCGTAACTCCTTACTAATCAAAAGTTATGGGCAACGGAGCGACGGAGACTTGGTCCCAAGCCCATGCGCTCGGTTTGCGGGGCCAACTTGTACATCAAAGTGAAGTTGTCTTGCCCAAGGTGGCAAAGGATTCAGTAATAGAAATGTGATGGATTAGGTTGTCGTCCTTTTCGCGGCTCACGACGTACGATCCGGGATGGAAAAACTGTGCAAAAGAAGAAAAGTATCCCGAAACTGATGACAACGTTCAATTTTAGACTCTAAAAATAGGTGCAGCCGAGCAGGCTTACTGCCCCCATCGTAGAACTCTCGGAGAGCTTTCCAACGGTATGATGTGCGACGCGTAACTCCTAACGGATCAAAAGTTAGTGGCACCGGAGCGACGGAGACCTTGTCCCAAGCCCCATGCCCTCGGTTTGCTGGCCCAGCCTCTACGTGAATCGAAGTTGTCTTGCCCAAGGTGTCTTGGTATTTAGTAATAGAAATGTGATTGATTAGGTTGTCGTCCTTTTTGCGGCTCACGACGTACGATCCGGGACGAAAAAACAGCGGAAAAGAAGAAAAATATCCCGAAACATATGAAAACGTTCGATTTTGGTCTCTGAAAATTGGTGCAACCTAGCAGTCTTGCTACCCCCGTCGTAGAGCTTTTGGAGAGCTTTCCAACGGTATGCTATGCGCCGTGTAACTCCTTACAGATCAAAACTTATGGACACCGGAGCGATAGAGACCTGGTCCCAAGCCCCACGCCCTCGGTTTGCAGGCCCAGCCTCTACGTGAAGCGAAGTTGTCTTGCCCAAGGAGCCATTGGATTCTATAATAGAAATGTGATAGATTAGCTTGTCGTCCTTTTCGCGGCTCACGAGGTACGATCCGGGACGGAAAAATAGCACAAAAGAAGAAAATTGTCCCGAAACTAATGAAAACGTTCGATTTTGGGGACCAAAAATAGGCGCAGTCGAACAGGCCGGCTGCCCCCGTCGTAGAGCTCTCGTATTGCTTTCTAACTGTATGATGTGCGCCGCATAACTCTTTACGGATCAAAAGTTATAGGCACCAGAGCGACGGAGACTTGGTCCGAAGCCCTACACCTTCGGTTTGCAGGCCCAACCTCTACATGAATCAAAGTTGTCTTGCCCAAGGTGCCATGGGATTCAATAATAGAAATGTGATGGATTAGGTTGTCGTCTTTTTCGCTACTCGTGACGTACGATCGGGGACGGAAAAACAACGCAAAAGAAGAAAAGTGTCCCGAAACTGATGATAAGGTTCGATTTTGGGCTCTGAAAATAGGCGCAGCCGAACAGGATAGCAGCCCCCGTTGTAGAGCTTTCAGAGTGCTTTCCAACGGTATGTTGTGCGCCGCGTAACTCCTTACGGATCAAAAGTTATAGGCACCGGAGCGACGGAGACCTGGTCCCAAGCCCCACGTCCTCGGTTTGGGGGCCCAGCCTCTATGTGAAGCGAAGTTGCCTTACCCAAGGTGCCATGGGATTCGGTAATAGAAATGTGACGGATTAGGTTGTCGTTCTTTTCGTGGCTCACGACGTGCGATCTGAGACCGAAAAATAGCACAAAAGAAGAAAAGTACCCTGAAACTGATGAAAACGTTTGATTTTGGCCTCCAAAAATAGGCTTGGCCATGCTGCCCTATTGTAGAGCTCTCGGAGTGCTTTCCAACGGTATGCTGTGCGCTGCGTAACTCCTTACTGATCAAAAGTTATGGGCAACGGAGCGACGGAGACTTGGTCCCAAGCCCACGCGCTCGGTTTGCGGGGACAACATGTACATCAAAGTGAAGTTGTCTTGCCCAAGGTGGCATGGGATTCAATAATAGAAATGTGATGGATTAGGTTGTCGTCCTTTTTGCGGCTCACGACGTACGATCCGGGATAGAAAAACTGTGCAAAAGAAGAAAAGTATCCCGAAACTGATAAAAACATTCAATTTTAGACTCTAAAAATAGGTGCAGCCGAGCAGGATTACTGCCCCCATCGTAGAGCTCTCGGAGAGCTTTCCAACGGTATGCTGTGCGACGCGTAACTCCTAACTGATCAAAAGTTAGTGGCACCGGAGCGACAGAGACCTTGTCCCAAGCCCCACGCCCTCGGTTTGCTGGCCCAGCCTCTACGTGAATCGAAGTTGTCTTGCCCAAGGTGTCGTGGTATTTAGTAATAGAAATGTGATGGATTAGGTTGTCTTCCTTTTTGCGGCTCACGACGTATGATTCGGGACGAAAAAACAGCGAAAAAGAAGAAAAATATCCCGAAACATATGAAAACGTTCGATTTTGGGCTCTGAAAATTGGTGCAACCTAGCAGTCTTGCTATCCCCGTCGTAGAACTTTTGGAGAGCTTTCCAACGGTATGCTGTGCGCCGTGTACCTCCTTACAGATCAAAAGTTATGGACACCGGAGCGACAGAGACCTTGTCCCAAGCCCCACGCCCTCAGTTTGTAGGTCCAGCCTCTACGTGAAGCAAAGTTGTCTTGCCCAAGGAGTCATTGGATTCCGTAATAGAAATATGATAGATTAGGTTGTCGTCCTTTTTGCGGCTCACGAGGTACGATCCGGGATGGAAAAACAGCACAAAAGAAGAAAATTGTCCCGAAACTGTTGAAAACGTTCGATTTTGGGGATCGAAAATAGGCGCAGACAAACAGGCCGGCTGCCCCCGTCGTAGATCTCTCGTATTGCTTTCCAACTGTATGTTGTGCGCCGCATAACTCCTTACGGATCAAAAGTTATGGGCACTGGAGCGACGGAGACCTGGTCCCAAGCCCTACACCTTCGATTTGCGGGCCCAGCCTCTACATGAATCGAAGTTGTCTTGCCCAAGGTGCCGTGGGATTCAATAATAGAAATGTGATGGATTAGGTTGTTGTCCTTTTCGTGACTCACGGCGTACGATCGGGTATGAAAAAATAACGCAAAAGAAGAAAAGTGTCCCGAAACTGATGATAAGGTTCGATTTTGGGCTTTGAAAATAGGAGCACCCGAACAAGATAGCAGCCCCCATTGTTGAGCTTTCGGAATGCTTTCCAACGGTATGGGTTGTCGCGTTACTCCTTACGGATCAAAAGTTATGGGCACCGGAGCGACGGAGACTTGGTCCTAAGTTCACGTGCTCCGTTTGCGGGCCCAGCCTCTATGTCAAAGCGAAGTTTTCTTGCACAAGGTGCCGTGGGATTCGATAATAGAAATGTGATGGATTAGGTTGTTGTCATTTTTGCGACTCACGACGTACGATCCCGGAAGGAAAAACAGTAAAAAAGAAGAAAAGTATCCCAAAACTGATTAAAACGTTCGATTTTAGGCTCTGAAAATAAGCACAACCATGTTGTCTTCTTGCCCCCATTGTAGAGCTCTTGGAGAGCTTTCCAACGGTATGTTGTGCGCCACGTAACTCCTTACGGATCAAAAGTTATAGGCATTGGTGCGACGGAGACTTCGTCCCAAGCCCACGGGCTTGGTTTGCGGGGCCAGCCTCTATGTCAAAGCGAAGTTGTATTGCACAAGGTGCCGTGGGATTCGGTAATAGAAATGTGATGGATTAGGTTGTCGTCCTTTTCGCGGCTCACGACGTACGATCCGGGATTGAAAAACAGCGCAAAAGAAGAAAAGTATCCCGAAACTAATTAAAACGTTCGATTTTGGGCTCTGAAAACAGGCGCAGCCGAGCAGGCATACTACCCCTGTCGTAGAGCTCTCAGAGAGCTTTCCAACAGTATGCTGTGCACCGCGTAACTCCTTACGGATCAAAATTATGGGCACGGGAGCGACGGAGACCTGGTCCAAAGCCCCATGCCCTCGGTTTGCTGGCCCAGCCTCTACGTGAAGCGAAGTTGTCTTGCCAAGGTGCCGTGGGATTCGCTAATAGAAATGTGATGGATTAGGTTGTCGTCCTTTTCGTAGCTCACAACGTACGGCCCGGGACAAAAAAACATCGCAAAAGAGGAAAAGTGTCCTAAAATTGATTAAAATGTTCGATTTTGGGGTTTGAAAATAGGCACAGCCGAGCAGGCATGCTGCCCCCCTCATAGAGCTCTCGAAGTGTTTTCCAACAGTATGCTGTGCGCCGCATAACTCCTTATGGATCAGAAGTTATGGGCACCGGAGCTATAGAGACCTAGTCCCAAGCCCCATGCCCTCGGTTTGCTGGCCCAACCTCTACATGAAGCAAAGTTTTTGTGCCCAAGGTGCCGTGGGATTCAGTAACAGAAATGTGATGGATTAGGTTGTCATCCTTTTTGCAGCTCACGACGTACGATCCGGGATGAGAAAACAGCGCAAAAGAAGAAAACTGTACCGAAACTGATGAAAACGTTCGATTTTAGGCTATGAAAACAGGTATAGCCAAGCAGGCTTGCTACCGCCATAGTAGAGCTCTCAGAGTTCTTTCCAACGTTGTGCTGTGCGCCGCGTAACTCCTTACTGATCAAAAGTTATGGGTACCGGAGCGACAGAGACCTTGTTCCAAGCTCCTCGCCCTCAGTTTGCGGTCCCAACCTCTATGTGAAGCGAAGTTGTCTTGCCCAAGGTGCTGTTGGATTCTGTAATAGAAATGTGATGGATTAGGTTGTCATCCTTTTCGAGGCTCACGACGTACGATACAGGACAAAAAAACTGCACAAAACAAGAAAAGTGTCCCGAAACAGATAAAAATATTCGAATTTTGTTTTTGAAAACAGGTGCAGCTTAGCAGGCTTGCTGCCCCTATCGTAGAGCTCTTGGATTGATTTCCAACGGTATGCTGTGCGCCGCGTAACTCCTTACGGATCAAAAGTTATGGGCACCGAAGCAACGGAGACCTGGTCCCAAGCCCCACGCCCTCGGTTTGTGGGCCTAGCCTCTACGTGAAGCGGACTTGTCTTGCCCAAGGTGCCGTGGGATTCAGAAATAGAAATGTGATGTATTAGGTTGTCGTCCTTTTCGCGGTTCACGACGTACGATCCGGGACGAAAAAATAGCACAAAAGAAGAAAACTGTCGCAAAATTGATGAAAACGTTCAATTTTGGGCTCTGAAAAAGGCGCAACTGAACAGGCTAGCTACCCCCGATGTAGAGCTCTCGGAGTACTTTCGAACGGTATGTTGTGCGCCATGTAACTCCTTACGGAGCAAAAGTTATAGGCACCAGAGCGACAAAGACCTGGTCCTAAGCCCCCACGCCCTCGGTTTTCGAGCCCAGCATCTACGTGAAGCGAAGTTGTCTTGCCCAAGGTACCGTGGGATTTAGTAAAAGAAATGTGATGCATTACGTTGTCGTCCTTTTCGCCACTCACGACGTACGATCCGAGACGTAAATATAGCGCAAAAGAAGAAAAGTATCCCAAAACTAATGAAAACGTTCTATTTTGGGTTCTGAAAACAAGGGCAACTGTGCAGGCTTGTTGTCCACATTGTAGAGCTCTCGGAGAGCATTCCAACGGTATGCTGTGCGCCGCGTCACTCCTTACGGATCAAAGGTTATGGGTACCGGAGCGACGGAGACCTGGTCCCAAGCCCCACGCCCTCGGTTTGCTGGCCAAGCCTCTACGTGAAGGCAAGTTGTCTTGCCCAAGTTACCATGGGATTTAGTAAAATAAATGTGATGGATTAGGTTGTCGCCCTTTTCGCCGCTCACAACGTACGATCTGGGACGTAAATATAGCGCAAAAGAAGAAAAATATCCCAAAACTGATGAAAACGTTCAATTTTTGGCTCTGAAAATAGGTGCAGCCGAACAGGCCTGTTGCCCCCATTGTAGAGCTCTCAGAGTGCTTTCCAACGGTATGCTGTGCGCAGCGTAACTCCTTACGATCAAAAGTTATGGGCATCGAAACGACGGAGACATGGTCCCGAGCCCCAAGCCCTCAGTTTGCGAGCCCAGCCTCTACGTGCAGCGAAGTTGTCTTGCCTAAGGTACCATGGGATTTAGTATTAGAAATGTGATGGATTAGGCTGTCGTTCTTTTCGCGGCTCACGTCGTACGATAAGGGATGGAAAAACAGCGCAAAAGAATAAAAGTATCCCGAAACTGATGAAAACGTTTGATTTTGGGCTTCGAAAACAGGCACAGCTGAATAGTCTTGCCACCCTCGTCGTAGTGCTCCCAGAGTGCTTTCCAACAGTATCTGTGCGGTGCGTAACTCCTTACGGATCAAAAGTTATGGGCATCGGAGCGACGGAGACCTTGTCTCAAGCCCCACGCCCTCGGTTTGCTGGCCCAGCCTCTACGTGAAGCGAAGTTGTCTTGCCCAAGGTACCGTGGGATTCGGTAATAGAAATGTGGTGGATTAGGTTGTCGTCTTTTTTGCGGCTCACGTCATACGATTTGGGACGGAAAATCAGCGCAAAAGAAGAAAAGTATCCCAAAATTGATGAAAAAACATTTGATTTTGGGCTCCGAAAATAGGCGCAGCCGAATAAGCCTGCTGCCCCCGTCGTAGTGCTGTCATAGTGCTTTCCAACGGTATGCTGTGCGCCGCGTAACTCCTTACGGATCAAAAGTTATTGGCACCGGAGCGACAGAGACCTTGTCCCAAGCCCCACGCCCTCGGTTTGCTGGCCCAGCCTCTACGTGAAGCGAAGTTGTCTTGCCCAAGGTACCATGGGATTCGGTATTAAAAATGTGATAGATTAGGTTGTCGTCCTTTTCGTCGCTCATGACGTACGATCCGAGACGAAAAAATAGCGCAAAAGAAGAAAAGTATCCGAAAACTGACAAAAATGTTCTAATTTGGGTTCTGAAAATAGGCGCAGCTTAGCAGGCTTGCTGTCCAACTCATAGAGCTCTCGGAGTGCTTTTCAACGGTATGCTGTGCCCCGTGTTACTCCTTACGGATCAAAAGTTATGGGCACCGGAGCGACGGAGACTTGGTCCCAAGCCCCACGCCCTCGATTTGCTGGCCCAGTCTCTACGTGAAGCCAAGTTGTCTCGCCCAAGGCGCAGTGGGATTTAGTAAAAGAAATGTGATGGATTAGGTTGTCGTCCTTTTTGCGGGTCATGACGTACGATCCGGGATGAAAAAATAGCGCAAAAAAATAAATTTGTCCCGAAATTGATGAAAACGTTATATTTTGGGTTCCAAAAATAGGCGCAGCTGAGCAGGCTTGCTGCCCCCGTGGTAAAGCTCTCGTAGAGCTTTCCAACGTTATGATGTATGCCGCGTAACTCCTTACGGATCAAAAGTTATGAGCACCGGAGCGACGCCGACCTAGTCCAAAGCCCCACACCCTCGGTTTGCGGGCCCAACGTCTACTTGAAGCAAAGTTGTCTTGCCCAAGGTACCGTTGGATTCTGTAACAGAAATGTGATGGATTAGGTTGTCGTCCTTTTCGCGGCTCATGACGTACGATCCAGGATGAAAAAACAGCGCAAAAGAAGAAAATTGTCCCGAAACTGATGAAAACTTTTTATTTTGGGTTCCAAAAAAGGCACAGCTAAGCAGGCTTGCTGCCCCCATCGTAGAGCTCTCGGAGAGCTTTCCAACGGTATGTTGTGCACCGTGTAACTCCTTACGGATCAAAAGTTATAGGAACCAGAGCGACGGAGACCTTGTCCCAAGCCCTACGCCCTCGGTTTGCTGGCCCAACCTCTACGTGATGCGAAGTTGTCTTGCCCAAGGTACCGTTGGATTCGGTAATAGAAATGTGATAGATTAGGTTGTTATCCTTTTCGCGGCTAACGATGTACGATCCGGGATGAAAAAACAGTGCAAAAGAAGAAAAGTGTCCCGAAATTGATGAAAATGTTCGATTTTGGGCTCCTAAAATAGGCGCAGTAGAACAGGATTTCTACCCTAGTCATAGACCTCTCAGAGTGCTTTCCAACGGTATGTTGTGCGCCGCGTAACTCCTTACGGATCAAAAGTTATGGGCACCGGAACAACGGAGACCTGGTCTCAAGCCCCACGCCCGCGATTTGCGGGCCCAGCCTCTATGTGAAGCGAAGTTGCCTTGCCCATGGTGCCGTGGGATTCGGTAATAGAAATGTGATGGATTAGGTTGTAGTCTTTTTCGCGGCTCACGACGTACGATCTGGGATAGAAAAATAGCACAAAAGAAGAAAAGTCTCCCGAAACTAATGAAAACGTTTGATTTTGGGCCCCAAAAATAGGCTCGGCCGTGCTGCCAAGTCGTAGAGCTCTCGGAGAGTTTTGCAACGGTCTGTTGTGCGCCACGTAACTCCTTACTGATCAAAATTTATGGGCAACGGAGCGACGGAGACTTGGTCCCAAGCCTACGCGCTCGATTTGCGGGGCCAACCTTTACGTCAAAGCGAAGTTGTCTTGCCCAAGGTGGCGTGGGATTCTATAATAAAAATGTGATGGATTAGGTAGTCGTTCTTTTCGCGGCTCACGACGTACGATCCGGGATGGAAAAACAGTGCAAAAGTAGAAAAGTGTCCCAAAACTGATGAAAATGTTTGATTTTAGGCTCTAAAAATAGGCGCAGCTTTGCTGGCTTACTGCCCCCATCGTAGAGCTCTCGGAGAGCTTTCCAACGGTATGGTGTGTGCCGCATAACTCCTTACGAATCATAAGTGTTGGGCACCGGAGCGACGGAGACCTGGTCCCAAGCCCCACGCCCTCAGTTTGCTGGCCCAGCCTCTACGTGAAGTGAAGTTGTCTTGCCCAAGGTGCCATGGAATTCAATAATAGAAATGTGATGGATTAGGTTGTCGTCCTTTTCGCGACTCACGACGTACGATCCGGGACGGTAAAACAGCGCAAAAGAAGAAAAGTGTACTGAAACTAATGAAAACGTTCAATTTTGGGCTCTGAAAATAGGCGTAGCCAAACAGGCCAGCTGCCCCCATCGTAGAGCTCTCGGATTGCTTTCCAACAGTATGCTCTAAGCCACGTAACTCCTTACGGATCAAAAGTTATGGGCACCGGAGCGACGGAGACCTTGTCCCAAGCCCCACGCCCTCGGTTTACAGGCCCAGCCTCTACGTGAAGCGAAGTTGTCTTGCCTAAGGTGTTGTGGGATTCAATAATAGAAATGTGATGGATTAGGTTGTCGTCATTTTCGCTACTCACGATGTACGATCGGGGACAAAAAAACAACGCAAAAGAAGAAAAGTATCCCGAAACTGATGATAAGGTTCGATTTTGGGCTCTGAAAATAGGCGCAGTCAAACAGGATAACAACCCTGGTCATAGAGCTCACGGAGTGCTTTCCAATGGTATGTTGTGCGTCGCGTAACTCCTTACGGATCAAAAGTTATGGGCACCGGAGCGACAGAGACTTGGTCCCAAGTCCACGCACACGGTTTGCTGGCCCAGCCTCTACGTCAAAGCGAAGTTTTCATGCACAAAGTGCCGTGGGATTCGGTAATAGAAATGTGATGGATTAGGTTGTTCTCCTTTTCGCTGCTCACGACGTACGATCTGGGAAGAAAAAATAGTGCAAAAGAAGAAAAGTGTCCCAAAATTGATGAAAATGTTCAATTTTGGGCTATGAAAATAGGCGCAGTCGAGCAAGCTTAGTGCCCCCGTCGTAGAGTTCTCGGAGAGCTTTCCAACGGTATGTTGTGCGCCGCGTAACTCCTTACGGATCAAAAGTTATGGGCACCGGTGCGATGGAGACTTCGTCCTAAGCCCACGAGCATGGTTTGCAGGCCCAGCCACTACGTCAAAGCGAAGTTGTGTTGCACTAGGTGCCGTGGGATTCAGTAATAGAAATGTGATGGATTAGGTTGTCGTCCTTTTCGCGGCTCACGACGTACAATCCGGGAATGAAAAACAATGCAAAAGGAGAAAAGTATCCCGAAACTGATTAAAACGTTCGAGAAGGCAAGCTGCCCCCGTCGTAGAGCTCTCGGAGAGTTTTCCAATAGTATGTTATGCGCCGCGTAACTCGTTACGAATCAAAAGTTATGGGCACCGGAGTGACGGAGACCAGGTCCCAAGCCTCATGCCCTCGGTTTGCGAGCCTAGCCTCTACGTGAAGCGAAGTTGTCTTGCCCAAGGTGCCGTTGGATTCGGTAATAGAAATGTGATGGATTAAGTTGTCATCCGTTTTGCAGCCCACAACATACGACCCGGGACAAGAAAACAGCGCAAAAGAAGAAAAGTGTCCCGAAAGTGATTAAAATGTTCGATTTTGGGCTTCGAAAATAGGCACAGCCGAGCGGGCTTGCTCCCCCAGTCGTAGAGCTCTCGGAGGGATTTCCAACGGTATGCTGTGCGCCGCGTAACTCCCTACGAATCAAAAGTTATGGGCATCGGAGCGACGGAGACTTGGTCCCATGCCCACGCGCTCGGTTTGCCGGCCCAGCCTCTATGTCAAGGCGAACTTGTCTTGCCCAAGGTGTCGTAGGATTTGGTAATAGAAATGTGATGGATTAGGGTTCCGTCCTTTTTGCAGCTCATGACGTACGATCCGAGATGGAAAAATAGCCCAAAAGAAGAAAAGTGTCTCGAAACTGATGAAAAGGTTCGATTTTAGAAAACAGGTGCAGCCGAGCATGCTTGCTACCCCCGTCGTAGAGCTATCAGAGTGCTTTCCAACATTGTGCTGTGCGCCACGTAACTCCTTACTGATCAAAAGTTATGGCTACCAGAGCGACGGAGACCTTGTCCCAAGCTCTTCACCCTCGGTTTGCGGGCCCAGCCTCTACGTAAAGTAAAGTTGTCTTCTCCAAGGTGTCGTGGGATTCGGTAATAGAAATGTTATGTATTAGGTCGTCGTCCTTTTCGCGGCTCACGACATACGATCGGGGATGGAAAAATAACGCAAAAGAAGAAAACTATCCCGAAACTGATGAAAATGTTCGATTTTAGGCTCTGAAAACAGGTGCAGCCGAGCAGGCTTGCTATCCCTGTCGTAGAGCCTTCGGAGTGCTTTCTAACGGTGTGCTATGCACTACATAACTCCTTACTGATCAAAAGTTATGGGTACCAGAGCGACGGAGATCGGGTCCCAAGCTCCATGCCCTCGGTTTGCGGGCCCAGCCTCTACGTGAAACGAAGTTGTCTTACCCAAGGTGCCATTGGATTCTGTAATAGAAATGTGATGGATTAGGTTGTCATCCTTTTTGCGGCTCAGGACGTACGATCCGCGACAGAAAAACAGCGGAAAAGAAGAAAAGTGTCCCAAAACAGATGAAAATATTCAATTTTAGGCTCTGAAAATAGGTGCAGCCGAGCAGGCTTGCTGCCCTCGTCGTAGAGCTCTTGGAGAGCTTTCCAACGGTATGCTGTGCGCCGCGTAACTCCTTACGGATCAAAAGTTATGGGCACCGGAGCGATGGAGACCTGGTCCCAAGCCCCATGCCCTCGGTTTGTGGGCCTAGCCTCTACATGAAGCGAAGTTGTCTTGCCCAAGGTGTCGTTGGATTCAGTAATAGAAATGAGATGGATTAGGTTGTCGTCCTTTTTGCAGCTCACAACATACGACCCAAGACGAGAAAATAACGCAAAAGAAGAAAAGTGTCCCGAAAGTTATTAAAATGTTCGATTTTGGGCTCCGAAAATAGGCACAGCCAAGCGGGCTTGCTCCCCCAGTCGTAGAGCTCTCGGAGAGCTTTCCAACGGTATGTTGTGCACCACGTAACTCCTTACGGATCAAAAGTTATGGGCACCGGAGCGACGGAAACTTGGTCCCATGCCCACGCGCTCGGTTTGCTGGCCCAGCCTCTACGTCAAGGCGAAATTGTCTTGCCCAAGGTGCCGTGGGATTTGGTAATAGAAATGTGATGGATTAGGTTTCCGTCCTTTTCGCGGCTCATGACGCACGATCTGAGATGAAAAAACAGCGCAAAAGAAGAAAATTGTCCCGAAACTGATGAAAACATTCGATTTTAGCCTCTGAAAATAAGTGCAGCCGAGCAGGCTTGCTGCCCCCGTCGTGGAGCTCTCGGAGTGCTTTCCAACATTGTGCTATGCGCCACGTAATTCCTTACTGATCAAAAGTTATGGCTACCGGAGCGATGGAGACCTTGTTTGAAGCTCTTCGCCCTCGGTTTGCGGGCCCAACCTCTACGTGAAGCAAAGTTGTCTTCTCCAAGGTATCGTGGGATTCGGTAATATAAATGTTATGGATTAGGTCGCCGTCCTTTTCGCGGCTCACGACATACAATCCGAGATGAACAAATAGCGCAAAAGAAGAAAACTGTCCCAAAACTGATGAAAATGTTCGATTTTAGGCTCTAAAAACAGGTGCAGCCGAGCAGGCTTGCTGCCCCCGTCGTAGAACTTTCGGAGTGCTTTTCAACGATGTGCTGTGCACCACGTAACTCCTTACTGATCAAAAGTTATGGGTACCAGAGCGACGGAGACCTGGTCCCAAGCTCCACGCCCTTGGTTTGCGGGCCTAGCCTCTACGTGAAACGAAGTTGTCTTGCCCAAGGTGCCATGGGATTCAGTAATAGAAATGTGATGGATTAGGTTGTCATCCATTTTGCAGCTCACGACATACGATCCGCGACAGAAAAAATAGCGGAAAAGAAGAAAAGTGTCCCAAAACAGATGAAAATATTCAATTTTAGGCTCTAAAAATAGGTGCAGCCGAGCAGTCTTGCTGCCCACGTCGTAGAGTTCTTGGAGAGCTTTCCAACGGTATATTGTGCGCCACGTAACTCCTTACGGATCAAAAGTTATGGGCACCGGAGCAATGAAGACCTAGTCCCGAGCCCCACGCTTTTGGTTTGCGGGCCCAGCCTCTACTTGAAGCGAAGTTGTCTTGGCCAAGGTGTCGTGGGATTCAGTAATATAAATGTGATGTATTAGGTTGTCGTCCTTTTTGCAGTTCACGACGTACGATCCGGGATGAAAAAACAGCGCAAAAGAAGAAAAGTGTCCCAAAACTGATGAAAACGTTCAATTTTGGGTTCCGAAAATAGGCGCAACTAAACAAGCTAGCTGCCCCCGATATAGAGCTCTCGGAGTACTTTCCAACGGTATGCTGTGCGCTGCGTAACTCCTTACGGAGCAAAAGTTATAGGCACCGGAGTGATGGAGCCCTTGTCCCAAGCCCCACACCCTCGGTTTGCGGGCCTAGCATCTACAAGAAGTGAAAGTGTCTTGCCCAAGGTATCGTGGGATTCGGTATTAGAAATGTGATGGATTAGGTTGTCGTCTTTTTCGTCGCTCACGACGTACGATCCGAGACGTAAATATAGCGCAAAAGAAGAAAAGTTTCACGAAACTAATGAAAACTTTCGATTTTGGGTTCTGAAAACCGGCGCAGCTGAGCAGGCTTGTTGTCCACATTGTAGAGCTCTCGGAGAGCTTTCCAACGGTATGATGTGCGCCGCGTCACTCCTTACGGATCAAAATTTATGAGCACCGAAGCGACGGAGACCTGGTCCCAAGCCCTACAGCCTCGGTTTGCTGGCCCAGCCTCTACGTGAAGGCAAGTTGTCTTGTCCAAGGTGCCGTGGGATTTAGTAAAGAAAATGTGATAGATTAGGTTGTCGTCCTTTTCGCGGCTCACGACATACGATCCGGGATGAAAAAGTATCGCAAAAGAAGAAAAGTGTCCCAAAACAGATAAAAATGTTCAACTTTGGGATTCGAAAATAGGTACAGCCGAACAGGCCTGCTGCCCCTATCGTAGAGCTCTCAGAATGCTTTCCAACGGTATGCTGTGCGCCGCGTAAATTCTTACGGATCAAAAGTTATGGCCACCGGAGCGATGAAGACCTTGTCTGAAGCCCCACGCCCTCGGTTTGCGGGCCTAGCCTCAACGTGAAGCGAAGTTGTCTTGCCCAAGGTACCGTGGGATTCTGTAATAGAAATGTGATGGATTAGGTTGTCGTCCTTTTCGCACCTCACGACGTATGATCCGGGATGGAAAAACAGCGCAAAAGAAGAAAAGTATCCCGAAATTGATGAAAACGTTTGATTTTGGGCTTCGAAAACAGGCGCAGCCGAACAATTTTGCAGCCCACGTCGTAGAGCTATCAGAGTGGTTTTCAACGGCATGCTTTGCACCACGTAACTCCTTAAGGATCAAAAGTTATGGGCACCGGAGCGACGGAGACCTTGTCCCATGCCCCACACCCTCGGTTTGCAGGCCCAGCCTCTACATGAAGCGAAGTTGTCTTGCCCAAGGTACCGTGGGATTCGGTATTAGAAATGTGATGGATTAGGTTGTCATCCTTTTCGCCGCTCATGACGAACGATCCGAGATGAAAAAATAGCGCAAAAGAAGAAAAGTGTCTCAAAACTGACAAAAACGTTCTAATTTGGGTTTCGAAAATAGGCGCAGTTGAGCAAGCTTGCTATCCACATTGTAGATCTCTCGGAGAGCTTTTCAACGGTATGCTGTGCGCAGCGTAACTCCTTACGGATCAAAAGTTATGAGCACCGGAGCGAATGAGACCTGGTCCCATGCCCCTGCCCTTGGTTTGCGGGCCCAGCCTCTACGAGAAGCGAAATTGTCTTGCCCAAGGTACCATTGGATTTGGTAATAGAAATGTGATGGATTAGGTTGTCGTCCTTTTCGCGGCTCATGACGTACGATCTGGGACAAAAAAAATAGCACTAAAGAAGAAAAGTGTCCCAAAACTGATGAAAACGTTATATTTTGGGTTCCAAAAATAGGCGTAGCTAAGCAGCCTTGCTACCCCCATCGTAGAGCTCTCGGAGAGCTTTACAACAGTATGCTATGCGCCACGTAACTCCTTACGGATCAAAAGTTATGGGCACCGGAGCGACGGAGACCTAGTCCCAAGCCCCAAGCCCTTGGTTTGCTGGCCCAGCCTCTACGTGAAGCGAAGTTGTCTTGCCTAAGGTACCATTGGATTCAGTAATAGAAATGTGATGGATTAGGTTGTCGTCCTTTTCGTGGCTCACGGTGTACGATCCGGGATATAAAAACAGCGCAAAAGAAGAAAAGTGTCCTGAAACTGTTGAAAAAGTTCAATTTTAGGCTCTGAAAATAGGTGCAGCCGAAAAGGCTTGCTACCCCCGTCGTAGAGCTCTCGGAGTGCTTTCCAACGGTATGCTGTACACCGCGTAACTCCTTATGGATCAAAAGTTATGGATACCGGATCAACGGATACCAGGTCCCAAGCCCCACGCCCTTGGTTTGCGGGCCCAGCCTCTACGTGAAGCGAAGTTGTCTTGCCCAAGGTGCCATGGGATTCGGTAATAGAAATGTGATGGACTAGGTTGTCGTCCTTTTCGCGGCTCACGACGTACGATCCGTGCCGGAAAAACAGCGCAAAAGCAGAAAAGTGTCCCGAAATAGATAAAAACATTCGATTTAGGCTTTGAAAACAGGCGTAGCCGAGCAGACATGCTACCCCCGTCGTAGAACTCTTGGTGAGCTTCCCAACGGTATGCTGTGCTCCGCGTAACTTCTTACAAATCAAAAGTTATGGGCACCGGAGCGACGGAGACGTAGTCCCAAGCTCCACGCCCTCGGTTTATGGGCCCAGCCTCTACGTGAAGCGAAGTTGTCTTGCCCAAGGTGCCGTGGGATTCAGAAATAGAAATGTGATATATTAGGTTGTCGTCCTTTTCGCGGCTCACGACTTACGATCCGGGACGAAAAAATAGCGCAAAATAAGAAAAGTGTACCGAAACTGATGAAAATGTTCAATTTTGGGCTCCAAAAACAACAGCAGCTGAACAGGCTTGTTGCCCCCATCGTAGAGCTCTCAGAGTGCTTTCCAACGGTATGCTATGAGCCGCGTAACTCCTTATGAAGCAAAAGTTATGGGCACCAGAGCGACGGAGACCTTGTCCCATGCCCCACGCCCTCGGTTTGCGGGCCTAGCCTGTACATGAAGCGAAGTTTTCTTGTCCAAGGTACAGTGGGATTCAGTAATAGAAATGTGATGGATTAGGTTGTCGACCTTTTCGCGGCTCACGACGTACGATTCAGGATGGAAAAATAGCAAAAAAGAAGAAAAGTGTCCCGAAACTCATGAAAATGTTCTATTTTTGGATCCGAAAACAGGCACAACAAAGTAGGCTTTCTGCCCATGTTGTAGAGCTCTCGGAGAGATTTCCAACGGTATGCTGTGCGCCGCGTAACTCCTTACGGATCAAAAGTTATGGGCACCGGAGCGACGGAGACCTTGTCCCAAGCCCCACGCCCTAGGTATGCGGTCCCAGCCTCTATGTGAAGCAAAGTTGTCTTGCCTAAGGTGTCGTGGGATTTAGTAAACAAAATGTGATGGATTAGGTTGTCGTCCTTTTTGCGGCTCACGACATACGATCCGGGACGAAAAAATAGCGCGAAATAAGAAAAGTGTCCCGAAACTGATGAAAACGTTCGATTTTGGGCTCCGAAAATAGGCACAGCTGAACAGGTTTGCTGCCCCCATCGTAGATCTCTCAGAGTGCTTTCCAACGGTATGCTATGTGCCGCGTAACTCCTTTCGGATCAAAAGTTATGGGCACCAGAGCGACGCAGACCTAGTGCTAAGCCCCATACCCTTGGTTTGCAGGCCCAGCCTCTACGTGAAGTGAAGTTGTCTTTCCCAAGGTACCATGGGATTCGGTAATAGAAATGTGATCGATTAGGGTGTCATCCTTTTCGCGGCTCACGACGTACAATCTGGGACAGAAAAACAGCGCAAATGAAGAAAAGTGTCCTGAAACTGATGAAAACGTTTGATTTTTGTCTCCAGAAATAGGCGCAGCTGAGCAGGCTTGCTGCCCCGTCATAGATCTCTCGGTGAGCCTTCCAACGGTATGCTCTGCACTGCGTAACTCGTTACGGATCAAAAGTTATGAGCATCGGAGCGACGGAGACCTGGTCCCAAGCCCCACGCCCTCGGTTTGTAGGCCCAGCCTCTACGTGAAGCAAAGTTGTGTTGCCCAAGGTGTCGTGGGATTCAGTAATAGAAATGCGATGTATTAGGTTGTCGTCCTTTTCGTGGCTCAAGACGTACGATCCGGGACGAAAAAACAGCGCTAAACAAGAAAAGTGTCCCAAAACTGATGAAAACGTTCAATTTTGGGCTCCGAAAATAGGCGCAGCTGAACAGGCTATCTACCCTCATCGTAGATCTCTGGGAGTGTTTTCCAACGGTATGCTTTGTGCCGCGTAACTCCTTACGGATCAAAAGTTATGGGCACCGGAGTGACAGAGACTTGCTCTCATACCCTCGCGCTCAGTTTGCAGGCCCAGCCTCTACGTCAAAATGAACTTGTCTTGCCCAAGGTGCCTTGGGATTCGGTAATAGAAATGTGATGGATTAGGTTGTCTTCCTTTTCGCGGCTCATGACGTACGATTCGGGATGAAAAAACAGAGCAAAAGAAGAAAAATATCCCAAAACTGATGAAAACGTTCAATTTTAGGCTCTGAAAATAGGTGCAGTCGAGCAGGCTTGCTGCTCCAGTCGTAGAGCTCTCAGAATTCTTTCCAACGGTGTGCTATGCGCCGCGTAACTCCTTATGGATCAAAAGTCATGGATAACGGAGCGACGGAGACCAGGTCCCAAGACCCACGCCCTTGGTTTGCTGGCCCAGCCTCTACGTGACGCGAAGTTGTCTCACCCAAGGTACCATGGGATTCGATAATAGAAATGGGATGGATTACGTTGTCGTCGCTTTCACAGCTCACGACGAACGATCCGAGACGGAAAAATAGCGTAAAAGAAGAAAAGTATCCCGAAACTGATGAAAATGTTATATATTAGGTTCCAAAAATAGGCGCAGCGGAGCAGGCTTGTTTCCCCCATCGTAGAGCTCTCGCAGAGCTTTGCAACGGTATGTTGTGTGCCGCGTAACTCCTTACGGATCAAAAGTTATGGGCACCGGAGCGACGGAGACTTGGTCCCAAGCCCCACGCTCTCGGTATGCTGGCCCAGCCTCTACGTGAAGCGAAGTTGTCTCGCCCAAGGTACCATGGGATTCGGTAATAGAAATGTGATGGATTATGTTGTCGTCGCTTTCACAGCACACGACGAACGATCCGAGATGAAAAAACAGCGTAAAAGAAGAAAAGTATCCCGAAATTGATGAAAACGTTCTATATTGGGTTTGAAAAATAGGTGCAGCGGAGCAGGCTTGTTGCCCCCATCGTAGAGCTCTCGCAGAGCTTTCCAACGGTATGTTGTGTGCCGCGTAACTCCTTACGGATCAAAAGTTATGGGCACCGGAGCGACGGAGACTTGGTCCTAAGCCCCACGCTCTCAGTATGCTGGCCCAGCCTCTATGTGAAGCGAAGTTGTCTTGCCCAAGGTACCGTGGGATTCGATAATAGAAATGTGATGGATTAGGTTGTCATCCTTTTTGCGGCTCACGACGTACGATCCGGGATGAAAAAACAGCACAAAAGAAGAAAACTGTCCCGAAACTGATGAAAACATTCGATTTTGGGCTCCGAAAACAGGCACAACCGAATAGGCTCGCTACCCCCGTTGTAGAGCTCTCAAAGTGCTTTCCAACGGTATGCTGTGCTCCGCGTAACTCCTTACGGATCAAAAGTTATGGACACCGGAGCGACAGAGACTTGGTCTCATGCCCACGCACTCGGTTTGCGGGCCCAACCTCTACGTCAAAGTGAACTTGTCTTGCCCAAGGTGCCAAGGGATTCGGTAATAGAAATGTGATGGATTAGGTTGTCGACCTTTTTGCGGCTCATGATGTACAATTCGGGACGAAAAAATAGCGCAAAAGAAGAAAAGTGTCCTGAAACTCATGAAAATGTTCTATTTTTGTATCCGAAAACAGGCGCAGCTTAGCAGGCTTTCTGCCCATGTTGTAGAGCTCTCGGAGAGCTTTCCAACGGTATGCTGTGTGCCGCGTAACTCCTTACGGATAAAAAGTTATGGGCACCGGATCGATGGAGGCCTGGTCCCAAGCCCCATGCCCTCGGTATACGGGCCCAGCCTCTACATGAAGCGAAGTTTTCTTGCCCAACGTGCCATGGGATTTAGTAAAAGAAATGTGATGGATTAGGTTGTTGTTCTTTTCGCGGCTCACGACGTTCGATCTAGGACGGAAAAACAGCGCCAAATAAGAAAAGTTTCCCGAAAATGATGAAAACGTTCGATTTTGGGCTCCGAAAATAGGCACAGCCGAACAGGCTTGCTGCCCCCATCGTAGATCTCTCGGAGTGCTTTCCAACGGTATGCTATGCACCGCATAACTCCTTACGGATCAAAAGTTATGGGCACCGGAGCGACGAAGACCTAGTCCTAAGCCCCACACCCTCGATTTGCCGGCCCAGCCTCTACGTGAAGCGAAGTTGTCTTGCCCAAGGTACCGTGGGATTCGATAATAGAAATGTGATCGATTAGGGTGTTATCCTTTTCGCGACTCACGACGTACGATCTGGGACAGAAAAATAGCGCAAAGGAAGTAAAGTGTCCTGAAACTGATGAAAACGTTTGATTTTGGTCTCCAAAAATTGGCGCACCCGAGCAGGCTTGCTGCCCCATCGTAAATCTCTCGGTGAGCTTTCCAACGGTATGCTCTGCGCTGCGTAACTCCTTACGGATCAAAAGTTATGGGCATCGGAGCGACGGATACCTGGTCTCAAGCCCCTCGCCCTCAGTTTGCGGGCCCAGCCTCTACGTGAAGTGAAGTTGTCTTGCCCAAGGTGTCGTGGGATTTAGTAATAGTAATGTAATGTATTAGGTTGTCGTCCTTTTCGTGGCTCAAGACGTACGATCCGGGACGGAAAAACAGTGCAAAAGAAGAAAAGTGTCCTAAAACTGATGAAAACATTCATTTTTGGGCTCCTAAAATAGGCGCAGCTGAACAGGCTACCTACCCCCATCGTAGATCTCTCAGAGTGTTTTCCAACGGTATGCTCTACGCAGCTTAACTCCTTACGGATCAAAAGTTATGGGCACCGGAGTGACAGAGACTTGGTCTCATGCCCTTGCGCTCGGTTTGCGGGCCCAGCCTCTACGTCAAAGCGAACTTATCTTGCCCAAGGTGCCATGGGATTCGGTAATATAAATGTGATGGATTAGGTTGTCGCCCTTTTCGGGGCTCACGACGTACGATCCGGTATGGAAAAACAGCAAAAAAAGAAGAAAAGTGTCCCAAAATTGATGAAAACGTTCAATTTTAGGCTCTGAAAATAGGTGCAGTCGAGCAGGCTTACTGCCCCCATCGTAGAGCTCTCGGAGTGCTTTCCAATGGTGTGCTATACGACGCGTAACTCCTTATGGATCAAAAGTCATGGGTAACGGAGCGACGGAGACCTGGTCCCAAGACCCACGCCGTCGGTCTGCGAGCCCAGCCTCTACGTGAAGCGAAGTTGTCTCGCCCAAGGTACCATGGGATTCGGTAATAGAAATGTGATGGATTATGTTGTCGCCCTTTTCACGGCTCACGACGAACGATCTGAGACGAAAATACAGCGTAAAAGAAGAAAAATATCCCGAAACGGATGAAAACGTTCTATTTTGGGTTCCAAAAATAGGCGCAGCCGAGCAGGCTTGTTGCCCTCATCGTAGAGCTCTCGGAGAGCTTTGCAACGGTATGTTGTGCGCCGTGTAACTCCTTACGGATCAAAAGTTACGGGCACTAGAGCAATGGAGACCTGGTCCTAAGCCCCATGCCCTCGGTATGTTGGCCCAGCCTCTACGTGAAGCGAAGTTATCTTGCCCAAGGTACCGTGGGATTCGGTAATAGAAATGTGATGGATTAAGTTGTCGTCCTTTTCGCGGCTCACTACGTACGATCCAGGACGGAAAAACAGCGTAAAAGAAGAAAACTGCCCCGAAATTAATGAACACATTCAATTTTGGGCTCCGAAACTAGGTGCAACCGAATAGGCTCGCTACCTCCGTCGTAGAGCTCTCAAAGTGCCTTCCAACGGTATGTTGTGCGCCGCGTAACTCCTTACGGATCAAAACTTATGGGCACCGGAGCGACAGAGACTTGGTCCCATGCCCACGCGCTCGATTTGCAGGCCCATCCACTACGTCAAAACGAACTTGTCTTGCCCAAGGTGCCATGGTATTCGGTAATAGAAATGTGTTGTATTAGGTTGTCGTCCTTTTCGCGGATCACGACGTACGATCCAGGATGAAAAAACAAAGAAAAAGAAGAAAAGTATCCCAAAACTGATGAAAATGTTCGATTTTAGGCTCTGAAAATAGGTGCAGTCGAGCAGGCTTGCTGCCCCCGTCGTAGAGCTCTAGGAGTACATTCCAACGGTGTGATGTGCGTCGCGTAACTCCTTATGGATCAAATGTCATGGGTAACAGAGCGACGGAGACCTGGTCCCAAGCCCCACGCCCTCGGTTTGCGGGCTCAGCCTCTACGTGAAACGAAGTTGTCTTGCCCAAGGTGCCATGGGATTCCGTAATGGAAATGTGATGGATTAAGTTGTCGTCCTTTTCGCGGATTATGACGTATGATCCGAGACGAAAAAATAGCGCAAAAGAAGAAAAGTGTCCCAAAATAGATGAAAACATTTGATTTTAGGCTCTAAAAATAGGTGCAGTCGAGCAGGCTTGCTACCCCCGTCGTAGAGCTCTTGGAGTGCTTTCCAACGGTATGCTATGCGCCGCGTAACTCCTTACGGATCAAAAGTTATGGGCATCGAAGCAACGGAGACCTCGTCCCATGCCCTACGCCCTCAGTTTGCGGGCCCAGACTCTACGTGAAGCGAAGCTGTATTGCCCAAGGTGCCGTGGGATTCAGTAACAGAAATGTGATGTATTAGGTTGTCATCCTTTTCGCAGCTCACGACATACGATCCGGGACAGAAAAACAGTGCAGAAAAAGAAAAGTGTCCCAAAACTGATGAAAATATTTAATTTTGGGCTCCGAAAATAGGCACAGCTAAATAGGCTAGCTGCCTTCGTTGTAGAGCTCTCGGAGTACTTTCCAACGATATGTTGTGCGCCGCGAAACTCCTTACAGAGCAAAAGTTATAGGCACCGGAGCGACAGAAACCTTGTCCTAAGCCCCACGCCCTCAGTTTGCGGGCCCAGCCTCTACGTGAAGCGAAGTTGTCTTGCCCAAGGTACCATGGGATTCAGTAATAGAAATCAGATGGATTAGGTTGTCGTCCTTATCGCGGCTCACGACGTACGATCCGAGACGGAAAAACAGCGCAAAAGCAGAAAAGTGTCCCAAAACTGATGAAAATGTTCGATTTTGGGCTCCAAAAATAGGCGTAGCCGAATAGGCTTGCTACGCACATCGTATAGCTCTCAGAGTGCTTTCCAACGGTATGTTGTGCGCCGTGTAACTCCTTACGGATCAAAATTTATGGGCACTGGAGCGACAGAGACTTGGTCCCATGCCCCACGCCCTCGGTTTGCGGGCCCAGCCTCTACGTGAAGCGAAGTTGTATTGCCCAAGGTGCCGTGGGATTCAGTAACAGAAATGTGATGTATTAGGTTGTCATCCTTTTCGCAGCTCACGACGTACGATCCGGGACAGAAAAACAGCGCAGAAAAAGAAAAGTGTCCCAAAACTGATGAAAACGTTTAATTTTGGGCTCCGAAAATAGGCGCAGCTGAATAGGCTAGCTGCCTTCGTTGTAGAGCTCTCGGAGTACTTTCCAACGATATGTTGTGCGACACGAAACTCCTTACAGAGCAAAAGTTATGGGCACCGGAGCGACAGAAACCTTGTCCAAAGCCCCACGCCATCGGTTTGCGAGCCCAGCCTCTACGTGAAGCGAAGTTGTCTTGCCCAAGGTACCATAGGATTCAGTAATAGAAATCAGATGGATTAGGTTGTCGTCCTTATCGCGGCTCACGACGTACGATCCGAGATGGAAAAATAGCGCAAAAGCATAAAAGTGTCCCGAAACTGATGAAAACGTTCGATTTTGGGCTCCAAAAATAGGTGTAGCCGAATAGGCTTGCTACGCACATCGTAGAGCTCTCAGAGTGCTTTCCAACGGTATGTTGTGCGCCGCGTAACTCCTTACAGATCAAAATTTATGGGCATTAGAGCGACAGAGACCTGGTCCCAAGCCCCGCGCCCTTGGTTTGCAGGCCCAGCCTCTATGTGAAGCGAAGTTGTCTTGCCCAAGGTGCCGTGGGATTCCGTAATAGAAATGTGATAGATTAGGTTGTCGTCATTTTCGTGGCTCACGATGTACGATCCAGGATGAAAAAACAACGCAAAAGAAGAAAAGTGTCTCAAAACTGATGAAAATGTCCGTTTTTGGGCTCCGAAAATAGGCGCTGCCAAGCAAGCATGCTGCCCCATCGTAGAGCTTTCGGAGAGCTTTCCAACGGTATGCTGTGCGCCGCGTAACTCCTTACTGATCAAAAGTTATGGGCCCCGGAGCGACGGAGACTTGATCCCAAGCCCACGCACTTAGTTTGCGGGCCCAGCCTGTACATCAAAGCGAAGTTGTCTTGCCCAAGGTGGCATGGGATTCGGTAATAGAAATGTGATAGATTAAGTTGTCGTCCTTTTGCGGCTCACGACATACGATCCGGCATGGAAAAACAGCGCAAAAGAAGAAAAGCGTTCCGAAACTGATGAAAACGTTCGAGTTTAGGCTCTAAAAATAGGCGCAGCTGTGAGGCTCGACCTCGATTTGCGGATGATACCTCATTCCGTGTGTCCTAACCTAGATTTGCGTGCCTTGACCGAGGTTTAAGAGTCGTGTTTCGTTTTGTGTGCCTTGCATTGAATTACGTGCATTCATTTAGCGTTGCGTGCGTTTACTTGGGAAATGTGCGTTCGTCTCGTAGTTCGTGCTTTAACTCGTAGTACGTGCCCTAGACCTAGGTAAGCGTGCCCACACGCTAATCGAGAAAGCATCTTAAACGAAGCACTAGATCATTAATTAATCCAACAAACTCCACTAACTAATATTAAAATGCTAAGTCAAGGAACTAGAAGACGAAATCTCACAAAAAGGTAGACATTCTTATTCTTTATTCCTTATTATTTTGCACATCCCAAACACACAATTAAATAATACTCAAAAGATGACAAAAATTCAGAATTTTGCAAGCCTTGGCCGACCACCTCTTGTATTTGTGCTTGCTTTGCATAATTCAAAATTAAACCTAGACATTCTATGACAAGCTCATGACACAAAGCATAAAAAAATTACTCAAAACTCTACCCAAAGCTCCACCATTCTCGACACACTCAAATTGCCCATGCTAGACAATTCAAATTATGCTCTTGAAGACACAAAATCAGAATTTTCAAGGCCCTAGGCCGACACATGCATCAAAATTCCTCAAGCTTTTCATTCTTTCTCACATTCTCTCTTTCTTTCATTCTTTCTCTCATTTCTTCTCTCTCTCTCTCTCGGCCCTAGCTGAAATTATAGACTCCATAGCTTAAGTTCATCATCCAAAGGTTCTTCAAGACATGCAAGTTACTAAGGAACTCGACCAAGCAAGCTAGAATGCAAAAAGACACACATGCAAGCTTATAGAACCTTCATTTCGGCTTAGGTAAGTTTGATAGCTCCTATTTCATTTTCTTTTTGTTCTAACCACATGCACCTACTAAGAACATGCTAACTTAGCTAGGAATTAGAGAATCTCAAGTTGTCTCTCAGCTAAGCAAGAAGAAAAGTCGATCTTGTGCTTCATCAAGAGTTTTGTGCATCTTCATTGTTGTCTTGCTAAGGTGAGGGCTAAAACTCTCTTGAAAAGCTTTTCAAAACCACATGAATGCCTTTAAATGTCTATTTTTACCTCTGTACTTGTGATATATGTGTGTACATGAGCTTTTGTAAATATGCATGGCAAGATATTTGGCTAGAATGTGATGATAGGTGAAATCGCGTAAATGGACAGTCTTCTGACTTGTTGGAGCGAAGCAATTTTCACCAGGTAAATGATGTTAAAAATGTGTGAAAATTGGAATGGGACTAGTTTTTCCAGTTCTGAGCATTTTTCATAGAAATAGGCCAAAGCTAATTTTGACTCTAAGGTCCCCAAAATGGCAAAACATCGAAAGGTGTCTAAATCTGGAAAATCTGGAAAATCTGGAAAATGAAGCAGGTTTTTGGCAGATTCACTGTCCTTGTATAACAAACCAGTTTTGACTTAGTAAATGATATCCAAAATGCATGAAATTTGGGGTACTGATAGATCTTTCAGTCCTGGACATTTTTGTCAGAAATAGACTAAGGATAAATCTGACCATAAGGTCCTCAAAAATGACAAGTATTGAAATGTGTACAAATCTGGACAGTTTTGCGTAGTCGCACGGTTTCGGTTATAACTCTTGAACCCGAACTCCAAATGATGCGAGGCTTGTTTCTGGATTTAGTTCACTCCTTAAGATTTAATTTGACATTTTATTCACTGGAGTTGGAGATTGTTTGCTTGTCTCAATGATTGTGAGAAAACAGACCATTGCAGTGAGGTTTTCATTTAGTGATATGCTTTGAAAATTATTGTAACTTCTCTGGTTGTATTAAATTCTTGGGATTGTGGCACTTGGATGTTGTGTGGACTGTTTTGAATGCTTGAGGGTGTTTTAATTGATCGATGCATGGCTTGAGTTTAATTACGGGACAACTTGGGGCTTAATCGCACGGGTAAGCATAAATTGAAACCCTAGTGACTAGGAAAACTCGCTAAGTGTTGATCCTATGGATATCGTGTTTAATTATATGATTAGTAGGCTGCCCGTAGTTGCCCTTATAGCCCTAAATGTGATTCCGATGATTACATGTTGACAAGTAGGCCTTTCTTGCACCCGGTCCCACGTAAACGTCGTTGTATGTTGTATGACCTTATTATTTGATTACGTGAACTTCGAAATGAGTTATATGACTTGATTTATATGCGTTACATGCTGCCCATTTAATATTCATATAACTCCATGTGCTTTACAAGTGAAATTGCCTGTCATATCGTGCCTCGCGTGTTTACTTGTCAATGTGCAATCTTATGACTGCTCGGAGGCAACCTACTTTGTTGTCCTCCTAATGTGATATATTAAATGTCATAAATGTGCATTGCATACAAGGTTGCAACCTTTCATTCTGGCATGGTAGCGTTCACGCACACCGGGTGGCATCGGGCTTGCCGGTGCAACCGTGACTACCATTGTCCAATTCCCTCTCTCGCTTGGGGGCTAGACTTCCTCGGAGAGTTGGGTCGTAGGATTTCGGGGTACATCCGGAGTACACCCATTTGGCGTGATAAGTGGATGATTTGAAGTCGGCCGCAACAACTGATACTGGAAATGAACTGAGAGCAAAAGCTCACCGTATCCTTTTCACTATGTGTATAAGTACTCTCGCTTGGTTCCTAGAGGACCTCGGGGAGGAAAGACGGGTAATTGTGTTCTTTTACTCTTATATTACATTATATATTCACTTGTGATATATGTCATGCTTACAAAAAGGGTTTTCATAAGTTGAACCGGAAAACGAGTTTCAAAACTTATTTCTCGTTCCCCCTCGCTGAGTTCATAAGGACTCACCCTCTTTTATCATCTCAGGTGAAGAAGACTAGGAACAGGTACCCGAGGATAACGTGCCTATTGATGACTCCTTGGAATGATTGCTTGCCCTACGTGCCTTTCTGACTATGGCCATTTTGTGAACGATATGTTGCTTGAAGACTATTTCTTATGTTGCTTGTTATTGTATTGTAAATGACCCCCGTTGTAATTTGGGGTCAAATTTTGGGTTGTACTAATCATAACTAGATAGACACTACTATGGTCGTTTTTGCTATCGCTACTGGTTAGTATCTATCACCGGCTTATGAAGTATCAGGTAAAGGATTAAGGAAAATGAATCTATCCAATCTTAAGCAGGTACTCATTGTTAAGTTAAGATCAACAGGTACTGGTGTAACTAGAATGACAAATAAACGAGACCGAGTTATCATGCTAGGTTGTTAATCAAACGAGACTTTGAGATAACTAGTAGGCATTTCGATTGGTGATAAATAGTAATCTTAGTTGGAAATGAAATTGAGATTGGAAATTTTGAGGCGTTTAGAGAATTAGGTCAAACTAAAGAGCCCAATTACAACCGTTATGCTGCCGGTTTTCCAGAGAATTTGTGGAGTTTGGGCTAAACGTTAAGTATTAAACCTTCATGAACGATTAAGTACATGAAATGACTTTAATGTTTAGCTCACACCCTAGTCTAACCTCTATAGGTCGGGTTGGGGCGTGACATCTTAGAGAAATGGTATCAGAGCTTAGATTGCTTAAGCCGGGTTTAACTCTCGGACCATGAGTAGAAGCCCTAAGGTAATTGAGATGACTTGTTTATATGTGTTATTGTGTGACAATATCAAGTGTGCCTTCTCTGTTTCTATGTGCTTATGTGATTAACATGTCTTAACTGTTTCTAGAAATTGTGTATCTATATAAAACTATATGTTGCATATCTTATGCATTAAATTCTTGTTTGTCGTATTCCACTAAATTGTGCATAATAATCTGTGCCTATAGATGGCTGGCCCTAGTACCCGCAATACTAATAGGAGCGGTGAGCCCCAAGAGACCGGAGATGCTCATCAAACTAATCCCGGCATGGCTATGTTTAATATGATGGCGAATGCCATGGATCGCATGTCGTGAGTGATGGAACGTCAAGATGCACGTGAAGCAAACAATAACAACAACAATAGGAATGATGGTAACCATAGGAGAAATAGCAGAATGCGGGAGTTCCTTGACTTTCACTTGTCCAAATTCCACGGGGAAGCTGATGATGAAAAGACAGAGGCTTGGCTGTTTGAGATTGAAAGGATTTTCAGACCACTTGACTATACTGATGCAGAAAAGATGGAGTTCGCTGTATTTCTGTTGCACGGGGATGTTGAGTATTGGTGGCACACTGTGGAGGCACTTTGGGAAACTGATCATAAACCTTGCTTGTGGGGTAATTTCGTTAAGGCATTCAAGGAGAAATATGTACCTGCAGTTTCCAGGCAGAGATGGATTGAGGAATTCATGCACTTGAACTAGGGTAACATGAAGGTGGCCCAGTACGATGCTCGTTTTGACCGACTGTCCCGTTATGCTCAATACATGGTCAGTACCCCTGAGGCGAAGATGTGGAAATTTACGAATGGGTTGAGGCCAGAAATTCAGGACCAGTTGGCTTCGCATGACTTCACTACCTTTTCTGCTCTCCTTGCTGCTGCTTCCCGAGTTGAGAAAAGGAAACTTGATAGAGCCGGTTCAAGCCAGCCGAACAAGAAACCATATCGGCCTCCAGGTCAATAGAGGAAATTCCAGAGCTAGAGTCGTAGTCAAGGCCAAAGCCAGAACAGACCAGTTAATAACCGTGGCCCGACTAAAGCACCATCAGCCTTTTCCACCCGCGGATCCACAGGTAGTTCACCTGCTACTCAGACTGTCACCTGTTCTTACTGTGACAAGAAGGGTCACACCGAGGCCCAGTGCTGGAAGAAGTCAGGACGATGTGTACGGTGTGGCAGTGATCAGCATCAGATCAAGGATTGCCCTAAATGGCAAGGAGGACAAAATCAGATTAAACCAGCTGGTAGAGGCAAGACTCTAGTTCCTAGAGTTCAGGCTCGAGCTTATGCTATTGAGTGCGAGGAGCTTCCAGAGGAGACCGCTGTTGTTGAAGGTACATTCTTGATACTGAATCAACCTGTTAGGGTGCTAATTGATTGAGGTGCTACTCATTCATTTATTACTCCCTTATGTGTGCAACGTGTGAAACTGCGAGTTGTATGTTTGCCTTACGAAGTAGAAGTTGGTACTCCGATGGGTTCTAAACTTGTTACTAGCTCAGCTTGTAAAGCATGTAAAATTCAAATTAAAGATAGGGAATTCTCAGCCAATCTTATTGTATTACCCTTTCGAGACTATGAAGTCATCTTAGGGATAGACTGGTTGGCAAAGCATCATGCCCAACTAGATTGCCGGATGAAGATTGTAACATTCCAGATACCTGGTCAACCAATATTGGAGGTAATGGGTCAAACAGACTTCACCGGGAGTTCCATCATTTCATCTACGAAAACAGTGAAGTCCTTGAGAAAAGGATGTAGTGGATACTTAGCTTACCTAATCAACAAGCCGTCGAACAAAGCTAAGTTGGAGGAGATGCCAGTGATTAAAGATTATGCGGATGTGTTTCCAGAAGAATTGCCCGGTTTACCCCCGAATCGGGAGATCGAGTTCATTATAGAATTACTGCCTAGCACCCAGCCGATATCTAAAGCTCCCTATCGTATGGCACCAGCTGAGCTACAAGAACTGAAGGACCAATTGCAAGGATTGTTGAAGAAGGGGTTTGTTCAACCAAGTTCTTCTCCATGGGGTGCACCAGTCCTATTTGTAAAGAAGAAAGACGGAACGTTAAGGCTATGCATTGATTACCGAGGATTAAACCAAGTGACCGTCAAGAATAAGTACCCACTTCCACTGATCGACGAGTTGTTTGATCAACTTCAGGGAGCCAAAGTATATTCAAAGCTCGATTTGAGGCAAGGGTACTATCAGTTGCAGATCAAAAAGGAGGATGTGCCTAAAACGGCTTTCAGGACGAGATATGGGCATTATGAATATGTGGTGATGCCATTTGGGCTAACTAATGCCCCTATAGCTTTTATGGACTTGATGCACAGGGTGTTTCAACCCTACTTAGACCAATTTGTGGTGATCTTTATCGATGATATTTTGGTATACTCGAAATCTGACGCTGAGCATGAACAACATCTGCGATTGGTACTGCAGAAACTTCGAGAGCATCAATTGTACGCAAAGTTTAGCAAATGCGAATTTTGGTTGCAGCAGATTGCATTTTGGGGCACATCATATCCCAAGAGGGAATAGCAGTGGACCCAGCAAAGATAGAAGCGGTGATGTCTTGGAAGAAGCCGAAAAATGTTACGGAGGTTCGGAGTTTTCTTGGTCTAGCCGGCTATTACCGGAGGTTCGTGAAGGATTTCTCAAAGATCGCAAAACCACTTACAAAGCTCACTCCAAAGAAAACAAAGTTCATGTAGGATAACAAGTGTGAGAACAGCTTCCAAGAATTGAAGAAAAGATTGGCTACCGCACCTGTTCTTGCATTGCCTGAAGGGAGTTAAGGCTTTGTAATCTATAGCGATGCTTCGAAGAAAGGACTGGGTTGTGTGTTGATGCAAAATGGTAGAGTGATTACGTATGCTTCTAGGAAACCCAAGCCGTATGAATTGAACTACCCGACGCATGATTTGGAGTTAGCGGCTATTGTGTTTGCACTCAAGAAATGGAGGCACTATCTGTGGGGTAACAAGTTCGAGGTGTTTACTGATCACAAGAGCTTGAAATACTTGTTCTCACAAAAAGAGTTGAACATGAGGCAAAGACGGTGGATGGAGCTTTTGGATGATTATAACTGCACAATCAATTATGTGCCCGGTAAAGCAAATGTAGTTGCAGATGCCTTAAGTCGGAAAGCGAGCATGACAAAACTGGAAGTTAAGGTGCAGGAGTTGTTAGAGGAAGCATTCTTGTGAAAACCACAATTGACTCAAAAAGGATTACTATTTGCCACTACACAAGTTCAATCGACCTTGTTGTCTGAATTACGAGAAGCTCAATAGAAGAACCAACAGTTTTAGAAAATTAAAGAAAGCAACACAGATTTCAAGTTTTATGATGATGGTATTTGGAGGTTTAGGAATCGAATTTGTGTTCCTAATGAGCCAGAGCTGAAAAAGAAGATTCTTGAAGAAGCCCATAATTCAAGATACACTATCCACCCCGGCGGAACAAAGATGTACCGGGATTTGAAGCAACACTATTGGTGGAATAACATGAAGAGAGAGATTGCTGAGTTTGTGGCACGGTGTTTGACTTGCCAAAGAGTCAAAGCAGAACATCAACGACCAGCATGTTTACTTCAGCCGTTGGAAATCCCTCAATGGAAATGGGAACATATAACTATGGACTTTGTCATGGACCTGCCCAGGTCACAAAAGGGTCATGACGCCGTTTGGGTCATAGTGGATAGATTGACCAAGTCAGCGCACTTCTTACCGATGAACAAGGAGGATAGTCCTGAGAAATTGGGAGATATGTATGTGGCAGATATTGTAAGGTTGCACGGGATGCCTGTGAGTATTGTATCGGATAGGGATCCTCGTTTTACTTCCCGATTTTGGAAGAGATTACAAGAAGCTTTGGGAACGAAGTTGAGTTTCAGCACGGCTTATCACCCTCAGACTGATGGACAATCTGAGAGAACTATTCAGATTCTGGAGGATATGCTGAGGACGTGTGTTTTAGACTTCGGAAAAGGTTGGGAGAAATATCTGCCTTTAGTAGAGTTCGCTTATAATAACAATTATCAGGCCACTATCGGGATGGCCCCATTTGAGGCATTGTATGGACGTAAGTGTCGATCCCCAATTTACTGGGATGAAGTAGGCGAGACGAAGACTTTTGACCCGACCCTTCTACCTGAACTTATGAAAACTGTTGATAATGTCCACCTCATCCGGAAACGGATGCTTACCGCCCAAAGCAGGCAGAAAAGTTATGCAGACCAACGGAGACGGAGTCTAGAGTTTGAGGTCGGCGACAAGGTGTTCTTGAAGATATCACCTCGGAGGGGACTGATTAAACACGGCAAGGGTAGAAAGTTGAGCCCGAGGTTTGTAGGACCATTGGAGATAGTTGAGAAGGTTGGCAAATTGGTGTATCGCCTGGAACTACCCCAAAACCTCTCCAATATTCACGACGTCTTTCATGTTTCAATGCTACGGAAGTATCATCCTGATCCATCGCATATCTTGGAGCCAGAGCTGTTGCAGCTTCGGGAGAACTTGTCTTATGAAGAGAAGCCCATTCGGATCCTAGACTAGCAAGATTGGGAGTTGCGCATCAAATCTATACCGATGGTGAGAGTGTTGTGGGATCATCATGGAGTCGAAGAAGCAACGTGGGAAAGGCGAGACCAGATAGAGCAACAGTATCCAACATTATTTCAAAGGTAATATTGAATTTCGGGACAAAATTCTTTTAAGGAGGGGAGGATGTGAGGCCCGACCTCGATTTGGGTGCGATACCTCGTTTCGTGTGCCCTAACCTAAATTTGTGTGCCTTGACCTAAGTTTAAGAGTCGTGTTTCGTTTTGTGTGCCTTACATTGAATTACGTGCATTTATTTAGGGTTGCGTGCATTTACTTGGGAAACGTGCGTTCGTCTCGTAGTTCGTGCCTTACCTCGTAGTGCGTGTCCTAGACCTAGGTAAGCGTGCCCACATGCTAATCGAGAAAGCATCTTAAATGAAGCATTAGATCATTAATTAATCCAACAAACTCCACTAACTAATATTAAAATGCTAAGTCAAGGCACTAGAAGACGAAATCTCATAAAAGGCTAGACATTCTTATTCTTTATTCCTTATTCTTTTGCACATCCCAAACACACAATTAAATAATGCTCAAAAGATGACAAAAATTCAGAATTTTGCAAGCCTTGGCCGACCACCTCTAGCATTTGTGCTTGCTTTGCATAATTCAAAATTAAACCTAGACATTCTATGACAAGCTCATGACACAAAGCATAAAAAAATCAATCAAAAATCTACCCAAAGCTCCACCATTATCGACACACTCAAATTGCCCATGCTAGACAATTCAAATTATGCTCTTGAAGACACAAAATCAGAATTTTCAAGGCCCTAGGCCGACACATGCATCAAAATTCCTCAAGCTTTTCATTCTTTCTCACATTCTCTCTTTCTTTCATTCTTTATCTCATTTCTTCTCTCTCTCTCTCTCTCTCGGCCCTAGCTGAAATTATAGACTCCATAGCTTAAGTTCATCATCCAAAGGTTCTTCAAGAGATGCAAGTTACTAAGGAACTTGACCAAGGAAGCTAGAATGCAAAAAGACACACATGCAAGCTTATAGAACCTTCATTTCGGCTTAGGTAAGTTTGATAGCTCCTATTTCATTTTCTTTTTGTTCTAACCACATGCACCTACTAAGAACATGGTAACTTAGCTAGGAATTAGAGAATCTCAAGTTGTCTCTCGGCTAAGCAAGAAGAAAAGTTGATCTTGTGCTTCATCAAGAGTTTTGTGCATCTTCATTGTTGTCTTACTAAGGTGAGGGCTAAAACTCTCTTGAAAAGCTTTTCAAAACCACATGCATGCCTTTAAATGTCTATTTTTACCTCTGTACTTGTGATTTATGTGTGTACATGAGCTTTTGTAAACATGCATGGCAAGATATTTGGCTAGAATGTGAAGATAGGTGAAATCGCATAAATGGACAGTCTTCTGACGTGTTGGACCGAAGTGATTTTCACCAGGTAAATGATGTTAAAAATGTGTGAAAATTGGTAGCTGACTAGTTTTACCAGTTCTGAGAATTTTTCATAGAAATAGGCCAAAGCTAATTTTGACTCTAAGGTCCCCAAAATGGCAAAACATAGAAAGGTATCTAAATCTGGAAAATCTGGAAAATGAAGCAGGTTTTTGGCAGATTCACTGTCCTTGTAGAACGAACCAGTTTTTACTTAGTAAATTATATCCAAAATGCATGAAATTTGGTATACAGCTATATTTGTCAGCCCTGGACATTTTTGTCAGAAATAGACTAAGGCTAAATCTGACCCTAAGTCCCTCAAAAATGACAAGTATTGAAATGTGTACAAATTTGGACAGTTTTGCATAGTCTCACGGTTTCGGTTATAACTCTTGAACCCGCACTCCAAATGATGCGAGGATTGTTTTTGGATTTAGTTCACTCCTGAAGTTGGAGATTGTTTGCTTGTCTCAATGATTGTGAGAAAACAGACCATTGCAGTGAGGTTTTCATTTAGTGATATGCTTTGAAAATTATTGTAACTTCTCTGGTTGTATTAAATGCTTGGGATTGTGGCACTTGGATGTTGTGTGGACTGTTTTGGATGCTTGATGGTGTTTTAATTGATCGATGCATGGCTTGAGTTTAATTACGGGACAACTTGGGACTTAATCGCACGGGTAAGCATGAATGGAAACCCTAGTGACTAGGAAAACTCGCTAAGTGTTGATCCTATGGATATCGTGTTTAATTATATGATTAGTAGGCTGCCCGTAGTTGCCCTTATAGCCCTAAATGTGATTCCGATGATTACATGTTGACAAGTAGGCCTTTCTTGCACCCGGTTCCACGTAAACGTCGTTGCATGTTGTATGACCTTATTATTTGATTACGTGAACTTCGAAATGAGTTATATGACTTGATTTACATGTGTTCCATGCTGCCCGTTTAATATTCATATAACTCCATGTGCTTTACTAGTGAAATTGCCTGTCATATCGTGCCTCGCGTGTTTACTTGTCAATGTGCAATCTTATGACTGCTCGGAGGCAACCTACTTTGTTGTCCTCCTAATGTGATATATTAAATGTCATAAATGTGCATTGCATACAAGGTTGCAACCTTTCATTCTGGCGTTGTAGCATTCACGCACACCGGGCGGTATCGGGCTTACCGATGCAATCGTGACTACCATTGTCCAATTCCTTCTCTCGCTTGGGGGCTAGACTTCCTCTGAGAGTTGGGTCGTAGGATTTCAGGGTATATCTGGAGTACACCCATTTGGCGTGATAAGTGGATGATTTGAAGTCGGCCGCAACAACTGATACTGGAAATGAACTGAGAGCAAAAGCTCACCGTATCTTTTTCACTATGTGTATAAGTATTCTCGCTTGGTTCCTAGAGGACCTAGGGGAGGAAAGACGGGTAATTGTGTTCTTTGACTCTCATATTACATAATATATTCACTTGTGATATATGTCATGCTTACAAAAAGGGTTTTCATAAGTTGAACATGAAAAAGAGTTTCAAAACTTATTTCTCATTCCCCCTCGCTGAGTTCATAAGGACTCACCCTCTTTTATCATCTCAGGTGAAGAAGACCAGGAACAGGTACTCGAGGATAACGTGCCTATTGATGACTCCTTGAAATGATTGTTTGCCCTACGTGCCTTTCTAACTATGGCCATTTTGTGAACAATATGTTGCTTGAAGACTATTTCTTATGTTGCTTGTTATTGTATTGTAAATGACCCCCGTTGTAATTTAGGGTCAAATTTTGGGTTGTACTAATCATAACTAGATAGACACTACTATGGTCGTTTTTGCTATCGCTACTGGTTAGTATCTATCATAGGCTTATGAAGTATTAGGTAAATGATTAAGTAAAATGAATCTATCCAATCTTAAGTAGGTACTCATTGTTAAGTTAAAATCAACAGGTACCGGTGTAACTAGATTGACAAATAAACGAGATAGAGTTGTTATGCTAGGTTGTTAATCAAACGAGACTTCGAGATAACTAGTAGGCGTTTCGATTGGTGATAAATAGTAATCTTAGTTGGAAATGAAATTGAAATTGAAAATTTTGAGGCGTTTAGAGAATTATGTCAAACTAAAGAGCCCAATTACAGCCTTTATGCTGCCGATTTTTCAGAGAATTTGTGGAGTTTAGGCTAAACGTTAAGTATTAAACCTTCATGAACGATTAAGTACGTGAATTGACTTGAATGTTTAGTTCACACCCTAGTCTAACCTTTATAGGTCGAGTTGGGGCGTGACAGCAGCCGAGCAGGCTTGCTGCCCCTATCGTAGAGCTCTCGGATAGCCCAGCTTCTACGTGAAGCGAAGTTGTCTTGCCTAAGGTGCCGTGGGATTTAGTAATAGAAATGTGATGGATTAGGTTATTGTCCTTTTCATGGCTCACGACTTACGATCTGGGACCAAAAAATAGCGTAAAAGAAGAAAAGTGTCCCAAAACTGTTGAAAACGTTCAATTTTGGGCTCTGAAAAGAGGTGCAGCCGAACAGGCTTGCTGCTCTCGTCATAAAGCTCTCAGAGTGCTTTCCAACGGTATGCTATGCACTGCGTAACTCCTTACAGATTAAAAGTTATGGGCACTGGAGCGACGGAGACCTGGTCCTAAGCCCTACGCCCTCGATTTTGCGGGCCCCGCCTCTACGTGAAGTGAAATTGTCTTGCCCAAAGGGCCATGGGATTTGATAATAGAAATATAGTCGATTAGGGTGTCGTCCTATTCACAGATCACGACGTACGATCTGGGACAGAAAAATAGCGCAAAAGAATAAAAGTGTCCAAAACTGATGAAAACATTTGATTTTGGTCTCCAAAAATAGGTGCAGCCGAGCAGGCTTGCTGCCCCGTTGTAGAGCTCTCGGATAGCTTTCCAACGGTATGCTCTGCTCTGCGTAACTCCTTACAGATCAAAAGTTATGGACATCAGAGCGACGGAGACCTAGTCCTAAGCCCCACGCACTCGGTTTGCGGGCCCAGCCACTACGTGAAGCGAAGTTGTCTTGCCCAAGGTGCCGTGGGATTCAGCAATAGAAATGTGATGTATTAGGTTGTCATCCCTTTCGTGGCTCAATACGTACGATCCGGGATGGAAAAACAACGCAAAATAAGAAAAGTATCCCAAAACTGATGAAAATGTTCAATTGTGGTCTCCGAAAACAAGCACAGTTGAACAAGCTAGCTGCTCCCATCGTAGAGCTCTCGGAGTGCTTTCCAACGGTGTATTGGGCGCCGCGTAACTCCTTACAGATCAAAAGTTATGGGCACCGGAGCGACGGAGACCTGGTCTCAAGCCCCACGCCCTCGGTTTGAGGGCCCAGACTCTACGTGAAGCGAAGTTGTCTTGCCTAAGGTACCGTGGGATTCGGTAATAGAAATGTGATGGAATAGGTTTTCGTCCTTTTCGCGGCTCACGACGTACGATCCAGGACAAAAAAATAACGCAAAAGAAGAAAATTATCCCGAAATTGATTAAAACGTTCTATTTTGGGTTCCAAAAACTAGCGCTGCTGAGCAGGCTTGCTGCCCCCATCGTAGAGCTCTCGGAGAGCTTTCCAACGGTATGCTGTGGGCCGCGTTACTCCTTACGGATCAAAAGTTATGGGCACCGGAGCGACGGAGACCTCGTATCCAGCCCTATACCCTTGGTTTGCGGGCCCTGCCTCTACTTGAAGCGAAGTTGTCTTGTCCAAGGTACTATGGGATTTGGTAATAGAAATGTGATGGATTAGGTTGTCGTCCTTTTCAAGGCTTACGACGTACGATCCGAGACAGAAAAACAGCGCAAAAGAAGAAAAGTGTCACAAAACTGATGAAAGAATTCGCTTTTGGGCTACAAAAAAAGGCCTAGCCAAATAGGCTTGCTACCCCCGTCGTAGAGCTCTCAGAGTGCTTTCCAACGGTATGCTATGCACCACGTAACTCCTTACGGATCAAAAGTTATGGGCACCGGAGCAACGGAGACCTGGTCCATGCCCCACGCCCTTGGTGTGCAGGCCCGGCCTCTACGTGAAGGGAAGTTGTCTTGCCTAAGGTGTCGTGGAATTCAGTAATAGAAATGTGATGGATTAGGTTATCGTCCTTTTCGCCGCTCACGACTTACGATCCAGGACGAAAAAACAGCGCAAAAGAAGAAAAGTGTCCCGAAACTGTTGAAAACATTCAATTTTGGGCTCCGAAAAGAGGCGCAACCAAACAGGCTTGCTTTCCTCGTACGATCAAAAGGTGCCGTGGGATTCAACAATAGAAATGTGATGTATTAGGTTGTCATCCCTTTCGTGGCTCAATACGTACGATCCGGGACAGAAAAATAACGCAAAATAAGAAAAGTGTCCCAAAACTAATGAAAATGTTCAATTGTTGGCTCCGAAAACAAGCACAGCTGAAAAGGCTAGCTGCCCCCATAGTAGAGCTCTCGTAGTGCTTTCCAACGGTAAGCTGGGTGCCGCGTAACTCCTTACGGATGTATTAGGTTGTCGTCCTTTTCGCGGCTCGCGACGTATGATCCAGGATGGAAAAATAGTGCAAAAGAAAAAAAGTGTCCTGAAACTAATGAAAATGTTCGAGTTTAGGCTCTTAAAATAGGTGCAGCCGAGCAGACTTGCTGCACTTATCATAGAGCTCTCAGAGAGCTTTCCAACGGTATGCTGTGCGCCGCGTTACTCCTTACGGATCAAAAGTTATGGGCACTAGAGCGACGGAGACCTGGTCCCAAGCCCCACACCCTCGGTTTGCTGACCCAACCTCTACGTGAAGCGAAGTTGTTTTGCCCAAGGTGCCGTGGGATTCCGTAATAGAAATGTGATGGATTAGGTTGTCATCCTTTTCGCAGCTCACGATGTACGATCCGAGATAGAAAAATAGCGCAAAAGAAGAAAAGTGTAACAAAACTGATGAAAGTGTTCGATTTTGGGCTACAAAAAAGGCCTAGCCGAACATGCTTGCTACCCTCGTCGTAGAGCTCTTAGAGTGCTTTCCAACGGTATGCTGTGCGCCGCGTAACTCCTTGCGGATCAAAAGTTATAGGCACCGGAGCGACGAAGACCTGGTCTTAAGCCCCACGCCCTCGGTTTTGCGGGCCCCACCTCTACGTGAAGCGAAATTGTCTTGCCCAAGGGATCATGGGATTCAGTAATAGAAATGTGGTCGATTAGGGTGTCGTCCTATTATCTGCTCACGACGTACGATCTGGGACAGAAAAATAGCGCAAAAGAAGAAAAGTGTCCAAAACTGATGAAAATATTTGATTTTGGTCTCCAAAAATAGTTGCAGCCGAGCAGGCTTGCTGCCCCGTTGTAGAGCTCTCGGATAGCTTTCCAATGGTATGCTCTGCTCTGCGTAACTCCTTACGGATCAAAAGTTATGGACATCTGAGCGACGGAGACCTAGTCCCAAGCCCCACGCACTCGGTTTGCGGGCCCAGCCACTACGTGAAGTGAAGTTGTCTTGCCCAAGGTGCAGTGGAATTCAGCAATAGAAATGTGATGTATTAGGTTGTCGTCCCTTTCGTGGCTCAATACGTACGATCCAGGACAAAAAAACAACGCAAAATAAGAAAAGTGTCCCAAAACTGATGAAAATGTTCAATTGTGGGCTCCGAAAACAAGCACAGCTGAATAGGCTAGCTGCCCGCATCGTAGAGCTCTCAGAGTGCTTTCCAACGGTATGCTGGGCGCCGCGTAACCCCTTACGGATCAAAAGTTATGGGCACCGGAGCGACGGAGATGTGGTCTCAAGCTCCACGCCCTCAGTTTGCGGGCCCAAACTCTACGTGAAGCGAAGTTGTCTTGCCTAAGGTACTGTGGGATTCGGTAATAGAAATGTGATGGATTAGGTTTTCGTCCTTTTCGCGGCTCACGACATACGATCCGGGATGAAAAAACAGTGCAAAAGAAGAAAATTATCTCGAAATTGATGAAAACATTCTATTTTGGGTTCCAAAAACTGGTGCTGCAAAGCAGGCTTGCTGCCCCCATCGTAGAGCTCTCGGAGTGCTTTCCAACGGTATGTTGTGCGCCACGTTACTCCTTACGGATCCAAAGTTATAGGCACCAGAGCGACGGAGACCTCGTATCCAGCCCCATAACCTTGGTTTGCGGGCCCTGCCTCTGCTTGAAGCGAAGTTGCTGTGCCCAAGGTACCGTGGGATTCGGTAATAGAAATGTGATGGATTAGGTTGTCGTCCTTTTCACGGCTCACGACGCACGATCCGAGACGAAAAAACAGTGCAAAAGAAGAAAATTATCCCGAAACTAATGAAAATGTATGATTTTGGGCTACAAAAATAGGCCTAGCCGAACAGGCTTGCTACCTCTGTCGTAGAGCTCTCATAGTGGTTACCAACGGTATGCTGTGCACCGCGTCACTCCTTACAGATCAAAAGTTATGGGCACCGGAGCGACGGAGACCTGGTCCTAAGCCCCATGCCATCAGTTTGCGGTCCCAACCTCTAAGTGAAGTGAAGTTGTCTTGCCCAAGGTGTTGTGGGATTCCGTAATATAAATGTGATGGATTAGGTTGTCGTCCTTTTTACGGCTCACGACGTACGATACGGGATGGAAAAACAGCGCAAAAGAAGAAAAGTGTCCCAAAATTGATGAAAACATTTGAGTTTAGGCTCTTAAAATAGGCGCAGCCGAGTAGGCTTGCTGCCCCTAACGTAGAGCTCTCGAGAGCTTTCCAACGGTATGCTGTGCGCCGTGTAACTCCTTACTGATCAAAAGTTATGGGCACCAGAGTGACGGAGACCTGGTCCCAAGCCCCACGCCCTCGGTTTGTGGGCCCAGCCTCTACGTCAAAGCGAAGTTGCCTTGCCCAAGGTGGAATGGGATTCGGTAATAGAAATGTGATGTATTAGGTTGTCATCCTTTTCGCGGCTAGCGACGTACGATCCGGGATGGAAAAACAGTGTAAAAGAAGAAAAGTGTCCCAAAACTGATGAAACGTTTGATTTTAGGCTCTAAAAACAGGCGCAGCAGAGCAAGCTTGCTTCCCCCGTCGTAGAGCTCTCGGAGAGCTTTCCAACGGTATGCTGTGCGCTGCGTAACTCCATAAGGATCGAAAATTATCGGCAAAGGAGCGACAAAGACCTGGTCCTAAGCCCTACGCCCTCGATTTACGGGCCAAGTCTCTACGTGAAACGAAGTTGTCTTGCCCAAGGTGCCGTGGGATTCAATAATTGAAATGTGATGGATGAGGTTGTCGTCCTTTTCGCGGCTCACGACGTACGATCCGGGATGAATAAACAGCGCAAAAGGAGAAAAGTGTACCGAAACTGAAGAAAACATTCAATTTTGGGCAACAAAAACAGGTGCAACAGAACAGGCTTGCTACCCCCGTAGTAGAGCTCTCTGAATGCTTTGCAACGGTATGTTGTGTGCCGTGTGACTCCCTACTGATCAAAAGTTATGGGCACCGGAGCGACGGAGACCTTGCACCAAGCCCCAAGCCCTCAGTTTGCGGGCCCAGCCTCTACATCAAAGCGAAGTTGTCTTGCCCAAGGTGGGATGGGATTCAGTAATAGAAATGTGATTTATTAGGTTGTCGTCCTTTTCGCGGCTCCCGACGTACGATCCGGGATGGAAAAACAGTTCAAAAGAAGAAAAGTGTCCCGAAACTGAAGAAAACGTTTGAGTTCAGGCTCTTAAAACTGGCGCAGCGGAGTAGGCTTGCTGCCCCCATCGTAGAGCCATCGGAGAGCTTTCCAACGGTATGCTGTGCGCCGCGTAACTCCTTACGGATCAAAAGTTATGGGCACCGGAGCGACGGAGACCTGGTCAGAAGCCCCACGCCCTCGGTTTGCAGGCCCAGCCTCTATGTGAAGTGAAGTTGTCTTGCCCAAGGTGCCGTGGGATTCAGTAATAGAAATGTGATGGATTAGGTTGTCGTCCTTTTCGCGGCTCATGACGTACGATCCAGGATGAATAAACAACGCAAAATAAGAAAAGTGTCCCGAAACTGATGATAAATGTTCATTTTTGGACTCCGAAAATAGGCGCAGCCGAGCAAGCTTGATGCCCCGTCGTAGACCTTTCGGAGAGCTTTCCAACGGTATGCTGTGTGTCGCGTAACTCCTTACGGATCAAAAGTTTTGGACACCGGAGTGACAGAGACCTGGTCCCAAACCCCAAGCCCTCAGTTTGCGGGCCCAACCTCTACGTCAAAGCGAAGTTATGTTGCCCAAGGTGGCATGGGATTCGGTAATAGAAATGTGATGGATTAGTTGTCGTCTTTTTTACGGCTCAAGATGTACGATCCGGGATGGAAAAAAAGCACAAAAGAAGAAAAGTGTCCCGAAATAGATAAAAACGTTTGAGTTTAGGCCCTAAAAATAGGCACAGCCGAGCAGGCTTGCTACCCGTATCGTAGAGCTCTCGGAGAGCTATCAAACGGTATGTTGTGCGCTGCGTAACTCTTTACGAATCTAAAGTTATGCGCACCGGAGCGACGGAGACCTGGTCCCAAGCCCCACGCCCTCAGTTTGTCGACCTAGCCTCTACGTGAAGCGAAGTTGTCTTGCCTAAGGTGCCGTGAGATTCAGTAATAGAAATGTGATGGATTAGGTTGTCGTCCTTTTCGCGGCTCACGACGTACGATCCAGGATGAATAAATAACACAAAAGAAGAAAAGTGTCCTAAAACTGATGATAAACGTTCATTTTTGGACTCTGAAAATAGGCGCAAGCTTGCTGCCTCGTCGTAGACCTTTCGGAGAGCTTTCCAACGGTATGTTGTGCGCCATGCAACTCCTTACGGATCAAAAGTTATAGGCACCGGAGCGACGGAGACCTGGTCCTAATCCCCACGCCCTCGATTTGCGGGCCCAACCTCTACTTCAAAGCGAAGTTATCTTGCCCCAGGTGGCATGGGATTCAGTAATAGAAATGTGAGGGACTAGGTTGTCATCCTTTTCGTGACTCACGACGTACGATCCGAGATGGAAAAAAAGCGCAAAAGAAGAAAAGTGTCCCGAAATAGATGAAAACGTTTGAGTTTAGGCCCTAAAAACAGGCACAGCCGAGCAAGCATGCTGCCCGTATCGTAGAGCTCTCGGAGAGCTTTCCAACGTTATGTTGTGCGCCGCGTATCTCCTTACGGATCTAAAGTTATGGGCACCGGAGCGACGGAGACCTAGTCCCAAGGCCCACGCCCTCAGTTTGCTGGCGCAACCTCTACGTCAAAGCGAAGTTTTCTGGCCCAAGGTGGCATGAGATTCGGTAATAGAAATGTGACGGATTAGGTTGTCGTCCTTTTCGAGGCTCACGACGTACGATCTGTGATGGAAAAAAAGCGCAAACGAAGAAAAGTGTCCCGAAATAGATGAAAACATTTGAGTTTAGGCCCTAAAAATAGGCACAGCCGAGCAGGCTTGCTGCCCATATCGTAGAGCTCTCGGAGAGCTTTTCAACGGTATGCTGTGTGCCGCGTAACTCCTTACTGATCAAAAGTTATGGGCACCGGAGCGACGGAGACCTGGTCCCAAGCCCCATGCCCTCGGTTTGCTGGCCCAGCCTCTTCGTCAAAGCGAAGTTGTCTTGCCCAAGGTGGCATGGTTTCGGTAATAGAAATGTGATGTATTAGGCTGTCGCCCTTTTCGCGGCTCGCGACGTACGATCCGAGATGGAAAAACAGTGCAAAAGAAGAAAAGTATTCTAAAACAGATGAAAAAGTTTGAGTTTAGGCTCTTAAAATAGGCGCAGCCGAGCAGGCTAGCTACACCCACCGTAGAGCTCTCGGAGAGCTTTCCAACGGTATGCTGCATGTCGTGCAACTCCTTACGCATCAAAAGTTATGGGCACCAGAGCGACGGAGACCTGGTCCCAAGCCCCACGCCCTAGGTTTGCGGGCCCAGTCTCTACGTGAAGCGAAGTTGTCTTGCCAAAGGTGCCATGGGATTCAGTAATTAAAATTTGATGGATTAGGTTGTCGTCCTTTTCGCGGCTCACGACATACGATCCGGGAAGAATAAACAACACAAAAGAAGAAAAGTGTCCCGAAACAGATGAAAATGTTCAATTTTGGGCTACAAAAATAGGCGCAGCAGAACAGGCTTGCTACACCCATAGTAGAGCTCTCTGAATGCTTTCCAACAGTATACTGTGTGCCGCGTAACTCCTTACTGATCAAAAGTTATGGGCACCGGAGCGACGGAGACCTTGTACCAAGCCCCACGCCCTCGGTTTGCGAGCCCAACCTCTACGTCAAAGCGAAGTTGTCTTGCCCAAGGTGGCATGGGATTCGGTAATAGAAATGTGATGTATTAGGTTGTCGTCCTTTTAATGGCTCACGACATACCATCCGGGATGGAAAAACTGTGCAAAAGAAGAAAAGTGTCCTGAAACTGTTGAAAATGTTTGAGTTTAGGCTCTTAAAACAGGCACAGCTGAGCAGGCTTACTGCACCCATCGTAGAGCTCTAAGAGAGCTTTCCAACAGTATGTTGTGCGCCGCGTAACTCCTTACGGATCAAAAGTTATGGGCACCAGAGCGACGGAGAACTGGTCCCAAGCCCCACGCCCTCAGTTTGTGGGCCCAGCCTCTACTTGAAGCGAAGTTGTCTTGCCCAAGGTGCCGTAGGATTCAGTAATAGAAATGTGATGGATTAGGTTGTTGTCATTTTCGCGACTCACGACATACGATTCGGGATGAATAAACAGCGCAAAAGAAGAAAAGTGTCCCAAACTGATGAAAACGTTCAATTTTGGCCTACAAAAATAGGCGCAGCAGAACAGGCTTGCTACCCCCGTAGTAGAGCTCTCAGAATGATTTCCAACGGTATGCTGTGTGCCGCATAACTCCTTGCTGATCAAAAGTTATGGACACCGGAGCGACGGAGACCTTGTACCAAGCCCCACACCCTCGGTTTGCGGGCCCAGCCTCTACGTCAAAGCGAAGTTGTCTTGCCCAAGGTGGGATGGGATTCAGTAATAGAAATGTGATTTATTAGGTTGTCGTCCTTTTCGCGGCTTGCGACATACGATCCGGGTTGGAAAAACAATGCAAAAGAAGAAAAGTGTCCCGAAACTGATGAAAACGTTCGATTTTGGGCTACAAAAATAGGCTCAGCACAGCAGGCTTCCTACCCCCATACTAAAGGTCTCTGAAAGCTTTTCAATGGTATGCTTTGCGCCGCGTAACTCGTTACAGATCAAAAGTTATGGGCACCGAAGCGACGGAGACCTGGTCCTAAGCCCCACGCCCTCGGTTTACGGGCCCAGCCTTTATGTCAAAGCAAAGTTGTCTCGCCCAAGGTGGCATGGGATTCGGTAATGAAATATGATGGATTAGGTTGTCGTCCTTTTCGCGGCTCGCGACGTACGATCCAAGATGGAAAAATAGTGCAAAAGAAGAAAATTGTCCCGAAACTGATGAAAATGTTTGAGTTTAGGCTCTTCAAATATGCGCAGCCGAGCAAGTTTGCCGCCCCCATCGTAGAGCTCTTAGAGAGCTTTCCAACGGTATGTAGTGCGCTGCGTAACTCCTTACTGATCAAAAGTTATGGGCACCGGAGCGACGGAGCCCTGGTACAAAGCCCCACGCCCTTGGTTTGCGGGCCCAGCCTCTACGTGAATCGAAGTTGTCTTGCCTAAGGTGCCATTGGATTCAGTAATAAAAATGTGATAGATTAGGTTGTTGTCCTTTTTGCGGCTCACGACGTACTATCCGGGATGAATAAACAACGCAAAGGAAGAAAAGTGTCACAAAACTGATGAAAACGTTCATTTTTGGGCTCTGAAAATAGGCGCAGTCGAGCAGGCTTCCTGCCCCGTTGTAGAGCTTTTGGAGAGCTTTCCAATGGTATGTTGTGCGCCGCGTAACTCCTTACGGATCAAAAGTTATGGGCACCGGAGCGACGGAGACCAGGTCCCAAGCCCCACGCCCTCTGTTTGCGGGCTCAGCCTCTACATGAAGCGAAGTTGTCTTACCCAAGGTGCCGTGGGATTCAATAATAGAAATGTGATGGATTAGGTTGTCGTCCTTTTCGTGGCTCACGACAAACGATCAGGGACGGAAAAACAACGCAAAAGAAGAAAAGTATCCTGAAACTGATGAAAAGGTTCAATTTTGGGATCCAAAAACAAGCGCAGCCAAACAGGCAAGCTGGCCCCGTCGTAGATTTCTTAGAGAGCTTTCCAACGGTATACTATACGCCGCGTAACTCCTTACGGATCAAAAGTTATGAGCACCGAAGTGACGGAGACTTGGTCCCAAGCCCACGTGCTAGGTTTTCGGGCCTAGCCTCTACGTCAAACCAAAGTTGACTTGCAGAAGGTGCCATGGGATTCGGTAATAAAAATGTGATGGATTAGGTTGTCGTCCTTTTCGCGGCTCACGACATACGATCCGGGAAGGAAAAACAGCGCAAAAGAAGAAAATTATCCCGAAATTGATTAAAACGTTCAATTTTAGGCTCTGTAAACAAGCGCAGCCGAGTAAGCTTGCTACCTCCGTCGTAGAGCTCTCAGAGAGCTTTCCTACGGTATGTTGTGCGTCGCGTAACTCCTTATGGACAAAAGTTATGGGTATCGGAGCGACAGAGACCAGGTCCCAAGCCGCACGCCCTCGATTTGTGGGCCCAGCCTCTACATGAATGAAGTTGTCTTGCCCAAGGTGCCGTGGGATTCGGTAATAGAAATGTGATGGATTAGGTTGTCGTCTCTTTTGCGGCTCATGACGTACGATCCGGGACGAAAAAACAGCACAAAAGAAGTAAACTGTCTTGAAACTAATTAAAATGTTCAATTTTGGGCTCTAAAAGTAGGCGCAGCCGAACGGGCTTGCTACCCCAGTTGTAGAGCTCTCGGAGAGCTTTCCAACAGTATGCTGTGCACCGCGTAACTCTTTACGGATCAAAAGTTATGGGCACTAGAGCGACGGAGACTTTGTCCCAAGTCCAAGCGCTCGGTTTGCGGGCCCAGCCTCTACGTCAAAGCGAAGTTGTCTTGCCCAAGGTGTCGTGGGATTTGGCAATAGAAATGTGATGGATTAGGTTGTCGTCCTTTTCCCAGCTCACGATGTATGATCCGAGATGGAAAAACAGAGCAAAAGTAGAAAAGTATCCAGAAACAGATGAAAACGTTCAATTTTAGGCTCTAAAAACAGGTGCAGCCGAGCAGGCTTGCTGCACCCCTCGTAGAGCTCTCGGAGAGCTTTCCAACGGTATGTTGTGCGCAGCGTAACTCCTTACGGATCAAAAGTAATTGGCACCGGAACGACGAAGACCTGGTCTCAAGCCTCATGCCCTCGGTTTGCGAGCGCAGCCTCTACATGAAATGAAGTTGTTTTGCCTGAGGTACTGTAGGATTCAGTAATATAAATGTGATGGATTAGGTTGTCATCCTTTTCGCGGCTCATGACGTACGATCCGGGACAGAAAAACAGCGCAAAAGAAGAAAAGTGTCCCGAAATTGATGAAAACGTTCGATTTTGGGCTTTGAAAATAGGCGCAGTCGAGCATTCTTGCTGCCCCCGTCGTAGAGCTTTCCAACGGTATGTTGTGCGCCACGTAACTCCTTACAGATCAAAAGTTATTGGCACAAGAGCGACGGAGATCTGGTCCCAAGCCCTACGCCTTGGGATTGCGTGCCCAGCCTCTATGTGAAGCGAAGTTGTCTTGCCCAAGTTGCCGTGGGATTCCGTAATAGAAATGTGATGGATTAGGTTGTCGTCCTTTTCGCGGCTCACGATGTACGATCCGGGACCCAAAAATAGCACAAAAGAAGATAAGTGTCCCGAAACAGATAAAAACATTCGATTTTAGCCTCCGAAAAGAGGCGCAGCCGAGCAGGCTTGCTGCCCTCATCTTAGAGCTCTTGGAGAGCTTTCCAACAGTATGCTGTGCGCTGCGTAACTTCTTACGGATCAAAAGTTATGGGCACTGGAGCGACGGAGACCTTGTCCCAAGCCCCACGCCCTCGGTTTCCGGGCCCAGTCTCTATGTGAAGCGAAGTTGACTTGCCCAAGGTTCCATGGGATTTAGTAATAGAAATGTGATGTATTAGGTTGTCGTCCTTTTCGCGGCTCACGAAGTACGATCAGGGACGAAAAAATAGCGTAAACGAAGAAAAGTGTCCCAAAACTGATGAAAATGTTCAATTTTGGCATCCGAAAACAGGAGTAGCTGAACAGGCTAGTTGCCCCTGTCGTAGAGCTCTTGAAGTGCTTTCCAACGGTATGTTGTGCGCTGCGAAACTCTTTACGGAGCAAAAGTTATGGGCACCGGAGCAACGAAGACCTTGTCCAAAGCCCTAAGCCCGGTTTGCGAGCTCAGCCTCTACGTGAAGCGAAGTTGTCTTGCCCAAGGTACCATGGGATTCGGTTATAGAAATGTGATGGATTAGGTTGTCGTCCTTTTCGCGGCTCATGAAATACGATCTGGGATAGAAATATAGCGCAAAAGAAGAAAAGTGTCCCAAAATTGAGGAAAATGTTCTATTTTGGGTTCCGAAAACAGGAGCAGCAAAGCAAGCTTGCTTCCCACGTTGTAGAGCTCTCGGAGTGCTTTACAACGGTATGTTGTGCGCCGCGTAACTCCTTATGGATCAAAAGTTATGGGCACCGGAGCGACGGAGACCTGGTCCCAAGCCCCACGCCCTCGGTTTGCGGGCCCAGCCTCTACGTGATGCGAAATTGTCTTGCCCAAGGTGCCGTGGGATTTAGTAAAAGAAATATGATGGATTAGGTTGTCGTCCTTTTCGCGGCTCACGACGTACAATACGGGAAGAAAAAATAGCGCAAAAGAAGAAAAGTATCCTGAAACTTATTAAAACGTTTGATTTTGGGCTCCAAAAATAGGCGCAGCTGAACAGGCTTGCTGCCCCCGTCGTAGAGCTCTCAGAGTGCTTTCCAACGGTATGCTGTGCGCCACGTAACTCCTTACGGATCAAAAGTAATGGGCACTGGAGCGACGGAGACCTGGTCCTAAGTCCCACGCCCTCGGTTTGTGGGCCCAGCCTCTATGAGGAGTGAAGTTGTCTTACCCAAGGTTCCATGGGATTCGGTAATAGAAATGTGATGGATTAGGGTGTCGTCCTTTTCGCTGCTCACGACGTACAATTTGGGACTGAAAAATAGCGCAAAAGAAGAAAAGTGTCCTGAAACTGATGAAAATGTTCAATTTTGGGCTCTGAAAATAGTCGCAGCCGAACAAGCTAAATGCCCCGTCGTAGATTTTCGGATAGCTTTCGATCGGTATGTTGTGCGCCGCGTAACTCCTTACGGATCAAAAGTTATGTGCACCGGAGCGACGGAGACCTGGTCCCAAGCCTTACATCCTCGGTTTGTAGGCCCAGCCTCTACATGAAGCGAAGTTGTCTTGCCCAAGGTGGCGTGGGATTCCATAATAGAAATATGATGGATTAGGTTGTCGTCCTTTTTGCGGCTGACGACGTACGATCCGAGACGAAAAAACAGCGCAAAAGAAGAAAAGAGTCCAGAAACTGATTAAAATGTTTGATTTTGGGCACCGAAAATAGGCGTAGCCGAGCAAGCTTGCTGCCCCCATCGTAGAGCTGTCGGAGAGCTTTCCAACGGTATGCTGTGCGCCACGAAACTCCTTACAGATCAAAAGTTATGGGCATCGGAGCGATGGGGACTTGGTCCCATGCCCACGCTTTTGGTTTGCGAGCCCAACCTCTACATCAAAGGGAACTTGTCTTGCCCAAGGTGCCGTGGGATTCGGTAATAGAAATGTGATGGAATAGGTTGTCGTCCTTTTCGAGGCTCACGACGTACGATCCGGGATCGAAAAACAGTACAAAAGAATAAAAGTGTCCCAAAACTGATGAAAACGTTCGATTTTGGGCTCCAAAAATAGGCACAGCCGACATGCCAGCTGCCCTATCATAGAGCTCTCGGATTGCTTTCCAACGGTATGCTGTGCGCCGCGTAACTCTTTACAGATCAAAATTATGGGCACCGGAGCGACGGAGACCTGGTCCCAAGCCCCACGCCCTCAGTTTACGGGCCTCAACCCGACCTATAGAGGTTAGACTAGGGAGTGATCTAAACATTCAAGTCCTTTCACGTACTTAATCGTTCAAGAAGGTTTAACACTTAACCTTAAGCCTAAATTCCACAAATCCTCCAGAAAACCGGCAGCATAACGGCTGTAATTGGGCTCCTTAGTTTGACCTAATTTTCTAAAGGCCTCAAAACTTTCAATCTCAAATTCATTTCCAATTAATATTACTATTTATCATCAATTGAAACGCCTACTAGTTATCTCGAAGTCTCGTTTGATTAATAACCTAGCATGATACTATGTCTCGTTTGTTTGTTAATCCTCGTTACAAAAGTACCTGTTGATCTTAGCTTAACAATGAGTACCTGCTTAAGATTGGATAGATTCATTTGACTTAATCCTTACCTGATACTTCATAATCCTACGATAGATACTAGCCAGTAACGATAGCAAAAACGACCATAGTAGTGTCTATCTAGTTATGATCAGTACAAGCCAAAATTAGACCCCAAATTACAACGGGGGTCATTTACAATACAATAACAAGCAACATAAGAAATGAAATAGTCTTCAAGCAACATATTGTTCACAAAATGGCCATAGTCAAGTAAGGCACGTAGGACAAGCAATCATTCCAAGGAATCATCATTAGGCACGTTGTCCTCGGGTACCTGTTCCTGGTCTTCTTCACCTGAGATGATAAAAGAGGGTGAGTCCTTATGAACTCAACGAGGGGGAACGAGAAATAAGTTTTGAAACTCATTTTCTGGTTCAACTTATGAAAACCCTTTTTCAATCAAGACATATATCGCAAGTAAGTACATAATGTAATATAACAGTAAAAGAACTCAATTACTCGTCTTTCCTCCCTGAGGTTGTGAGGCCCGACCTCGATTTATGTGTGATACCTCATTTCGTGTGCCCTAACCTAGATTTACGTGCCTTGACCTAGGTTTAAAAATTGTGTTTCGTTTTGTGTGCCTTGCATTGAATTACGTGCATTCATTTAGGGTTGCGTGCATTTACTTAGAAAATGTGTATTCGTCTCGTAGTTTGTGCCTTGTCTCGTAGTGCGTGCCCTAGACCTAGGAAAGCGTGCCCTCACGCTAATCAAGAAAGCATCTTACACGAAGCACTAGATCAATAATTAATCCTCCAAATCCCACTAACTAATATTAAATTACTAATTCAACCCACTAGAAGACAAAATCTCATAAAAAGCTAGACATTCCTTATTCTTTATTCTTTATTCTTTGCATATCCTAAACACTCAATTAAATAATGCTCAACAAGACAAAAAAATTCAGATTCTAGCAATGCCTTGGCCGACCACCTTGTGAGCATTTGTGCTTGCTTGCTTAATTCAAATTAATTCCTAGACATTCTATGACAATTCTATGACACAAATGCATAAAAAATTAGCTCAAAACCTTCCCCAAAGCTCTCGACTCAAGCTCCTTGCCCATGCTAGACATTTCAAATGATGCTTCTTGAAGACACAAAATCAGATTTTTACATGCCCTAGGCCGACAAGCTCCTTTGCCCAACAAAGCTTTTATTTTCTTTCATTTCTCTCATTTCCTCTCATTCTTCTCTCTCCCTCTCATTCTTCTCTCTCTCTCTCGGCCCTAGCTGAATATTGTAGACTCCATAGCTAAGTTCTTCATCCTAAGGCTCTTCAAGACTTCCAAGCAACCAAGGAACTCGACCAAGCAAAGCTAGGAGCAAAGAAATGCACATGCAAGCCTTTAGCACCTCCATTTTGGCTTAGGTGAGTTTACTAGCTTCCATTTCTTTTCTTCTTGTTCTAACCACATGCACCTACTAAGAACTTGGTTACTAAGCTAGGAAATTTGAGAAAAATCGAGTGGTGTCTCGGCTAAGCAAGGAAAAGATCAACTTTGTGCTTCATCAAGAGTTTTGTGCACCTTCTTGTTGTTTTGCTAAGGTGAGGGCTAAAACTTCTTGAAAATCTTTCAAAAAACCAGATGCATGCCCTTAAATGTCTATATTTACTTCTGTACTTGAGATATATGTGTGTTCATGAGCTTTTATAAACATGCATGGCAAGATTCTTGGCTAGAATGTGATGATAGATGAAATCGGGTATGTGACAGCTTTCTGTCTTGTTGGTTCGAGGTGATTTTGGTTAGGTAAATGATGTTAAAAATGTGTAAAAACTAGTAGATAACTATTTTTTCCAGTTCTGAACACTTTTCGTAGAAATGGGCCAAAGCTAATTTCGACTCTAAGGTCCTCAAAATGGCTAATTATCAAAATGTGTCAAAATCTGGAAAGTCTGGAAAAATGAAGCAGGTTTTGACAGATTCACTGACCTTGTAGAACGAACCAGTTTTTACTTAGTAAATGATATCCAAAATGCATGAAATTTTGTGTGCAGCTATATTTTTCAGTTCTGGACATTTTTTTTCAGAAATGGACTAAGGCTAAATCTGACCCTAAGGCCCTCAAAAATGACAAGTATCGAAATGTGTGCAAATCTGGACAGTTTTGTGTAGTCTCACTGTTTTGGCTATAACTATTGAACCCGAACTCCAAATGATACGAGGTTTGTTTCTTAATTTATGTCACTACTTAAGATTTAATTTGACATCTTGTTCACTGGAATTGGAGATTGTTTGCTTGTCTTAATGATTGTGAGAAAACAGTCCATTGCAGTGAGGGTTTCACTTAGTGATATGCTTAGAAAAATTATTATAGCTTCTCTTGTTGTATTAAATGCTTGGGATTGTGGCATTTGAATGTTGTGTGGACTGTTTTGAATGCTTGAGGGTGTTGGAATTAATCAATGCATGGCTTGAGCTTAATTACGAAATGACTTGGGTTTTAATCGCACGGGTAAGCACAAATTGAAACCCTAGTAGCTAGGTAAACTTGCTAAGTGTTGATCCTTTGGATATTGTGTTTGATTATGTGTTTAGTAGGCTGCCCGTAGTTTCCCTCATAGCCCTAAACATGATCTCGATGATTACATGATTGACAAGTAGGCCTTTCTTGCACCCGGTTCCACGTAGATGTCGTTGCATGTAGAATAATCTTATTGTTTGATCACGTGAACTTTGAAATGAGTTATATGACTTGATTTACGTGTGTTACATAGCTGCCCGTTTAATGTTCATACAACTCCATGTGCTTTTCAAGTGAATTTACTTGTCATATCGTGCCTTGCGTGTTTAACTATCAATGTGTAATCTTATAACTGTTCGGAGGCAACCTACTTTGTTGACCTCCAAATGTGATATATTAAATGTCATAAATGTGCATTGCATACAAGGTTGCAACCTTTCATTCTAGCATGGTAGTGTTCACGCACACCGAGCGGCATCGGGCTTGCCGGTACAACCGTGACTACCATTGTCCAATTCCCTCTCTTGCTTGGGCGCTAGACTTTCTCGAAGAGTTGGGTCGTAGGATTTCGGGGTACATCCGGAGTACACCCATTTTGCGTGATAAGGGGATGATTTGAAGTCAGCCGCAACAACTGATACTAACATGAACTGAGAGCAAAAGTTCACCGTATCCTTTTCACTATGTGTATAAGTACTCTCGTTTGGTTCCTAGAGGACCTCGGGGAGGAAAGACGGGTAATTGTGTTCCTTTACTTCAACGTTACGTTATGTACTTACTTGTGATATATTCATGCTTGCAAAAAGGATTTTTCATAAGTTGAACCGGAAAATGAGTTTCAAAACTTATTTATCGTTCCCCCTTGCTGAGTTCATAAGGACTTACCCTATTTTATCATCTCAAGTGAAGAAGACCAAGAACAGGTACCCGAGGACGACGTGCCTAACGATGATTCCTTGGAATGAATGCTTGCCCTACGTGCCTTACGTGACTATGGCCATTTTGTGAACAATATGTTGCTTGAAGACTATTTCATTTCTTATGATGCTTGCTATTGTAATGTAAAAGACCCCCGTTGTAATTTGGGGTCTAATTTTAGTTTGTACTGATAATAACTAGACAGACACTACTATGGTCGTTGTTGCTATCGTTATTGGCTAGTATCTTTCATAGGATTATGAAGTATCAGGTAAGGACTAAGTAAAATGAATCTATACAATCTTAAGCAGGTGCGCATTGTTAAGCTAAGATCAACAGGTACTTTTGTAACGAGGATTAGCAAACAGATGAGACATAGTATCATGCTAGGTTATTAACCAAACGAGACTTCGAGATAACTGGTAAGCTTTTCAATTGGTTATAAATAGTAATCTTAATTAGAAATGAAACTGAGATTGGAAATTTTGAGGCGTTTTGAGAATGAGGTCAAACTAAAGAGCCCAATTACAGCCGTTATGCTGCCGATTTTTTGGAAAAATTGTGGAGTCTAGGCTAAACGTTAAGTGTTAAACTTTCATGAACGATTGAGTACGAGACATGACTTGAATGTTTAGATCACACCCTAGTCTAACCTTTATAGGCCGGGTTAGGGCGTGACAGAGGTCCTCTAGGAACCAAGCAAGAGTACTTATACACATAGTGAAAAGGATACGGTGAGCTTTTGCTCTCAGTTCATTTCCAGTATTAGTTGTTGCGGCCGACTTCAAATCATCCCTTTATCACGCCAAATGGGTGTACTCCGGATGTACCCTACCCAACTCTCCGATGAAGTCTAGCCCCCAAGCGAGAGAGGGAATTGGACAATGGTAGTCACGGTTGCACCGGCAAGCCCGATGCTGCCCGATGTGCGTGAACGCTACCACGCCAGAATGAAAGGTTGCAACCTTGTATGCAATGCACATTTATGACATTTAATATATCACATTAGGAGGTCAACAAAGTAGGTTGCCTCCGAGAGTCATAAGATTGCACATTGACAAGTAAACACGCGAGGCATGATATGACAAGTAATTTCACTTGAAAAGCACATGGAGTTATATGAATAGTAAACGGGCAGCCATGTAACGCATGTAAATCAAGTCATATAACTCATTTTGAAGTTCACGTAATCGAATAATAAGATTATTCAACATGCAACGACCTCTACGTGGGACCAGGTGCAAGAAAGGCCTACTTGTCAACATGTAATCATCGAAATCATGTTTAGGGCTATGAGGGTAACTACGGGCAGCCTACTAATCACATAATTAAACACGATATTCATAGGATCAACACTTAGCGAATTTACCTAGTCACTAGGGTTTCAATTCGTGCTTACCCGCGCGATTAAGCCCTAAGTCATCTCGTATTTAAACTCAAGCCATGCATTGATTAATTCAAACACCCTCAAGTATTCAAAACAGTCCACACAACATCCAAATGCCACAATCCCAAGCATTTAATACAACGAGAGAAGCTACAATAATTTTTCTAAGCATATCAATAGGTGAAACCCTCACTGCAATGAACTGTTTTCACACAATCGTTGAGACAAGCAAACAAACCCCAATTCTGGTAAACAAAATTTCAAATTATAGCTTAAGGAGTGAACTAAATCCAGAAACAAAGCTCGCATCATTTGAAGTTCGGGTTCAAGAGTTATCGCCAAAACAGTGAGACTACGCAAAACTGTCCAGATTTGCACACATTTCAATACTTGTCATTTTTTAGGGCCTTAGGGTCAGATTTAGCCTTAGTCCATTTCTGACAAAAATGTCCAAAACTGAAAAATATAGTAGTACACCAAATTTCTTGCATTTTGGATATCATTTACTAAATCAAAACTTGTTTGTTCTACAAGAACAGTGAATCTGCCAAAACCTGCTTCATTTTCACAGATTTTCCAGATTTGGACACAGTTTGATAATTTGCCATTTTGAGGACCTTAGAGTCGAAATTAGCTTTGGCCTATTTCTGTAAAAAATGCTTAGAACTAGAAAAAATAGTCACCTACCAATTTTGACACATTTTCAACCTCATTTACCTGGTCAAAATCACCTCTCACCAACAAGACAGAAGACTGTCCCATACACGATTTCATCTAACATCACATTCTAGCCAAATATCTTGTCATGCATGTTTACAAAAGCTCATGAACACACATATATCATAAGTACAAAAGTAAAGATAGACATTTAAAGGCATGCATGTGGTTTTCAAAAGCTTTTCAAGAAGTTTTAGCCCTCAACTTAGCAAGACAACAAAGAAGATGCACAAACTCTTGGTGAAGCACAAAGTTGATCTTTTTCCTTGCTTAGCCGAGAGACCACTTGATTTTCTCTAATTTTCTAGCTTAGCAGCCAAGTTCTTAGTAGGTGCATGTGCTTAGAACAAGAAGAAAATGAAATGGAAGCTAACAAACTTACCTAAGCCGAAGTGAATGTTCAATGAGCTTGCATGTGTGTCTTTTGCAATCTAGCTTTGCTTGGTCGAGTTCCTAGTAGCTTGCATGACTTGATAACCCTTAGGATGATGAACTCAAGCTATGGAGAGTAGAACTTCAGCCAAGGCCGAGAGAGAGAGAGAAGAATGAGAGAAAGAATGAGAGGAAGAGAGAAAATGAAAGAAAAATGAAAAGCTTGGTTGGGTATTGATGCTTGTCGGCCTAGGTCCTTGTAAAATCAGAATTTTGTGTCTTCAAGAAGCATTTTTGAATTGTCTAGTATGGGCAAGGGAATGTGTTGAGAATGGTGGAGCTTGGGTAGAGTTTTGAGCCAATTTTTTTTTGCTTTGTGTCATAATATGTCATAGAATTGTCTAGGTTCAATTTGAATTATGCAAAGCATTGTACAAGACCCCATGTGGTCGGCCAAGGCTTGTGCAAAGATCTGAACTTTTGTCATCTTTTGGAGTATTATTTAATTGTGTGTTTGGGATATGCAAAGAATAAAGAATAAAGAATAAGAATGTCTAGCTTTTGGTGTAATTTTGTCTTCTAGTGGGTTGAATTAGCAATTTAATATTAGTTAGTGGGATTTGTAGGATTAATTAATGATCTAGTGCTCCGTGTAAGATGCTTTCATGATTAACGTGTAGGCACGCTTTCTTAGGTTTAGGGCACACACTACGAGGTAACGCACGAACTACGAGACGAATGCACGTTTTCCAAGTAAATGCATGCAACCCTAAATGAATGCACGTAATTCAATGCAAGGCACACAAAATGAAACACAATTCTTAAACCTAGGTCAAGGCACGCAAATCTAGGTTAGGGCACACGAAATGAGGTATCGCACGCAAATCGAGGTCGGGCCTCACACTACGTCAAAGTGAAGTTGTCATGCCTAAGGTGCCATGGGATTCGGTAATAGAAATGTGATGGATTAGGTTGTCTTCCTTTTCGCAACTCACGACGTACGATCCGAGATGGAAAAACAGCACAAAAGAAGAAAAGTATCCCAAAATAGATGAAAACGTTCGATTTTGGGCTCTAAAAATAGGCGCATCCGAGCAGGCTTACTGCCCCCATCGTAGAGCTCTCGGAGAGCTTTCCAACGGTATGTTTTGCGCCGCGTAACTCCTTACGGATCAAAAGTTATGGGCACCGGAGCGACGGAGACCTGGTCCCAAGCACCACGCCCTCGGTTTGCGGGCCCAGCCCCTACGTGAAGTGAAGTTGTTTTGCCCGAGGTGCTGTAGGATTCAGTAATAGAAATGTGATGGATTAGGTTGTCGTCCTTTTCGCGGCTCACAACGTACAATCCGGGATGGAAAAATAGCGCAAAAGAAGAAAAGTGTCCCAAAATTGTTGAAAACGTTCGATTTTGGGCTCTAAAAATAGGCGCAGCCGAGCATTCTTGCTGCCCCCAACGTAGAGCTTTCGGAGAGCTTACCAACGGTATGTTGTGCGCCACGTAACTCCTTACAGATCAAAAGTTATGGGCACCAGAGCAACGGAGACCTGGTCCCAAGCTCCACGCCCTCGGATTACAAGCCCAGCCTCTACGTGAAATGAAGTTTTCTTTCCCAAGGTGTCGGGGATTCCATAATAGAAATGTGATGGATTAGGTTGTCATCCTTTTCGCGGCTCACGACGTATGATCCGGGACTGAAAAACAGCGCAAAAGAAGAAAAGTGTCCCGAAACAGATGAAAACTTTTGATTTTAGGTTCCGAAAATAGGCGCAACCGAGCAGGCATATAGCCCCCATTGTAGAGCTCTCGGAGAGCTTTCCAACGGTATGTTTTGCGCCGCGTAACTCCTTACGGATCAAAAGTTATAGGCACCGGAGCGACGGAGACCTGGTCCCAAGCACCATGCCCTCGGTTTACGGACCCAACCCCTATGTCAAGCGAAGTTGTTTTGCCCGAGGTGCTGTGGGATTCAGTAATAGAAATGTGATGTATTAGGTTGTTGTTCTTTTTGCGGCTCACGACGTATAATATGGGACGGAAAAACAGCGCAAAAGAAGAAAAGTGTCCCAAAACTGATGAAAATGTTCAATTTTGGGATCCGAAAATAGGGGCAGCTAAACAAGCCAGCTACCCCTATCGTAGAGCTCTCGGAGTTCTTTCCAACGGTATGCTGTGCGCCGCGTAACTTCTTACGGAGCAAAAGTTATGGGCACCGGAATAACAGAGATCTTGTCCCAAGCCCCATGCCCTCGGTTTGCGGGCCCAGCCTCTACGTGAAGCGAAGTTGTCTTGCCTATGGTACCGTGGGATTCGGTAATAGAAATGTGATGGATTAGGCTGTCATCCTTTTGGCGGGTCACGACGTACGATCCGGGGAGGAAAAATAGCGCAAAAGATGAAAAGTATCCCGAAATTGATGAAAATGTTCTATTTTGGGTTCCAAAAATAGGTGCAGCAAAGCAAGCTTGCTGCCCACGTTGTAGAGCTCTCGGATAGCTTTACAACGGTATGTTGTGCGTCGCGTAACTCCTTACGGATCCAAAGTTATGGGCACCGGAGCGACGGAGACCTGGTCCCAAGCCCCACGCCCTCGGTTTTGTGGGCCCAGCCTCTACATGAAGTGAAGTTGTCTTGCCTAAGGTGCCGTGGGATTTAGTAAAAGAAATGTGATGGATTAGGTTATCGTCCTTTTCGCAGCTCATTTCGTACGATCCGGGACGAAAAAACAGCGCAAAAGAAGAAAAGTGTCCCGAAACTGCTTAAAACGTTTGATTTTGGGCTCCGAAAATAGGCGCAGCCGAACAGGCTTGCTGCCCCCGTCGTAGAGCTGTTAGAGTGCTTTCCAACGGTATGTTGTGCACTACGTAACTCCTTACGGATCAAAATTAATGGGCACTGGAGCGACAAGGACCTGGTCCTAAGCCCCAAGCCCTCGGTTTGTGGGCCCAACCTCTACGTGAAGCGAAGTTGTCTTACCCAAGGTGCCATGGGATTCGGTAATAAAAATGTGATGGATTAGGGTGTCGTCATTTTCGCAGCTCACGACGTACGATTTGGGACTGAAAAACGGCGCAAAAGAAAAAATGTATCCCGAAACTAATGAAAACGTTTGATTTTGGGCTCCAAAAATAGGCGCAGCCGAGCAGGCTTGGTGCCCCGTAGTAGAGCTCTCGGAGAGCTTCCAACGGTATGCTCTACATTGCGTAACTCTTTACGGATCAAAAGTTATGGCCATCGGAGTGACGGAGACCTGGTTCTAAGCCCCACGCCCTCGGTTTGCGGGCCCAGCCTCTACGTGAAACGAAGTTGTTTTGCCCAAAGTGCCATGGGATTCGGTAATAGAAATGTGATGGATTAGGTTGTCGTCCTTTTCGGGGCTCACGACGTACGATCAGGGACGGAAAAACAGCTCAAAAGAAGAAAAGTGTCATGAAACTGATGAAAATGTTCGATTTTAGGATCCGAAAATAGGCGCAGCCGAACAGGCTAGCTGCCCTAGTCATAGAGCTCTCGGAGAGCTTTCCAACTGTTTGTTGTGCACCGCGTAACTCCTTACGAATCAAAAGTTATGGGCACTAGAGTGACGGAGACTTGGTCTCAAGCCCATGCGCTCGGTTTTCGGGCCCTGCCTCTATGTCAAAGCGAAGTTGTCTTGCACAAGGTGCTGTGGGATTCGATAATAAAAATGTGAAGGATTAGGTTGTTGTCCTTTTCGCGGCTCACGACGTACGATCCAGAAAGGAAAAATAGCGCAAAAGAAGAAAAGTATCCCGAAATTGATTAAAACATTCAATTTTAGGCTTTGTAACTAGGCGCACCAGAGCTGGCTTGCTGTCCCCATTGTAAAGCTCTAGAAGAGCTTTCCAATGGTATGCTGTGCGCCGCGTAACTCCTTACGGATGAAAAGTTATGGGCACCGGAGAGACGGAGACCTGGTCCTATGCCTTACGCTCTCGGTTTGCGGGCCCAGCCTCTACGTGAAGAGAAGTTGTCTTACCCAAGGTGCCGTGGGATTCGGTAATAAAAATGTGATGGATTAGGTTATCGTCCTTTTCGCGGCTCATGACGTATGATCCGAGACGAAAAAATAGCACAAAAAAAGTAAAGTGTCCCAAAACTGATTAAAACATTTATTTTTGGTCTCCGAAAATAGGCGCAGCTGAGTGGGCTTGCTGCCCCAGTCGTAGAGCTCTCGGAGAGCTTTCCAACGGTATGCTGTGCACCGCGTAACTCCTTAGGGATCAAAAGTTATGGGCACCGGAGCGACGGAGACTTGGTCCCAAGCCCACGCGCTCGGTTTACGGGCCCAGCCTCTACGTCAAAGCGAAGTTGTCTTGCCGAAGGTGTCGTGGATTTCGGTAATAGAAATGTGATGGATTACGTTGTCGTCCTTTTCGCGGCTCATGACGTATGATCCGGGACGAAAAAATAGCACAAAAGAAGTAAAGTGCCCCGAAACTGATCAAAACGTTCGATTTTAATCACCAAAAACAGGCGCAACCGAGCAGGCTTGCTGCGCCCATCGTAGAGCTCTCGGAGTGCCTTCCAACGGTATGTTGTGCACTGCGTAACTCCTTACTGTTCAAAAGTTATGGGCAGCGGAGCGACGGAGACCTGGTCCCAAGCCCTACGCCCTCTGTTTGCGGGCCCAGCCTCTACGTGAAGCAGAGTTGTCTTGCCCGAGGTGCCGTGGGATTCAGTAATAGAAATGTGATGGATTAGGTTGTCATCCTTTTCGCGGCTCACAACATACGATCTGGGATGAAAAAATAGCGCCAAAGAAGAAAAGTGGCCCGAAATTGATGAAAACGTTCGATTTTGGGCTCTAAAAATAGGTGCGGCGTAGCATTCTTGCTACCCCCATCGTAGAGCTTTCGGAGAGCTTTCCAAAAGTATGTTGTGCGCCGCGTAACTCCTTACAGATCAAAAGTTATGGGCACCAGAGCGACGGAGACCTGGTCCCAAGCCCCACACCCTCGGATTGCGGGCCCAGCCTCTACGTGAAGCGAAGTTGTCTTGCCCAAGGTGCCGTGGGATTCCACAATAGAAATTTGATGGATTAGATTGTCGTCCTTTTCGCGACTCACGACGTACCAACCGGGACCAAAAATAGCGTAAAAGAAGAAAAGTGTCCCGAAACAGATGAAAATATTTGATTTTAGACTCCGAAAATAGGCTCAGCTGAGCAGGCTTCCTGCCCCCGTCATAGAGCTCCTGGAGAGCTTTCCAACGGTATGCTATGCGCTACGTAACTCCTTACAGATCAAAAGTTATAGGCACCAGAGGGACGGAGACCTGGTCCCAAGCCCCACTCCCTCAGTTTGCGGGCTCAGCCTCTACGTGAAGTAAAGTTGTCTTGCCCAAGGTTCCGTAGGAAACAGTAATAGGAATGTGATGTAATAGGTTGTCGTCCTTTTCGCAGCTCATGACGTACGATTCGGGACGAAAAAATAGTGCAAAAGAAGAAAAGTGTCCCAAAACTGATGAAAACATTCCATTTTGGGATCCGAAATCAGGCGCAGCTGAACAGAGTAGCTGCCCTTGTCGTAGAGCTCTCGGAGTGCTTTCCAACAGTATGCTGTGCGCAGCGTAACTCCTTACAGAGCAAAAGTTATGGGCACCGGAGCGACGGAGACCTTGTCCCAAGCCCCACACCCTCGGTTTGCGGGCCCAGCCTTTACGTAAGGCGAAGTTGTCTTGCCCAAGGTACTGTGGGATTTGGTAATAGAAATGTGATGGATTATGTTGTCGTCCTTTTCGCGGCTCACGAGGTACGATCCGGGATGAAAAAATAGCGCAAAAGAAGAAAAGTGTCCCAAAACTGATGAAAATATTCTATTTTGGGTTCCGAAAATAGGCGCAGCGGAGCAGGCTTGCTGCCCACATTGTAGAGCTCTCAGAGAGCTTTACAATGGTATGCTGTGCGCCGCGTAACTCCTTACAGATCAAAAGTTATAGGCATCGGAGCTACGGAGACCAGGTCCCAAGCCCCACGCCCTCAGTTTGCGGGCCTAGTCTCTACGTGAAGCGAAGTTGTCTTGCCCAAGGTGCCGTGGGATTTAGTAAAAGAAATGTGATGGATTAGGTTGTCGTCTTTTTCGCGGCTCACGACGTACGATCCGGGACGAAAAAACAGCGCAAAAGAAGAAAAGTGTCCCGAAACTGATTAAAACGTTTGATTTTGGGCTCCGAAAATAGGCGCAGCCGAATAGGCTTGCTGCCCCCGTCGTAGAGCTCTCAGAGTGCTTACCAACGGTATGCTGTGCGCCGCGTAACTCCTTACAGATCAAAATAAATTGGCACCAGAGCGACGGAGACCTGGTCCTAAGCCCCCCGCCCTCAGTTTGCGGGCCCATCCTCCACGTGAAGCGAAGTTGTCTTGCCCAAGGTGCCATGGGATTCGGTAATAGAAATGTGATGGATTAGGGTGTCGTCCTTTTCGCGGCTCACGACGTATGATTTGGGATTGAAAAACAGCGCAAAAGAAGAAAAGTATCCCGAAACTAATGAAAACGTTTGATTTTGGGCTCCAAAAACAAGTGCAGCCGAGCAGGCTTGGTGCCATGTCGTAGAGCTCTCGGAGAGCTTTCGAACGGTATGTTCTGCGCTGCGTAACTCTTTACAGATCAAAAGTTATGGGCATCGGAGCGACGGAGACCTGGTCCCAAGCCCCACGCCCTTGGTTTGCGGGCCCAGCCTCTACGTGAAGCCAAGTTGTCTTGCCCAAGGGGCCGTGGGATTTAGTAATAGAAATGTGATGTATTAGGTTGTCGTCCTTTTCGTGGCTTAAGACGTACGATCTGGGACGGAAAAAGAATGCAAAATAAGAAAAGTGTCCCAAAACAGATGAAAACATTCAATTTTGGCTCCAAAAAAGGAGTAGCTGAACAGGCTAGCTGCCCCCGCCGTAGAGCTCTCAGAGTGCCTTCCAACGGTATGCGGTGCGCCACGTAACTCCTTACTGAACAAAAGTTATGGGCACCAGAGCGATGAAGACCTGGTCCCAAGCCCCACGCCCTCGATTTTCAGGCCCAGCCACTACGTCAAGAGAAGTTGTCTTGCTCAAGGTGCCATGTGATTTGGTAATAGAAATGTGATCGATTATGGTATCGTCCTTTTTGCGGCTCAAGACGTATGATCTGGGATAAAAAAATAGCGCAAAAGAAGAAAAGTGTCCCGAAACTGATGAAAACGTTTGATTTTGGGCTCCAAAAATAGGCGCAGCTGAGCTGGCTTGCTGCCCCATCGTAGAGCCCTCGGAGAGCTTTCAAACGGTATGCTGTGTGCTGCGTAACTCCTTACTGATCAAAAGTTATGGGCACCGGAGCGATAGAGACTTGGTCCCAAGCCCACGCGCTCAGTTTGCAGGCCCAGACTCTACGTCAAAGCAAAGTTGTCTTGCCCAAGGTGCTGTGGGATTCGGTAATAGAAATGTGATGGATTAGGTTGTTGTCCTTTTCGCGGCTCACGACCTAAGATCCGGGATCGAAAAACAGCGCAAAAGAAGAAAAGTGTCCCAAAATCGATGGAAACGTTCGATTTTAGGCTCTAAAAATAGGTGCAACTGAGCAGGCATGCTGCCCCCGTCGTAGAGCTCTCGGAGTGCTTTCCAACGGTATGCTATGCGTCGCGTAACTCCTTACGGATCAAAAGTTATGGGCACCAGAGCGATGGAGACCTGGTCCTAAACCCTACGCCCTCGGTTTGCGGGCCCAACCACTATGCGAAGCAAAGTTGTCTTGCCCAAGGTACCGTGGAATTCGGAAATAGAAAGATGATGGATTAGGTTGTCGTCCTTTTCGCTGCTCACAACATACGATCCGGGACAAAAAAATAGCCCAAAAGAATAAAAGTATCCCGAAACTGATGAAAACATTTGATTTTGGGCTCCGAAAACTGATGCAGCCGAACAGGCTAGCTGCCCCCATCGTAGAGCTCTCGGAGAGCTTTCCAACGGTATGCTGTGTGCTGCGTAACTCCTTACGGATCAATAGTTATGGGCATCGGAGCGACGGAGACTTGGTCCCAAGCCCCACGCCCTCGGTTTGCAGGCCCAGCCTTTACAGGAAGTGAACTTGTCTTGCCCAAGGTGCCTTGGGATTCGGTAAAAGAAAAGTGATGGATTAGGTTTCCGTCCTTTTCGCGGCTCACGACGTACGATCTGGGATGAAAAAACAGCGGAAAAGAAGAAATGTGTCCCGAAATAGATGAAAATATTCGATTTTGGGCTCCGAAAATAGGCGCAGCCGAGCAGGCTTGCTACCCCCATCCTAGAGCTCTCGGAGAACATTCCAACGCTATGCTGTGCGCCGCGTAACTCCTTACAGATCAAAAGTTATGCGCACCGAAGTGACGGAGACCTGGTCCTAAGTTCCACGCCCTCGATTTGCGGGCCCAGCCTCTACGTGAAGCAAAGTTTTCTTGCCTAAGGTGCCATGGGATTCGGTAATAGAAATGTTATGGATTAGGTTGTCGTCCGTTTCGCGGCTCACGACGTACGATACGGGACAAAAAAATATCGCAAAAGAAGAAAAGTGTTCCGAAACCGATGAAAATGTTCGATTTTGGGCTCCAAAAACAGGCGCTGCTGTCACGCCCCAACCCGGCCTATAAGGTTAGACTAGGGTGTGATCTAAACGTTCTGGACAAGTCACATACTTAACCGTTTATGAAGATTTAACACTTATCGTTTTAGTCTAAACTCCAAAGTTTTCCGGAAAACCGACAGCATAACGGCTGTAATTGGACTATTTGGTTTGGCTTAATTATCTAAACGCCTCAAATTTTTCTAATCTCAAGTTTCATTTCCAACTAGGATTACTATTTAACATCAATTGAAATGCCTATTGGTTATCTCGATTTCTCGTTTGATTTATAACCTAGCATGATACTATGTCTCGTTGGTTTATTTATCCTCGTTACGAAAGTACCTATTGATCTTAGCTTAATAGCGAGTACCTGTTAAGATTGGATAAGTTCATTTACTAGTCCTTAACTAGAGCATCATAACCTATGATAGATACTAGCGGATAATAAAAGCAAAACGATCATAGTAGTGTCATGTCTAGCATCAGTCTACTTAATATAAGTACAAACCAAAATTAGACCCCAAATTACAATGGGGGTCTTTTACATTACAAACGTTAAGCAACATAAAAGAAATAGTCTTCAAGTAGCATGGAGTTCACAAATGGCCACAAACACACAAAACACATAGAACAGGCAAACACTTCAAGGAATCATCGATAGGCACATTGTCCTCGGGTACCTGTACCTATTCTTCTTCACCTGTGATGAAAAAGAGGGTGAGTCCTTATGAACTCAACGAGGGGGAATGAGAAATACGTTTTGAAACTCATTTTCCGGTTCAATTTATGAAAACTCTTTTTGAAAACTTGTCACGTATTACAAATAATAAGGTACGTAAATATATGAAACAAATCGAGTAACAGATACATTTACCAATCATTTCAAGGATACGGTGAGCATTTGCTCTCAATATCAATTTTGATTCATTTGGTGCGGCCGACTTCAATAATCCACTTATCGCTCCCAATTGGGTGTACTCCGGATGTACCTCGAAGCCTACGACCCAACTCTCCGAGGGTAGAATGCCAAGCGAGAGAGAGAATTGGACCATGGTAGTCACGGTGCCACCGGCAAGCCCTATGTTGCCCGGCGTGCGTGAAACACTACCATGCCACACTGAAAGGTTACAACCTCGTATGCAATGCACATTTATAACATTTGACATATCACATTAGGAGGACAACAAAGTAGGTCGCCTCCGAGCAGTTATAAGATCGCACGTTGTCAAGTAGTCAAACAAGGCACGATAAGACAAGTAATTTCACTTGAAAGGCATATAGAGCCATATGAACATTAAACGGGCAGCCATGTAACACATGCAAGTCAAGTCATATAACTCATTTCGAAGTCCACGTAATCAAGTGATACGATTATTCAACATGCAACAACATCTACGTGGGTTTGGTTGCAAGAAAAGCCTAATTGTCAACATGCAATGATCAAAATTACATTTAAGCTTATAAGGGCAACTACGGGCAGCCTACTAAACATATAATTCCACACAATATCCAAATGATCAACACTTAGCAAAATTACCTAGTCATTAGGGTTTCCATTTCGTGCATATTCGTGCAATTGGAGCCTCAACCCAACTCAAAGTCAATCTCAACCATGTATCATTTAATTCAACATCCTCAAACATTAAAAACAGTCCACACAACATCCCGAAGCTACAATCCCAAGCATTTAATTCAACAAGAGGAGTCACAACAATTTTCTAAGCACAACATTAAGTGAAACCCTTACTGCAATAGGCTGTTTTCTCACAATCAATCGGATAATCAAACAATCTACAAATTCAGTGAATAAGATGTCAAATTAAAGCTTAAGAAGTTAACTAAAATCAGAAACAAACCTTGCATCAATTGGATTCGGGATCATTAGATATAGCCGAAACAGTGGAATAGCACAAAACTGTCCAGATTTTCACACTTTTCAGTAATTGACATTTTTGAGGTCCTTAGGGTCAGATTTAGCCTTGGTCCATTTCTGACAAAATTGTCCAGACCTAAAAAATCTAGCAGAACACCAAATTTCATGCATTTTGGACATCATTTACTAAGTCAAATATGGTTCGTTCCACAAGGTCAGTGCATCTGCCAAAACCTGCTTCATTTTTCCAGATTTCCAGATTTGGTCACATTTTAAAGATTTGCCATTTTGAGGACCTTAGAGTCAAAATTGGCTTCGGCCTATTTCTGGGAAAAATTTTCAAAACTGTCCAAACGAGTCACCAACCAATTTTCATGTATTTGAAACATCATTTGCCTAGCTAAACTTACCTCGAAACAGACTTGTCAGAGAGCTGTCAACAATTCGACTTCATCTAGCATCATTTTCAAGCCAAGATCTTGCCATGCATGGTTGTTTAAGCTTATGAAAGAACATATAACTCAAGTACAGAAGCAAATACACACATTTATAAGCATGCATGTGGATTTTTGAAGAGTTTTCAAAAGGTTTTAGTCCTCACCTTAGCAATCAACCAAAAGATGCTCAAAAACCTTGCTGAAGCTCAAATATTCTCTTTTCCTTTGCCTAGCCGAAATCCCAACTAGCTTTTCTCTATTTTTCCTAGCTTAGTGATCAATCTCTTAGCACATGCATGAGGTTAGAACATGAAGAAAAGAAATGGATGCCAAGAAGCTTACCTAGGCCGAATAGAGTCTTCAATGCACATGCATGTGTGATTTTCACTTCCTAGCTAGCTCGGTTGAGGTCCTTTGCTTGTGGCTTGCTTGGTTTAGCTATGGTGTGAAGAAGAGAAGCTATGGAGGTAGAGAACTCAGCCAAGGCCGAGAATGAGAGATGAAAATTGAGAGAGAAGTGAGAGAAGTTGAAGGAAATGAGAGAATATGACAAAAGTGATGGCTTTGCAATTTCTTTGAGGAGCATGTCGGCATTGGGCAGTCCAATTTCAGCATTTTGTGTCTTCAATGTGCAATTTGAAATTCCTAGGATGGGCAAGAGTGATGTGGCCAAAAATGGTGTGCAAATGGTAGGGTTTTTGAGCAATTTTTTAAGCATTTGTGTCATAGTTTGTCTAAGCATGCATAGTTAATTGTATAATTGTTCAAACCTTGTGCAAACACCATGGTATGGTCGGCCAAGCTAGCTCCCAATCTGAATTTTTTGTGTCTTGAAAGTGCAAAAAGAATAAGGAATAAAGAATGTGAATGTCTAGCTTTTGGTGCTATTTTGTCTTCTAGTGAGTTGAATTAGGATTATTATATTGATAGTGGATTTTGTAGGATTGTTTAATAGTCTAGTGCTACGCGAAAGATGCTTTCTTGATTAGCGTGAAGGCATGCTTTTCTAGGTCTAGGGCACGCACTACGAGGTAGGACACGAACTACGAGACGAACGTACATTTTTCAAGTAAATGCATGCAATCCTAAATGAATGCACGTAATTCAATGCAATGCACGTAAATTGAGATACGACTCTTAAACCCAGGTTAGGACACGCAATTCAAGGTCAGGGCACACAAAACGAGACAACGCATGCAATTCGAAGTCGGGGCACATAAGTCGAGGATTAGGGCACATAATTCTAGGTCAAGGCACGAATGACGACGTATGCACGAAAACCAAGACAGGGCACGTAATCCAAGGTCGATCATATAATTAGGGGTCTATGACACGCAAATCGAGGTATGACACGTTATTCAGGGTTGAGCCTCACAACTGTCGAACAGGCTAGCTGCCCACGTCGTAGAGCTGTCGGAGTGCTTACCAACGGTATGCTGTGCGCCGCATAACTCCTTACGGATCAAAAGTTATGGGCATCAGAACGACGGAGACCTTGTCCAAAGCCCCACGTCTTCGGTTTGCGGGCCCAGCCTCTACGTGAAGCAAAGTTTTCTTGCCTAAGGTGTCGTGGGATTCAGTAATAGAAATGTGATGTATTAGGTTGTTGTCCTTTTCGCGGCTCACGTCGTACGATCCGGGACGAAAAAATAGTGCAAAAGAAGAAAAGTATCTCGAAATTGATGAAAATGTTCAATTTTGGGCTCCAAAAATAGGCGCAGCCGAACAGGTTAGCTGCCCAAGTCGTAAAGCTCTCGGAGTGCTTACCAACGGTATACTGTGCGCCGCGTAACTCCTTATGGATCAAAAGTTATGGGCATCGGAGCGACGGAGACTTGGTCCCAAGCCCCACGCCCTCGGTTTGCAAGCCCAGCCTCTACATGAAGCGAAGTTGTCTTGCCCAAGTTACCGTGGGATTCGGTAATAGAAATGTGATGGATTAGGTTGTCGTCCTTTTCGCGGCTCACGACGTACAATCCGGGACGGAAAAATAGGGCAAAAGAAGAAAATTGTCCTAAAACTGATGAAAACGTTCTGTTTTGGGTTTTGAAAACAGGCGCAGCATAGCAGGCTTGCGGCCTCTATTGTAGAGCACCCGGAGAGCTTTCCAACGGTATGCTGTGCGCCACGTAACTTTTAACATATCAAAAGTTATGGGCACCGGAGTGACGGAGACCTGGTCCCAAGCCCAACGCCCTCGGTTTGCCGGCCCACCCTCTACGTGAAGCGAAGTTGTCTTGCCCAAGGTGCCGTGGGATTCAGTAATAGAAATGTGATTGATTAGGTTGTCGTCCTTTTCGCGGCTCACGACATACAATCCGGGACGGAAAAACAGGGCAAAAGAAGAAAAGTGTCCCCAAACTAATGGAAACGTTCGATTTTGGGCTTCAAAAACAGGCACAGCCAAACAGTCTTGTTGCCCTAGTAGTAGAGCTCTTGGAGTGCTTTCCAACGGTATGCTGTGCATCGCGTAACTCCTTACGGAGCAAATGTTATGGGCACCGGAGCGACGGAGACGTGGTCCCAAGCCCCATGCCCTCGGTTTACGGGCCCAGCCTTTAGGTGAAGCGAAGTTGTCTTGCCCAAGGTGCCGTGGGATTTAGTAATAGAAATGTGATGGATTAGGTTGACGTCCTTTTCGTGGCTCATGACGTACGATCCGAGATGGAAAAACAGCGCAAAAGAAGAAAAGTGTCCCGAAAATGATGAAAACGTTCAATTTTGGGCTTTGAAAACAGGCGCAGCTAAATAGGCTTGCTACCCCCGTCGTAGAGCTCTCAGAGAGCTTTCCAACGGTATGATGTGCGCCGCGTAACTCCTTAAGGATCAAAAGTTATGGGCACCGGAGTGACAGAGACCTGGTCTCCCGCTCCATGCCCTCGGTTTGTGGGCCCAGCCTCTACTTGAAGCAAAGTTGTCTTGCCCAAGGTGTCATGGGATTCGGTAATAGAAATGTGATGGATTAGGTTGTCGTCCTTTTTGTCGTTCACGACGTACGATCCTGGATGAAAAAACAACACAAAAGAAGAAAAGTGTCCCGAAACTGATGAAAACATTCGATTTTGGGCTCTGAAGATAGGCACAGCCGAACAAGCTTGCTGCCCTCGTCGTAGAGCTCTCGGAGTGCTTTCCAATGGTATGATGTGCGCCGCGTAACTCTTTATGGATCAAAAGTTATGGGCACCGGAGCGACGGAGACCTTGTCCCAAGCCCCACGCCCTCGGTTTGCGGGCCCAGCCTCTACGTGATGCAAAGTTGTCTTGCCCAAGGTGCCGTGGGATTCGGTAATAGAAATGTGATGGATTAGGTTATCGTCCCTTTTCCGGCTCAAGACGTACGATCCGAGACAAAAAAATAGCACAAAAGAAGAAAAGTGTCCCGAAACTGATGAAAATGTTCAATTTTGAGCTCCGAAAACAGGAGCAGCCGAACAGGCTAGCTGCCCCTGTCGTAGAGCTCTCGGAGTGCTTTCGAACAGTATGCTGTGCGCCGTGTATGTCACGCCCCAACCCGACCTATAGAGGTTAGACTAGGGTGTGATCTAAACATTCATATCATTTACCGTACTTAATCGTTCATTAAGGTTTAACGCTTAACGTTAGCCTAGAACTCCAAACGATTCTCTGAAAAACCGACAGCATAACAATTGTAATTGGCTCTTTAGTTTGACCTAATTCTCTAAACGGCTCAAAACTTTCAATCTCAAATTCGATTCCAACTAAGATTACTATTTATCACCAATTGAAATGCCTACTAGTTATTTCGAAGTCTCATTTAATTAACGACCTAGTATGATAACTATGTCTTGTTTGTTTGTCGATCCCTGTTACAAAAGTACTTGTTAATCTTAGCTTACCAATGAGTACTTGCTTAAGATTGGATAGATTCATTTTACTTAACTCTTATCTAGTGCTTCATAAGCCTGCAGTAGTTACCAATCAAAGTAAAAAAACAAGCAAGTAGGGCGTCTGTCTAGTTAATATCGGTACAAATCAAAATTAGACCCCAAATTACAACGGGGGTCATTTACAATAACGACAACAAGCAATATAAGAAATAATCTTCAAAGCAACATATCGTTCACAAAAGAGCCACAGTCAAGTAAGGCACGTAGAACGTGCAATCACTCCAAGGAGTCATCAACAGGCACATTATCCTCGGGTACCTGTTCCTGGTCTTTTTCACCTGAGATGATAAAAGAGGGTGAATCCTTACAAACTCAGTGAGGGAGAACGAGAAATAAGTTTTGAAACTCATTTTCCGATTCAATTTATGAAAACCCTTTGCAAGCATGACATATATCACAAGTAAGTACATAATGTAATGTAAAAGTAAAAGAACACAATTACCCGTCTTTCCTCCCCGAGGTCCTCTAGGAACCAAGCGAGAGTACTTATACACATAGTGAAAAGGATACGGTGAGCTTTTTCTCTCAGTTCATTTTCAGTATCAGTTGTTGCGGCCGACTTCAAATCATCCCCTTATCACGCCAGATGGGTGAACTCCGGATGTACCCTGAAATCCTACGACCCAACTCTCCGAGGAAGTCTAGCCCCCAAGCGAGAGAGGGAATTGGACAATGGTAGTCACGGTTGCACCGGCAAGTCTAATGCCGCCCGGTGTGCGTGAACGCTACCATGCCAGAATGAAAGGTTGCAACCATGTATGCAATGCACATTTATGATATTTAATATATCACATTAGGAGGACAACAAAGTAGGTTGCCTCCGAGCAGTCATAAGATTGCACATTGACAAGTAAACACGCGAGGCACGATATGACAAGTAATTTCACTTGTAAAGCACATGGAGTTATATGAATATTAAACGGGCAGCCATGTAACGCATGTAAATCAAGTCATATAACTCATTTCGAAGTTCACGTAATCAAATAATAAAGTCATACAACATGCAACGACGTTTACGTGGGACCGGGTGCAAGAAAGGCCTACTTGTCAACATGTAATCATCGGAATCACATTTAGGGGTATAAGGGAAACTATGGGCAGCCTACTAATCACATAATTAAACACGATATTCATAGGATCAATACCTAGCGAGTTTTCCTATCCATTAGGGTTTCAATTCATGCTCATCCGTGCGATTAAGCCCCAAGTTGTCCCGTAATTAAACTCAAGCCATACATCGATTAATTAAAACACCCTCAAGCATTCAAAACAGTCCACACAACATCCAAGTGCCACAATCCCAAACATTTAATACAACAAGAGAAGTTACAATAATTTTCATAGCATATCACTAGATGAAACCCTCACTGCAATGGACTGTTTTCTCACAATCATTGAGACAAGAAAACAATCTCCAATTCCAGTGAACAAGATTTCAAATTAAAGCTTAAGGAGTGAACTAAATTCAGAAACAAACCTCGCATCATTTGGAGTTCGGGTTCAAGAGTTATAGCCAAAACCGTGAGACTACGCAAAGCTGTCCAGATTTGCACACATTTCAATACTTGTCGTTTTTGAGGACCTTAGGGTCCGATTTAGCCTTAGTATATTTCTGAAAAAAATGTCCATAACTGAAAAATATAGCATCATACCAAATTTCATGCATTTTGAATATCATTTACTAAGTCAAAACTGGTTCGTTCTACAAGGACAGTGAATCTGCCAAAACCTGCTTCATTTTCACAGATTTTCCAGATTTGGACACATTTCGATGTTTTGCCATTTTGGGGACCTTAGAGTCAAAATTAGCTTTGGCCTATTTCTATGAAAAATGCTTATAACGGGCACAACTAGTCACCTACCAATTTTCACACATTTTCAACATCATTTACCTGGTCAAATTCACTTCGTTCCAACAGAACAGAAAGCTGCCAAATACGCGAGTTCACCTATCTTCATATTCTAGCCAAATATCTTGTCATGCATGTTTACAAAAACTCATGTACACACATATATCACAAGTACAGAGGTAAAAATAGACATTTAAAGGCATGCATCTCATTTTTGAAAGCTTTTCAAAGAAGTTTTAGCCCTCACCTTAGCGAGACAACAATGAAGATGCACAAACTCTTGATGATGCACAAGATCAACTTTCCTCCTTGCTTAGCCGAGAGACCACTTGAGATTTTCTAATTCCTAGCTTAGTTACCAAGTCCTTAGTAGGTGCATGTGGTTAGCACACAAAGAAAATGAAATGGGAGCTTATCAAACATACCTAAGCCGAATGAAGGTTCTAAGGGCTTGCATGTGTGTTTCTTTGCATTCTAGCTTGCTTGGTCGAGTTCCTTGGTGTCTTGCATGTCTTGAAGAGCCTTAAGATGAATAATTTAAGCCATGGAGAGTGAAGTAGCAGCTAGGGCCGAGAGAGGGAGAGAAGAAATGAGAGAGTGAGAGAAAAATGAGAGAAAGAAAGAAAGAATGAAAGAAAAATGAAAAGCTTGAAGAATTTGAGGCATGTGTCGGCCTAGGGCTTGCAAAATTCAGAATTTGTGTCTTCAAGGAGCATGTTTTTGAATTGTCTAGCATGGGCAAGTGAGTGGGTCAAGATTTTGATGCTTTGGGTAGGGTTTTGAATCATTTTTTTATGTTTTGTGTCATTAGCTTGTCATAGAATATCTAGATTTAATTTTGAATTATACAAGGCATGCACAAAGTCCTTCTCATGGTCGGCCAAGGGTAGCTTAAATCTGAATTTTTTGTCTTGGTTGAGAAATATAATATTGTGTGTTTGGGATGTGTAAAAGAATAAGGAATAAAGAATAAAGAATGCTTCGCTTTTGGCGCAATTTCGTCTTCTAGTGAGTTGAATTAGCAATTTAATATTAGTTAGTAGAGTTTGTAGGATTAATTAGTGATCTAGTGTTTCGTGTAAGATGCTCTCTTGATTAGCGTGTGGGCACACTTACCTAGGTTTAGGGCACACACTACGAGACACACACAGAAATCAATATGGGGCATGAATCACGAGGTAGACACGAACTACGAGATAAGACACGAACTTCAAGACTAAGGCACGTACTTCAAGACTAATGCATGCAATCCTAAGTGAATACATGTACCTCGAGGTCAGGGTACGTATATCTAGGTATCGCATGTCAGTCGGGGATTAGGGCACACCATTCTAGGTCAAGGCACGAATGACGAAGCATGCACGAAAACCAAGACAGGGCACGTAATCCAAGGTCAGTCATATAATTCTTGGTCTATGGCACGCAAATCGAGATACCACACGTTATTCGGGGTTGGGCCTCAAAGCGTAACTCCTTACGGATCAAAAGTTTTGGTCACCGGAGCGACAGAGACTTGGTCCCAAGCCCCACGCCTTCGGTTTGTGGGCCCAGACTCTATGTGAAGCAAAGTTGTCTTCCCCAAGGTACCGTGGGATTCGGTAATAGAAATGTGATGGATTAGGTTGTCGTCCTTTTCGCGGCTCACAACTTACGATCCGGGACGAAAAAATAGCCCAAAAGAAGAAAAGTGTCCCGAAACTGATGAAAACATTTGATTTTGGGCTCCGAAAATAGACGCAGCCGAAATGGCTAGCTACCCCTGTTGTAGAGCTCTCGGAGAGCTTTCCAACGGTATGTTGTGCGCCACGTAACTCTTTACGGATCAATAGTTATAGGCACCGGAGCGGCGGAGACCTGGTTCCAAGCCCCACGCCCTCGGTTTGCTGGCCCAACCTCTACGTGAAGCGAAGTTTTCTTGCCTAAGGTGCCGTGGGATTCGGTAATAGAAATGTGATGGATTAGGTTGTCGTCCTTTTCGCAGCTCACGACGTATGATTCGGGACGGAAAAATAGCGCAAAAGAAGAAAAGTGTCCTGAAACTGATGAAAACGTTCTATTTTGGGTTTCGAAAATAGGGTCAGCTGAGCAGGCTTGCTGCCCACGTTGTAGAGCTCTTGGAGAGCATTCCAACGGTATGTTGTGCGCTGCGTAATGCCTTACGGATCAAAGGTTATGGGCACCAGAGCGACGGAGACCTGGTCCCAAGCCCCACACCCATCGGTTTGCAGGCCCAGCCTTTATGTGAAGCGAAGTTGTCTTGCCCAAGGTGTCGTGGAATTTAGTAAAAGAAATGTGAAGGATTAGGTTGTCGTCCTTTTCGCGGCTCACGACGTACAATCCAGGATGAAAAAATAGTGCAAAAGAATAAAAGTGTCCTGAAACTGATGAAAACATTCGATTTTGGGCTCCAAAAACAAGTGCAGTTGTCATGCCCCAACCCGGCCTATAAAGGTTAGGCTAGGGTGTGATCTAAACATTCAAGTCCTTTAACGTACTTAATCGTTCAAGGAGGTTTAGCACTTAACGTTTTATCCTAGACTCCAAAATTTTTCGGAAAACCGACAGCATAACGGCTGTAATTGGGCTCTTTGGTTTGACCTAATTCTCTGAACGCCTCAAAATTTACCATCTCAAATTCATTTCCAACTAAGATTACTATTTTACCATCAATGGAATTGCCTATTGGTTATTTCGACGTCCCGTTTGATGTATAACCTAGCATGATACTATATCTCGTTTGTTTATTTATCCTTGTTACGAAAGTACCTGTTGATCTTAGCTTAAAAGCGTGTACCTGTTTCAGATTTGATAGGTTCATTTACTTAGTCCTTACCTAATATGTCATAACCTATGATAGATACTAGCAGTAATAATAGCAAAACGATGATAATAGTGTCTAGTATCTATCTAGCAATATCAGTACAAACCAAAATTAGATCCCAAATTACAACGGGGGTCTTTTACATTAGAAATAACAAGCAACATAAAATAAATAGTCTTCAAGTGGCACAAAGTTCACAAGTAGCCATATTCAAGCAAAGCAAACAATGACAGGCAATCACTCTAAGGGTTCATCATTAGGCACACCGTCCTCGGGTACCTGTACCTGTTCTTCTTCACCTGTGATGAAAAAAAGGGTGAGTCCTTATGAACTCAGCGAGAGGGAAACGAGGAATACGTTTTGAAACTCATTTTCCGGTTCAATTATGAAAACTCTTTTTTGAAAACATGTCACATATTACAAATAATAAGGTACGCAAATATATGAAACAAATCGAGTAACAGATACATTTACCAATCATTTCAAGGATACGGTGAGCAGTTGCTCTCAATTTCAATTTCGAATCATTTGGTGCGGCCGACTTCAATAATCCACTTATCGCTCCCAATTGGGTGTACTCCGGATGTACCCCGAAACCTACGACCCAACTCTCCAAGGGTGAAATGCCAAACGAGAGAGGGAATTGGACCATGGTAGTCACGGTAACACCGGCAAGCCCGATGCCTCCCGGCGTGCGTGAAACACTACCATGCCACACTGAAAGGTTGCAACCTCGTATGCAATGCACATTTATAACATTTAACATATCACATTAGGAGGACAACAAAGTAGGTCGCCTCTGAACAGTTATAAGATCGCACGTTATCAAGTAATCAAACGAGGCACGATAAGACAAGTAATTTCACTTGAAAGGCATATAGAGCCATATGAACATTAAACGGGCAGCCATGTAACACATGCAAGTCAAGTCATATAACTCATTTTGAAGTCCACGTAATCAAGTGATACGATTATTCAACTTGCAACAACATCTACGTGGGTTCGGATGCAAGAAAAGCCTAATTATCAACATGCAATGATCGAAATTACATTTATGCTTATAAGGGAAACTACGGGCAGCCTACTAAACATATAATTCCACACAATATCCAAATGATCAACACTTAGCAAAACTACCTAGTCATTAGGGTTTCCATTTCGTGCATATTCGTGCAATTTGAGCCTCAACCCAACTCAAAGTCAATCTCAAACCATGCATCATTTAATTCAACATCCTCAAACATTCAAAACAGTCCACACAACATCCCGAAGCTACAATCCCAAGCATTTAATTCAACAAGAGGAGTCACAACAATTTTCTAAGCACAACATTAAGTGAAACCCTTACTGCAATAGGCTGTTTTCTCACAATCAATCGGATAAGCAAAAAAATCTCCAAATTCAGTGAATAAGATTTAAAATTAAAGCTTAAGAAGTTAACTAAAATCAGAAACAAACCTTGCATCAATTGGAGTTCAGGATCATTAGATATAGCCGAAACAGTGGAATAACACAAAACTGTCCAGATTTGTACACGTTTCAGTAATTGACGTTTTTGGAGTCCTTAGGGTCAGGTTTAGCCTTAGTCCATTTCTGACAAAAATGTCCAGAACCGAACAATCTAGTAGCACACCAAATTTCATGCATTTTAGACATCATTAACTAAGTCAAATATGGTTCGTTCCACAAGGTCAGTGCATCTACCAAACCTGCTTCATTTTTCCAGATTTCCAGATTTGGACACATTTTAGAGATTTGCCATTTTGAGGACCTTAGAGTCAAAATTAGCTTCGGCCTATTTCTGGGAACAATTTTCAAAACTGTCCAAAATAGTCACCTACCAATTTTCATGTATTTTCGACAACATTTTCCTAGCTAAACTTACCTTGAAACAGACTGGTCAGAGAGCTGTCAACAATTCGACTTCACCTAGCATTTGGTATTCAAGCCAAGATCTTGCCATGCATGGTTGTTTAAGCTTATGAACGACCATAAAACTCAAGTACAGAAGAAAATACACACATTTATGAGCATTCATGTGGATTTTTGAAGAGTTTTCAAAAGGTTTTAACCCTCACCTTAGCAATCAACCACAAAGATGCACAAAAGCCTTGTTGAAGCTCAAATCTCTTCTTCTTCTTGCTTAGCCGAAATCCCAACTAGCTTTTCTCTATTTTTCCTAGCTTAGTAACCAAGCCCTTAGTACATGCATGTAGTTAGGACTTGAAGAAAAGAAATGGATGCCAAGAAGCTTACCTAGGCCGAATAGAAGTCTTCAATGTTCATGCATGTGTGATTTTCTAACTCTAGCTAGCTTGCTCGACTTTCTTTGATGGTTTCTTGACTTGTTCAACTAAGGTGTGATGAAGATAAGCTATGGAGGTAGGGAACTCAGCCAAGGCCGAGAATGAGAGAGGAGAATAAGAGGGAGAGAGAGAAGAATGAAAGAGAAATGAAGAAATGACAAAACATGACAAGAATAAAGTCTTTTGCATTCATCCAAGCAAGTGGTCGGCCTTGGGCTAATAAATTCTGATTTTTTGTGTCTTCAAGATGGAATTTTGAAATGTTAGCATGGGCATGGTCATTTGGTCGAGCAAGGTGAAGAGATTGAGGGGATTTTGAGCAATTTTTTAAGCATTTGTGTCATAGAATGTCATAATGTGTCTAGGAATTAAGTTGAATTGAATAAGCATGCATAAACACCACCTAGTGGTCGGCCAAGGCTACTAAAAATGCTGAATTTTGTCAACCTTTGATCATTATTTAATTGTGACTTGAAAGTGCAAAAAGAATAAGGAATAAAGAATGAAGAATGTTTAGTGTTTGGTGAATTTTTGTCTTCTAGTGAGTTGAATTAGGGTTATGATATTGATAGTGGATTTTGTAGGATTTTTTAATAGTCTAGTGCCTCGTGTAAGATGCTATCTTGATTAGCGTGAAGGCACGCTTTCCTAGATCTAGGGCATGCACTACGAGGTAGGACACTAACTATGAGACGAACGCACATTTTTCAAGTAAATGCACGCAACCCTAAATGAATGCACGTAATTCAATGCATGGCACATAAAATGAACACAATTCTTAAACCTAGGTCAAGGCACGTAAATCTAGATTAGGACACACGAAATGAGGTATCGCATACAAATCGGGGTCGGGCCTCACATCAGTCGAACAAGCTTTCTGCCCCCGTCGTAGAGCTCTCACAGAGCTTTCCAACGGCATGATGTGCATCGCGTAACTCCTTACGGATCAAAATTTATGGGCACCGGAGCAACGGAGACCTGGTCCGAAGCCCCACGCCCTCAGTTTTCGGCCCCAGCCTCTACGTGAAGTGAAGTTGTCTTGCCCAAGGTGTCGTGGGATTCAATAATTGAAATGTGATGGATTAGGTTGTTGTCCTTTTGGCTGCTCACGACGTACGATCGGGGCCAGAAAAACAATGCAAAAATAGAAAAGTGTCCCAAAATTGATGAAAACATTTGATTTTGGACTCTAAAAATAGGTGCAGCTAAGTAGGCTTGCTGCCCCATCGTAGAGCTCTCGGAGAGCTTTCCAACGGTATGCTCTGCACTGCGTAACTCTTTACGGATCAAAAGTTATAGGCATCAGAGCGACGGAGACTTGGACCCAAGCCCCACGCCCTCGGTTTGCGAGCCCAGCCTCTCCGTGAAGTGAAGTTGTCTTGCCCATGGTACCGTAGGATTCGGTAATAGAAATGTGATGTATTAGGTTGTCGTCCTTTTCGCGATTGACGACGTACGATCCGAGATGAAAAAATAGCACAAAAGAAGAAAAGTGTCCCGAAACTGATGAAAATGTTCGATTTTGGACTACAAAAACAGGTGCAGCCAAACAGGCTAGCTTCCCAAGTCGTAGAGCTCTCGGAGTGCTTACCAACGGTATGCTGTGCGCCGCGTAACTCCTTACGGATCAAAAGTTATGGGCACTAGAGCGATGGAGACCTGGTCCCAAGCCCCACGCCCTCGGTTTGCAGGCCCAGCCTCTACATGAAGCGAAGTTGTCTTGCCCAAGGTACCATGGGATTCGGTAAAAGAAATGTGATGGATTAGGTTGTCGTCCTTTTCGCGGCTCACGACGTACGATCCGGGACAGAAAAATAGGGCAAAAGAAGAAAAGTGTCCTGAAACTGATGAAAACGTTCTGTTTTGGGTTCTATAAACAGGCGCAGTGTGAGGCCTGATCTCGATTTGCGTGCGATACCTCGTTTCGTGTGCCCTAACCTAGATTTGCATGCCTTGACCTAGGTTTAAGAATCATGTTTCGTTTTGTGTGTCTTGTATTGAATTACGTGCATACATTTAGGATTGCGTGCATTTACTTGGAAAACGTGTATTCGTCTCGTAGTTCGTGCCTTATCTCGTAGTGCGTGCCCTAAACCTTGTAAAGCGTGCCCTCACGCTAATCAAGAGAGCATCTTACACGAAGCACTAGATCATTAATTAATCCTACAAACTCCACTAACTAATATTAAATTGCTAATTCAACCCACTAGGAGACAAAATCTCACAAAAAGCTAGACATTCTTTATTCTTTATTCTTTGCATATCCTAAACACACAATTAATTATTGCTCAACCAAGACAAAAATTCAGATTTAAACACACCCTTGGCTGACCACATGGACCCTTGTGCATGCACTTCAATTTCAAAATTTATTCCCCAAACATTCTATGACAATTTAATGACACAAAGCAATAAAAAATGGTGCAAAAACCCTCCCCAAAGCTCCACCATCTCGACACAAGCTCCATGCCCAAACTAGACAATTCAAAATGCTTCTTGAAGACACAAAAATCTGAAATTTACATGCTCAAGGCCGACACAAGCATCAATGCCCATCAAGCTTTCATTTTCTTTCATTTTCTCTCATTTCCTCTCATTCTTCTCTCTCTCTCGGCCCTAGCTGAAAATATACTCTCCATAGCTAACTTCTTCATCCTAAGGCTCTTCAAGACTTCCAAGCTACCAAGGAACTTGACCAAGCAAAGCTAGAGTGCAAAAGACACACATGCAAACTCTTTGAACCTTCATTTCGGCTTAGGTGAGTTGTTAGCTTCCATTTCGTTTTCTTCTTGTTCTAACCACATGCACCTACTAAGAACATGGTAACTTAGCTAGGAAATTAGAGAAATCCCAAGTTGTCTCTTGGCTAAGCAAGGAGATGTGTCATCATTGTGCTTCATCAAGAGTTTGTGCATCTTCTTTGTTGTCTTGCTAAGGTGAGGGCTAAAACTTCTTGAAAATCTTTCAAAAACCATATGCATGCCCTTAAATGTCTATCTTTACTTCTGTACTTGTGATATATGTGTGTTCATGTCACGCCCCGACCCAACCCCCAAGCTAAAGGTTAAGTCCGGACCCGACACACGGACAGAGTCTCCCCTATACCGTGGACATTCTAAAAACCTGTAATCGCTCAAACAAAGTCCCAACAATACAATATAAGCTTCTCTTAATTAAACAACAAAGTTCTAAGGCCATCCGAGCCTTATAGTACACAATAGTTCCGAAACACACAAGCATGCGAGAACTTGTTATCAACATAGTTTTATAATCATGACATTCTAGGAAATCCATTAAACATAATTGAAAGGTCAAACATTTCTACTTTAAGCCATTCACTCCCAAGCAAGCAAAGCGAATAGAAGTAGATCATAAGTTATTACAGTACATAGGCTTTCAAAGCTACACCACAACCAACTAGTCTTCAACTTATACAACAAACATATACATAGCCCTTAGGCTACAAAATAGGACATAAAATAAACAGTTGAGCCTTCCACAAGCAGCAAGGAATTAAACCACCTCAAGCTATCAGGCACAGCAACTAAGGTAAGGGATCAATCTGAACTTCCTCCTCCTCAACTAACTCAACAAGCTGGGGATCACCCACAGCGTCTCCTGAAACATATATCAAGGTATGAGCAACCACTGTTGCCCAGTGAGGGATATAGTCCCGGGGCGTGCAATGCATCAGATAATACAGTTATACAACAATATCACTTAGACAATTTAAGAAACAATGATAACTTAGATAACCACACATTTAAAAGGATACATTTCACACAATCCCCTATACACCAATCTTCACTGGTCTTCATTCACGATCCACGAACCACGAGCACGATCACGATAAGCCGGCATAACCCCAAACACTCCAGTAGGTGTACTCCGGATGTACCCCGATAATCCTACGACCCAACATCCCCTGGCAATCTCCGGACCAGGCGAATGAGGGACTAGGGCACGGAGTTTGAATATCCACCGGCAAGCCCTCTGCCGCCCAGCCGATATTCAACACATCCGCCCCTGACACTATGGTTGCGCAACCACGATGCAATGCACTTTACAATGGCAAATTAATAGCAATAATATAAGCATTAACACATAGGAGGATCAACAAAGTAGGTTGACCTCGATGCAATTAGAATAGAAGCAATTATAGAAGCTAATAAGCAGTTTACAAAGGAACATATACAAGATAAGCATAGAATTATACCAAAAGGTCCAATTCAACTTGAAACCACATATAAACACTTAAGGAGTCATGCCATGGGTTTAGAAGTGTGAGTCAATCGAACTTGCACCTAAACCCCTTTGTTTTTCAAACTATTTCTCTTCCAAACCAAGGATAGTGATTCCATTTTCAAAGGAAACTCTCCCAACCTTCTAACTAACCCTCAAGGTACCCTCTCAACCCTCTAACTCATTCAATTTCCCGCGATTACCCCGAAAGCCCCAAATTCCCTTTTATGGCTTTAAACTACACATACATTGTCCAGGCTTCAAAAAAGGGATATCAAGGCTTTTATAGCACCTAGGTAGCTTAAGGATACTAGAATTGAAGCCCGAATCCACCCGGATTCGCATTAACCCCGAAAGCCCCAAATTAAAGTCGGCTATTTTCCATTTTAAGATATTTAAGGACAATGCAAGTGCACGGGGCTATTAGGTTACCTTCACTAGCACCTAAGGTATCTATTAGAAGCATTGAATCAAGCTAAATCGAGCAATTATGCAAAACCCTAGAAAAATGTCACTATTCACCCTAAAAATCAAACTAACGATTCTAGCCGTTTAAATTGCGAAACGATGGCTCAAATATGTTCTCTAGCATTCATATACATGGTATAATAGCATAGATAACTAATACAATGGCATTTGATCACATTTTCAACAAATCAAGAAAAGAGCAACTATTTAGAAATGCAAAAATAAGCCGTGAAATCCCTCACCACTACGCGTAGGAACACCTAGGAGGCTTGAAGACACCCTAATCCACTTGCTCAAGGCTTGGGAGGGCTTGGATTGAAGGATTGAAGAACAAAATCTTCCTCTTTTCTCCCTATGCTGCTGTCGGCCCTTTTCTGTTTCTGTTTCAGCTTTTATTTTTTATTTTTTCTTTTGCATTTTGAGAGTTTAAGTGATATATAAAAGGGCTAAGTTGAGGTGGGGTCATTTGGGTGCTTAAGTGATCTAATATAATGCGCTTATTAAGCTTAAAACGAGCTTAGATAGTAAAATATATGCTAGCTAATTAATTACCTAAGTTATGTTATGTAACACTATTCACTCAACTACTAAAACTATTTTCTAAATGAGTCCTCCTACCACTTCTAGCTCAATTGCACATTTTTTTCATTACTTTAATAATTAATAGGATTTAATAAAAATACTAATTTACTAATAGAAGGCAGTTTAAAAATGGAATGAATAGTAGTCACAAAAGTCAGATAGTAAAGCGTAAAAGAAAATGCGCAAACAAGGGAAGCAACAGAAATTAAATGCATGGCTAAATCTCGGGCGTCACATCCTCTCCCCCTTAAACTAATTGCATCCACGCAATTCTTACATGATTCGGCGAATAACTCTGGATACCGTTCCCGCATCTGATCCTCTCTTTCCCTCGTCGCATCTTCTACTCCGTGATGATCCCACAGAACTTTAACCATCGGAATGCTTTTAGTCCTCAGCTCCTGAACTTTCTGATCAACAATTCGAAGAGGTTTCTCTGTGTAGGTCAAAGTTTCACTGATCTCTAGCGGTTCCGGCTCAAGTATGTGAGAGGGATCTGGCTGATACTTCCGAAGCATAGAAACATGGAATACATCATGAATTCTGCCCAGACTGGGAGGTAAAGCTAGACGATAAGCCAAATCACCAACAGTTTCAGTTATCTCAAATGGTCCCATATATCGAGGACTAAGTTTACTTCCTTTACCATGCCGAATCAAACCCTTACGAGGAGAGATTTTCAGAAATACTCGATCCCCCATGACAAATTTCAGATCACGACGGCGTCTATCTGCATAACTCTTTTGCCGACTCTGAGCTGTAAGCATTCTTTTCCTGATAAGATGCACATGATCAATCATTTTGTTCATTTCAGGTAAGAGAGTAGGGTCGATAGTCTTCATTTCACCAACATCATCCCAGTAGAGAGGAGACCGGCATTTACGCCCATACAATGCCTCATAAGGTGCCATACCAATAGTAGCTTGATAACTATTGTTGTAGGCGAACTCTGCCAGTGGCAAATACTTCTCCCAACTCTTACCGTAGTCCAAAATACAAGCCCGCAACATATCCTCGAGGATTAAGATAGTTCTCTTGGATTGACCATCTGTCTGAGGATGATAAGCTGTACTGAAATTCAAAGTCGTGCCCAAAGCTTTCTGAATCTTCTGCCAGAACTGAGATGTGAATCTGGGATCTCTATCTAACACAATACTCTTTGGAATTCCATGAAGTCGGACAACATTCTCAATATACAACTCTACCAGCTTGTCAAGAGAATCAGACTTCTTTTTAGCAATAAAATGAGAAGTCTTGGTCAATCTATCCACAATAACCCAAACTGAGTCATTACCCTTCGAAGACCTCGGTAAATATGATACGAAATCCATAGTAATATGATCCCATTTCCAAACAGGAATAGCCAAAGGCTGCAACAACCCTGCAAGTCTCTGATGTTCTGCTTTAACTTTCTGACAAATAAGACATCGGGCAACATAGTCAGCAATTTCTCTCTTCATATTATTCCACCAGAAATTCTGCTTCAAATCTTTATACATTTTGGTACTGCCTGGATGTATAGTATATCTAGAACTGTGTGCCTCAGCAAGAATATCCTTTTTCAGAGTTGGATCATTTGGAATACAGATTCTACCTTTGAATTTGAGAATACCATCGTCGTGCAGTTTGAAATCCGACTCTCCCCCTTTAGAATTCTCTGAGACTTACAATAATTGAAGATCAGCCTGTTGAGCTTCCCGAATCCTGGATAATAACAGAGATTGAATCTACAAACTTGCGAATTGAATACCAGAATTTGAAGTACTAGGCTTCCATAAGCATAATTCTTCCATGAATTTCCAATTCTTGATAATCAAGCTAGCAACAGTAGCCTTTTGGCTCAAAGCATCATCAACAATATTGGCCTTACCCGGAAGATAGTTAATAATGCAGTTATAGTCCCCAAGTAATTCCAGCCAACGCCTCTGCCTCATGTTCAACTCTTTCTGTGAAAACAGATATTTCAAGCTCTTATTATCTGTAAAGATTTTAAACTTGTTGCCCCATAGATAATGACGCCATTTCTTTAATGCAAGAATGATAGCTGCAAGCTCAAGATCATGAGTCGGATAGTTGAGTTCATAAGGCTTCAGTTTCCTGGAAGCATAAGCAATAACCCTACCATTCTGCATCAATACACAACCCAGACCTTCCTTCGAAGCATCACTATAGATCACTAGATTATCATAACCCTCAGGTAAAGCAAGAATAGGAGCTGTAGTCAATCTCTTCTTCAATTCCTGGAAGCTGGCCTCGCATTTATCACTCCAGTCAAAAACTGTTTTCTTCTGAGTAAGTTGAGTTAAAGGCCCTGCAATCTTAGAGAAATCCTTGACAAACCTTCGATAATACCCAGCTAAACCAACGAAGCTACGAATTTCTGTAACCGTTTCAGGTCGTTTCCAAGATAACACCACTTCAATCTTCGTTGGATCAACAGAAATACCATCCTGCGAGATAATATGGCCAAGAAAAGCAACTTGCTTAAGCCAGAATTCACATTTGCTAAACTTTGCAAACAACTGATGCTCCTGAAGAGTCTGCAACACAATTCTGAGATGTTGTTCATGTTCCGCCTCATATTTAGAATAGACAAGGATATCATCAATGAATATGACCACAAATTGGTCCAGATAAAGACGGAATACCCTCTGCATTAAGTCCATAATGCGGCGGGAGCATTAGTAAGACCAAACGGCAAGACAACAAACTCATAATGGCCGTATCGAGTTCTGAAAGCAGTTTTAGGAACATCATCTTTCTTAATCCTCAGTTGATAATAGCCCTGCCTCAGATCAAATTTAGAGAATACCCTGGCGCCTTGCAACTGATCAAATAACTCTTCGATTAAAGGCAAAGGATATTTATTTTTTATGGTTACCTGATTAAGACCCTGATAATCAATGCATAGGCGAAGAGATCCGTCTTTCTTTTTAACGAATAGAACTAGCGCACCCCACGGTGAAGAACTCGGCTGAATGAATCCCTTCTCAAGCAAGCCCTACAATTGAGCTTTCAATTCCTGCAATTCAGGTGGAGCCATTCTGTATGGAGTCCTAGAGATAGGTGAAGTCCCCGGCAATAAATCAATCATGAACTCTATCTCTCTATCAGGCAGTAACCCAGGTAATTCCTCAGGAAAGACCCCCGGAAACTCCCTCACGATAGGTACATCATTCAATTTCAATTGATCCCCAGGTTGATTAATCAAATATGCAAGATAAGCCTCACAACCCTTGCTCAATAATTTAGATGCCCTAATAGAAGAAATAATAGGAGTTCCCGTAGATTTTCTACTACCAACTATTTTAAGTATAGGCTGGTCAGGCATTTCTAGATACACAATCTTCTTTCTACAATCAAGCTGGGCATAATATTTACTTAACCAGTCCATTCCCAATATAATTTCAATGTCATTGAACGGTAGAATAATCAAATCAGCAGGAAAAACACGACCCTCAATAAATATACTACATGCTCTGCAAATAGATCTAGTAACAAACTTCGGACCCATAGGAGTATAAACCACAATCTCATGCAACAGTTTATCATGTTTCAATTTAGCATTTTGTGCACAAGTAGGAGTAATAAAAGAATGCGAAGCCCCGGAATCAATTAAAACCTTAACTGATTGATCATTAAGAAGAAAAATACCTTCTACCACAGCGGTTGTATCCGGAAGCTCCTCAGCATCCAAAGCAAATACACGGGCCTGACCTCGTGGTGGTGGTGCTGCAGCTGGTGCCCTGGTCTGAGAGTTCTGAGCTGACGTCTGACCCCTAGGGTTCTTAAATTTCTGACAGTCTTTAACCCTGTGCTGATCACTGCCGCAACCTGTACACTTGTTATGTTTCTTCCAACAAACATCCTCAGTGTGGCCCTGGCGCTGACAGAAGCTGCACTGCTGGTGACGTCTTGCAACAGTGCCTCCCGAAGGAGCTCTGTAAGTAGAGGTAGCTGAACTACCTTGCTGCGAGCGGGAAGCTGTTGGGCGGAACTGACTTTGAACTGGTCGGGTCTGAGTCTGAGTAGGCCCTGTATAACTCTGAGTCTGCCTCGGCTGTGAACTCTGCCCAACTGATACAGCCTGCCCCTGGTACCCTTGACTCTGAGACTGAAACCGTTTACTCGATTGACTGGTCTCGGCTAACACATCGGCCTTGCGTTTCTCATATCTTGAGGCGGCTCGGACTACTGCAGCGTAATTAGGAAAATCATTTGCAGACAAGTTCAACATAATATCCCTCCTCAAACCCGGGATGAACCTCTGGATCTTCATGTCCTCCGGCTGAATCAAAGCTGGTGCATAACGGGAAAGCCGGGTAAAAGTAGCCTCGTATTGATCTACCGTCATACTTCCCTGCTTCAAGTTTATGAACTCTGTTTGACACCTCTCGCAGGCAACCACCGATATGTACTTGTCTCGGAATTCTCGGACAAAGTCGGCCCATGAATGATGAACCCCCTCGGCTTCCCATTTCTCACTGACGGTATGCCACCAATCTTCAGCATCACCCTCGAGAAGGAAAGTGGCATAAGTAATCTTCCTGTCATCATGGCACTCGAGTATTGCTGCCACTCTCTCAAACTTCCTTAGCCACATCTCAGCCTTCATATCGTCCGGCTCCCCAAAGAAAGTATAGGCCCCATGATGTATAAACCGATCATACAGATTCCCTCCGGTAGGACCACTACCTTCGGCTCTCGCAGCCTGATTACCTCCAACGACCCCTGGCTGACCCTGTTGTGTAACAAACTGGGCGATAGTGTTCATAGCAGTGGCCATCGTGGCCAAGATCTGTGCAGTGCTCAGTTCTTGAACCTGCGGTGCATTTTCGGCCACCTCAGCTTCTTGCCCATGAACCCCCTCGGGTTCTCCACCAACATTCGGATTATTAGTACGACGGCGGGGCCCCATCTCGAGTAGCTAGAATAAAAAGTGTTATGACAGGTATATATATGTATATATGCAGTTTTTAAGTAAACACATAAAGAAAAGTCCAATTAGATTCACATAAAGTCAAGTACATAGAAGTTCAGATAAATATTCCACATTGTTCAAGTACACATAAATCACAAGATCATACTTGACATTCTAGACTCTTGATATTCTTTTTCCACGCTAGCATGTTCATTCCTAATTCAAATTTCACTTAGGTCAATCAAAATCAAGGACTCATGCATTCACAAAGTCACATAACAAATCTCTACCCACAGACCGAGAAATTTAACCCGGCTTCATGCAATCTATGGCTCTGATACCACTTAAATGTCACGCCCCGACCCAACCCCCAAGCTAAAGGTTAAGTCCGGACCCGACACAAGGACAGAGTCTCCCCTGTACTGTGGACATTCTAAAAACCTGTAATCGCTTAAACAAAGTCCCAACAATACAATATAAGCTTCTCTTAATTAAACATCAAAGTCCTAAGGCCATCCGAGCCTTATAGTACACAATAGTTCCGAAACACACAAGCATGCGAGAACTTGTTATCAACATAGTTTTATAATCATGACATTCTAGGAAATCCATTAAACATAATTGAAAGGTCAAACATTTCTACTTTAAGCCATTCACTCCCAAGCAAGCAAAGCGAATAGAAGTAGATCATAAGTTATTACAGTACATAGGCTTTCAAAGCTACACCACAACCAACTAGTCTTCAACTTATACAACAAACATATACATAGCCCTTAGGCTACAAAATAGGACATAAAATAAACAGTTGAGCCTTCCACAAGCAGCAAGGAATTAAACCACCTCAAGCTATCAGGCACAGCAACTAAGGTAAGGGATCAATCTGAACTTCCTCCTCCTCAACTAACTCAACAAGCTGGGGATCACCCACAGCGTCTCCTGAAACATATATCAAGGTATGAGCAACCACTGTTGCCCAGTGAGGGATATAGTCCCGGGGCGTGCAATGCATCAGATAATACAGTTATACAACAATATCACTTAGACAATTTAAGAAACAATGATAACTTAGATAACCACACATTTAAAAGGATACATTTCACACAATCCCCTATACACCAATCTTCACTGGTCTTCATTCACGATCCACGAACCACGAACCACGAGCACGATCACGATAAGCCGGCATAACCCCAAACACTCCAGTGGGTGTACTCCGGATGTACCCCGATAATCCTACGACCCAACATCCCCTGGCAATCTCCGGACCAGGCGAATGAGGGACTAGGGCACGAAGTTTGAATATCCACCGGCAAGCCCTCTGCCGCCCAACCGATATTCAACACATCCGCCCCTGACACTATGGTTGTGCAACCACGATGCAATGCACTTAACAATTGCAAATTAATAGGAATAATATAAGCATTAACACATAGGAGGATCAACAAAGTAGGTTGATCTCGATGCAATTAGAATAGAAGCAATTATAGAAGCTAATAAGCAGTTTACAAAGGAACATATACAAGATAAGCATAGAATTATACCAAAAGCTCCAAATCAACTTGAAACCACATATAAACACTTAAGGAGTCATGCCATGGGTTTAGAAGTATGAGTCAACCGAAATTGCACCTAAACCCTTTTGTTTTTCAAACTATTTCTCTTCCAAACCAAGGTTAGTGATTCAATTTTCAAAGAAAACTCTCCCAACCTTCTAACTAACCCTCAAGGTACCCTCTCAACCCTCTAACTCATTCAATTTCCCACGATTTCCCCGAAAGCCCCAAATTCCCTTTTATGGCTTTAAACTACACATACATTGTCCGGGCTTCAAACAAGGGATATCAAGGCTTCTATAGCACCTAGGTAGCTTAAGGATTCTAGAATTGAAGCCCGAATCCACCCGGATTCGCATTAACCCCGAAAGCCCCAAATTAAAGTCGGCTATTTTCCATTTTAAGAGATTTAAGGACAATGCAAGTACACGGGGCTATTAGGTTACCTCCACTAGCACCTAAGGTATCTATTAGAAGCATTGAATCAAGCGAATTCGAGCAATTACGCAAAACCCTAGAAAAACGTCACTATTCACCCTAAAAATCAAACTAACGATTCTAACCGTTTAAATTGCGAAACGATGGCTCAAATATGTTCTCTAGCATTCATATACATGGTATAATAGCATAGATAACTAATACAATGGCATTTGATCACATTTTCAACAAATCAAGAAAAGAGCAACTATTTAGAAATGCAAAAATAAGCCGTGAAATCCCTCACCACTACGCGTAGGAACACCTAGGAGGCTTGAAGACACCCTAATCCACTTGCTCAAGGCTTGGGAGGGCTTGGATTGAAGGATTGAAGAACAAAATCTTCCTCTTTTCTCCCTATGCTGCTGTCGGCCCTTTTCTGTTTCTGTTTCAGCTTTTATTTTTTTTTCTTTTGCATTTTGAGAGTTTAAGTGATATATAAAAGGGCTAAGTTGAGGTGGGGTCATTTGGGTGCTTAAGTGATCTAATATAATGCGCTTATTAAGCTTAAAACGAGCTTAGATAGTAAAATATATGCTTGCTAATTAATTACCTAAGTTATGTTATGTAACACTATTCACTCAACTACTAAAACTATTTTCTAAATGAGTCCTCCTACCACTTCTAGCTCAATTGCACATTTTTCTCATTACTTTAATAATTAATAAGATTTAATAAAAATACTAATTAACTAATAGAAGGCAGTTTAAAAACGGAGTGAATAGTAGTCACAAAAGTCAGTTAGTAAAGCATAGAAGTAAATGCGCAAACAAGGGATGCAACAGTAATTAAATGCATGGCTAAATCTCGGGCGTCACAGTTCATGAGCTTTTATAAACATGTATGGCAAGATATTTGGCTAGAATGTGATGATAGATGAAATCGTGTATGTGATAGCCATCTGTCTTGTTAGTGCGAGGTGATTTTGACCAGGTAAATGATGTTTAAAATTCAGGAAAATTGGTAGGTAACTAGTTTTGCCAGTTCGGAACACTTTTCGAAGAAATAGGCCAAAGCGAATTTTGACTCTAAGGTCCTCAAAATGGAAAAATATCAAAATGTGTCCAAATCTGGAAAATCTGGGAAAATGAAGCAGGTTTTGGCGGATTCACTGTTCTTGTAGAACGAACCAGTTTTGACTTAGTAAATGATATAAAAAATACATGAAATTTTGTGTACTTCTAGATTTTTCAGTTTTGGACATTTTTGTCAGAAATGGACTAAGTCTAAATATGACCCTAAGGCCCTAAAAAATGATAGGTATTGAAATGTGTGCAAATCTGGACAGTTTTGTGTAGTGTCACTGTTTTGGCTATAACTCTTGAACCCGAACTCCAAATGATGCGAGGTTTGTTTCTGGATTTAGTTCACTCATTAAGATTTAATTTGACATTTTGTTTACTGGAATTGGAGTTTTTTTTCTTGTCTTAATGATTGTGTGAAAACAGCCCATTGCAGTGAGGGTTTCACCTATTGATATGCTTAGAAAAATTATTGTAGCTTCTCTTGTTGTATTAAATGCTTGGGATTGTGGCATTTGGATGTTGTGTGGACTGTTTTGAATACTTGAGGGTGCTTGAATTAATCAATGCATGGCTTGAGTTTAATTACGAGATGACCTGGGGCTTAATCGCACGGGTAAGCACAAATTGAAACCCTAGTAACCAGGGAAACTCACTAATTGTTAATCCTATGGATATCGTATTTAATTATGCGATTAGTAGGCTGCCCGTAGTTGCCCTTGTAGCCCTAAATATGATTTCGATGATTACATGTTGATAAGTAGGCCATTCTTGCACCCGGTCCCACGTAGATGTCGTTGCATGATGAATAATCTTATTATTTGATTACGTGAACTTCGAAATGAGTTATATGACTTGATTTACATGTGTTACATGGCTGCCCGTTTAATATTCATATAACTCCATGTGCTTTTCAAGTGAAATTACCTACCATATCGTGCCTCGCTTGTTTACTTGTCAATGTGCAATCTTATGACTGCTCGGAGGCAACCTACTTTGTTGACCTCCAAATGTGATATATTAAATGTCATAAATGTGCATTGCATACAAGGCTGCAACATTTCATCCTGGCGTGGTAGCGTTCACGCACACCGGGCGGTATCGGGCTTGCCGGTGCAACCGTGACTACCATTGTCCGATTCCCTCTCTCGCTTGGGGCTAGACTTTCTCGGAGAGTTGGGTCGTAGGATTTCGGGGTACATCCGGATTACCCCCATTTGGCGTGATAAGGGGATGAATTGAAGTCGGTCGCAACAACTGATACTGGAAATGAACTGAGAGAAAAAGCTCACCGTATCCTTTTCACTATGTGTATAAGTACTCTCGCTTGGTTCCTAGAGGACCTCGGGGAGGAAAGACGGGTAATTGTGTTCTTTTACTTTTACATTACATTATGTACTTACTTGTGATATAATTTCATGCTTGCAAAAGGGTTTTCATAAGTTGAACCGAAAAATGAGTTTCAAAACTTATTTCTCATTCCCCCTCGCATAGTTCATAATGACTTACCCGCTTTTATCATCTCAGGTGAGGAAGATCAAGAACAGGTACCCGAGGACAACGTGCCTAACGACGATTCCTTGGAATGATTGCTTGCCCTACGTGCCTTGCTTGACTATGGCCATTTTGTGAACGATATGTTGCTTGAAGACTATTTCATTTCTTATGTTGCTTGTTATTGTATTGTAAATGACCCCCGTTGTAATTTGTGGTCTAATTTTGGCTTGTACTGATCGTAACTAGATAGACACTATTATGGTCGTTTTGCTATCACTATTTGGCTAGTAGCTATCACAGGATTATGACGTATCAGGTAAGGAATAAGTAAAATGAATCTATCCAATCTTAAGCAGGTACTCATTGTTAAGCTAAGATCAATAGGTACTTTTGTAACGAGGATTAACAAACAAACGAGACATAGTATCACGCTAGGTTATTGATCAAACGAGACTTCGAGATAACTAGTAGGCATTTCAATTGATGATAAATAGTAATCTTAGTTGGAAATGAATTTGAGATTGAAAGTTTTGAGGCCTTTAGAAAATTAGGTCAAACTAAGAAGCCCAATTATAGCTGTTATGCTACCGAATTTCTGGAGAATTTGTGGAGTTTAGGCTAAAATATTAAGTGTTAAACTTTCATGAATGATTAAGTACGTGATATGACTTGAATGATTAGATCACATCCCTAGTCTAACCTTTATAGGTCGGGTTGGGGTGTGACACGCAGCATAGCAGGCTTGCTACCTCCGTTGTAGAGCACTCGGAGAGCTTTCCAACGGTATGTTGTGCGCCGCGTAACTCCTAACGGATCAAAAGTTATGGGCTACGAAGTGACGGAGACCTGGTCCCAAGCCCCCACGCCCTCGGTTTGCGGGCCCAGCCTCAACGTGAAGCGAAGTTGTCTTGCCCAAGGTGTCGTGGGATTCAGTAATAGAAATGTGATGGATTAGGTTGTTGTCCTTTTCACGGCTCACGACGTACAATCCGGGACGGAAAAATAGGGCAAAAGAAGAAAAGTGTCCCGAAACTAATGGAAACGTTCAATTTTGGGGTCCGAAAATAGGTGCAGCCGAACAGACTTGCTGCCCTAGTCGTAGAGCTCTTGGAGTGCTTTCCAACGGTATGCTGTGCACCGCGTAACTCCTTACGGAGCAAAAGTTATGGTCATTGGAGCGACGGAGACCTGGTTCTAAGCCCCACACCCTCGGTTTGCGGGCCCAGCCTCTAGGAGAAGCAAAGTTGTCTTGCCCAAGGTGCCGTGGAATTCAGTAATAGAAATGTGATGGATTAGGTTGACGTCCTTTTTGCGGCTCATGACGTACGATCCGAGACGAAAAAATAGCGCAAAAGAAGAAAATTGTCCAGAAACTGATGAAAACGTTCAATTTTGGGCTCCAAAAATAGGCGCAGCCCAACAGGCTTGCTACCCCCATCGTAGAGCTCTCAGAGAGCTTTCCAATGGTATGATGTGCGTCGCGTAACTCCTTAAGGGTCAAAAGTTATGGGCACTGGAGCGACGGAGACCTACTCCCAAGCCCCACTCCCTCGATTTGCGGGCCCAGCCTTTACTTGAAGCAAACTTGTCTTGCCCAAGGTGCCGTGGGGTTCGTTAATAGAAATTTGATGGATTAGGTTGTCATCCTTTTTGCGGCTCACGACGTACGATCCGGGACGAAAAAATAGCGCAAAAGAAGAAAAGTATTCCGAAACTGATGAAAACATTGGATTTTAGGCTCCGAAAACAGGCACAGCTGAACAGGCTTGCTACCCCCCTTGTAGAGCTATCAGAGTGCTTTCCAACAGTATGCTGTGTGCCGCGTAACTCTTTACGGATCAAAAGTTATGGGCACCGGAGCGACGGAGACCTGGTCCCAAGCCCCACGCCCTCAGTTTGCAGGCCCAGCCTCTATGTGAAGCAAAGTTGTCTTGGCCAAGGTGTCGTGGGATTCGGTAATAAAAATGTGATGGATAAGGTTGTCGTCCTTTTTGCGGCTCATGACGTACGATCCGGGACGAAAAAATAGCGCAAAAGAAGAAAAGTGTCCCGAAACTGATGAAAATGTTCGATTTTGAGCTCTGAAAATCAGAGCAGCCGAACAGTCTAGCTGCCCCCATCGTAGAGCTCTCGGAGTGCTTTCCAACGGTATGCTGTGCACCGCGTAACTCCTTACGGATCAAAAGTTATGGGCACCGGAGCGACGAAGTCTTGGTCTCAAGCCCCACGCCCTCAGTTTGCGGGCCCAACCTCTATGCAAAGCGAAGTTGTCTTGCCCAAGGTACCGTGGGATTCGGTAATAGAAATGTTATAGATTAGGTTGTCGTCCTTTTCGCGGTTCACAACTTACGTTCCGGGACGAAAAATAGCCCAAAAGAAGAAAAGTGTCTCGAAACTGATGAAAACTTTCGATTTTGGGTTCCAAAAACAGATGCAGCCGAACAAGCTATCTGCCCTTGTCGTAGAGCTCTCGGAGAGCTTTCCAACGGTATGTTGTGCGCCGCATAACTCCTTACGGATCAATAGTTATGGGCACCGGAGTGACGGAGACTTTGTCCCAAGCCCCACGCCCTCGGTTTGCAGGCCCAGCGTCTACGGGAAGCGAACTTGTCTTGCCCAAAGTGCAGTGGGATTTGATAATCGAAATGTGATCGATTAGGTTTTCGTCCTTTTTGCGGCTCACGGCGTACGATTCGGGATGAAAAGATAGCGCAAAAGAAGAAAAGTATCCCGAAACAAATGAAAACATTCGATTTTTGGCTCCGAAAATAGGCGCAACTGAGTAGGATTGCTACCTCCATCGTAGAGCTCTCGGATATCATTCCAACGGTATGCTGTGCGCTGGGTAACTCCTTACGGATCAAAAGTTATGGGCACAGGAGTGACGGAGTGTGAGGCCCGACCCTGAATAACGTGTATTACCTCGATTTGCGTGCCATAGACCAAGAATGATATGACTGACCTAGAATTGTGTGCCCTAATCTTCGATATACGTGTGATACCTAGATAAACGTGCCATGACCTTAAATTACATGCAAGACCTCAATTTGCGTGTGTCTCTTCATTTCGTGTGCATTAACCTTGAACTACGTGCCTTAACCTAGGTTTAAGAGGCGTACCTTAATTTACGTGCATTGCATTGGATTATGTGTCGTGCATTGGTCTACGTGCATTGACCTAGGGTTGCGTGCGTTAGCATTAGAATCTGTGCATTAGACTTGAAGTACGTGCCTTAGTCTAGAAGTTCGTGTCTTACCTCGTAGTTCGTGTTTACCTCGTGTTTCGTGCCCCGTATTGATTTCGGTGTGTGCCTCGTAGTGCGTACCCTAGACCTAGGAATCCGTGCCACCACGTTAATCAAGAAAGCATCCTACACAAAGCACTAAACTATAAAATAATCCTAATTCAAATCTCTACAAAATCCACTAACAATAAACAATTCAATCTACACAAACACCTAAACATTCTTTATTCTTTATTCTCACCCAAAACCAATGCACCTCAAATTTCCCCCTTATTATAATCCATAATATATTAAATAGAGTCTGAAATTTCAGCAATTTGCAAGCCCTTGGCTGACCACTAAGTGCATTTAGTCTAGCATTGCATAATTTATTCATAATCCTAGACAAACTATGACAAAACACTTACACAATGCATAAAAAATTGCTCAATTCTCCTCAAATTTCCACAATTTTCGACCAACCCTTGCATGCCCATGCTAAACATTTTAAATTCCACCTTGAAGACACAAAAATCTGATTCACCAAACTCAAGGCTGAACATGCTCATCAAAAATTGCAAAAGGCTTTATTCCTTGTCATATTTTTGTCACATTCTCTCATTTCCTTCAACTTCTCTCACTTCTCTCTCATTTCCTCTCTCCATTTCGGTTCTTGGCTGAGTTCTCTATCTCCTTGGCTTGTCTTCTTCATAACTTAGCTAAGCCAAGTCAAGCAATCATCAAGAAAGTCGAGCAAACAAGCTAGAGTTCGAAAATCACTCATGCATGTGCATTGAAGCTTCATTTTCGGCCTAGGTGAGTTATTAAGCTTCCATTTCTTTTCTTCAAGTTCTAACTACATGCATGCACTAAGAGATTGATCATTAAGGTAGGAAAAATAGAGAAAAGCTAGTTGGAATCTCGGCTAAGCAAGAAGAAGAAGAGATTTGAAGCTTCAACAAGTTTTTGTGCATCTTTGTGGTTGATTGCTAAGGTGAGGGTTAAAACCTTTTGAAAACTCTTTAAAAACTCACATGCATGCTCATAAATGTGTGTATTTGCTTCTGTACTTGAGATATATGGTCGTTCATAAGCTCAATCAACCATGCATGGCAAGATCTTGGCTTGAAAATGATGCTAGGTGAAGTCGAAATGGATGACAGCTCTCTGACCAGTCTGTTCGAGGTAATTTTAGCTACGAAAATGATGTTGAAAATGCTTGAAAATTGGTGGGTGACTATTGTGGACATTTTGGAACATTTTTCCCAGAAATAGGCCGAAGCTAATTTTGACTTTAAGGTCCTCAAAATGGCAAATCATTAAAATGTGACCAAATCTGGAAATCTGGAAAAATGAATCAGGTTTTGGCAGATGCACTGACCTTGTGGAACGAACCATATTTGACTTAGTAAATGATTTCCAAAATGCATGAAATTTGGTATGCTGCTATATTTTTCAGTTCTGGACAACTTTGTCAGAAATAGACCAAAGCTAAAAATGACTCTAAGGACCTCAAAAACGTCATTTTCTGAAAAGTGTGAAAATCTGGACAGTTTTGTGTTACCTCACTGTTTCGGTTATAACTAATGATTCTGAACTCCAATTGATGCAAGGCTCATTTCCGATTTTAGTTAACTTCTTAAGCTTTAATTTGACATCTTATTCACTGAATTTGGAGATTGTTTGATTATCCGATTGATTGTGAGAAAACAGCCTATTGCAGCGAGTGTTCCACTTAGCTATGTGCTTGGAAAACTATTGTAACCTCTTTTGTGGCACTAGTTGCTTGGAATTGTGGTGTTGGAATATTATGTGGACTGTTTTAAGCACTTGAGGATGTATGAATTGAATGATGTATGACTTGGGAATGATGTTAAGTTGACTTAGGGTTTGATCGCACGATTATGCATGAAATGGAAACCCTAATGACTAAGTATTCTTGCTAAGTGTTAACCATTGGATATTGTGAGGAAACTGTACGTTGCGTGGGCTGCCCGTAAATGTTTTATAACTTTAAAAGTGATCTTGACCATTGCATGTTGACAAATAAGCTTTTCTCGCATTTGAACCCTTGTTGATATCACTGCATGTTGAGTAATCTTATCACTTGATTGCGTGGACTTTTAATGAGTTATATGGCCTGTTTTACATGTGTTACATGGCTGCCCGTTTAATTTCCATATAACTCTATATGCCTTTCAAGTGAAATTTCCTGTCTTATCGTGTCCTGCCTGTTTATCTGTCAATGTGCAATCTTATGACTGTCCGGAGGCAACCTACTTTGTTGTCCTCCTTCTGTGATATATATTACCTGTCATAAATGTGCATTGCATACAAGGTTGCAACCTTTCCTGTCGGCATGGTAGTGATCACGCACGCCGGGCGGCATCGGGCTTGCCGGTGTTACCGTGACCTCCATGGTCCCATTCCCTCTCTCGCTTGCGGGCTAGACTTCCTGGGCGAGTTGGGTTGTAGGATTTTGGGGTACATTCGGAGTACACCCACCTGGTGTGTTTGGGGGATGATTTAAAGTCGGCCGCAACAACTGATCCTGGATCTAATCTAAGAGCAAAAGCTCACCGTATCCTTTTTATTATGTGCATAAGTACTCTTGCTTGGATCCTAGAGAACCTCGGGGAGGAAAGACCGGTATTCCTGTTTCTGTATTTGTATTTCTGTACTTGTATTTCTGTTGTATTCATGTTTGAAAAAGGGATTTTTATAAGTTTAACCGGAAAATGAGTTTCAAAACTTATTTCTCATTCCCCCTCTCTGAGTTCATAAGGACTCACCCTCTTTTATCATTTCAGGTGAAGAAGAACAGGTACAGGAACCCGAGCTCAATGTACCTAATGATGAACCCCTGGAGTGATTGCCTGTTATTGTTGTTTTGCTTGAACGTGACTACTTGTGAACTTTTGTTACTTGAAGACTATTTCCCTTACGTTATTTGTTGTTTGTGATGTAATAGACCCCCGTTGTAATTTGGGGTCTAATTTTGGTTTGTACTTATATTAAGTAGACTGATACTAGACATACTACGATCGTTTTTGCTTTTGTTATCATTAGTCTATCATAGGTTATGATGCTAGTTAAGGAATAGGCAAATGAACTTATCCAATCTCAACAGGTACTCGCTAATAAGCTAAGATCAACATGTATATTTTGAAACGAGGATAAATGGACAAACAAGACATAGTATCATGCTATATTAGAAATCAAACAGGATGTGGAAATAAAATTCAATTGATGATAAAATAGTAAACTCTAGTCGAGAATGAACTTGAATTGAAAGTTTGAGGTTGTTAGAAATTTTAGGTCAAAACAAAGAGCCCAATTACAGCCGTTATGCTGCCGGATTTCCGAAAAATTTTGGAGTCTAGAATAAAACGTTAAGTGTTAAACCTCCTAGAATGATTAAGAATGTGAAAGGACTTGAATGTTTAGATCACACCCTAGTCTAACCTTTATAGGTCGGGTTGGGGCGTGACACCTTAGAAGAATGGTATCAGAGCTTAGTTTAGTAACTAGGCATTAGTCGGGTTCAACTCTTGGACCATGGGTAGAAGCCCTAAGGTAATTATGATGTCTTGTTTATATGTGTTAATGTGTGCTAGTGTGCTTTAATTGCTTTGAGAATTGAATACTATGTGCCTTTGTGGACTATATGTATTATGTGTCATGCACACCGACACGTTAGTGCCCTCAATAATGCATGCATGCTTTTATACTCCTTCCTTGATACATGTGCATGTTATATGACCATGAATGACTGTTTATACACATAGATAGTTTGGATTAGGACTTTCAGGGAAGTGAATTTGTGCAGGACGAATGAAAGGCTCGGTTAGAGATTTCTCGCATCTTCACAGGTGTTCAATGGATCTTATGTCTTATTGGATATGCATATATATATAAAATGCGTAGCACATGTATAATTGTTGAGGTAAAATTATCTCTTTATCTTTGGAATACACATACCTGTGATTAAGTTATCAATTTTATAGCTATAAAGTTCTTAATTCCGTCAAACCGTTCTTCTAATTGTGGTTCAAGAATAAATGTTAAGGACATACAACTTTCCTTAGATATAAGAATATACTATTGGAGATGTGGAGTAGTATATATATGTTCACATGCTTATAGTGGAAGTTTGACTTAGGAGTTGCTTTTGAATCAAATTCTTATATCTTAAAATGGTATAATAGACTAATTATATGATTGAATCCTTACTTGATTGGAATTAAGCATCGTTGAACCTAATAAGGTGTATATTAACGAGTTTCAAGTTCACTCAATAGTAAGATCGTGACCTAGAAATTAAGAGGTGAATTCGTGAAAGTTGATGATAGTTACTTTTAGGGGTTAGATTATTAAGACATAGTGTATTTGAGTGACTTAACAATGGGTAACCTCAAGGCATGTAGGCAACTTTGGAGACTGAGTTTAATCAGGTTGATGATTGTTTAGTATAACAAGGTATGGTGATGTTGGAATCAAGGAATTCACGTAGCTAGAACTTGTGTTCGGAAGACTACACCTAAAATATTGGGTCAAATAGAAATGTAAGGAATTGAATTATGCATTAGATGACTAACGTTACTAAAGGTCCTAAGTTGGATATTTGTGATATGAAGAAACATGGTATTAGTTTGGTGCCCCTCGAATTTAGTTGTAATTATGCAAAATAAGTCATTCTATGCACTCATTGTTTGAATAGCCTAAAGGATGTTAGAAAGCATGTATCCCTAAGTAATACCGATGGACCTAGTATATAAACCATGGAAATGAGATTAAAGCATCCAACTGCAAGGTTGAGTCGTTAGGGTATGACTAGTAATCCTAAATAGCTAATAGTAAGTATACATGATGATTCGTGGTAAAGCCTAGAAACTAGCAGTTGATAGACTTCGAATTGTGGTTGCTGAATAGAGGGTGAATCTTGTAGTGATAGTTAGATGAGTGGCTGATTACTCTTGAAATTCTATTAGGTTATATTGAAGGATGTTTCGTGGTCATAATTCTTATATTGATACAGCCTTGAAGTTATTTCGTGTAACAAGCTATTTGAATTAGTATGATAAGTATCTTAAGAGTTAGATCATTTCGGCACCTATTTATAATCCTAAGATCGTTGTTGTACGGCCAGTAACCTAGTGGAACATTGATATTCTTATATGGCTATAGCCCTAACTTAGTAACACTAATGTTGAAAATATATTAGCGAGTATTAAGTGTTCGAAGGAATGACTAGGTCGCTAAGTGAGTGGGACCATTGTCTTCTTGAGTATTACGTAACCTTGGATTTAGGTGAGTGAAATTTATTTGAGGTTGAAACTATTCGTCTTAGGAGTTTTGTATCATATTAAAAGAAATTCTAAAGCTTTGTGACTTGAAGATAGAGATTAGAATAAGGAAATAAATTGTGAATTGCAAGTTGATGAAATTTACTTGTAAGAGTTGAACTAGTGCAACATGTTTAGTTACCCATGCAATTTTGGTGGCAATTTGTTGTGGTACTTAATAGACCTTAAAGTTTGAGTTTAACGAATCTCAATGGTCTTTCTCCTTGATTACGAGCGTGAAGGTTAACGAAGCTGGTAAAGAATGTCAGTGAATAGGAGCCTATAACCGGGAGACTAGTCATTAGAAGAGTTGCTAATCTAATACCTACGAGATAAGGACTATGATACTATCAATAGATGATGACTTGAGATGGATCAATTTGTTTGGTGAGTTCTTCTTAAAGATAGGGTCATGTTGTGGAAATGATCCATGACTTGTTGATGTCCTATGTGTTAACAATTTTGGAAGCTAGTTGATAGGATATGTAAATCGGATATAGACCTATCATCTTGAAATTAGCGTATGTCACCCTAGGATCATGGAATTATTGTGATATTGCTTTTGAGGTATGAATGTGAGATTGATACAACATGAGTCATGATTTTGGAGTTATAGTTATATAGTCTGAATACCGATGCAGCCTTGATGACTATGTATGGAGATTCTAACCTTAGTTAATAAACTTGACCTTAAGATCAAATGGAGAATAGAATCGTTCAAAGGAAAGAACTGTAAATGTAGGGGTCCCACCGAACTAAATGATTGGAGAAACATAGGAAGTGAATTGGTTGTGATAAGAGATCACCAAACACGGGACGAACCAAAGTAGGACGAATAACAAGGGTCAGAATCCGTTTAAATGACCTCAATAGGAAAGAATGAATTTCGGGACGAAATTCTTTTAAGGAGGGGAGGATGTGAGGCCCGACCCTGAATAACGTGTATTACCTCGATTTGCGTGCCATAGACCAAGAATGATATGACTGACCTAGAATTGTGTGCCCTAATCTTCGATATACGTGCGATACCTAGATAAACGTGCCATGACCTTAAATTACATGCAAGACCTCAATTTGCGTGTGTCTCTTCATTTCGTGTGCATTAACCTTGAACTACGTGCCTTAACCTAGGTTTAAGAGGCGTACCTTAATTTACGTGCATTGCATTGGATTATGTGTCGTGCATTGGTCTACGTGCATTGACCTAGGGTTGCGTGCGTTAGCATTAGAATCTGTGCATTAGACTTGAAGTACGTGCCTTAGTCTAGAAGTTCGTGTCTTACCTCGTAGTTCGTGTTTACCTCGTGTTTCGTGCCCCGTATTGATTTCGGTGCGTGCCTCGTAGTGCGTACCCTAGACCTAGGAATCCGTGCCACCACGTTAATCAAGAAAGCATCCTACACAAAGCACTAAACTATAAAATAATCCTAATTCAAATCTCTACAAAATCCACTAACAATAAACAATTCAATCTACACAAACACCTAAACATTCTTTATTCTTTATTCTCACCCAAAACCAATGCACCTCAAATTTCCCCCTTATTATAATCCATAATATATTAAATAGAGTCTGAAATTTCAGCAATTTGCAAGCCCTTGGCTGACCACTAAGTGCATTTAGTCTAGCATTGCATAATTTATTCATAATCCTAGACAAACTATGACAAAACACTTACACAATGCATAAAAAATTGCTCAATTCTCCTCAAATTTCCACAATTTTCGACCAACCCTTGCATGCCCATGCTAAACATTTTAAATTCCACCTTGAAGACACAAAAATCTGATTCACCAAGCTCAAGGCTGAACATGCTCATCAAAAATTGCAAAAGGCTTTATTCCTTGTCATATTTTTGTCACATTCTCTCATTTCTTTCAACTTCTCTCACTTATCTCTCATTTCCTCTCTCCATTTAGGTTCTTGACTGAGTTCTCTATCTCCTTAGCTTGTCTTCTTAATAACTTAGCTAAGCCAAGTCAAGCAATCATCAAGAAAGTCGAGCAAACAAGGTAGAGTTCGAAAATCACTCATGCATGTGCATTGAAGCTTCATTTTCGGCCTAGGTGAGTTATTAAGCTTCCATTTCTTTTCTTCAAGTTCTAAATACATGCATGCACTAAGAGATTGATCATTAAGCTAGGAAAAATAGAGAAAAGCTAGTTGGAATCTCGGCTAAGCAAGAAGAAGAAGAGATTTGAAGCTTCAACAAGTTTTTGTGCATCTTTGTGGTTGATTGCTAAGGTGAGGGTTAAAACCTTTTGAAAACTCTTTAAAAACTCACATGCATGCTCATAAATGTGTGTATTTGCTTCTGTACTTGAGATATATGGTCGTTCATAAGCTCAATCAACCATGCATGGCAAGATCTTGGCTTGAAAATGATGCTAGGTGAAGTCGAAATGGATGACAGCTCTCTGACCAGACTGTTCGAGGTAAGTTTAGCTACGAAAATGATGTTGAAAATGCTTGAAAATTGGTAGGTGACTATTTTGGACAGTTTTGAACATTTTTCCCAGAAATAGGCCGAAGCTAATTTTGAATCTAAGGTCCTCAAAATGGCAAATCATTAAACTGTGACCAAATCTGGAAATCTGGAAAAATGAATCAGGTTTTGGCAGATGCACTAACCTTGTGGAATGAACCATATTTTACTTAGTAAATGATGTCAAAAATGCATGAAATTTGGTATGCTACTATATTTTTCAGTTCTGGACAACTTTGTCAGAAATAGACCAAAGCTAAAAATGACACTAAGGACCCCAAAAACGTCATTTTCTGAAAAGTGTGCAAATCTGGACAGTTTTGTGTTACCTCATTGTTTCGGTTATAACTAATGATTCTAAACTCCAATTGATGCAAGGCTTGTTTCTGATTTTAGTTAACTTCTTGAGCTTTAATTTGACATCTTATTCACTGAATTTGGATATTTTTTGATTATCCGATTGATTGTGAGAAAACAGCCTATTGCAGTGAGTGTTCCACTTAGCTATGTGCTTGGAAAACTATTGTAACCTCTTTTGTGGCACTAGTTGCTTGGAATTGTGGTGTTGGAATATTATGTGGACTGTTTTAAGCACTTGAGGATGTATGACTTGAATGATGTATGACTTGGGAATGATGTTAAGTTGACTTAGGGTTTGATCGCACGATTATGCATGAAATGGAAACCCTAATGACTAAGTATTCTTGCTAAGTGTTAACCATTGGATATTGTGAGGAAACTGTACGTTGTGTGGGCTGCCCGTAAATGTTTTATAACTTTAAAAGTGATCTTGACCATTGCATGTTGACAAATAAGCTTTTCTCGCATTTGAACCCTTGTTGATATCACTGCATGTTGAGTAATCTTATCACTTGATTGCGTGGACTTTTAATGAGTTATATGGCCTGTTTTACATGTGTTACATGGCTGCCCGTTTAATTTCCATATAACTCTATATGCCTTTCAAGTGAAATTTCCTGTCTTATCGTGTCCTGCCTGTTTATCTGTCAATGTGCAATCTTATGACTGTCCGGAGGCAACCTACTTTGTTGTCCTCCTTCTGTGATATATTACCTGTCATAAATGTGCATTGCATACAAGGTTGCAACCTTTCCTGTCGGCATGGTAGTGATCACGCACGCCGGGCGGCATCGGGCTTGCCGGTGTTACCGTGACCTCCATGGTCCCATTCCCTCTCTCGCTTGGGGGCTAGACTTCCTCGGAGAGTTAGGTCGTAGGATTTTGGGGTACATTCGGAGTACACCCACCTGGTGTGTTTGGGGGATGATTTGAAGTCGGCCGCAACAACTGATCCTGGATCTAATCTGAGAGCAAAAGCTCACCGTATCCTTTTTATTATGTGTATAAGTACTCCCACTTGGATCCTAGAGAACCTCGTGGAGGAAAGACCTGTATTCCTGTTTCTGTATTTGTATTTCTGTACTTGTATTTCTGTTGTATTCATGTTTGAAAAAAGGATTTTCATAAGTTTAACCGGAAAATGAGTTTTAAAACTTATTTCTCGTTCCCCCTCGCTGAGTTCATAAGGACTCACCCTCTTTTATCATTTCAGGTGAAGAAGAACAGGTACAGGAACCCGAGCTCAATGTACCTAATGATGAACCCCTGGAGTGATTGCCTGTTATTGTTGTTTTGCTTGAACGTGACTACTTGTGAACTTTTGTTACTTGAAGACTATTTCCCTTACGTTATTTGTTGTTTGTGATGTAATAGACCTCCATTGTAAATTGCGGTGTAATTTTGGGTTGTACTTATATTAAGTAGACTGATACTAGACATACTATGATCGTTTTTGTTTTTGCTATCATTAGTCTATCATAGGTTATGACGCTAGTTAAGGAATAGGCAAATGAACTTATCCAATCTCAACAGGTACTCGCTAATAAGCTAAGATCAACATATATATTTTGAAACGAGGATAAATGGACAAACAAGACATAGTATCATGCTAGGTTATAAATCAAACGGGATGTCGAAATAACCAATAAGCAATTCAATTGATGACAAAATAGTAAACTCTAGTCGAGAATGAACTTGAATTGAAAGTTTGAGGTTGTTAGAAAATTTAGGTCAAAACAAAGAGCCCAATTACAGCCGTTATGCTGCCGGATTTCTGGAAAATTTTGGAGTCTAGAATAAAACGTTAAGTGTTAAACCTCCTAGAATGATTAAGAATGTGAAAGGACTTGAATGTTTAGATCACACCCTAGTCTAACCTTTATAGGTTGGGTTGGGGCGTGACACGGAGACCTGGTCCCAAGCCCCACGCCCTCGGTTTACGGGCCCAGCCTCTACGTGAAGCATAGTTTTCTTGCACAGGGTGTCACAGGATTCGGTAATAGAAATGTGATGGATTAGGTTGTTGTCCATTTTGCGGCTCACGACGTACGATCCGGGTTGAAAAAATAGCGCAAAAAAAGAAAAGTGTCCCTAAACTGATGAAAATGTTCGATTTTGAGCTCCGAAAACAGGAGCAGCCTAATAGGCTAGCTGCCCCTGTTGTAGAGCTCTCAGAGTACTTTCCAACGCTATGTTGTGTGCCGCGTAACTCTTTACGGATCAAAAGTTATGGGCACCGGAGCGACGGAGACCTAGTCCCAAGCCCCACGCCCTCGGTTTGCGGGCCCAGCCTCTATGCGAAGCGAAGTTGTCTTGCCCAAGGTACTGTGGATTTGGTAATAGAAATGTGATGAATTAGGTTGTCGTCCATTTCGTGGCTCACAACTTACGATCCGGGACGAAAAAATTGCCTAAAAGAAGAAAAGTATCCCGAAACTGATGAAAACGTTCGATTTTTGGATACGAAAACAGACGCAACTGAACAGGCTAGCTGCCTATGTCGTAGAGCTCTCGAAGAGCTTTCCAACGGTATGTTGTGCGCCGCGTAACTCCTTACGAATCAAAAGTTATGGGCACCGGAGCGATGGAGAGCTGGTCTCAAGCCCCACGCCCTCGGTTTATAGGCCCAGCGTCTACGCGAAGTGAACTTGTCTTGCCCAAGGTGCTGTAGGATTCAGTAATAGAAATGTGATCGAATAGGTTCTTATCCTTTTTGCGGCTCACGACGTACGATCCGGGACGAAAACACAGCGCAAAAGAAGAAAAGTATCCCGAAATAGATGAAAACATTCGATTTTGGGTTCTGAAAAGAGGCGCAACCGAGCAGGCTTGCTACCCCCATCGTAGAGCTCTCGGAAAGCATTCCAACGGTATGTTGTGCGCCGTGTAACTCCTTACGGATCAAAAGTTATGGGCACCGGAGCGACGGAGACCTGGTCCCAAGCCCCACGCCCTCGGTTTGCGAGCCCAACCTCTACGTGAAGCGAAGTTGTCTTGCCCAAGGTGTCGCGGGGTTCAGTAATAGAAATATGATTTATTAGGTTGTCGTCCTTTTCGTGGCTCACGACGTATGATCCGGGATGAAAAAACAGCGCAAAAGAATAAAAGTGTACCGAAACTGATGAAAAAATTCAATTTTGGGCTCCAAAAATTGGCGCAGCTGAACAGGCTAGCTTTCCATGTCATAGAGCTCTCGGAGAACATTCCAATGGTATGTTATTCGCCGCGTAGCTCCTTACGGATCAAAGGTTATGGGCACCGGAGTGACGGAGACCTGTTCCAAGCCCCATGCCCTCGGTTTGCCGGCCCAGCCTCTACTAGAAGTGAAGTTTTCTTGCCCAAGGTACCGTGGGATTCGATAATAGAAATGTGATGGATTAGGTTGTCGTCCTTTTTGCGGCTCACGACGTACGATTCGTGACGGAAAAATAGCACAAAAGAAGAAAAGTGTCCCGAAACTGATGAAAACGTTCTATTTTGGGTTCCGAAAATAGGCGCAGCCGAGCAGGCCGGCTGCCCACATTGTAGAGCTCTCGGAGAGCATTCCAACAGTATGTTGTGCGCCGCGTAATGCCTTACGGATCAAAGGTTATGGGCACCAGAGCGACGGAGACCTGGTCCCAAGCCCCACGCCCATTGGTTTGCGGACCTAGCCTTTATGTGATGCGAAGTTGTCTTGCCTAAGGTGCCATGGAATTTAGTAAAAGAAATATGATGAATTAGTTTGTCGTCCTTTTCGCGGCTCATGACGCACGATCCGCGATGAAAAAACAGAGCAATAGAAGAAAAATGTCCCAAAAATGATGAAAACGTTCGATTTTGGGCTCCGAAAACAAGTGCAGTCGAACAAGCTTGCTGCCCCCGTCGTAGAGCTCTCAGAGTGCTTTCCAACGGTATGTTGTGCGCCACATAACTCCTTACGGATCAAAAGTTATGGGCACTGGAGCGACGGAGACTTGGTCTTAAGCCCCACGCCTTTGGTTTGCGGGCTCAGCCTCTACGTGAAGCGAAGTTTTCTTGCCCAAGGTGCCATGGGATGCGATAATTGAAATGTAATGGATTAGGTTGTTATCCTTTTCGCAGCTCACGACGTACGATCTGGGGCAGAAAAACATAGCAAAAAAAGAATAGTGTCCCGAAACTGATGAAAATGTTTGATTTTGGGTTCAAAATATAAGCACAGCTAAGCAAGCTTCCTGCCCCGTCGTAGAGCTTTCGGAGAGCTTTTCAACGGTATGCTCTGTGCTGTGTAACTCCTTACGAATCAAAAGTTATAGGCATTGGAGCGACGGAGACCTGGCCAAAACCCCATGCCCTCGATTTACGAGCCCAGCCTCTCCGTGAAGTGAAGTTGTCTTGCCCATGGTTCCTTGGGATTCAGTAATATAAATGTGATGTATTAGGTTGTCGTCCTTTTCGCGGCTCACGACGTACGATCTGGGACGAAAAAATAGTGCAAAAGAAGAAAAGTGTCCAGAAATTGATGAAAATGTTCAATTTTGGGATACAAAATCTGGCGCAGCCAAACAGGCTAGCTGCCCAAGTCGTAGAGCTCTCGGAGTGCTTACCAACGGTATGCTGTGCGCCACGTAACTCCTTACGGATCAAAAGTTATGGGCACTGGAGCGACGGAGACCTGGTCCCAAGCCCCATGCCCTTGGTTTGCTGGCCCAGCCTCTACATGAAGCGAAGTTGTCTTGCCCACGGTACCGTGGGATTCGGTAATAGAAATGTGATGGATTAGGTTGTCGTCCTTTTCGCGGCTCACGACGTACGATCCGGGAAAGAAAAATAAGGCAAAAGAAGAAAAGTGTCCTAAAACTGATGAAAACGTTCTGTTTTGGGTTATGTAAACAGGTGCAACTTAACAAGCTTGCTACCTCCGTTGTAGACCACTCAGAGAGCTTTCCAACGGTATACTGTGCGCCGCGTAACTCCTAACGGATCAAAAGTTATGGGCACCGGAGTGACGGAGACCTGGTCTCAAGCCCCACGCCCTCGGTTTGTGGGCCCAGCCTCTACGTGAAGCGAAGTTGTCTTTACCAAGGTGCCGTGAGATTCAGTAATAGAAATATGATGGATTAGGTTGTCGTCATTTTCGCGGCTCACGACGTACAATACAGGACAGAAAAACAAGGCAAAAGAAGAAAAGTATCCCAAAACTAATGGAAACGTTTGATTTTGGGCTCCAAAAATAGGCGCAGCCAAACAGTCTTGCTGCCCTAGTCATAAAGCTCTTAGAGTTCTTTCCAATGGTATGCTGTGCACCGCGTAACTCTTTACGGAGCAAAAGTTATGGGCACCGGAGCGACGGAGACCTGGTCCTAAGCCCCACGCCCTCGGTTTGCGGGCCCAGCCTCTAGGTGAAGCGAAGTTGTCTTGCCCAAGGTGCCGTGGGATTTAGTAATAGAAATGTGATGGATTAGGTTGATGTCCTTTTCGCAGCTCATGACGTACGATCCGAGACGAAAAAACAGCGCAAAAGAATAAAAGTGTCCTGAAACTGATGAAAATGTTCAATTTTGGGCTCCAAAAACAAGAGCAGCTGAACAGGCTTGCTGCCCCCGTCGTAGAGCTCTCAAAGGGCTTTCCAACAGTATGATGTGCGCCGTGTAACTTCTTAAGGGTCAAAAGTTATGGGCACCGGAGTGACGGAGACCTGGTCCCACGCCCCATGCCCTCGGTTTGCGGGACCAGCCTCTACTTGAAGCAAAGCTGTCTTGCCTAAGGTGCCGTGGGATTCGTTAATAGAAATGTGATGGATTAGGTTGTCGTCCTTTTTGCGGCTCACGACGTACGATTCGGGAAGAAAAAAGAGCGCAAAAGAAGAAAAATGTACCGAAACTGATGAAAACATTCGATTTTGGGCTCCAAAAATAGGCGCAGTTGAACAGGCTTGCTGCCCATGTCGTAGAGCTCTCGGAGTGCTTTCCAACGGTATGCTCTGCGCCACGTAACTCTTTACAGATCAAAAGTTATGGGTACCGGAGGGACGGAGACCTGGTCCTAAGCCCCACGCTCTCGGTTTGCATGCCCAGCCTCTACGTGAAGCAAAGTTGTCTTGCCCAAGGTGTCGTGGGATTCAGTAATAGAAATGTGATGGATTAGGTTATCGTACTTTTTGCGGCTTACAACGTACGATCTGGGACGAAAAAAAAGCGCAAAAGAAGAAAAGTGTCCCGAAACTAATGAAAATGTTCAATTTTGAGCTTCGAAAATAGGAGCAGCCAAACAGGCTAGCTGCCCCAGTTGTAGAGCACTCGGAGTACTTTCCAATAGTATATTGTGCGTCGCGTAACCCCTTACGGATCAAAAGTTATAGGCACCGGAGCGACGGAAACTTGGTCCCAAGCCCCATGCCCTCGGTTTGCGAGCCCAGCCTCTATGCGTAGCGAAGTTATCTTGCCTAAGGTACCGTGGGATTCGGTAATAGAAATGTGATGGATTAGGTTGTCGTCCTTTTCGCGTCCTACAACTTACGATCCGGGATGAAAAAACAGCGCAAAAGAAAAAAAGTGTCCCGAAACTGATGAAAATGTTCAATTTTGAACTCTGAAAATAGGAGCAGCCGAACAGGCTAGCTGCCCCCGTCGTAGAGCTCTCGTAGTGCTTTCCAACAGTATGCTGTGCGCCGCGTAACTCCTTACGGATCAAAAGTTATGGGCACCGGAGCGACAGAGACCTGGTCCCAAGCCCCACACCCTCGGTTGGCGGGCCCAGCTTCTATGCGAAGCGAAGTTGTCTTGCCCAAGGTACCATGGTATTCGGTAATAGAATTGTGATGGATTAGGTTGTCATCCTTTTTGAGGCTCACAACTTACGATCCGGGATGAAAAAATAGCCCAACAGAAGAATAGTATCCTGAAACTGATGAAAAATTTCGATTTTGGTCTCCGAAACCAGACGCAGCCAAACAGGCTAGCTGTCCCTGTCGTAGAGCTCTTGGAGAGCTTTCTAATGGTATGTTGTGTGCCGCGTAACTCCTTACGGATCAATAGTTATGGGCACCGGAGCGACGGAGACCTGGTCCCAAGCCCCACGCCCTTGGTTTACGGGCCCAGCGTCAACGGGAAGCGAGCTTGTCTTGCCCAAGGTACCGTGGGATTCGGTAATAGAAATGTGATCGATTAGGATTTCATCCTTTTTGCGGCTCACGGCGTACGATCCGGGCCGAAAAGATAGCGCAAAAGAAGAAAAGGATCCCAAAACAGATGAAAACATTTGATTTTTGGCTCCGAAAATAGGCGCAACCTAGCTGGCTTGCCGCCCCGCTCTCAGATATCATTCCAACGGTATGCTGTGCGCCGGGTAACTCCTTACGGATCAAAAGTTATGGGCACCGGAGTGACGGAGACCTGGTCCCAAGCCCCACGCCCTCGGTTTGCTAGCCCAGCCTCTACGTGAAGCATAGTTTTCTTGCCCAAGTTGTCGTGGGATTCGGTAATAGAAATGTGATGGATTAGGTTGTCGTCCATTTTGCGGTTCACGACGTACGATCCGAGATGAAAAAACAGCACAAAAGAAGAAAAGTGTCCCGAAACTGATGAAAATGTTCCAATTTGAGCTCCGAAAATAGGAGCAGCCGAATAGGCTAGCTGCCCCCGTTGTAGAGCTCTCAGAGTTCTTTCCAACGCTATTTTGTGAGCCGCGTAACTCCTTACAGATCAAAAGTTATGGGCACCGGAGCGACGGAGACTTGGTCCCAAGCCCCACGCCCTCGGTTTGCGGGCCCAGCCTCTATGCGAAGCGAAGTTGGCTTGCCCAAGGTACTGTGGGATTCGGTAATAGAAATGTGATGGATTAGGTTGTCGTCCTTTTCGCGGCTCACAACTTACGATCCGTGACGAAAAAATAGACCAAAAGAAGAAAAGTTTCCCGAAACTGATGAAAACGTTCGATTTTTGGATACGAAAATAGACGCAACTGAACAGGCTAGCTGCCCCTGTAGTAGAACTCTCGAATAGCTTTCCAATAGTATGTTGTGCGCAGCGTAACTCCTTACGGATCAATAGTTATAGGCACCGGAGCGACGGAGAACTGGTCCCAAGCCCCACGCCCTCGGTTTGCAGGCCCAACGTCTACGCGAAGCGAGCTTGTCTTGCCCAAGGTGCCGTGGGATTCAGTAATAGAAATGTGATCGAATAGGTTTTCGTCCTTTTTGCAGCTCATTACGTACGATCCGAGATGAAAACACAGCGCAAAAGAAGAAAAGTATCCCGAAATAGATTAAAACATTCAATTTTGGGCTCTAAAAATAGGTGCAGCCGAGCAGACTTGCTGCCCTATCATAGAGCTCGCGGAGAGCATTCCAATGGTATGCTGTGCACTGTGTAACTCCTTATAGATCAAAAGTTATGGGCACCAGAGCGACTGAGCCCAGCCTCTACGTGAAGCGAAGTTGTCTTGCCCAAGGTGTCATGGGGTTCAGTAATAGAAATGTGATTTGTTACGTTGTCGTCCTTTTCGTGGCTCACGACGTACGATACGGGACGAAAAATAGCGCAAAAGAAGAAAAGTGTACCGAAAATTGGGCACAGCTGAACAGACTTGCTGCCCACGTTGTAGAGCTCTCGGAGAGCATTCCAACAGTATGCTGTTCGCCGTGTAACTCCTTACGGATCAAAAGTTATGGGCACCGGAGTGACGGAGACCTGTTCCAAGCCCCACGCCCTCGGTTTGCGGGCCCAACCTCTACGTGAAGCGAAGTTTTCTTGCCCAAGGTGCCATGGGATTCGATAATAGAATTGTGATGGATTAGGTTGTCATCTTTTTCGCGGCTCACGACGTATAATTCGGGACGAAAAAATAGCACAAAAGAAGAAAAGTATCCCGGAACTGATGAAAATGTTGTATTTTGTGTTCTGAAAATAGGCGCAGCCGAGCAGGCTGGCTGCCCACGTTGTAGAGCTCTCGGAGAGCATTCCAACGGTATATTGTGCCCCACGTAACGCCTTACGGATCAAAGGTTATGGGCACCAGAGCGACGGAGACCTGGTCCCAAGCGCCACGCCCATTGGTTTGCGGACCCAGCCTTTATGTGATGCGAAGTTGTCATGCCAAAGATGCCATGGAATTTAGTAAAATAAATGTGATGGATTAGGTTGTCGTCCTTTTCGCGGTTCATGACGCACGATCCGCGATGAAAAAATAGAGCAAAAGAAGAAAAGTGTCCCGAAACTGATGAAAATGTTCGATTTTGGGCTCCAAAAACAAGTACAGTCGAACAGGCTTGATGCCCCCGTCGTAGGGCTCTCAGAGTGCTTTCCAACGGTATGCTGTGCGCTATATAACTCCTTACGGATCAAATGTTATGGGCATCAGAGCGACGGAGACTTGGTCCTAAGCGCCACGCCCTTGGTTTGCGGGCCCAGCCTCTACGTGAAGCGAAGTTGTCTTGCCCAAGGTGTCGTGGGATTCGGTAATAGAAATGTGATGGATTAGGTTGTTGTCCTTTTCGCAGCTCACGACGTACGATATGGGGCAGAAAAACAGAGCAAAAAAAGAATAATGTCCTGAAACTGATGAAAACGTTTGATTTTGGGCTAAAAAATAAGCGCAGCTAAGTAGGCTTGCTACCCCGTCGTAGAGCTCTCGGAGAGCTTTCCAATGGTATGCTCTGCGCTGCGTAACTCCTTACGGATCAAAAGTTATAGGAATCGGAGCGACGGAGACCTGGCCAAAACCCCACGCCCTCGGTTTGCAAGCCCAGCCTCTCCGTGAAGTGAAGTTGTCTTGCCCATGGTTCCTTGGGATTCAGTAATATAAATGTGATGTATTAGGTTGTCGTCCTTTTCGCGACTCATGACGTACGATCTGGGACGAAAAAACAGCACAAAAGAAGAAAAGTGTCCCGAAACTAATGAAAATGTTCAATTTTGGGCTACAAAAACTGGCTCAGCCAAACAGGCTAGCTGCGCTTAACAACGGTATACTGTGCGCCGCGTAACTCCTTATGGATCAAAAGTTTAGGGCACTGGAGCGACGGAGACCTAGTCCCAAGCCCCACGCCCTCGGTTTGCAGGCCCAGCCTCTACATGAAGCGAAATTGTCTTGGCCACGGTACCGTGGGATTCGGTAATAGAAATGTGATGGATTAGGTTGTCGTCCTTTTCGTGACTCACGACGTACGATCCGAGATAGAAAATTAGGGCAAAAGAAGAAAAGTATCCTGAAACTGATGAAAACGTTCTGTTTTGGGTTCTGTAAACAGGAACAGCTTAGCAGGCTTGTTGCCTCCGTTGTAGACCACTTAGAGAGCTTTCCAACGGTATGCTGTGCGCCATGAAACTCCTAACGGATCAAAAGTTATGGGCATTGGAGTGACGGAGACCTGGCCCCAAGCCCCACGCCCTCGGTTTGCAGGCCCAGCCTCAACGTGAAGCGAAGTTGCCTTGTCCAAGGTACCGTAGGATTCAGTAATAGAAATATGATGGATTAGGTTGTCGTCCTTTTCGTGGCTCACGACGTACAATACGGGACAGAAAAACAAGGCAAAAGAAGAAAAGTTTCCCGAAACTAATGGAAACGTTCGATTTTGTGCTCCGAAAACAAGCGCAACTGAGCAGTCTTGTTGCCCAAGTTGTAGAGCTCTTGGAGTGCTTTCCAACGGTATGCTGTGCACCGCGTAACTCCTTACGGAGCAAAAGTTATGGGCACCGGAGCGACGGAGACTTGGTCTTAAGCCCCACACCCTCGATTTGCAGGGCCAGCCTCTAGGTGAAGCGAAGTTGTCTTGCCCAAGGTGTCGTGGGATTCAGTAATAGAAATGTGATGGATTAGGTTGACATTCTTTTCGCGGCTCAAGACGTACGATCCGAGACGGAAAACAGCGAAAAAGAAGAAAAGTATCCCGAAATTGTTGAAAACGTTCAATTTTGGGCTCCAAAAACAAGTGCAGCCGAACAGACTTGCTGCCCCCATCGTAGAGCTCTCAAAGAGCTTTCAAACGGTATGATGTGCGTCGTGTAACTTCTTAAAGGTCAAAAGTTATAGGCACCGGAGTGACGGAGACCTGGTCACACACCTCACGCCCTCGATTTGCGGGACCAGCCTCTACTTGAAGCAAAGTTGTCTTGCCCAAGGTGCAGTGGGATTCGTTAATAGAAATGTGATGGATTAGGTAGTCGTCCTTTTTGTGGCTCACGACGTACGATTCGGGACTAAAAAATAGCGCAAAAGAAGAAAAATGTCCCGAAACTGATGAAAACATTCAATTTTGGGCTCCGAAAACAAGCACAGCCGAACAGGATTGCAGTCCATGTCGTAGAGCTCTTGGAGTGCTTTCCAACGGTATGCTGTGCGCCGCGTAACTCTTTACGGATCAAAAGTTATGGGCACTAGAGCGACGGAGACATAGTCTTAAGCCCCCACGCTCTCGGTTTGCGTGCCTAGCCTCTACGTGAAGCAAAGTTGTCTTGCCCAAGGTGCCATGGAATTCAGTATTAGAAATGTGATGAATTAGGTTGTCATACTTTTTGAGGCTTACAACGTACGATCCGGGACGAAAAGAAAGCGCAAAAGAAGAAAAGTGTCCCGAAACTGATGAAAATGTTCAATTTTGAGCTCTGAAAATAGGAGCAGCTGAACAGGCAAGCTGCCCCCGTCGTAGAGCTCTCGGAGTGCTTTCCAACAGTATGCTGTGTGCCGCGTAACTCCTTACGGATCAAAAGTTTTGGGCATCGGAGCGACGGAGACCTGGTCCCAAGCCCCGCGCCTTCGGTTTGCAGGCCCAACCTCTATGCGAAGCGAAGTTGTCTTGCCCAAGGTACCATGGGATTCGGTAATAGAAATGTGATGGATTAAGTTGTCGTCCGTTTCGCGGTTCACAACTTACGATCCGGGACAAAAAAATAGCCCAAAAGAAGAAAAGTGTCCCGAAACTGATGAAAATGTTCAATTTTGTGCTCTGAAAATAGGTGCAACCAAAGAGGCTAGCTGCCCCCGTCGTAGAGCTCTTGGAGCGCTTTCCAAAAGTATGCTGTGTGCCGTGTAACTCCTTACGGATCAAAAGTTATGGGCAACAGAGCGACGGAGATCTGGTCCCAAGCCCCACGCCCTCGGTTTGTGGGCCCAGCCTCTATGCGAAACGAAGTTGTCTTGCCCAAGGTATCGTGGGATTCGGTAATAGAAATGTGATGGATTAGGTTGTCGTCCTTTTCGCGGCTCACAACTTACGATCTGGGATGAAAAAATAGCCCAAAAGAAGAATAGTGTCCCGAAACTGATGAAAAATTTTGATTTTGGGCTCCAAAAATAGATGCAGCCGAATAGGGTAGCTGCCCCTGTCGTAGAGCTCTCCAACGGAATGTGGTGCGCCGCGTAACTCTTTACGGATCAATAGTTATGGGCACCAGAGCGACGGAGACCTGGTCCCAAGCCCCACGCCCTTGGTTTACGGTCCCAGCGTCGACAGGAAGCGAACTTGTCTTGCCTAAGGTGCCGTGGGATTCGGTAATATAAATGTGATCGATTAGGTTTTCGTCCTTTTTGTGACTCACGGCGTACGATCCGAGACGAAAAGACAGCGCAAAAGAAGAAAATCATCCCGAAATAGATGAAAACATTCGATTTTGGGCTCCGAAAATAGGAGCTGCTGTTCAAGCTTGATGCCCCAATCGTCGAGCTCTCGGAGAGCATTCTAACGGTATGCTGTGTGCCGTGTAGCTCCTTATGGATCAAAAGTTATGGGCACCAGAGTGACGGAGACCTGGTCTTAAGCCCCACGCACTCGATTTACGGGCCCAGCCTTAACGTGAAGCAAAGTTTTCTTGCCCAAGGTGTCATGGGATTCGGTAATGGAAATGTGATGGATTAGGTTGTCGTCCTTTTCGCGGCTCACGACGTACGATCCGGGATGAAAAAACAGCGCAAAAGAAGAAAAGTGTCCCAAAACTAATGAAAATGTTCAATTTTTGGCTTTGAAAACGGACGCAGCCGAATAGGCTAGCTGCCCAAAAGAAGAAAAATTTCCCGAAACTGATGAAAACGTTCGATTTTTGGATACTAAAATAGACGCAGCTGAACAGGCTAGCTGCTCCTGTAGTAGAACTCTCGAATAGCTTTCCAACGGTATGTTGTGCGCCGCGTAACTCCTTACGGATCAATAGTTATGGGCACCGGAGCGACGGAGACTTGGTCCCAAGCCCCATGCCCTCGGTTTGCGGGCCCAGCGTCTACGGGAGGTGAACTTGTCTTGCCCAAGGTGCGGTGGGATTCGGTAATAGAAATGTGATCGAATAGGTTTTCGTCCTTTTTACGGCTCACGACGTACGATCCGGGATGAAAATACAACGCAAAAGAAGAAAAGTATCCCGAAATAGATGAAAACATTCGATTTTGGGCTCCGAAAATAGGCGCAGCCGAGCAGGGATACTGCCCCCATCGTACAGCTCCCGGAGAGCATTCAAACGGTATGATTTGCTCAGTGTAACTCTTTACGGATCAAAAGTTATAGGTACTGGAGTGACGGAGACCTGGTCCCAAGACCCATGCCCTCGGTTTGCAGGCCTTGCCTCAACGTGAAGCAAAATTTTTTTGCCCAAGATGCCATGGGATTCGGTAATAGAAATGTGATAGATTAGGTTCTCGTCCTTTTCGCGGCTCACGACGTACGATCCGGAATGAAAAAACTGCGCAAAAGAAGAAAAGTGTACCGAAATAGATGAAATTTTTTGACTTTGGGCTCCAAAAATAGTCGCAGCAGAACAGGCTAGCTACCCATATCGTAGAGCTTTTGGAGTGCTTTCCAATGGTATGCTGTGCGCCACGTAACTCCTTACGAATCAAAAGTTATGGGCACCGGAGTAACGGAGACCTGGTCCTAAGCCCTACGCCCTCAGTTTGCGGGCCCAGCCTCTACGTGAAGCGAAGTTATCTTGCCTAAGGTGCCATGGGGTTCAATAATAGAAATGTGATTTATTAGGTTGTCATCCTTTTTGTGGGTCACGACGTACGATCTAGGACGAAAAAATAGAGCAAGAGAAGAAAAGTGTACCAAAACTGATAAAAACATTCGATTTTGGTCTCCGAAAATAGGCGCAGCCTAGCAGGCTTGTTGCCTCCATCGTAGAGCTCTCAGAGAGCATTCCAACGGTATGCTGTGCGAAGTGTAACTCCATACGGATCAAAAGTTATGGGCACCGGAGTGACTGAGACCTAGTCCCAAGCCCCATGCCCTCGATTTACGGGCCCAGCCTCAACGTGAAGAAAAGTTTTCTGGCCCAAGGTGCCATGGGATTCGGTAATAGAAATGTAATAGATTAGGTTGTCGTCCTTTTCGCGGCTCACGACGTACGATCCGGGATGAAAAAATAGCGCAAAAGAATAAAAGTGTACCGAAACTGATGAAAATTTTCAATTTTGGCCTCCAAAAATAGGCGCAGCCGAACAGGCTAGCTACCCACATCGTAGACCTCTCGGAGTGCTTCCCAACGGTATGTTGTGCACCGCGTAACTCCTTACGGATAAAAAGTTATGGGCACCGGAGTGACGGAGACTTGTTCCAAGCCCAACGCCCTCTGTTTGCGATCCCAACCTCTACGTGAAGTGAAGTTTTCTTGCCTAAGGTGCCGTGGGATTCAGTAATAGAAATATGATGGATTGGGTTGCCGTCCTTTTCGCGGCTCACGACGTACGATTCGGGACGGAAAAATAGCGCAAAAGAAGAAAAGTGTCCCAAAACAAATGAAAAAGTTCTATTTTGGGTTTCGAAAATAGGTGAAGCTGAGCAGGCTTGCTGCCCACATTGTAGAGCTCTCGGAGAGCTTTCCAATGGTATGTTGTGTGTCGCGTAACTCCTTACGGATCAATAGTTATCGGCATCGGAGTGACGGAGACCTGGTCCTAAGCCCCACGCCCTCGGTTTGCAGGCCCAGCCTCTACGTGAAGTGAAGTTGTCTTGCCTAAGGTGCCATGGGATTCAGTAATAGAAATGTGATGGATTAGGTTATTGTGCTTTTCGCGGCTCACGACGTACGATCTGGGACAGAAAAACAGCGCAAAAAAAGAAAAGTGTCCCAAAACTGATGAAAACGTTTGATTTTGGGCTCCACAAATAGGCGCAGCTAAGCAAGCTTGCTGCCCCATCGTAGAACTCTCGGAGAGCTTTCCAACGGTATGCTGTGCGCCGCGTAACTCCTTACGGATCAAAAATTATGGGCACTGGAGCGATGAAGACCAGGTCCCAAGCCCCACGCCCTCGGTTTGCGGGGCCAGCCTCTACGTGAAGCGAAGTTGTTTTGCCCAAGGTACCAAGGGATTCGGTAATAGAAATGTGATGGATTAGGTTGTCGTCCTTTTCGCGGCTTACAACTTACGATCCGGGACGAAAAAACAGCCCAAAAGAAGAAAATTGTCCCGAAACTGATGAAAATATTTGATTTTGGGCTCTGAAAATAGACGAAGCCGAAAAGGCTAGCTGCCCTTGTCGTAAAGCACTCGGAGAGCTTTCTAACGGTATACTGTGCGCCGTGTAACTCCTTACGAATCAATAGTTATGGGCACCGGAGCGACAGAGACCTGGTCCCAAGCCCCACGCCCTCGGTTTGCTGGCCCAGCCTCTACAGGAAGCAAAATTGTCTTGCCTAAGATGCCGTGCGATTCAACAATAGAAATGTGATGTATTAGGTTTCCGCCTTTTCACGGCTCACGACGTACGATCCGGGACGAAAAAACAGCGCAAAAGAAGAAAAGTATCCCAAAACTTATGAAAACATTCGATTTTGGACTCCAAAAATAGGCACAGCCTAGTAGGCTTGCTGCCCCCTTCATAGAGCTCTTGGAGTGCTTTCCAACGGTATGCTGTGCACAGCGTAACTTCTTACGAATCAAAAGTTATGGGCACCGAAGTGACGGAGACCTGGTCCCAAGCCCCACGCCCTCGGTTTGCATGCCCAGCCTCTACGTGAAGCAAAGTTTTCTTACCCAAGGTGCCGTGGGATTCGGTAATAGAAATGTGATGGATTAGGTTGTCATCCTATTCCCAGCTCACGACGTACGATCCGGGATAAAAAAATAGCGCAAAAGAAGAAAAGTGTCCCGAAACTGATGAAAATGTTCAATTTTGGGCTCCAAAAATAGGTACAGCCGAACAGGCTAGCTGCCCACGTCATAGAGCTCTTGGAGTGCTTACCAACGGTATGCTGTGCGTCGCGTAACACCTTACGGATCAAAAGTTATGGGCAATAGACCGACGGAGACCTGGTCCCAAGCCCCACGCGCTCGGTTTACGGGCCCAGCCTCTAGGTGAAGCGAAGTTGTCTTGCCAAAGGTGCCGGGGGATTCAGTAATAGAAATGTGATGGATTAGGTTGACGTCCTTTTCGCAGCTCACGACGTACGATCTGGGATGAAAAAACAGCGCAAAAGATGAAAAGTGTCCCGAAACTGATGAAAACATTCGATTTTGGGCTCCAAAAACAAGCGCTGATGAATAGGCTTGTTGTCGCCGTCGTAAAGCTCTCGGAGTTCTTTCCAACGGTATGCTGTGCGACGGAGACCTTGTCCCAAGCCCCACGCCCTCTGTTTGCGGGCCCAGCCTCTACGTGAAGTGAAGTTGTCTTGCCCAAGGTGCTGTGTGATTCCGTAATAGAAATGTGATGGATTAGGTTGTCGTCCTTTTTGAGGCTCACGACGCACGATCCGAGACGAAAAAGCAGCGCAAAAGAAGAAAAGTGTCCCGAAACTGATCAAAATGTTCAATTTTGAGCTTCGAAAACAGGAGCAGCTGTACAGGCTAGCTGCCCCCATCGTAGAGCTCTCAGAGTGCTTTCCAACAGTATGTTGTGCGCCGCGTAACTTGTCACGCCCCAACCCGGCCTATAAAGGTTAGATTAGGGTGTGATCTAAACATTCAAGTCTATCTCGTACTTAACCATTCATGAAAGTTTAACACTTAACGTTTTAGCCTAAACTCCATAATTTTCTGAAAAACCGGTAGCATAACGGCTGTAATTGGGCTCTTTAGTTTGGCCTAGTTCTCTAAACGTCTCAAATTTCATTTCCAACTAAGATTACTATTTACCATCAATTGAAACGCCTACTAGTTATCTCGATGTCTCGTTTGATTAATAACCTAGCATGATAATATGTCATGTTTGTTTGTTAATCCTAGTTACAAAAGTACCTGTTGATCTTAGCTTAACAATGTGTACCTGCTTAAGATTGGATAGATTCATTTTACTTAGTCCTTACCTGATACTTCATAATCCTATGATAGATACTAGCCAATAAAGATAGCAAAACGACCATAGTAGTGTCTATCTAGTTATTATCAGTACAAGCCAAAATTAGACCCCAAATTACAACGGGGGTCTTTTACATTACAAACATCAAGCAACATAAAATGAAATAGTCTTCAAGAAGCATAGTGTTCACAAATGGCCATAATCAAGCAAAGCACATAGGACAGGCAATCATTCCAAGGAATCATCGTTAGGTACGTCGTCCTTGGGTACTTGTTCTTGATCTTCTTCACTTGAGATGATAAAAGAGGGTGAGTCCTTATGAACTCAGCGAGGGGGAACGAGAAATAGGTTTTGAAATTCATTTTCCAGTTCAACTTATGAAAACCGTTTTTGCAAGCATGAATATATCACAAATAAGTACATAACAATAATATAAAAGTAAAGGAACACAATTACCCGTCTTTCCTCCCCGAGGTCCTCCAAGAACCAAGCGAGAGTACTTATACACATAGTGAAAAGGATACGGTGAGCTTTTGCTCTTAGTTCATTTCCAGTATCAGTTGTTGCGGCCGACTTCAAATCATCCCCTTATCACGCCAAATGGGTGTACTCCGGATGTACCCCGAAATCCTACGACCCAACTCTCTGAGAAAGTCTAGCCCCCAAGCGAGAGAGGGAATTGGACAATGGTAGTCACAGTTGCACCGGCAAGCCCGATGCCGCCCGTTGTGCGTGAACGCTACCACGCCAGAATGAAAGGTTGCAACCTTGTATGCAATGCACATTTATGATATTTAATATATCACATTTGGAGGGCAAAAAAGTAGGTTGCCTCCGAGCAGTCATAAGATTGCACATTGACAAGTAAACAAGCGAGGCACGATAAGACAAGTAATTTCACTTGAAAGGCACATGGAGTTATATGAACATTAAATGGGCAGCCATGTAATGTCACGCAAATCAAGTCATACAACTCATTTCAAGGTTCACATAATCAAATAATGAGATTATTCATCATGCAACGACATCTACGTGGGACCGGGTGCAAGAAAGGCCTACTTGTCAACATGTAATTGTCAAGATCGCGTTTAGGGCTACCATGGCAACTACGGGCAGCCTACTAAACATATAATTAGACACGATATCCATAGGATCAACACTTAGTGAATTTGCCTAGTCACTAGGGTTTCCATTTCGTGCTTACCCGTGCGATTAAGCCCCAAGTCAACTCAAAATCAAACTCAAGCCATGCATCGAATAATTCAAACACCCTCAAGTATTCAAAACAGTCCACACAACATCCCAATGCCACAATCCCAAGCATTTAACACAACAAGAGAAGCTACAATAATTTTTCTAAGCATATCCCTAAGTGAAACCCTCACTGCAATGGGATGTATTCTCACAATTATTAAGACAAGCAAATAATCTCCAATTCTAGTGAATAAGATGTCAAATTAAATCTTAATAAGTGAACTAAATTCAGAAACAAACCTCGCATCATTTGGAGTTCGGGTTCAATAGTTATAGCCAAAAGAGTGAAACTGCACAAAACTGTCCAGATTTGCACACATTTCAATACTTGTCGTTTTTGAGGTCCTTAGGGTCAGATTTAGCCTTAGTACATTTATGACAAAAATGTCCAGAACTGAAAAATCTAGCAGCACACCAAATTTAATGCATTTTGGATGTCATTTACTAAGTCAAAACTGGTTAGTTCCATAAGGTCAGTGAATCTGCCAAAACCTGCTTCATTTTTCCAGACTTTCTAGATTTGGACACATTTTAATGATTTGCCATTTTGAGGACGTTAGAGTCAAAAATAGCTTTGGCAAAACCTTCCAATTTTCATGCATTTTCAACATCATTTACATAGCCAAAATCACCTCGCACCAACAAGACAGAAAGCTGTCATATGCATGATTTCATCTAACATCACATTCTAGCCCAAAATCTTGCCATGCATGGTTGTAAAAGCTTATGAACACATATATAACTCAAGTACAGAAGCAAAGATAAACATTTAAGAGCATGCATGTGGTTTTTTGAAAGATTTTCAAGAAGTTTTAGCCCTCACCTTAGCAAAACAACAAGAAGATGCACAAGACTCTTGGTGAAGCACAAAGTTGATCTTCTTCTTTGCCTAGCCGAGACACCACTCGATTTTCTCTATTTTTCCTAGCTTAGTGACCAAGTTCTTAGTAGATGCATGTGGTTAGAACAAGAAGAAAAGAAATGGAAGCTAGCAAACTCACCTAAGCCGAAATGGATGTTCAATAATCTTGCATGTGTGTTTCTTGCAATCTAGCTTCCTTAGTCGAGCTCCCTAGCTTCTTGCTTGCCTTGATGAATCATGGAGTGATGAAGATAAGCTATGGAGTATTGGAACTCAGCCAAAGCCGAGTGAGAGAGAGAAGAATGAGACGAAGAGAGAGAAATGTGAGGAAATGAGAGAAATGAAAGAAAAAATGAAAGCCTTGCAAATGATGAAGCATGTGTCGGCCTTGGGCATAGAAATTTCAAATTTGTGTCTTCAAGAAGCATGGTTTTTGAATTTCCTAGCATGGGCAAGGAGCTTATGTTGAGATTGGGAGCTTTGAGGAGGTCTTTGAGCTAATTTTTTATGCATTTGTGTCATAGAATTGTCATAGAATGTTTGAGGAATAAATTGAATTATGCAAGCAAGCACAAAAGCTCACAAGGTGGTCGGCCAAGGCATGAAAAATCTAAATCTTTGTCATCTTTTGAGCTTTATTTAATTGTGTGTTTGAAAGTGCAAAAGAATAAGGAATAAAGAATAAGGAATGTCTAGCTTTTTGTGAGATTTTGTCTTCTAGTGGGTTGAATTAGTGATTTAATATTAGTTAGTGGGATTTGTAGGATTAATTAATGACCTAGTGCTTCATGTAAGATGCTTTCTTGATTAGCGTGAGGGCACGCTTTCCTAGGTCTAGGGTACGCACTACGAGGTAGGGTATGAACTACGAGATGAATGCACGTTTTCCAAGTAAATGCACGCAATCCTAAATGAATGCACGTAATTCAATGCAAGGCACATAAAACGAAACATGATTCTTAAATCTAGGTTAAGGTACGCAAATCTAGGCTATGACACACGAAACAAGGTATCGCACGCAAATAGAGGTCGGGCCTCACATTTGAAATAAAGTTGGATACTATTACTCCATCTGGTCTCGCCTTTCCCACGTTGTTTCTTCAACTCCATGATGATCCAACAACACTTTCACAATCGGTATAGTTTTGCTGCCCAACTCCCGATCTTGCTGGTCTAGGATCCGAATGGGCTTCTCCTCATAAGACAAGTTCTCCCGAAGCTGCAACGGCTCTGGCTCCAAGATATGCGATGGATCAGGATGATACTTTCGCAGCATCGAAACATGAAAGACGTCGTGAATATTGGAGAGGTTTTGGGGTAGTGCCAGGCGATACGCCAATTTGCCAACCTTCTCAATTATCTCAAATGATCCTACAAATCTTGGGCTCAACCTTCCACCCTTGCCGTGTTTAATCAGTCCCCTCTGGGGTGATATCTTCAAGAATACCTTGTCGCCGACCTCAAACTCTAGGCTCCGTCTCCGACGGTCTGCATAACTTTTCTACTTGCTTTGGGCGGTAAGCATCCGTTTCCGGATGAGGTGAATATTATCCACAGTCTTCATAAGTTCAGGTAGAAGGGTCGGGTCAAAAGTCTTCGTTTCACCTACCTCATCCTAGTAAATTGGGGATCGACACTTACGTCCATACAACGCCTCAAATGGGGCTATCCCGATAGTGGCCTGATAACTATTATTATAAGCGAACTCCGCTAGAGACAGATATTTCTCCCAACCTTTCTCGAAGTCTAAAACACACGCCCTCAGCATATCCTCCAGAATCTGAATAGTTCTCTCCGATTGTCCATCAGTCTGAGGGTGATAAGCTGTGCTGAAACTCAACTTCGTTCCCAAAGCTTCTTGCAATCTCTTCCAAAATCGGGAGGTAAAACGAGGATCCCTATCCGATACAATACTCACAGGCATCCCGTGCAGTCTTACAATCTCTGCCACATACATATCTCCCAACTTCTCAGGACTATCCTCCTTGTTCATGGGTAAGAAGTGCGCTGACTTAGTCACTCTATCCACTATGACCCAAACAGCGTCATGACCCTTTTGTGACCTGGGCAGGTCCATAACAAAGTCCATAGTTATCTGTTCCCATTTCCATTGAGGAATCTCCAACGGTTGAAGTAAACCTGCCGGTCGTTGATGTTCTGCTTTGACTCTCTGGCAAGTCAAACACCGTGCCATAAACTTCGCAATCTCTCTTTTCATGTTATTCCACCAATAGTGTTGCTTCAAATCCCGGTACATCTTTGTTCCGCCGGGGTGAATGGTGTATCTTGAACTATAGGCTTCTTCAAGAATCTTCTTTTTCAGCTCTGGTTCATTAGGAACACAAATACGATTCTTAAACCTCCAAATACCATCATCATGAAACTTGAAATCTGCGTTGCTTTCTTTAATCTTCTGGAATTGTTGGTCCTTCTGTTGAGCCCCTTGTAATTCAGACAACAAGGTCGATTGAACTTGTGTAGTGGCAAAAAGTAACCATTTTTGAGTTAATTGTGGTTTCCACAAAAATGCTTCCTCCAACAACTCCTGCACCTTGACTTCCAGTTTTGCCATGCTCGCTTTCCTACTTAAGGCATCTGCAACTATATTTACTTTACCGGGCACATAATTGATTGTGCAGTTATAATCATCCAAAAGCTCCATCCACCGCCTTTGCCTCATGTTCAACTCTTTTTGTGAGAACAAGTATTTCAAGCTCTTGTGATCAGTAAACACCTCGAACTTGTTACCCCATAGATAGTGCCTCCATTTCTTGAGTGCAAACACAATAGCCGCTAACTCCAAATCATGTGTCGAGTAGTTCAATTCTTACGGCTTCGGTTTCCTAGAAGCATACGCAATCACTCTACCATTTTGCATCAACACACAACCCAATCCTTCCTTCGAAGCATCGCTATAGATTACAAAACCTTGACTCCCTTCAGGCAATGCAAGAACAGGTGCAGTAGTCAATCTTTTCTTCAACTCTTGGAAGCTGTTCTCACACATGTTATCCCACACAAACTTTGTTTTCTTTTGAGTGAGCTTTATAAGCGGTCCTGCAATCTTAGAGAAATCCTTCACGAACCTCCGATAATAGCCGACTAGACCAAGAAAACTCCGAACCTCCGTAACGTTTTCCGGCTTCTTCCAAGACATCACTGCTTCTATCTTTGCTGGATCCACTGCTATTCCCTCTTGGGATATGATATGCCCCAAAAATGCAATCTGCTGCAACCAAAATTCGCACTTGCTAAACTTTGCATACAATTGATGCTCTCGAAGTTTTTGCAATACCAATCGCAAATGTTGTTCATGCTTAGCCTCGAATTTTGAGTATACCAAAATATCATCAATGAAGATCACCACAAATTGGTCCAAGTAGGGTTGAAACACCCTGTGCATCAAATCCATAAAAGTTGTAGGGGCATTGGTTAGTCCAAATGGCATCACCACATATTCATAATGCCCATATCTTGTCCTGAAAGCCGTTTTAGGCACATCCTCCTTTTTGATCCGCAACTGATAGTACCATTGCCTCAAGTCGAGTTTCGAATACACTTTGGCTCCTTGAAGTTGATCAAACAACTCGTCGATCAGTGGAAGTGGGTATTTATTCTTGACAGTCACTTGGTTCAATCCTCGGTAGTCGATGTATAGCCTTAGCGTTTTGTCTTTCTTCTTTACAAATAGAACTGGTGCACCCCACGGAGAAGAACTTGGTTGAACAAACCCTTTCTTCAACAATCCTTGCAATTGGTCCTTCAATTCTTGTAGCTCGGCCGGTGCCATATAATAAGGGGCTTTAGATATCGGCTGGGTGCTAGGCAGTAACTCTATAATGAACTCGATCTCCCGATTTGGGGGTAAATCGGGCAATTCTTCTGGAAATATATCTGCATAGTCTTTGATCACTGGCATCTCCTCCAACTTAGCTTTGTCCGACGGCTTGTTGATGAGGTAAGCTAAGTATCCACTACACCCTTTTCTCAAGGACTTCACTGCTTTCGTAGATGAAATGATGGAACTCCCGGTGAAATCTCTTCGACCCATTACCTCCAGTATTGGTTGACCAGGTACCCGAAACGTTACAATCTTCGTCCGGTAATCTAGTTGGACATGATGCTTTGTCAACCAGTCCATCCCTAAAATGACCTCATAGTCTCGAAAAGGTAATACAATAAGATTGACTGAGAATTCCCTATCCTTAATTTGGATTTTACATGCTTTACAAGCTGAGCTAGTAACAAGTTTAGAACCCATCGGAGTACCAACTTCTACTTCGTAAGGCAAACATACAACTCGTAGTTTCACACGTTGCACCCATAAGGAAGTAATAAATGAATGAGTAGCACCCGGATCAATTAGCACCCTAACAGGTTGATTCAGTATGAAGAATGTACCTTCAACAACAGTGGTCTTCTCTGGAAGCTCCTCGCACTTAATAGCATAAGCTCGAGCCTGAACTCTAGGAACTGGAGTCTTGCCTCTACCAGCTGGTTTAACCTGATTCTGTCCTACTTGCCATTTAGGGCAATCCTTGATCTGATACTGATCACTGCCACACCACACACATCGTCCTGACTTCTTCCAGCACTGGGCCTTGGTATGCCCCTTCTTGTCATAGTAAGAACAATTGACAGACTAAGTAGTAGGTGAACTACCTATAGATCCGCGGGTGGAAGAGGCTGATGGCGCTTTAGTCGGGCCACGGTTATTAATTGGTCTGTTATGGCTCTGGTCCTGACTACAACTCTGGCCCTAGAATTTCCTCTGTTGACCTGAAGGCTGGTATGGTTTCTTGTTCAGCTGACTCGAACCGGCTCTATCAAGTTTCCTCTTCTCAACTCGGGAAGCAGCAGCAAAGAGAGCGGAATAGGTATCGAAATCATGCAAAGCCAACTGGTCCTGAATCTCTGGCCTCAATCCCATAGTAAATTTCCACATCTTCGCCTCCGGAGTACTAACCATGTATTGAGCATAGCGGGACAGTCAGTCAAAACAAGCCTCGTACTGGGCCACCATCATGTTACCCTGTGTCAAGTGCATGAATTCCTCAATCTACCTCTGCCTGTAAACTATAGGTACATATTTCTTCTTGAATTCCTTAACGAAATTACCCCACAAGTGAGGGGTCTGATCAGTTTCCCACAGTGCCTCCACAGTGTGCCACCAATGCTCAGCATCCCCGTGCAACAGAAACACAGCAAACTCTACCTTTTCTTCATCAGTATAATCAAGTGGCCTAAAAATCCTCTCGATCTCGGACAGCCATGCCTCCACTTTCTCATCATCAGCTTCCCCGTGGAATTTGGATGGGCGAAAGTCAAGGAACTCCCTCATTCTGCTATGTCTCCCATGGTTACCATCGTTCCTGTTGTTATTGTTGTTGTTGGCTTCACGTGCATCTTGACGCTCCATCACTCATGACACGCGATCCATGACATTCGCCATCATGTTAAACATAGTTATGCCGGGATTAGTTTGATAAGCATCTCCGGTCTCTTGGGGTTCACCACTCCTATTAGTAGTGCAGGTACTAGGGCCAGCCATCTATATGCGTAGATTACGATGCACAATTTATTGAAATACGACAAACAAGAATTTAATGCATAAGATATGCAACATAATATAGATACACAATTCTAGAAACAATTAAGACATGTTAATCACTTAAGCACATAGAACATAGAAGGCACAATTAACATTATCACACAACAACATATAGAAAAGTTATCCTAATTATCTTAGGGTTCTACCCATTGTCTGAGAGTTAAACCCGGCTTAAGCAATCTAAGCTCTGATACCATTCTTCTTCTATAAGGTGTCACGCCCCAACCCGGCCTATAAAGGTTAGACTAGGGTGTGATCTAAGCATTCAAGTCTATCTCGTACTTAACTGTTCATGAAAGTTTAACACTTAACGTTTTAGCCTAAACTCCATAATTTTCCAAAAAATCGGCAGTATAACGGCTGTAATTGGGCTCTTTAGTTTGGCCTAGTTCTCTAAACGCCTCAAATTTCATTTCCAACTAAGATTACTATTTACCATCAATTGAAATGCCTACTAGTTATCTCGATGTCTCATTTGATTAATAATCTAGCATGATAATATGTCTCGTTTGTTTGTTAATCCGCGTTACAAAAGTACCTGCTGATCTTAGCTTAACAATGTGTACCTGCTTAAGATTGGATAGATTCATTTTACTTAGTCCTTACCTGATACTTCATACTCCTATGATAGATACTAGCCAGTAAAGATAGCAAAACGACCATAGTAGTGTCTATCTAGTTATTATCAGTACAAGCCAAAATTAGACCCCAAATTACAACGGGGGTCTTTTACATTACAAACATCAAGCAACATGAAAGGAAATAGTCTTCAAGCAGCATAGTGTTCACAAATGGCCATAATCAAGCAAAACACATAGGATAGGCAATCATTCCAAGGAATCATCGTTAGGCACGTCGTCCTCGGGTACCTGTTCTTGATCTTCTTCACCTGAGATGATAAAAGAAGGTGAGTCCTTATGAACTCAGCGAGGGGGAATGAGAAATAGGTTTTGAAACTCATTTTCTGGTTCAATTTATGAAAACCCTTTTTGCAAGCATGAATATATCACAAATAAGTACATAACAATAATATAAAAGTAAAGGAACACAATTACCCGTCTTTCCTCCCCGAGGTCCTCCAAGAACCAAGCGAGAGTACTTATACACATAGTGAAAAGGATACGATGAGCTTTTGCTCTTAGTTCATTTCCAGTATCAGTTGTTGTGGCCGACTTCAAATCATCCCCTTATCACGCCAAATGGGTGTACTCCGGATGGACCCCAAAATCCTACGACCCAACTCTCCAAGGAAGTCTAGGCCCTAAGCGAGAGAGGGAATTGGACAATGGTAGTCACGGTTGCACCGGCAAGCCCGATGCCGCCCGGTGTGCGTGAACGCTACCACGCCAGAATGAAAGGTTACAACCTTGTATAGCAGTACACCAAATTTCATGCATTTTGGATGTCATTTACTAAGTCAAAACTGGTTTGTTCCACAAGGTCAGTGAATCTGCCAAAACCTGATTCATTTTTCCAGACTCTCTAGATTTAGACACATTTTAATGATTTTCCATTTTGAGGACCTTAGAGTCAAAATTATCTTTGGCCTATTTCTTAGAAAAATGTTCAGAACTGGAAAATCTAGTTACCTACCAATTTTCATGCATTTTAAACATCATTGACCTAGCCAAAATCACCTCGTACCATCAAGACAGAAAGCTGTCACATGCATGATTTCATCTAACATCACATTCTGGCCCAAAATCTTGCCATGCATGGTTGTAAAAGCTTATGAACACATATATAACTCAAGTACAGAAGCAAAGATAAACATTTAAGAGCATGCATGTGGTTTTTTGAAAGATTTTCAAGAAGTTTTAGCCCTCACCTTAGCAAAACAACAAGAAGATGCACAAGACTCTTGGTGAAGCACAAAGTTGATCTTCTTCCTTGCCTAGCCGAGACACCACTTGATTTTCTCTATTTTTCCTAGCTTAGTGACCAAGTTCTTATTGGATGCATGTGGTTAGAACAAGAAGAAAAGAAATGGAAGCTAGCAAACTCACCTAAGCCGAAATGGATGTTCAATAAGCTTGCATGTGTGTTTCTTGCAATCTAGCTTGCTTAGTCGAGCTCCCTAGCTTCTTGCTTGCCTTGATGAATCATGGAGTGATGAAGATAAGCTATGGAGTATAGGAACTCAGCCAAAGCCGAGAGAGAGAGAGAGAGAAGAATGAGAGGGAGAGAGAGAAATGTGAGAAAATGAGAGAAATGAAAGAAAAAATGAAAGCCTTGCAAATGATGAAGCATGTGTCGGCCTTGGGCATAGAAATTTCAGATTTGTGTCTTCAAGAAGCATGGTTTTTGAATTTCCTAGCATGGGCAAGGAGCTTATTTCGAGATTGGGAGCTTTGAGGAGGTCTTTGAGCTAATTTTTTATGCATTTGTGTCATAGAATTGTCATAGAATGTTTGAGGAATAAATTGAATTATGCAAGCAAGCACAAAAGCTCACAAGGTGGTCGGCCAAGGCATGAACAATCTGAATCTTTGTCATCTTTTGAGCTTTATTTAATTGTGTGTTTGAAAGTGCAAAAGAATAAGGAATAAAGAATAAGGAATATCTAGCTTTTTGTGAGATTTTGTCTTCTAGTGGGTTGAATTAGTGATTTAATATTAGTTAGTAGGATTTGTAGGATTAATTAATGACCTAGTACTTCGTGTAAGATACTTTCTTGATTAGCGTGAGGGCACGCTTTCCTAGGTCTAGGACACGCACTACGAGGTAGGGCACGAACTACAAGACAAATGCACATTTCTCAAGTAAATGCACACAACCCTAAATGAATGCACGTAATTCAATGCAAGGCACATAAAATGAAACATGATTCTTAAATCTAGGTTAAGGCACGCAAATCTAGGCTAGGGCACACGAAATGAGGTATCTCACGCAAATCGAGGTCAGGCCTCTCATAACTCCTTACGGATCAAAAGTTATGGGCACCGGAGCGACGGAGACCTGGTCCCAAGCCCCACGCCCTCAGTTTGTGGGCCCAGCCTCTATGCGAAGCAAAGTTGTCTTGCCCAAATTACCGTGGGATTCAGTAATAAAAATGTGATAGATTAGGCTGTCGTCCCTTTCGCGGCTCACGACTTATGATCCGGGATGAAAAAATAGCGCAAAAGAAGAAAAGTGTCCCGAAACTTATGAAAACATTATGTTTTAGGTTCCAAAAACAAGTGTAGCAAAGCAGCCTTGCTACCCCCATCGTAGAACTCTCGGAGAGTTTTCCAACGGTATGCTGTGCACCACGTAACTCCTTACGGATCAAAAGTTATGGGCACCGAAGCGAAGGAAACCTGGTCCCAAGCCCCACACCCACGGTCTGCGGGCCCAGCCTCTATGTGCAGCGAAGTTGTCTTGCCCAAGCTAACGTGGGATTCGGTAAAAGAAATGTGATGGATTAGGTTTTCGTCTATTTCGCGGCTCATGACTTACCATCCGCGACGAAAAAACAAGGCAAAAGAACAAAAGTATCCCAAAATTGATGAAAACATTCAATTTTGTGCTCTGAAAACAAACGTAGCCGAACAAGCTAGCTACCCTCGTTGTAGAGCTCTCAGAGAGCTTTCCAACGGTATGCTGTGCGCAGCGTAACTCCTTACGGATCAAAAGTTACGGGCACCGGAGCGACGGAGACTTGGTCCCAAGCCCCACGCCCTCGGTTTGCGGGCCCAGCCTCTACGTGAAGTGAAGTTGTCTTGCCCAAGGTACCGTAGGATTCAGTAATAGAAATGTGATGGATTAGGTTGTCATCCCTTTCGCGGCTCACGACGTATGATCTTGGATAAAAAAAATAGCGCAAAAGAAGAAAAGTGTCCTGAAACTTATGAAAACGTTCTATTTTAGGTTCCAAAAGTAGGTGCAGCAGAGCAGCCTTGCTACCCCCGTTGTAGAGCTATCGGAGTACTTTCCAACGGTATGCTGTGCGCCGCGTAACTCCTTACGGATCACAAGTTATGGGTACCGGAGCAATGGAGACATGGTCCCATGCCCTACGCCCTCGGTTTGCTGGCCCAACTTCTACGTGAAACGAAGTTGTCTTGCCCAAGGTGTCGTGGGATTTAGTAATAGAAATGTGAGGGATTAGGTTGTTGCCCTTTTCGCAGCTCACGACGTACGATCCGGGATGGAAAAACAGCGCAAAAGAAGAAAAGTGTGTAGAAACTGATTAAAACATTCGATTTTGGGTTCCGAAAATAGGCGCAGCTGAGTAGGCTTGCTACCCCGTTGTAGAGCTCTCGGAGAGTTTTCCAACAGTATGCTGTGCGCTGCATAACTCCTTACGGATCAAAAGTTATAGGCACCGGAGCGATAGAGACCTGATCCCAAGCCCCACGCCCACAATTTGCGGGCCCAGCCTCTACGTGAAGCGAAGTTGTCTTGCCCAATGTAACATGGGATTCGGTAATAGAAATGTGATGGATTAGGTTTTCGTCCATTTCGCAGCTCATGACTTACCATCCGGGACGAAAAAACAGGGCAAAAGAAGAAAAGTTTCCCAAAAATGATGAAAATGTTCAATTTTGTGCTCTGAAAATAGACGCAGCAGAACAGGCTAGTTTCCCCAATCGTAGAGCTCTCAGAGAGCTTTCCAACGGTATGATGTACGCCGCGTAACTCCTTACGGATCAAAAGTTATGGGCATCGGAGCGACGGAGACTTGGTCCCAAGCCCCACACCCTCGGTTTGCGAACCCAACCTCTACGGGAAGCGAAGTTGTCTTGCCCAAGGTGCTATGGGATTCGGTAATAGAAATGTGATGGATTAGGTTTTTGTCCTTTTCGCGACTCACGACGTACGATCCGGGATAAAAAATAGCGCAAAAGAAGAAAAGTGTCTTGAAGCTGATTAAAACGTTCGATTTTGGGCTCCAAAAACCGGCGCAGCCGAGCAGGTTTACTGCCCCCATTGTAGAGCACTTGGAGATTTCGAACGGTAAGTTGTGCGCTGCCTAACTCGTTACGGATCTAAAGTTATAGGCACCGGAGCGACGGAGACCTGGTCCCAAGCCCTACGCCCACAGTTGTCTTGCCCAAGGTGTCGTGGGATTCGATAATAGAAATGTGATGGATTAAGTTGTCGTCCTTTTCGTGGCTCACGACGTACGATCCCGGATGAAAAAACTGCTCAAAAGAAGAAAAGTGTCCCAAAAATGATGAAAATGTTCGATTTTGGGTTCCGAAAACAGGCGCAGCCGAGCAGGCTTGCTACCCCTATGGTAGAGCTCTCCGAGAGTTTTCCAACAGTATGCTGTGTGCCGCGTAACTCCTTACGGATCAAAAGTTATGGGCATCGGAGCGACAGAGACCTGGTCCCAAGCCCCACGCCCTCAGTTTGCAGGCCCAACCTTTACGTGAGGCGAAGTTGTCTAGGCCAAAGTGCCATGGGATTCAGTAATAGAAATGTGATGGATTAGGTTGTTGTCCTTTACGCGGCTCACGACCTACGATCCGGGACGAAAATACAACGCAAAAGATGAAATGTGCCCCGAAACTGATTAAAACGTTCTATTTTGCAATGCGAAAATAGCCGCAGCCAAACAGGCTTGCTGCCTCAGTCGTAGAGCTATCGGAGTGCTTTCCAACAGTATGATGTGCACCGCGTAACTCCTTACGGATCAAAAGTTATAGGCACCAGAGCGACGGAGATTTGGTCCCATGCCCCACGCCCTTCGGTTTGCGGGCCCAGCCGCTACGTGAAGTGAAGTTGTATTGCCCAAGGTGTCGGGGGATTCGGTAATATAAATGTGATGGATTAGGTTGTCATCCTTTTCGTGGCTCACGACGTACGATCCGGGATGAAAAAATAGCGCAAAAGATGTAAAGTGTCCTGAAACTGATGAAAACGTTCGATTTTGGGCTCCGAAAATAGGCGCAGCAGAGCAGGTTAGCTGCCCCCATCGTAGAGCTCTCGGAGAGATTTTCCAACGGTATGCTGTGCGCTGCATAACTCCTTACGGATCAAAAGTTATGGGCACCGGAGCGACGGAGACCTGGTCCCATGCCCCACGCCCTCGGTTTGCAGGCCCAGCTTCTACGTGAAGTGAAGTTATCTTGCCCAAGGTGTCGTGGGATTTAGTAGTAGAAATGTGAGGGACTAGGTTGTCGCCATTTTTGCAGCTCACGACGTACGATCCGGGATGGAAAAATAGTGCCAAAGAAGAAAAGTGTCCTGAATATGATGAAAATGTTCGATTTTGGGTTCCAAAAATAGGCGCAGCCGAGCAGGATTGCTACCACCAATGTAGAGCTCTCGGAGAGTTTTGCAACGGTATGCTGTGCGCCGCGTAACTCCTTACGGATCAAAAGTTATGGGCCCCAGAGCGACGGAGACCTGGTCCCAAGCCCCACGCCTACGGTTTGTGGGCCCAGCCTCTACGTGAAGCGAAGTTGTCTTGCTCAAAGTAACGTGGGATTCGGTAATAGAAATGTGATGGATTAGGTTTTCGTCCATTTCTCGGCTCACGACTTACCATCTGGGACGAAAAAATAGGGCAAAAGAAGAAAAGTGTCCCAAAATTGATTAAAATGTTCAATTTTGTGCTCCAAAAATAGACGCAGCAGAACAGGCTAGCTGCCCCCGTCGTAGAGCTCTCAGATAGCTTTCCAACGGTATGATGTGCGTTGTGTAACTCCATACAAATCAAAAGTTATAGGTACCGGAGCGACGGAGACCTAGTCCCAAGCCCCACGCCCTCGGTTTGCGGGCACAGCCTCTACGGAAAGTGATGTTGTCTTGCCAAAGGTGCCGTGGGATTCGGTAATAGAAATGTGATGGATTAGGTTTTCATCCTTTTCGCGGCTGACGACGTACGATCCGGGATGAAAAAATAGCGCAAAAGAATAAAAGTGTCCCGAAACTGATTAAAACGTTCGATTTTGGGCTCAAAAAATAGGTGCAGCCGAGCAGGTTTGCTGCCCTCATTGTAGAGCTCTCGGAGAGCTTTCGAACGGTAAGTTGTGCGCCGCGTAACTCGTTACGAATCTAAGTTATGGGCACCGAAGCGACGGAGTCCTGGTCCCAAGCCTTACGCCCACTGTTTGCGGGCCCAGCCTCTACGTGAGACGAAGTTGCCTTGCCCAAGGAATCTTGGGATTCGGTAATAGAAATGTGATGGATTAAGTTGTCATCCTTTTCGCGGCTCACGACGTACGATCCGGGATGACAAAACTGCGCAAAAGAAGAAAAGTGTCCCAAAACTGATGAAAATGTTCGATTTTGGGCTTCTAAAATAGGCACAGCCGAGCAGGCTTGTTGCCCTCGTCATAGAGCACTCGAAATGCTTTCCAATGGTATGTTGTACGTCACGTAACTCCTTACGGATCAAAAGTTATTGGCATTAGAGCGACGGAGACCTGGTCCCAAGACCCATGCCCTCGGTTTGTGGGCCCAACCTTTACGTTAGGCGAAGTTGTCTTGCCCAAGGTGTCATGGGATTCGGTAATAGAAATGTGATGGATTAGGTTGTTGTCCATTTTGCGGCTCACGACGTACGATTTGGGACAAAAAAAACTGCACAAAAGAAGAAAAGTGTCCAGAATCTGATGAAAATGTTCGATTTTGGGCTCCGAAAATAGGCGCTACTGAGCAGGCCTATTGCCCCCTCCTAGAGCTCTCAGAGAGCTTTCCAACGGTATGTTGTGCACCGAGTAACTCCTTAAGGATGAAAAGTTATGGGCACCTGAGTGACGGAGACTTGGTCTCAAGCCCAAAGCCCTCGGTTTGCGGGCCCAGTCTCTACGTGAAGCGAAGTTGTCTTGCCCAAGGTACCATGGGATTCAGTAATAGATATGTGATAGATTAGGTTGTCGTCCTTTACGCAGCTCACGACGTACGATTCGGGATGAAAAAACTACGCAAAAGAAGAAAAGTGTCCAGAATCTGATGAAAATGTTTGATTTTGGGTCAAAAAATAGGCGCAGCCGAGTAGGCCTACTGCCCCCATCGTAGAGCTCTCGAAGAGCTTTCCAACGGTATGCTATGCGCCGCGTAACTCCTTACGTATCAAAAGTTATGGGCACTAGAGCGACGAAGACCTGGTCCCAAGCCCCATGCCCTCGGCCTGCGGGCGCGACCTCTACGTGAAGCAAAGTTGTCTTGCCCAACATGCCTTGGGATTCGGTAATTGAAATGTGATTGATTAGGTTGTCGTCCTTTCCGCGGCTCACAACGTACGATCCGGGACGAAAAAATAGCGTAAAAGAAGAAAAGTGTCCCAAAACTAATGAAAATGTTCGATTTTGGGCTAAAAAAGTATGCGCAGCCGAACAGGCTAGCTTCCCACATCGTAGAGCTCTCGAAGTGCTTACCAACGGTATGTTGTGCGCTGCGTAACTCTTTATGGATCAAAAGTTTTTGGCACCAGAGCGACGGAGACCTGGTCCCAAACCCCACGCCCTCGGTTTGCAGGCCAAGCCTCTACATAAAGCGAAGTTGTCTTGCCTAAGGCACCATGGGATTCGGTAATAGAAATGTGATGGATTAGGTTGTCGTCCATTTCGCGGCTCACGACGTACGATCCAGGATGAAAAAAACTGCGCAAAAAAAGAAAATTGTCCCGAAATTGATGAAAACATTTGATTTTCGGCTTCGAAAACAAGCGCAGCCAAGCCGGTTTGCTGCCCCCGTCGTAGAGCTCTCGTAGTGCTGTCCAACGGTATGTTGTGCGCCACGTAACTCCTTACGGATCAAAAGTTATGGGCATCGGAGCGACGGAGACCTGGTCTCAAGCCCCACGCCCACGGTTTGCGGGCCCAGCCTCTACGTGAAGCGAAATTGTCTTGCCCAAGGTAATGTGGGATTCGGTAATAGAAATGTGATGGATTAGGTTTTCGTCCATTTCGTGGCTCACGACTTACCATCCGGGATGAAAAAATAGGGCAAAAGAAGAAAAGTATCCCAAAATTGATGAAAACGTTCAATTTTGTGCTCTGAAAATAGACACAGCAGAACAGGCTAGTTGCCCCAATCGTAGAACTCTCAGAGACCTTTCCAACGGCATGTTGTGCGCCGTGTAACTACTTACAAATCAAAAGTTATAGGCACCGGAGCGACGGAGACCTGGTCCCAAGCCCCACGCCCACGGTTTGCGGGCCCAGCATCTACATGAATCGAAGTTGTCTTGCCGAAGGTAACATGGGATTCGGTAATAGAAATGTGATGGATTAGGTTTTCGTCCATTCGCGGCTCACGACTTACCATCCGGGATGAAAAAATTGGGCAAAAGAAGAAAAGTATCCCAAAATAGATGAAAACGTTAAATTTTGTGGTCCAAAACTAGATGCAGCAGAACAGGCTAGCTGCCCCCATCGTAGAGCTCTCAGGGAGCTTTCCAATGGTATACTGTGCGCCGCGTAACTCCTTACGGATCAAAAGTTATGGGCACCAGAGAGACGGAGACCTGGTCCCAAGCCCCAAGCCGACGGTTTACGGGCCCAGCCTCTACGTGAAGCGAAGTTGTCTTGCCCAAGGTAACGTGGGATTCGGTAATAAAAATGTGATGCATTAGGTTTTCGTCCATTTCGCGGCTCACGACTTACGATCTGGGACAAAAAAATAGCGCAAAAGAAGAAAAGTGTCCTGAAACTTATGAAAACGTTCTGTTTTAGGTACCAAAAACAGGTGCAGCAGAGCAGCCTTGCTACTCCCGTCGTAGAGCTATCGGAGTACTTTCCAACTGTATGTTGTGCGCCGAATAACTCCTTACGGATCACAAGTTATGGGTACCGGAGCAACGGAGACCTGGTCCCATGCCCCACGCCCTCGGTTTGCGAGCCCAACTTCTACGTGAAACGAAGTTGTCTTGCCCAAGGTGTCATGGGATTTAGTAATAGAAATGTGAGGGATTAGGTTGTCGCCCTTTTCGCAGCTCACGACGCACGATTTGGGATGGAAAAACAGCGCAAAAGAAGAAAAGTGTCTAGAAACTGATTAAAACGTTCGATTTTGGGTTCTGAAAACAGGCGCAACCGAGTAGGCTTGCTACCCCCATTGTAGAGCTCTCGGAGAGTTTTCCAACGGTATGTTGTGCGCCGCGTAACTCCTTACGGATCAAAAGTTATGGGCACCGGAGCGACAGAGACCTGCTCCCAAACCCCACGCCCACGATTTGCGGGCCCAACCTCTACGTGAAGCGAAGTTGTCTTGCCCAATGTAACATGGGATTTGGTAATAGAAATGTGATGGATTAGGTTTTCGTCCATTTCACGGCTCATGACTTACCATCCGGGACGAAAAAACAAGGCAAAAGAAGAAAAGTTTCCCAAAACTGATGAAAACGTTCAATTTTGTGCTCTAAAAATAGACGCAGCAGAACAGGCTAGCTGCCTCCGTCGTAGAGATCTCAAAGAGCTTTCCAACAGTATGATATGCGCCGCGTAACTCCTTACGGATCAAAAGTTATGGGCACCGGAGCGACGGAGATCTGGTCCCAAGCCCCACGCCCTCGGTTTGCGAACCCATCCTCTACGGGAATTGAAGTTGTCTTGCACAAGGTGCTGTGGGATTCGGTAATAGAAATGTGATGGATTAGGTTTTTGTCCTTTTCGCGACTCACGACGTACAATCCGGGATGAAAAAATAGCGCAAAAGAAGAAAAGTGTACCGAAACTGATTAAAACGTTTGATTTTGGTCTCCAAAAACCGGCGTAGCCGAGTAGGTTTACTGCCCCCATTGTAGAGCACTTGGAGATTTCGAACGGTAAGTTGTGCGCCGCCTAACTTGTTACGGATCAAAAGTTATAGGCACCGGAGCGACGAAGACCTTGTCCCAAGCCCTACGCCCACGGTTGTCTTGCCCAAGGTGTCGTGGGATTGGGTAATAGAAATGTGATGGATTAAGTTGTCGTCCTTTTCGCTGCTCACGACGTACGATCCCAGATGAAAAAACTGTGCAAAAGAAGAAAAGTGTCCCGAAAATGATGAAAATGTTCGATTTTGCATTTCGAAAACAGGCGCAGCCGAGCAGGCTTGCTACCCCTATGGTAGAGCTCTCAAAGAGTTTTCCAACGGTATGCTGTGTGCCGTATAACTCCTTACGGATCAAAAGTTATGGGCATCGTAGCGACGGAGACCTGGTCCCAAGCCCCACGCCCTCGGTTTGCGGGCCCAACCTTTACGTGAGGTGAAGTTGTCTAGCCCAAAGTGTCATGGGATTCAGTAATAGAAATGTGATGGATTAGGTTGTCGTCCATTTCACGGCTCACGACGTACGATCCGGGACGAAAAAATTGCGTAAAAGAAGAAAAGTGTCCAGAATCTGATGAAAACATTCGATTTTGGGCTCCGAAAACAAGCGCAGTAGAGTAGGCCTGCTGCCCCCATAGTAGAGCTCTCAGAGTGCTTTCCAACGGTATGTTGTGCACCGAGTAACTCCTTACGGATCAAAAGTTATGGGCACCGGAGCGATGGAGACTTGGTCCCAAGCCCAAATCCCTCGGTTTGCGGGCCTAGCCTCTGGGTGAAGCGAAGTTGTCTTGCCAAATGTGCCATGGGATTCAGTAATAGAAATGTGATAGATTAGGTTGTTGTTCTTTACGCGGCTCACGACGTACAATCCGGGATGAAAATACAACGCAAAAGATGAAATGTGCCTCGAAACTGATTAAAATGTTCTATTTTGGACTCTGAAAATAGCCGCAGCCGAACAGGCTTGCTGCCCCAGTCGTAAAGCTATCAGAGTGCTTTCCAACAGTATGATGTGCGCCGCGTAACTCCTTACGGATCAAAAGTTATAGGCACCAGAGCGACGGAGATTTGGTCCCAAGCCCAACGACCTTCGGTTTACGGGCCCAGCCGCTACGTGAAGTGAAGTTGTATTGCCCAAGGTGTTGGGGGATTAGGTAATTTAAATGTGATGGATTAGGTTGTCGTCCTTTTCGAGGCTCACGACGTACGATCCGGGATGAAAAAATAGCGCAAAAGATGTAAAGTGTCCCAAAACTGATGAAAACGTTCGATTTTGGGCTCCGAAAATAGGCGCAGCAGAGCAAGTTAGCTGCCCCCGTCGTACAACTCTCGAAGAGATTTTCCAACAGTATGTTGTGCGCCGCGTAACTCCTTGCGGATCAAAAGTTATGGGCGCCGGAGCGACGGAGACCTGGTCCCATGCCCCACACCCTCGGTTTGCGGGCCCAGCTTCTACGTGAAGCGAAGTTGTATTGCCCAAGGTGTCGTGGGATTTAGTAGTAGAAATGTGAAGGACTAGGTTGTCGCCATTTTTGCAGCTCACGACGTACGATCCGGGATGGAAAAACAGGGCCAAAGAAGAAAAGTGTCCCGAATATGATGAAAACGTTCAATTTTGGGTTCCAAAAATAGGCGCAGCCGAGCAGGCTTGCTACCCCCATTGTAGAGCTCTCAGAGATTTCTGCAACGGTATGCTGCGCGCCGCATAACTCCTTACGGATCAAAAGTTGTGGGCCCCAGAGCGACGGAGACCTGGTCCTAAGCCCCACGCTTACGGTTTGCGGGCCCAGCCTCTACGTGAAGCGAATTTGTCTTGCTCAAAGTAACGTGTGATTCGGTAATAGAAATGTGATGGATTAGGTTTTCGTCCATTTCGCGGCTCACGACTTACCATCTGGGACGAAAAAACAGGGCAAAAGAAGAAAAGTGTCCCAAAATTGATTAAAATGTTCAATTTTGTGCTCTGAAAATAGACGCAACATAACAGGCTAGCTACCCCCGTCGTAGAGCTCTCAGATAGCTTTCCAACGGTATGATGTGCGCTGTGTAACTCCATATGAATCAAAAGTTATGGGTACCGGAGCAACGGAGACCTAGTTCCAAGCCCCACACCCTCGGTTTGTGGGCACAACCTCTACGGAAAGCGAAGTTGTCTTGCCAAAGGTGCCATAGGATTCGGTAATAGAAATGTGACGGATTAGGGTTTCATCCTTTTCGCGGCTGACGACGTACGATCCGGGATGAAAAAATAGCGCAAAAGAATAAAAGTGTCACAAAACTGATTAAAACGTTTGATTTTGGGCTCAAAAAATAGGCGCAACCGAGCACGTTTGCTGCCCTCATTATAGAGCTCTCAGAGAGCTTTCGAACGGTTAGTTGTGCGCCGCGTAATTCCTTACGAATCTAAAGTTATGGGCACCGAAGCGACGGAGACCTGGTCCCAAGCCCTACGCCCACTGTTTGTGGGCCCAGCCTCTACGTGAGGCGAAGTTGTCTTGCCCAAGGAATCATGGGATTCGGTAATAGAAATGTGATGGATTAAGTTGTCATCCTTTTCGCGGCTCACGACGTACGATCTGGGATGACAAAACTGCACAAAAGAAGAAAAGTGTCCCGAAACTGATGAAAACGTTCGATTTTGGGCTTCTAAAAAAGGGGCAGCCGAGCAGGCCTATTGCCCCCTCCTAGAGCTCTCGGAGAGCTTTCCAACGGTATGTTGTGCGCCGAGTAACTCCTTAAGGATGAAAAGTTATGGGCACCGGAGTGACAGAGACTAGGTCCCAAGCCCAAAGCCCTCGGTTTGCGGGCCCAGTCTCTACGTGAAGCGAAGTAGTCTTGCCCAAGGTGCCATGGGATTCAGTAATAGAAATGTGATGGATTAGGTTGTCGTCCTTTACGCAGCTCACAACGTATGATCCGGGATGAAAAAACTACGCAAAAGAAGAAAAATGTCCAGAATCTGATGAAAATGTTCAATTTTGGGTCAAAAAACAGGCGCAGCCAAGCAGGCTTGTTGCCCCCGTCGTAGAGCTCTCGAAGAGCTTTCCAACGGTATGCTATGCGCCGCGTAACTCCTTACGTATCAAAAGTTATGGGCACCGGAGCGACGGAGACCAGGTCCCAAGCCCCACGCCCTCGGCCTGCGGACACGACCTCTACGTGAAGCAAAGCTGTCTTGCCCAAAGTGCCTTGGGATTCGGTAATTGAAATGTGATGGATTAGGTTGTCGTCCTTTTCGCGGCTCACAACGTACGATCCGGGATGAAAAAATAGCGTAAAAGAAGAAAAGTGTCCCGAATCTGATGAAAATGTTCGATTTTGGGCTAAAAAACTATGCGCAGCCGAACAGGCTAGCTTCCCACGTCGTAGAGCTCTCGAAGTGCTTACCAACGGTATGTTGTGCGCCACGTAACTCCTTACAGATCAAAAGTTTTCGGCACCAGAGCGATGGAGACCTGGTCCCAAGCCCCACGCCCTCAGTTTGCAGGCCAAGCCTCTACATGAAGCGAAGTTGTCTTGCCCAAGGCACAGTGGGATTCAGTAATAGAAATGTGATGGATTAGGTTGTCGTCCTTTTCGCGGCACACGACGTACGATCCAACAGAAAAAACTGCGCAAAAAAAAGAAAATTATCACGAAATTGATGAAAACGTTTGATTTTGGGCTTCAAAAACAGGCGCAGCCAAGCCGGTTTGCTGCCCCCGTCGTAGAGCTCTCGGAGTGCTTTCCAACGGTATGTTGTGCGCCACGTAACTCCTTACGGATCAAAAGTTCTGGGCATCGGAGCGACGGAGACCTGGTCTCAAGCCCCACGCCCACGGTTTGCGGGCCCAGCCTCTACCTGAAGCGAAATTGTCTTGCCCAAGGTAACGTGGGATTCGGTAATAGAAATGTGATGGATTAGGTTTTCGTCCATTTCGTGGCTCACGACTTACCATCTGGGATGAAAAAACAGGTCAAAAGAAGAAAAGTATCCCAAAATTGATGAAAATGTTCAATTTTTTGCCCTGAAAATAGACACAGCAGAACAGGCTAGCTGCCCCCGTCGTAGATCTCTCAGAGACCTTTCCAACGGCATGCTGTGCGTCGTGTAACTACTTACGGATCAAAAGTTATGGGCACCAGAGCGACGGAGACTTGGTCCCAAGCCCCACGCCCACGGTTTGCGGGCCTAGCCTTTACGTGAATCGAAGTTGTCTTGCCCAAGGTAACGTGGGATTCGGTAATAGAAATGTGATGGATTAGGTTTTCGTCCATTTCGCGGCTCACGACTTACCATCCGAGATGAAAAATATGGGCAAAAGAAAAAAAGTATCCCTAAATAGATGAAAATGTTCAATTTTGTGGTCCAAAACTAGATGCAGCAGAACAGGCTAGCTGCCCCCATCGTAGAGCTCTCAGAGAGCTTTCCAATGGTATACTATGCGCCGCGTAACTCCTTACAAATCAAAAGTTATGGGCACCAGAGCGACGGAGACCTGGTCCCAAGCCCCAAGCCCACGGTTTGCGGGCCCAGCCTCTACGTGAAGCGAAGTTGCCTTGCCCAAGGTAACGTGGGATTCGGTAATAGAAATATGATGGATTAGGTTTTCGTCCATTTCGCGGCTCACGACTTGCCATCCGGGATAAAAAAAATAGGGCAAAAGAAGAAAAGTGTCACAAAATTGATGAAAACGTTCAATTTTGTTCTCCGAAAGCATACGCAGCCGAACAGGCTAGCTACCCTCGTCGTAGAGCTCTTAGAGAGCTTTCCAACGGTACGCTGTGCGCCGCGTAACTCCTTGCGGATCAAAAGTTATGGGCACCGGAGCGACGGAGACCTAGTCCCAAGCCCCACGCCCTCGATTTGCGGGCCCAGCCTCTACGGGAAGCGATGTTGTCTTGCACAAGGTGCCGTGGGATTCGGTAATAGAAATGTGATGGATTAGTTTGTCGTCCTTTTCGCGGCTCACGACGTACGATTCGGGATGAAAAAATAGCGCGAAAGAAGAAAAGTTTCCCGAAACTGATGAAAATGTTCAATTTTGGACTCCAAAAATAGGCGCAGCCGAGCATGCTTGCTGCCCTCGTCGTAGAGCTCTTGGAGTGCTTTCGAACAGTGAGTTGTGCGCCGCGTAACTCCTTATGGATCAAGAGTTATGGGCACTGGAGCAACGGAGACTTGGTCTCAAGCCCTACGGCCTCAGTTTGCGGGCCCAGCCTCTACATGAAGCGAAGTTGTATTGCCCAAAGTGCCGTGGGATTTAGAAATAGAAATGTGACAGATTAGGTTGTCATCCTTTTCGCGGCTCACGATGTACGATTCGGGAAGGAAATATAGCGTAAAAGATGAAATGTGTCCCAAAACTGATAAAAACGTTCGATTTTGGACTCAGAAAACATGCGCAACCGAACAGGCTTGCTGCCCCAGTCGTAGAGCTCTCGGAGTGCTTTCCAACGGTTTGCTGTGCACCGCCTAACTCCTTACGGATCGAAAGTTATGCACACCGGAGCGACAGAGACCTGGTCCCAAGCCCCATGCCCTCGGTTTTCGGGCCCAGCCGCTACGTGAAGCGAAGATGTCTTGTCCAAGGTGTCGGGGGATTCGGTAATATAAATGTGATGGATTAGGTTGTAGTCCTTTTCGCGGCTCACGACTTACCATCCGGGATGAAAAAATAGGGCAAAAGAAGAAAAGTGTCCGAAAACTGATGAAAACGTTTGATTTTGGGCTCCAAAAATAGGTACAGTTGAGCGGGGTTGCTGCCCATATCGTAGAGCTCTTGGAGTACTTTCCAACTGTATGTTATGCGCTGCGTAACTCCTTACGGATCAAAAGTTATTGGCACCGGAGCGACGGAGACCTGGTCCCAAGCCCCACTCCCTCGGTTTGCGGGCCCAGCTTTTACAGGAAGCGAAGTTGTATTGCCCTAGGTGCCATGGGATTCAATCATGGAAATGTGATGGATTAGGTTTTCGTCCTTTTCGCGGCTCACGACGTACGATCCGAGATTAAAAAATAGCGCAAAAGAAGAAAAGTATCCCAAAACTGATGAAAACATTCGTATTTGGACTCCGAAAATAGGCTCAACCGAGCAGGCTTGCTGCCCCTTGTCGTAGAGCTCTCGGAGAGCTTTCCAACTGTAAGTTGTGCGCCGCGTAACTCCTTATGGATCAAAAGTTATGGGCACCGGAGCGACGGAGACCTAGTCCCAAGCCCCACGCCCTACGTGTGCGGGCCCAGCCTTTATGTGAGGCAAAGTTTTCTTGTCCAAGGAGCCGTGGGATTCGATAATAGAAATGTGATAGATTAGGTTGTCGTCTGTTTCACGGTTCACGACGTACGATCCAGGATGAAAAAACTACGCAAAAGAAGAAAAATGTCCAAAATCTGATGAAAACGTTTGATTTTCAGCTCTGAAAATAGGCGCAGCCACGTAGGCCTACTGCCCCCGTTGTAGAGCTCTCAGAGAGCTTTCCAAAGGTATGTTGTGCGCCGAGTAACTCCTTACGGATCAAAAGTTATGGGCACCGAAGCGATGGAGACCTGGTCCCAAGCCCAACGCACTCGGTTTGCTGGCCCAACCTCTACGTTAAGCGAATTTGTCTTGCCCAAGGTGCCATGGGATTCCGTAATAGAAATGTGATGGATTAGGTTGTCGTCCTTTACGCAGCTCACGACGTACGATCCGGGTCGAAAAAACTGCATAAAAGAAGAAAAGTGTCCAGAAATTGATGAAAACATTCGATTTTGGGCTCCGAAAACAGGCACAGCGAGCTAGCCTGCTGCCCCGTCGTAGGGCTCTCGAATAGCGACGGAGACCTAGTCCCAAGCCCCAAGCCCTCGGCTTGCGGGCCCGACTTCTACGTGAAGCGAAGTTGTCTTGCCCAAGGTGCCGTGGGTTTTCGTAATTGAAATGTGATGGATTAGGTTGTCGTCTTTTTTGCAGCTCACGACGTACGATCCGGGACAGAAAAACTGCACAAAATAAGAAAAGCGTCCAGAAACTGATTAACACGATCCATTTTGGGCTCCAAAAATAGGAGCAACCGTGCAGGCTTGCTACCCTCGTCGTAGAGCTCTCGGAGAGCTTTCCAATGGTATGTTGTGCGCTGCGTAACCCCTTAAAGTTAAGGGCACTAGAGTGACAGAGACTTGGTCCCATGCCCCACGCCCTCGGCTTGCGGGCCCAGCCTCTACGTGAAGTGAAGTTGCCTTGCCCAAGGTGCCTTGTGATTCAGTAATAGAAATGTGATGGATTAGGTATTTGTCCTTTTTGCAGCTCACGACATATGATCCAAGACGAAAAAACAACGCAAAGGAAGAAAAGTGTCTCGAAATTGAAGAAAATGTCCGATTTTGGACTCTGAAAACAGGCGCAGTCGAATAGGCTAGCTACCCCCATCGTAGAGCTCTTGGTGTGCTTTCCAACGGTATGATGTGTGCCACGTAACTCCTTATGGATCAAAAGTTATCGTCTCCTAAGCGACGGAGACCTGGTCCCAAGCCCCGCGCCCACAGTTTGCGGGCCCAGCCTCTACGTGAAGTGAAGTTGTCTTGCCCACGGTAACGTGGGATTCGGTAATAGAAATATGATGGATTAGGTTTTCGTCCATTTTGCGGCTCACGACTTACCATCCGGGACGAAAAAATAGGGCAAAAGAAGAAAAGTGTCCCAAAACTAATGAAAATGTTCAATTTTGTGCTCCAAAAATAGACGCAACAAAACAGGCTAGTTGCCCCCGTCATAGAGTTCTCAGAGACCTTTCCAACGGTATGTTGTGCGCAGCGTAAGTCCTTACGGATCAAAAGTTATGGGCACCGGAACGACGAAGACCTGGTCACAAGCCCCACGCCAACGATTTACGGGCCCAGCCTCTACGTGAATCGAAGTTGTCTTGCCCAAGGTAACGTGGGATTTGATAATGGAAATGTGATGGATTAGGTTTTCATCCATTTCACGGTTCACGACTTACCATCCGGGATGAAAAAATAGGGCAAAAGAAGAAAAGTATCCCAAAACTGATAAAAACGTTCAATTTTGTGGTCTGAAAATAGATGTAGCAGAGCAGGCTAGCTGCCGTCATCTTAGAGCTCTCAGAGACCTTTCCTACGGTATGTTGTACGCCCCGTAACTCCTTACGGATCAAAAGTTACGGGCACCGGAGCGACGGAGACCTGGTCCCAAGTCCAACGCCCACGGTTTGCGGGCCCAGCCTCTACATGAAGTGAAGTTGTCTTGCCCAAGGTAACGTGGGATTCGGTAATCAAAATGTGATGCATTAGGTTTTCGTCCATTTCGCGGCTCACGACTTACTATTCGGGACGAAAAAATAGGGCAAAAGAAGAAAAGTGTCCCAAAACTAACGAAAATGATCAATTTTGTTATCCAAAAACAGACGCAGCCAAACAGGCTAGCTGCCCAAGTCATAGATCTCTCAAAGAGCTTTCCAACGGTATGATGTGCGCCCCATAACTCCTTGCGGATGAAAAGTTATGGGCACCGGAGCGACGGAGACTTGGTCCCAAGCCCTTCGCCCTCGGTTTGCAGGGCCAGCCTCTACATGAAGCGAAGTTGTATTGCCCAAGGTGCCGTTGGATTCAGTAATAGAAATGTGATGGATTAGGTTGTCATCCTTTTCGCGGCTCACGACGTACGATCCGGGACGGAAATACAGCGCAAAAGATGACATGTGTCTCGAAACAGATGAAAATGTTCAATTTTGGACTCCGAAAACAGGCGCAGCCGAACAGGCTTCCAGCCCCCGTCGTAGAGCTCTCGGAGAGCTTTCCAATGGTAAGTTGTCCGCCACGTAACTCCTGACGGATCAAAAGTTATAGGCACCGGAGCGACGGAGACCTTGTCCCAAGCCCCACGCCCTCCGTTTGCGGGCCCAGCTTCTACGTGAAGCGCAGTTGTCTTGGCCAAGGTGTCATGGGATTTAGTAATAGAAATGTGAGGGATTAGGTTGTAGCCCTTTTCGCAGCTCACGGCGTACGATCCGGGACGGAAAACGGCCCAAAAGAAGAAAAGTGTCCCGAAACTGTTGAAAACATTCGATTTTGGGTTCTGAAAACAGGCGCAGCATAGCAGGACTGCTACCCCCATTGTAGAGCTCTTAGAGAGTTTTCCAACGGTATGTTGTCCACCGCGTAACTCCTTACGGATAAAAAGTTATGGGCACCGGAGCGACGGAGACCTAGTCCCAAACCCCACGCCCACGGTTTGCGGGCCGAGCCTCTACGTAAAGTGAAGTTGTCTTGCCCAAGATAACGTGGGATTCGGTAATAGAAATGTGATGGATTAGGTTTTCGTCCATTTCGCGGCTCACGACTTACCATTCGGGTAGAAAAAACAGCGCAAAAGAAGAAATGTGTCCCGAAACTAATGAAAACATTTGATTTTGTGCTCCGAAAATAGGCGCAGCCGAACAGGCTTGTTGCCCCCGTAGTAGAGCACTCGGAGAGCTTTCCAACGGTATGATGTGCACCGCGTAACTCCTTAAGGATCAAAAGTTATGGGCATCGGAGCGACGGAGACCTAGTCCTACGCCCCATGCCCTTGGTTTGCGGGCCCAGCCTCTACATGAAGCAAAGTTGTCTTGCCCTAGGTGTTGTCGGATTCGGTAATAGAAATGTGATGGATTAGGTTGTCGTCCTTTTTACGGCTCATGACGAACGATTTGGGATGGAAATACTGCACAAAAGAAGAAAAGTGTCCCGAAACTATTGAAAATGTTTGATTTTGAGCTCCGAAAATAGGAGCAGCCGAATAGGCTAGCTACCCCCGTCGTAGAGCTCTCAGAGTGCTTTACAACGGTATACTGTGCGCCGTGTAACTCCTTGCGGATCAAAAGTTATGGGCACCGGAGTGACGGAGACCTGGTCCCAAGCCCCACGCCCTCGGCTTGCGGGCCCAGGCTCTACATGAATCGAAGTGGTCTTGCCCAAGTTACCGTGGGATTTGGTAATAGAAATATGATGGATTAGGTTGTCGTCCTTTTCGCGGCTCACGACGTATGATCCGGGATGGAAAAATAGCGCAAAAGAAGAAAAGTGTCCCGAAACTAATGAAAACGTTCTATTTTGGGTTCTGAAAACAAACGCAGCCGAACAGAGTTGCTACCTCCATTGTAGAGCTCTCGAAGAGCTTTCCAACGGTATGCTGTGTGCTGCATAACTCCTTACGGATCAAAAGTTATGGGCAACGGAGTGACGGAGACCTAGTCCCAAGCCTACGCCCTCGGTTTGCGCACCCAGCCTCTACGTGAACCAAAGTTGTCTTGCCCAAGGTGCCGTGGGAATCAGTAATAGAAATGTGATGGATTAGGTTGTCATCCTCTTCACGGCTCACGACGAACGATCCGGGACAAAAATACAGCGCAAAAGATGAAATTTGTCCCAAAACTGATGAAAATGTTCGATTTTGGACTACGAAAATAGGCGCAGCCAAACAGGTTTGCTGCCCCAATCGTAAAGCTCTCAGAGTGCTTTCCAACGGTATGCTTTGCGCCGCGTAACTCCTTACGGATAAAAAGTTATAGGCACTGGAGCGACGGAGACCTGGTCTCAAGCCCCACGCCATCGGTTTGCGGGCCCAGCCTCTACGTGAAGCTAAGTTGTCTTGCCAAAGGTGCCGAGGGATTTGGTAATATAAATGTGATGGATTAGGTTGTCGTCCTTTTCGCGGCTCATGACGTACGATCCGGGACAAAAAAATAACGCAAAAGAAGAAAAGTGTCCCGAAACTGATGAAAACATTTGATTTTGGGCTCTGAAAATAGCCGCAGCCGAGCAGATTTGCTACCCACGTCGTAGAGTTTTCAGAGAGCTTTCCAACGGTATGTTGTGCGCTGCGTAACTCCTTATGGATCAAAAGTTTTGGGCACCGGAGCGACGGAGACCTGGTCTCAAGCCCCATCCCTCAGTTTGCGGGCCCAGCCTCTACGTGAAGCGAAGTTGTCTTGACTAAGTTACCGTGGGATTCGGTAATAGAAATGTGATGGATTAGGTTGTCATCCTTTTTGCGGCTCACGACGTACGATCCAGGACGAAAAAATAGAGCAAAAGAAGAAAAGTGTCGCGAAACTAATGAAAACGTTCTATTTTGGGTTCCGAAAACAAACACAGCCGAAGAGAGTTGCTACCTCCGTTGTAAAGCTCTCGGAGAGCTTTCCAACGGTATGCTGTGCGCCGCGTAACTCCTTACGGATCAAAAGTTTTGGGCAACAGAGCGACGGAGACCTGGTCCCAAGCCCATGCCCTCGGTTTGCGCGCCCAACCTCTATGTGAAGCGAAGTTCTCTTGCCCAAGGTGCCGTGAGATTAAGAAATAGAAATGTGATGGATTAGGTTGTCATCCTTTTTGCAGCTCACGACGAACGATCCGCGATGGAAATACAGCGCAAAAGATGAAATGTGTCCTGAAACTGATGAAAACGTTCGATTTTAGACTCCGAAAACAGGTGCAGCCAAACAGGTTTGCTGCCCCAGTCGTAAAGCTCTCAGAGTGCTTTCCAACGGTATACTGTGCTCTGCGCATCTCCTTACGGATCAAAAGTTATGGGCACCAGAGCGACGGAGACCTGGTCCTATGCCCCACGCCCTCGGTTTGCGAGCCCAGCCTCTACTTGAAGCGAAGTTTTCTGGCCTAAGGTGCCAGGGGATTCGGTAATATAGATGTGATGGATTAGGCTGTCGTCCTTTTCGCGGCTCATGACGTACGATCTGGGATGAAGAAATAGCGCAAAAGGAGAAAAGTGTCCCGAAACTGATGAAAACATTTGATTTTGGGCTCTAAAAATAGCCGCAGTCGAGCAGATTTTCTTCCCACATCGTAGAGTTTTCGGTGAGCTTTCCAACGGTATGTTGTGCACTGCGTAACTCCTTACGGATCAAAAGTTTTGGGCACCGGAGCAACGGAGACCTGGTCTCAAGCCCCACGCCATCAGTTTGCAGGCCCAGCTTCTACGTGAAGTGAAGTTGTCTTGCCCAAGGTGCCATGGGATTTAGTAATAAAAATGTGAGGGATTAAGTTGACACCCTTTTCGCAGCTAACGACGTACAATCCGGGACTAAAAAACAGCACAAAAGAAGAAAAGTATCCCGAAACTGATGAAAACGTTCAATTTTGGATTCTGAAAATAGGCGCAGCCGAGCAGGCTTGCTACCACCATTGTAGAGCTCTCGGAGAGTTTTCCAACGGTATGCTGTACGCCACGTAACTCCTTTCGAATCAAAATTTATGGGTACCGGAGCGACGGAGACTTGGTCCCAAGCCCCACGCCCACGGTTTGCGGGCCAAACCTCTACATGAAGCGAAGTTGTCTTGCCCAAGGTGCCATGGGATTCAGTAATAGAAATGTGATGGATTAGGTTTTCGTCCATTTCGCTGCTCACGACTTACCATCCGGGACAAAAAAACAGGGCAAAAGAAGAAAAGTGTCCCGAAACTGATGAAAACGTTTGATTTTGTGCTCCGATATCAGACGGAACCGAACAGGCAAGCTACCCCCGTCGTAGAGCTCTCAAAGAGCTTTCCAACGGTATGTTGTGCGCCGCGTAACTCCTTACGGATCAAAAGTTATGGGCACTAGAGCAACGGAGACCTGGTCCCAAGCCCCACGCCCTCGGTTTGCAGGTGCAACCTCTACGGGAAGCAAAGTTGTATTGCCCTAGGTACCGTGGGATTCGGTAATAGAAATGTGATGGATTAGGTTTTCATCATTTTAGCGGCTCACGACGTACGATCCGGGATGAAAAAATAGCTCAAAAGAAGAAAAGTGTCCCAAAACTGACGAAAATGTTCGAATTTCGGCTCCAAAAACAGGTACAACCGAACAGGCTTACTGCCCCCTGTCGTAGAGCTCTCGAAGAGCTTTCTAACTGTATGTTGTGCGTCGCGTAACTCCTTACGGATCAAAAGTTATGGGCACCGGAGCGACGGAGACCTTGTCCCAAGCCCTACAACCTCAGTTTGTGGGCCCCACCTCTACGTGAGGTGAAGTTGTCTTGCCCAAGGTGTTATGGGTTCGGTAATAGAAATGTGATGGATTAGGTTGTCATCCTTTCTGCGGCTCACGACGTACGAACCGGGATGAAAAAACTGCGCAAAAGAAGAAAAGTGTCCCGAAACTGATGAAAACATTCAATTTTGGGCTTCAAAAATAGGCGTAGCCTAGCAGGGTTGCTGCCATAATGTAGAGCTCTCGGAGTGCTTTCCAACGATATGTTGTGCGCCGCGTAACTCCTTATGGATCAAAAGTTATGGGCACCGGAGCGACAGTGACCTAGTCCCAATCCCCACGCTCTCGGTTTGCGGGCACAGCCTCTACGGGAAGCGAAGTTGTATTGCCCTAGGTGCCATGGAATTCGGTAATAAAAATGTGATGGATTAGGTTTTCGTCCTTTTTGCAACTCACGACGTACGATCCGAGATGAAAAAATAGTGCAAAAGAAGAAAAGTGTCCCGAAACTGATCAAAACGTTCGAATTTGGTCTCCGAAAATAGGCACAACCGAGCAGGCTTGCTGCCCCCTATCGTAGAGCTCTCGGAGAGCTTTCCAACTGTAAGTTATGCGCCGCGTAACTCCTTATGGATCAAAAGTTATGGGCACCGGAGCGACAGAGGCCTGGTCCCAAGCCCCACTCCCTTGGTGTGCGGGCCCAGCCTTTACATGAGGTGAAGTTCTCTTGCCCAAGGTGCCATGGGATTCAATAATAGAAATGTGATGGATTAGGTTGTCGTCTGTTTCGCGGCTCACGACGAACAATCTGGGATGAAAAAACTGCGCAAAAGAAGAAAAGCGTCTAGAATCTGATGAAAACATTTGATTTTCAGGTTCGAAAACAGGTGTAGCTGAGTAGTCCTACTGCCCCTGTCGTAGAGCTCTCAGAGAGCTTTCCAACGGTATGTTGTGCGCCGAGTAACTCCTTACGAATCAAAAGTCATGGGCACCGGAGCGATGGAGACCTGGTCCCTAACCCAACGCCCTCGGTTTGCGGGCCCAGCCTCTACGTGAAGCGAAGTTGTCTTGCCCAAGGTGCCATGGGATTCCGTAATAGAAATGTGATGGATTAGGTTGTCGTCCTTTACGCTGCTCACGACGTACGATCCGGGACGAAAAAATTGCGTAAAAGAAGAAAAGTGTCCAGAAACTATTGTAAACATTCGATTTTGGGCTCCGAAAGCAAGCACAGCGAGCAGGCCTGCTGCCCCGTCATAGAGCTCTCGAATAGCAACGGAGACTTAGTCCTAAGCCCCACGCCCTCGGCTTGCGAGCCCGGCTTCAACGTGAAGCGGAGTTGTCTTACCCAAGGTACCATGGTTTTCGGTAATTGAAATATGATGGATTAGGTTGTCGTCCTTTTCGCGGCTTACGACGTGCGATCCGGGACGAAAAAATAGCGCAAAGGAAGAAAAGCGACCAGAAACTGATGAACACGTTCCATTTTGGGCTCCGAAAATAGGAGCAACCGAGCAAGCTTGCTGCCCTCGTCGTAGAGCTCTCGGAGAACTTTCCAACGGTATGTTGTGCGCCGCGTAAGTCCTTACGGATCAAAAGTTATGGGCACCGGAGTGACGGAGACTAGGTCCCAAGCACTATGCCCTCGGCTTGCGGGCCCAGCCTCTACATGAAGCGAAGTTGTCTTGCCTAAGGTGCTGTCGGATTCGGTAATATAAATGTGATGGATTAGGTTGTCGTCCTTTTTGTGGCTCATGACGAACGATCCGGGACGAAAAAACAACACAAAAGAAGAAAAGTGTCCCAAAAATGATGAAAATGTTTGATTTTGAGCTCTGAAAACAGGAGCAGCCGAATAGGCTAGCTGCCCCCGTCGTAGAGCTCATGGAGTGCTTTACAACGGTATGTTGTGCGCCATGTAACTCCTTACGGATCAAAAGTTATGGGCACCGGAGCGACGGAGACCTGGTCCCAAGCCCCATGCCCTCGGCTTGCGGGCCCAGCCTCTACGTGAATCGAAATTGTCTTGCCCAAGTTACCGTGGGATTCGGTAATAGAAATGTGATAGATTAGGTTGTCATCCTTTTCGCGGCTCACGACGTACGATCCAAGACAGAAAAATAGCGCAAAAGAAGAAAAGTGTCCCGAAACAAATGAAAACATTCTATTTTGGGTTCCGAAAACAAACACAGCCAAATAGAGTTGCTGTCTTTGTTGTAGAGCTCTCGGAGAGCTTTCCAACGGTATGCTGTGCGCCGCGTAACTCCTTACGGATCAAAAGTTATGGGCAACGGAGCAGTGGAGACCTGGTCCCAAGCCCATGCCCTCGGTTTGCGTGCCCAACCTCTACGTGAAGCGAAGTTGTCTTGCCCAAGGTACCGTGGGATTCAGTAATAGAAATGTGATGGATTAGGTTGTCATCCTTTTCGCGGCTCACGATAAACGATCCAGGACGAAAATACAGTGCAAAAGATGAAATGTGTCCCGAAACTGATGAAAACGTTCGATTTTAGACTTTGAAAATAGGCGCAGCCAAACAGGTTTGCTGCCCCAGTCGTAGAGCTCTCAGAGTGCCTTCCAACGGTATGCTGTATACCGCTTATCTCCTTACGGATCAAAAGTTTTGGGCACCGGAGCGACGGAGACCTGGTCCTAAGCCCCACGCTCTCGGTTTGCTGTGCGCCGCGTAACTCCTTACGGATCAAAAGTTATGGGCAACGGAGCGACAGAGACCTGGTCCTAGCCCACGCCCTTGGTTTGCGCGTCTAGCCTCTACGTGAACCGAAGTTGTCTTGCCCAAGGTGCCGTGGGATTCAGCAATAGAAATGTGATGGATTAGGTTGTTATCCTTTTCGCGGCTCACGACGAACGATCCGGCACGGAAATACAGCGCAAAAGATGAAATATGTCCTGAAACTGATGAAAACGTTCGATTTTAGACTCCTAAAATAGGCGCAGCCAAACAGGTTTGCTACCCCAGTCATAGAGCTCTTAGAGTGCTTTCCAATGGTATGCTGTGCGCCGCGTATCTTCTTACGGATCAAAAGTTATGGGCACCAGAGCGACGGAGGCCTGGTCCCAAGCCCCACGCCCTCGATTTGCGGGCCCAGCCTCTACGTAAAGCGAAGCTGTCTTGCCCAAGGTGCCGGGGGATTCGGTAATATAAATGTGATGGATTAGATTTTCGTCCTTTTCGCGACTTATGACGTACAATCCGGGACGAAAAAATAGCGCAAAAGAAGAAAAGTGTCTCGAAACTGTTGCAAACATTTGATTTTTGGCTCTGAAAATAGCCGCAGTCGAGCAGATTTGCTACCCACATCGTAGAGTTTTCAGAGAGCTTTCCAACGGTATGTTGTGCGCTGCGTAACTCCTTACGGATCAAAAGTTTTGGGCACCGGAGCGACGGAGACCTGGTCCCAAGCCCCACGCCGTCTGTTTGCGGGCCCAGCTTCTACGTGAAGTGAAGTTGTCTTGCCCAAGGTGTCATGGGATTTAGTAATAGAAATGTGAGGGATTAGATTGTCGCCCTTTTCGCAGCTCACGACATACAATCCGGGACAGAAAAACAGCACAAAAGAAGAAAAGTGTCTCAAAACTGATGAAAACGTTCGATTTTGGATTTCAAAAATAGACGCAATCGAGCAGGCTTGCTACCACCGTCGTAGAGCTCTCAGAGAGTTTTTCAACGGTATGCTGTGCGCCGCGTAACTCCTTTCGAATAAAAAGTTATGGGTACCGGAGCAACGGAGACTTGGTCCCAAGCCCCACGCCCACGATTTGCGGGCCAAACCTCTATATGAAGCGAAGTTGTCTTGCCTAAGGTACCGTGGGATTCAGTAATAGAAATGTGATGGATTAAGTTTTCGTACATTTCGCAACTCATGACTTACCATTCGTGATGAAAAAACAGGGCAAAAGAAGAAAAGTGTCCCGAAACTGATGAAAACATTCAATTTTGTGCTCCGATATCAGATGCAACCGAACAAGCAAGCTGCCCCCGTCGTAGAGCTCTCAAAGAGCTTTCCAACGGTATATTGTGCGCCGCGTAACTCCTTACGGATCAAAAGTTATGGGCACCAGAGCGACGGAGACCTGGTCCCAAGCCCTACGCCCTCGGTTTGCGGGCCTAGCCTCTACGGGAAGCAAAGTTGTATTGCCATAGATACCGTGGGATTCGGTAATAGAAATGTGATGGATTAGGTTTTCGTCATTTTAGCGGCTCACGACGTACGATCTGGGATGAAAAAATAGCACAAAAGAAGAAAAGTGTCCCAAAATTGATGAAAATGTTCGAATTTCGGCTCTGAAAATAGGCACAACTGAGCAGGCTTGTTGCCCCTTGTCGTTCAGCTCTCGGAGAGCTTTCCAACTGTATGATGTGCGGAGCGTAACTCCTTACGGATCAAAAGTTATAGGCACCGGAGCGACGGAGACCTTATCCCAAGCCCTACGCCCTCGGTTTGCCGGGCCAGCCTCTGCGTGAGGCGAAGTTGTCTTGCCCAAGGTGTCTTGCAATTCAGTAATAGAAATGTGATGGATTAGGTTTTCGTCCATTTCGCAGCTCACGACTTACCATCCGAGATGAAAAAATAGGGCAAAAGAAGAAAAGTGTCCCGAAACTGATGAAAACGTTCAATTTTGTGCTCCGATATCAGATGTAACCAAACAGGCAAGCTACCCCCGTCGTAGAGCTCTCAGAGAGCTTTCCAACGGTATGCTGTGCACCGCGTAACTCCTTACGGATCAAAAGTTATGGGCACCGGAGCGACGGAGGCCTGGTCCCAAGCCCCACGCCCTCGGTTTGCGGGCCCATCCTCTGCGGGAAGCAAAGTTGTATTGCCATAGGTAGCGTGGGATTCGGTAATAGAAATGTGATAGATTAGGTTTTCGTCATTTTAGCGGCTCACGACGTACGATCCGGGATGAAAAAATAGCGCAAAAGAAGAAAAGTGTCACAAAACTGATGAAAATGTTTGAATTTCAGCTCTGAAAATAGGCACAACAGAGCAGGCTTGCTGCCCCCTGTTGTAGAGCTCTCGGAGAGCTTTCCAACTGTATGTTGTGCGCCGCGTAACTCCTTACTGATCAAAAGTTATAGGCACCGGAGCGACGGAGACCTTATCTCAAGCCTTACGCCCTCGGTTTGCGGGGCCAGCCTCTACGTGAGGCGAAGTTGTCTTGCCCAAGGTGTCGTGCGATTCAGTAATAGAAATGTGGTGGATTAGGTTTTCGTCCATTTCGCGGCTCACGACTGACCATCCGGGATGAAAAAACAGGGCAAAAGAAGAAAAGTATCCCGAAACTGATGAAAACGTTCAATTTTGTGCTCCGATATCAGACGCAAACAAACAAGCAAGCTGACCCCGTCGTAGAGCTCTCAGAGAGCTTTCCAACAGTATGTTGTGCGTCGCGTAACTCCTTACTGATCAAAAGTTATGGGCACCAGAGCGACGGAGACCTGGTCCTAAGCCCCACGCCCTCGGTTTGCGGGCCCAGCCTCTACGGGAAGCAAAGTTGTATTGCCCTAGGTACAGTGGGATTCGGTAATAGAAATGTGATGGATTAGGTTTTCGTCATTTTAGCGGCTCACGACGTACGATCCGGGATGAAAAAATAGCGCAAAAGAAGAAAAGTATCCCAAAATTGATGAAAACGTTCGAATTTTGGCTCTGAAAATAGGCACAACCGAGCAGGCTTGCTGCCCCATATCGTAGAGCTCTTGGAGAGCTTTCCAACTGTAACTTATGCACCGCGTAACTCTTTACGGATCAAAAGTTATGGGCACTGGAGCGACGGAGACCTTGTCCCAAACCCTACGCCCTCGGTTTGCGGGCCCAGCCTCTACGTGAGGCGAAGTTGTCTTGCCCAAGGTGTCATGGGATTCGGTAATAGAAATGTGATGGATTAGGTTGTCGTCCTTTTCGCGGCTCACGACGTACGATCTGGGATGAAAAAACTGCGCAAAAGAAGAAAAGTGTCCCAAAACTAATGAAAACATTCGATTTTGGGCTTCTAAAATAGGCGCAACCGAGCAGGGTTGCTGCCCATATCATAGAGCTATCGGAGTGCTTTCCAACTGTATGTTGTGCATCGCGTAACTCCTCACGGATCAAAAGTTATAGGTACTGGGGCGACAGAGACCTAGTCTCAAGCCCCACGCTCTCGGTTTGCGGGCCCAGCCTCTACGGGAAGCGAAGTTGTATTGCCCTAGGTAGCCTGGGATTCGGTAATAGAAATGTGATGGATTAGGTTTTCGTCCTTTTAGCGGCTCACGACGTTCGATCCGGGATGAAAAAATAGCACAAAAGAAGAAAAGTGTCTCGAAACTGATAAAAACTTTCGAATTTGGTCTCCAAAAATAGTCACAATCGAGCAGGCTTGCTGCCCCCTGTCGTAGAGCTCTCGGAGAGCTTTCCAACTGTAAGTTGTGCACCGCGTAACTCCTTATAGATCAAAAGTTATGGGCACCGGGGCGACGGAGACCTGGTCCCAAGCCCCACGCCCTCGGTGTGCGGGCCCAGCCTTTACATGAGGCGAAGTTGCCTTGCCCAAGGTGCCGTGGGATTCGATAATAGAAATGTGATGGATTAGGTTGTCGTCTGTTTCGCGGCTCACGATGTACGATTCAGGATGAAAAAACTTCGCAAAAGAAGAAAAGTGTCTAGAATCTGATGAAAACGTTTGATTTTCAGCTCCGAAAATAGGCGCAGCCGAGTAGGCCTACTACCCCCATCGTAGAGCTCTCGAAGAGCTTTCTAATGGTATGTTGTGCGCCGAGTAACTTCTTACGGATCAAAAGTTATGGGCACCGGAGCGATGGAGACCTGGTCCCCAGCCCAACGCCCTCGGTTTGTGGGCCTAGCCTCTACGTGAAGGGAAGTTGTCTTGCCCAAGGTGCCATGGGATTCCGTAATAGAAATGTAATGGATTAGGTTGTCGTCCTTTACGCAGCTCACGACGTACGATCCGGGATGAAAAAATTGCGTAAAAGAATAAAAGTGTCCAGAAACTGATGAAAACATTCGATTTTGGGCTCCAAAAATAGGCGCAGCGAGCAGGCCTACTGCCCTATCGTAGAGCTCTCGAATAGTGATAGAGACCTGGTCCCAAGCCCCACACCCTCCATTTGTGGGCCCAGCTTCTACGTGAAGTGAAGTTGCCTTGCCCAAGCTGTCATGGGATCTAGTAATAGAAATGTGAGGGTTTAGGTTCTCGCCCTTTTCGCAGCTTACGACGTACGATCCGGGATGGAAAAACAACGCCAAAGAAGAAAAGTGTCCCAAAACTGATGAAAACGATCGATTTTGGGTTCCAAAAATAGGCGCAGCAAAGCTGGCCTGCCACCCCCATTGTAGAGCTCTCAGAGAGTTTTCCAAAGGTATGTTGTGCGCCGCGTAACTCCTTACGGATCAAAAGTTATGGGCACCGGAGAGACGGAGACCTAGTCCCAAGCCCCCCGCCCACAGTTTCAGGCCCAGCCTCTACGTGAAGCGAAGTTGTCTTGCCAGAGGTAACCTGGGATTCGGTAATAGAAATGTGATGGATTAGGTTTTTGTCCATTTCGCGGCTCACGACTTACCATTCGGGACGAAAAAACAGCGCAAAAGAAAAAATGTGTCCCAAAAGTAATGAAAACGTTCGATTTTGTGCTCTGAAAGTAGGCGCAGCCGAACAGGCTTGTTGCCCCCGTCGTAGAGCACTCGGAGAGCTGTCCAACGGTATGATGTGCGCCGCGTAACTCCTTAAGGATCAAAATTTATGGGCATCGGAGCGACGGAGACCTGGTCCGACGCGCCACGTGTAAGGCCTGACCCCGAATAACGTGTCATACCTTGATTTGCGTGCCATAGACCAAGAATGATATGACTAACCTTGGATTACATGTCCTGTCTTGGTTTTCATGTATACCTTGTCATACGTGCCTTGACCTAGAATAGGGTGCCCTAATCCCCGACTGACGTGCGATGCCTAGATATACGTGCCCTAACCTCGATGTACATGCGTTATCTCGTTTCGTGTGCCCTAACCTTGAACTGCGTACCTTAACCTAGATATAGAGTCGTGCCTTTATTTACGTGCCTTGCATTGGTTTACGTGCATTCACCTAGGATTCCGTGCATTAGCCTTGAAGTTCGTGTCTACCCCGTAATTCATGCCCTAGACCTAGGAATCCGTGCCACCATGTTAATCAAGAAAGAATCCTACACAAAGCACTAGACTATAAAATAATCCTACAAACACCATTAACTATTATTATAATCCTAATTCAAACTCTCTACAAACTCCACTAACAATAAAATAATACTAAACTATTCCTACATTTCCCACTATCTATTATTCTATTCATAATTCAACTCATCAACAAACATTCCTATATTTTATTCTACCTAGATTCCCTAAATTCCCAACATTCCTATGACAATTCTATGACACAAATGCATAAAAAATTGCTCAAAATCTCCTCAAAACTCCACCATACTCGACCAACACTCCTTGCCCATGCTAAACACTTCAAAATCCAAGCATCTTGAAGACATAAATCTGAATTTTGCTATGCCCAAGGCTGAATATGCTTCATCTTTTGCAAAGCCTTTATTCTTTGTCATATTCTCTCACTTTCCTCTCAATTTTCTCTCTCTCCTCTCATTCCTCTCTCTCAATCTCGGCTTTGGGCTGAGTTTCTTCATCCCTTAGCTCATCTTCATCATCCTAAGGTGCATCAAGGCAAACAACAAGCAAGAAATTCGAGCAAGCTAGCTAGGATGCAAGAATCATACATGCATGTCCTTTTGAAGTCTTCTATTCGGCCCTAGGTAAGTTCTTGGCTTCCATTTCTTTTCTTCTTCTTCTAACCTCATGCATGTACTAAGAACTTGGTCACTAAGCTATGAAAAATAGAGAAAATCTAGTTGGAACCTTGGCTAGGCAAAGGAGAAGAAGAAGATTGTGCTTCAACAAGTTTTTGTGCATCTTCATGGTTGTTTGCTAAGGTGAGGGCTAAAACCTTTTGAAAATCCTTCAAAAATCCACATGCATGCTCATAAATGTATGTCTTTGCTTCTGTAATTGAGTTATGTGTTCGTTCATAAGCTTAAACAAACATGCATGACAAGATTTTGGGCTTGAAAGTGATGATAGGTGAAGTCGGATTGTTGACGGCTCTCTGACAAGATTGTTTCGAGGTAAGTTTAGCTAGGCAAATGATGTTTAAAATGCATGAAATTTGGTAGGTGACTCGTTTTGCCAGTTTTCAACATTTTTCGCAGAAATAGGCCGAAGCTAATTTTGACTCTAAGGACTTCAAAATGGCGAATCTTTAAAATGTGTCTAAATCTGGAAATCTGGAAAAATGAAGCAGGTTTTGGCAGATGCACTGACCTTGTAGAACGAACCATATTTGACTTCGTTACTGATGTAAAAAATGCATAAAATTTTTTGTTCTGCAATATTTTTCAGTTCTGGACATTTTTGTCAGAAATGGACTAAGGCTAAATCTGACCCGAAGGACCTCAAAAACGTCAATTATCGAAATGTGTGAAAATCTGGACAGTTTTGTGCTATCCCACTGTTTCGGCTATAACTAATGATCTCAAACTCCAAATGATGCAAGGTTTGTTTCAGATTTTAGTTAACTTCTTATGATTTAATTTGACATCTTATTCACTAGATTTGGAGATTGTTTGCTTATCCTATTGATTGTGAGAAAACAGCCTATTGCAGTAAGGATTTCACTTAATGTTGTGCTTAGAAAAATTGTTGTGACTCCTCTTGTTGAATTAAATGCTTGGGATTGTAGCTTCGGGATGTTGTGTGGACTGTTTTGAATGTTTGAGGATGTTGAATTAAATGATGCATGGCTTGAGATTGACTTTGAGTTGGTTTGAGGCTCAAATTGCACGAATATGCACGAAATGAAAACCCTAATGACTAGGTAGTTTTGCTAAGTGTTGATCATTTGGATATTGTGTGGAATTATATGTTTAGTAGGCTGCCCGTAAATGCCTTTATAGTCCTAAATGTGATTTTGATCATTGCATGTTGACAAATAGGCTTTTCTTGCGCCCGAACCCATGTAGATGTTATTGCATATTGAATAATCTTATTACTTGATCACGTGGACTTCGTAATGAGTTATATGGCTTGATTTACATGTGTTACATGGCTGCCCGTTTAATGTTCATATAACTCTATATGCCTTTCAAGTGAAATTACCTGTTTTATTGTACCCTGCTTGTTTACTTGGCCAATGTGCAATCTTATGACCGTCTGGAGGCAACCTACTTTGTTGTTCTCCTAATATGATATATTACATGTCATAAATGTGCACTGCATACAAGGTTGCAACCTTTCCTGTCGGCGTGGTAGCGATCACGCACACCGAGCGGTATCGGGCTTGCCGGTGCACCCGTGACTACCACTGTTCCATTCCCTCTCTCACTTGGGGGCTAGACTTCCTCGGAGAGTTGGGTCGTAGGATTTCGGGGTACATCCGGAGTACACCCACTTGGCGTGTTTTGGGGATGATTTGAAGTCGGCCGCAACAACTTATTCTGAATCTGATCTGAGAGAAAAAGCTCACTGTATCCTTTTTACTATGTGTATAAGTACTCTCGCTTGGTTCCTACAGAACCTCGGGGAGGAAAGACTGGTATTTCTGTTCCTGTACTGATATTAGTGTTATATTCACGCTTGCAAAAGGATTTCATAAGTTGAACCATAAAATGGGTTTCAAAACTTATTTCTCGTTCCCCCTCGCTGAGTTCATAAGGACTCACCCTCTTTTATCATCTCAGGTAAAGAAAATCCAGAACTGGTACCCGAGGACGGTGTGCCTAATGATGAATCCTTGGAGTGATTGCCTGTCTTGTGTGCTTTGCGTGATTGTGGCTACTTGTGAACTCTATGCTACCTGAAGACTATTTCTTTCTGTTGCTTGCTATTTGTAATGTAAAAGACCCCCGTTGTAATTTGGGGTCTAATTTTGGTTTGTACTGATATTGCTAGACAGACACTAGACACTACTGTGATCGTTTTGCTATTATTACTGCTAGTATCTATCATAGGTTACGACGTATTAGGTAAGGACTAAGTAAATGAACCTATCCAATCTTAAATAGGTACATGCTTTTAAGCTAAGATCAACATGTACTTTTGTAACGAGGATAAACAAACCAACGAGACATAGTATCATGCTAGGTTATAAATCGAACGAGACATCGAGATAACCAATAGGAATTTAAATCGATGTTAAATAGAAAACTTAGTTGGAAATGAAATTGAGATTGGAAAATTTTAAGGTGTTTAGAGAATTAGGCCAAACCAAAGAGCTCAATTACAGCCGTTATGCTGCTGGTTTTTCAAAAATTTTGGAGTTTAGGCCAAAACAATAAGTGTGAAATCTTAATAAACGGTTAAGTACGAGATGTGACTGGAATAATTAGATCACACCCTAGTCTAACCTTTATAGGCCGGGTTGGGGCGTGACACCTTAGTAGAATGGTATCAGAGCTTAGTTTACTAACTAGGCGTTAGTCGGGTTCAACTCTCGGACCATGGGTAGAAGCTCTAAGGTAATTATGATGTCTTGTTTATATGTGTGAATGTGTGCTAATGTGCTTTAATTGCTTTGAATATTATGTGCCTTTGTGGACCATATGTATTATGTGTCATGCACACTGACACGTTAGTGACCTCGATAATGCATGCATGATTTTATACTCCTTCCTTGATACATGTGCATGTTATATAACCGTGAATGGCTGTTTATACATATAGATAGTTAGGATTAGGACTTTCAGGGAAGTGAATTTATGCAGGAAGAACGAAAAGGCTCGGTTAGAGATTTCTGGCATCTTCACAGGTACTCGATGGATCGTATGGATATGCATATATATAAAATGTATAGCACAGGTATAATTGTTGAGGTAAAGTTATCTCCTTATCTTTGGAATACATATACCTGTGATTAAGTTGTCAATTTTATAGCTATAAAATTCTTGATTCCGTTAAACCGTTCTTCTAATTATGGTTCAAGTATAAAGGTTAATGACATACAACTTTCCTTAAGATATAAGAGTATACTATTAAATATGTAGAGTAGTATATATTCTCATGTGCTGATAGTGGAAGTTGACTTGGAGGTTTCTTTGAATCCATTTCTTACATCTTAAAATTGGCTTGATAGACTATCTAAGAAGTTAGTAATATGCTCATACGATTGAACCCTTACTTGATTGGAATTAAGCATTGATGGATCTGATATGGTGTATACTAGCGAGTTTCAAGTCCACTCAATGATAAGATCGTGACCTAGAAATTAAAAGATGAATTTGTGAAAGTTGACGATAGTTACTTTTAGGGGTTAGATTATTAAGTCATGGATAGCGTATTTAAGTAACTTAACAATGGATAACCTCAAGACATGTAGGCAACTATGGAGACCGAGTTTAACAAGGTTGATAATTCTTTGGTATAACAAGATACAGAGATGTTGGAATTGAGGAATTCACGTAGCTAGAACTTGTGTTAAGAAGACTACACCTAAATGTTAGGTCGAATAGAAGTGTAAGGTATTGAATTATGCATTAGATGACTAACGTTGCTAAGGTCCTAAGTTGAATATTGGTGATATTAAGAATCATGGTATTAAATTGTTGACCCTCGGATTTAGTTGTGATTATGCAAAGTAAGTCATTCTATGCACTCGTTGTTTGGATACCCTAAAGGATATTAGGAAGCATATATCCCTAAGTAATACCGATGGACCTATTATATAAACCATGGAAATGATATTAAGCATCTGGTTGCAAAGTGGAGTCGTTAGGGTATGATTTGAAATCCTAAATAGCTAATAGTGAGTAGGCATGATGATTCATGGTAAACCCTAGGACCTAAGGTCGATGAGTCTTGATGCTCTTAGCTAGTTGAACATGTAAATGAGAAGAGTAAGATTTCATATAGTTAAGATAGAGATGAATTAGAGTCATAATGACCCGAGAGACTGCTATTAGATAACCGTATTTATGTGCACCATTTCACTTCTAGAAACTAGCGGTTGGTAGACTTCGAATCGTGGTCGTTGAATAGAGTGTAACACCCCGATCCCTCACGAGACCGGGAGTTCTATCAATCAATCTAATCACAACCCAAATCCAAACCCAGGCATAATTTTAGGGAAAACGGATGGAGTCTCCCTTGTTTCTAGGCGAAATGTAAAACCTGCGACAGCATATAAGTGGACCAACACCGTGTCCAACCATGCAAAACCACCTCTAGGCCATCCGAGCCTCGGTTCTCAACAATTAAACTCTGCAAGTATACATACATTTCCAATTTAAAAGCTAACCTATCTCTTTTCATTTTTGACAAGTACACTCAAACTGGACAATTAAACCATACTATGCTATTACATAAAATAAACTATCATGCCATTCTAATTCTTTTCCCTTGGGACATTACAAACATGCATTGAAATTAAGCTATGCTAACTGATTACATAACTAGCTTATCGATTTACCTCAACTATTTAGCTAATTTAGATTACATTTCTTTTAACAATAAATACATACAATACATAAAAGCATACATCCCGCATCTTTGACAACTCAAGCCACATAGCACGCAAGACAACTCTTCAAGCACGAACTTTCACAAAATCATGAACTTTCCAGCTAACATGGCATTTCCTGAAATGTGGTGGTGAGGAGTGAGTATACACAACACGTATACTCAGTGAGGGCGAGACAGATATCGAATTGGAGAGAAAGAAAGTCGTGCAATGCATATAAGACAGTTAAGCAATATAACTGATAAATAAGCAATCAAGACAAACAATCAATACAATAAGCAATTACTGAAAGCATTAACACAACCATTCAAAGCTATACCACACTCTGAAGGCTATGGTTCACTCATACGAGCAATGTACCATTTCACGAGCAATACATCAATCTCGAGCTTGATGTTGACAACGATGACAATAAGCGCGCATCCACCTTATAACACCAGTTTGGAATACCCTGGGAGTAACCATCAATTCTACGACCCAAATCTCCCTGGGAGGCAACCCAAGCGAGAAAAGGGAATAGCCACGGAGCTAGAGCAACCAACACTGGCAACCCGAGGCTACCCAGAGAGGCCCATCACTCACGCGTTGGACACTATGCAATGCAAGACTCGATACAAGGCGATAAACGAGCAATAAAGCCACACGTGGGAGAATAACAAGGTAGGTTACTCTCGCACGCAATAGCAACAGTTGATAAGCATTTCAATCAGAATCAATTCAAACAAGTATATCAAGCAACCCTAAGCATTCTATAGGCATAATATCAAGAAAACAAGCAAAATCACAAATCGGCCCCAACTATCAAAACACTACCATTTCCAAACGAGCCACGAGTTCTGGAAACCGACTTCGCCAATCCTCCTAGGTCACCATAAGACACGTCTAAAGACCCCAAAATCCTACTTTACCCTAGAATTCGCGCAAAACCCCGATTTTTCCCGTTTGCTCGTTTGAACTACAACTATACTAACCAAACACTCAACCAACGCCATAATTGCACCAAAAGTGCTTCCATGGCCTCCCGAAACAATGCCATCATGCAAAACGAGAAAATGCTAAACTCGACCTAAACGACCCTGACTTTCACTAAGCCGTTTTTCTCCATTTTTTCATTACACATTCTAATTAAACCACACATTTAGGCATTCTAGCATATCTAGCATCTTCCTACATCAACAGAACGCGTAACGGAGCAACTTCATCGAAACAGGGGTTTACTATTCATAAATTACTATTCAATTAACAATTTATATTTCAATTTCAATATTTAACCGCAGAAAATGTTAAAAAGCTATAAATACATGTTCTACGATTGCTAGGGAACATTCTATAAGCCTCAAAATGATCAAAATAACATTCTACGGATAAAACCCAAAAATTAAAGTTAAAGCATTAAACTTTCAAATGCGCAAATAAACATGAAACCCTCACCTTAGTCGCTCCTAGACGCTAGGAAAACCTCATAGGATGCCTCGGAAACCACCCTGTGGAAGCCCTCGCGAAGAATTGAAGATTTGAAGTTGAATTTTCTTTTTTTTTCTCTCCTTTTATTTTCGGCCCTCCATCTCTGTTTCAGCTCTGATTTTTCTTTTCTTTGTGCTATTTTAGGCTATTAAAAAGATGACAAAGATCAAAGTTCAAGCCCCTTGGTCAAACCACTTAAAAATTGGTCAAACTAGCCTATTTCATGCATTTTAAAGCTAAAACAAGTAACATAAATCCAATTCCAGTTAAATACAACTTAAAACACTAAAATTAAAACACTAAATACTAGTTTTCACTATTTGTTGAAGACTAGAAATCATTTCCTAACTATCTCTCTCGATATGCTATGCACTTTGCGACAACAAAGAAGTAACAATTAAATCTCAAAGAATCTAAGAAATATATCATTTTTGGAAAGCATCATAGTTTAAAATTTACTCCGGCTCGGAGCTACTTTTCATTTAATTGAAAACCGAGCATTAAATTGCAAGAAAAATAAAACCGATTTGCAATAATATGAAAAGTAGTTGATATTCCTTTAAAATAATTAACTCAAGTATTATTTCAATTACTTCTAAAAGAAATATGAAAATAAAGCTTCAAATAAATGTTTAACTAAAAATAAACACAAATCCAATGTTAACATTTAAGATGTCACTTAGTTAAATGCAATTAAATGCCATTAAATGCATGCCGGGTTCGGGTTATCACATAGAGGGTGAATCTTGTAGTGATAGTTAAATAAGTTGTTGATTACTTTTGAAGTTCTATTAGGTTATGTTGAAGTATGCCTCATGATCATAATTCTTATGTTGATACAACCTTGAAGTTATCTCGTGTAAGTATCTTATGAGCTCGATCATTTCGGTACCCATTTATAGTCCTAAGACTGTTGTTGAACGGTTGGTAACCTAGTGGAGCATTGATATCACTTACATGGCGATGAACCCAACTTAGTAACATTAATGTTGGAGATATATTGGCGGGCATTAAGTGTTCAAAGGAATGACTAGTTCGCTAAGTGAGTAGGACCATTGTCTCCTTAAGTATGACATAACATTGGGTTGAGGTGAGTGAAATTTATTTGAGGTTGAAACTATTCGCCTTAGGAGTTTTGGATAAGATTAAAAGAAAATTCTGAAGCTTCGTGACTTTAAGATAGAGATTTGAATAAGGAAATAAACTGTGGATTACAAGTTGATGAATTTACTTGTAAGAGTTGAACTAGTGCAACATGATTAATTTACCCATGCAATTTCAATGGCAATTTGTCGGTGGTACCTAATAAACCTTAGAGTTTGAGTTTAACGAATCTCAACGGTCTTTCTTCTTGATTACGAGCTTGAAGGTTAACGAAGCTGGGGAAGAATGTTAATAAATAGGAGCCTGTAACCGGGAGACTAGTCATTAGAAGATTTGCTAATCTAATGTACCTACGAGATAAGAACTATGATACTATCGATAGATGACGATTTGAGATGGATTAGTTTTTTGGTGAGTTCTTCTTGAAAATAGGGTCGTATTGTAGAAATAATTCATAACATGTGTATGACCTGTGTGATATCAGTTTTGAAGCTAGTAGATAGGATATGTAAATCGGATATAGACCTGTTATCTTGAAATTAGCGTATGTCACCAAAGGATCATGGTATTATGGTGATATTTCTTTTTGAAGTATGGAGGCGAGTTTGATACAACATGAGTCATGATTTTGGAGTTATAGTTATATAGTCTGAATACCGATGCAGCCTTGATGACTATGTATGGAGATTCTAACCTTAGTTAATAAACTTGACCTTAAGGTCAAATGGAGAATAGAGTCGTTCAAAGGAAAGAACTGTAAATATAGAGGTCACACCGAACTAAATGATTGGAGAAACATAGGAAGTGAATTGGTTGTGGTGAGAGATCACCAAACACGGGACGAACAGGAGTATGAAGAATAATAAGGGTCAGAATCCATCTAAATGACCTCAATAGGCAATAATGAATTTCGGGATGAAATTCTTTTAAGGAAGGGAGGATGTGAGGCCCGACCCCAAATAACGTGTCATACCTTGATTTGCGTGCCATAGACCAAGAATGATATGACTAACCTTGGATTACGTGTCCTGTCTTGGTTTTCATGCATACCTTGTCATACGTGCCTTGACCTAGAATAGGGTGCCCTAATCCCCGACTGACGTGCGATGCCTAGATATACGTGCCCTAACCTCGATGTACATGCGTTATCTCGTTTCGTGTGCCCTAACCATGAACTGCGTACCTTAACCTAGATATAGAGTCGTGCCTTGATTTACGTGCCTTGCATTGGTTTACGTACATTCACCTAGGATTGCGTGCATTAGCCTTGAAGTTCGTGTCTACCTCGTAATTTGTGCCCTAGACCTAGGAATCCGTGCCACCACGTTGATCAAGAAAGAATCCTACACAAAGCACTAGACTATAAAATAATCCTACAAACACCACTAACTATTATTATAATCCTAATTCAAACTCTCTACAAACTCCACTAACAATAAAATAATACTAAACTATTCATACATTTCCCACTATCTATTATTCTATTCATAATTCAACTCATCAACAAACATTCCTATATTTTATTCTACCTAGATTCCCTAAATTCCCAACATTCCTATGACAATTCTATGACACAAATGCATAAAAAATTGCTCAAAATCTCCTCAAAACTCCACCATACTCGACCAACACTCCTTGCCCATGCTAAACACTTCAAAATCCAAGCATCTTGAAGACATAAATCTGAATTTTGCTATGCCCAAGGCTGAATATGCTTCATCTTTTGCAAAGCCTTTATTCTTTGTCATATTCTCTCACTTTCCTCTCAATTTTCTCTCTCTCCTCTCATTCCTCTCTCTCAATCTCGGTTTTGGGCTGAGTTTCTTCATCCCTTAGCTCATCTTCATCATCCTAAGGTGCATCAAGGCAAACAACAAGCAAGAAATTCGAGCAAGCTAGCTAGGATGCAAGAATCATACATGCATGTCCTTTTGAAGTCTTCTATTTGGCCCTAGGTAAGTTCTTGGCTTCCATTTCTTTTCTTCTTGTTCTAACCTCATGCATGTACTAAGAGCTTGGTCACTAAGTTATGAAAAATAGAGAAAATCTAGTTGGAACCACGGCTAGGCAAAGGAGAAGAAGAAGATTGTGCTTCAACAAGTTTTTGTGCATCTTCATGGTTGTTTGCTAAGGTGAGGGCTAAAACCTTTTGAAAATCCTTCAAAAATCCACATGCATGCTCATAAATGTATGTCTTTGCTTCTGTAATTGAGTTATGTGTTCGTTCATAAGCTTAAACAAACATGCATGACAAGATTTTGGGCTTGAAAGTGATGATAGGCGAAGTCGGATTGTTGACGGCTCTCTGACAAGATTGTTTCGAGGTAAGTTTAGCTAGGCAAATGATGTTTAAAATGCATGAAATTTGGTAGGTGTCTGGTTTTGCCAGTTTGCAACATTTTTCGCTGTAATAGGGCAATGCTAATTGTGACTCTAAGGACTTCAAAATGGCGAATCTTTAAAATGTGTCTAAATCTGGAAATCTGGAAAAATGAAGCAGGTTTTGGCAGATGCACTGACCTTGTAGAACGAACCATATTTGACTTCGTTACTGATGTAAAAAATACATAAAAATTGGTGTGCTGCAATATTTTTCAGTTCTGGACATTTTTGTCAGAAATGGACTAAGGCTAAATCTGACCCGAAGGACCTCAAAAACGTCAATTATCGAAATGTGTGAAAATCTGGACAGTTTTGTGCTATCCCACTGTTTCGGCTATAACTAATGATCTCAAACTCCAAATGATGCAAGGTTTGTTTCAGATTTTAGTTAACTTCTTATGATTTAATTTGACATCTTATTCACTAGATTTGGAGATTGTTTGCTTATCCTATTGATTGTGAGAAAACAGCCTATTGCAGTAGGGTTTCACTTAATGTTGTGCTTAGAAAAATTGTTGTGACTCCTCTTGTTGAATTAAATGCTTGGGATTGTAGCTTCGGGATGTTGTGTGGACTGTTTTGAATGTTTGAGGATGTTGAATTAAATGATGCATGGCTTGAGATTGACTTTGAGTTGGTTTGAGGCTCAAATTGCACGAATATGCACGAAATGAAAACCCTAATGACTAGGTAGTTTTGCTAAGTATTGATCATTTGGATATTGTGTGGAATTATATGTTTAGTAGGCTGCCCGTAAATGCCTTTATAGTCCTAAATGTGATTTTGATCATTGCATGTTGACAAATAGGCTTTTCTTGCGCCCGAACCCATGTAGATGTTATTGCATATTGAATAATCTTATTACTTGATCACGTGGACTTCGTAATGAGTTATATGGCTTGATTTACATGTGTTACATGGCTGCCCGTTTAATGTTCATATAACTCTATATGCCTTTCAAGTGAAATTACCTGTTTTATTGTACCCTGCTTGTTTACTTGGCCAATGTGCAATCTTATGACCGTCTGGAGGCAACCTACTTTGTTGTTCTCCTAATATGATATATTACATGTCATAAATGTGCACTGCATACAAGGTTGCAACCTTTCCTGTCGGCGTGGTAGCGATCACGCACACCGAGCGGTATCGGGCTTGCCGGTGCACCCGTGACTACCACTGTTCCATTCCCTCTCTCACTTGGGGGCTAGACTTCCTCGGAGAGTTGGGTCGTAGGATTTCGGGGTACATCCGGAGTACACCCACTTGGCGTGTTTTGGGGATGATTTGAAGTCGGCCGCAACAACTTATTCTGAATCTGATCTGAGAGCAAAAGCTCACTGTATCATTTTTACTATGTGTATAAGTACTCTCGCTTGGTTCCTAGAGAACCTCGGGGAGGAAAGACTGGTATTTCTGTTCCTGTACTGATATTAGTGTTATATTCACGCTTGCAAAAGGATTTCATAAGTTGAACCAGAAAATGAGTTTCAAAACCTATTTCTCGTTCCCCCTCGCTGAGTTCATAAGGACTTACCCTTTTTATCATCTCAGGTGAAGAAGATCCAGAATAGGTACCCGGGGACGGTGTGCCTAATGATGAATCCTTGGAGTGATTGCCTGCCTTGTGTGCTTTGCGTGATTGTGGCTACTTGTGAACTCTATGCTACCTGAAGACTATTTCTTTCTGTTGCTTGCTATTTGTAATGTAAAAGACCCCCGTTGTAATTTGGGGTCTAATTTTGGTTTGTACTAATATTGCTAGACAGACACTAGACACTACTGTGATCGTTTTGCTATTATTACTGCTAGTATCTATCATAGGTTACGACGTATTAGGTAAGGACTAAGTAAATGAACCTATCCAATCTTAAATAGGTACATGCTTTTAAGCTAAGATCAACATGTACTTTTGTAACGAGGATAAACAAACCAACGAGACATAGTATCATGCTAGGTTATAAATCGAACGAGACATCGAGATAACCAATAGGAATTTAAATCGATGTTAAATAGAAAACTTAGTTGGAAATGAAATTGAGATTGGAAAAATTTGAGGCGTTTAGAGAATTAGGCCAAACCAAAGAGCTCAATTACAGCCGTTATGCTGCCGGTTTTTCAAAAATTTTGGAGTTTAGGCCAAAACAATAAGTGTGAAATCTTAATAAACGGTTAAGTACGAGATGTGACTGGAATAATTAGATCACACCCTAGTCTAACCTTTATAGGCCGGGTTGGGGCGTGACACCTTAGTAGAATGGTATCAGAGCTTAGTTTACTAACTAGGCGTTAGTCGGGTTCAACTCTCGGACCATGGGTAGAAGCTCTAAGGTAATTATGATGTCTTGTTTATATGTGTGAATGTGTGCTAATGTGCTTTAATTGCTTTGAATATTATGTGCCTTTGTGGACCATATGTATTATGTGTCATGCACACTGACACGTTAGTGACCTCGATAATGCATGCATGCTTTTATACTCCTTCCTTGATACATGTGCATGTTATATAACCGTGAATGGCTGTTTATACATATAGATAGTTAGGATTGGGACTTTCAGGGAATTGAATTTATGCAGGAAGAACGAAAAGGCTCGGTTAGAGATTTCTGGCATCTTCACAGGTACTCGATGGATCGTATGGATATGCATATATATAAAATGCATAGCACAGGTATAATTGTTGAGATAAAGTTATCTCCTTATCTTTGGAATACATATACCTGTGATTAAGTTGTCAATTTTATAGCTATGAAATTCTTGATTCCGTTAAACCGTTCTTCTAATTATGGTTCAAGTATAAAGGTTAATGACATACAACTTTCCTTAAGATATAAGAGTATACTATTAAATATGTAGAGTAGTATATATTCTCATGTGCTGATAGTGGAAGTTGACTTGGAGGTTTCTTTGAATCCATTTCTTACATCTTAAAATTGGCTTGATAGACTATCTAAGAAGTTAGTAATATGCTCATACGATTGAACCCTTACTTGATTGGAATTAAGCATTGATGGATCTGATATGGTGTATACTAGCGAGTTTCAAGTCCACTCAATGATAAGATCGTGACCTAGAAATTAAAAGATGAATTTGTGAAAGTTGACGATAGTTACTTTTAGGGGTTAGATTATTAAGTCATGGATAGCGTATTTAAGTAACTTAACAATGGATAACCTCAAGACATGTAGGCAACTATGGAGACCGAGTTTAACAAGGTTGATAATTCTTTGGTATAACAAGATACAGAGATGTTGGAATTGAGGAATTCACGTAGCTAGAACTTGTGTTAAGAAGACTACACCTAAATGTTAGGTCGAATAGAAGTGTAAGGTATTGAATTATGCATTAGATGACTAACGTTGCTAAGGTCCTAAGTTGAATATTGGTGATATTAAGAATCATGGTATTAAATTGTTGACCCTCGGATTTAGTTGAGATTATGCGAAGTAAGTCATTCTATGCACTCGTTATTTGGATACCCTAAAGGATATTAGGAAGCATATATCCCTAAGTAATACCGATGGACCTATTATATAAACCATGGAAATGATATTAAGCATCTGGTTGCAAAGTGGAGTCGTTAGGGTATGATTTGTAATCCTAAATAGCTAATAGTGAGTAGGCATGATGATTCATGGTAGACCCTAGGACCTAAGGTCGATGAGTCTTGATGCTCTTAGCTAGTTGAACATGTAAATGAGAAGAGTAAGATTTCATATAGTTAAGATAGAGATGAATTAGAGTCATAATGACCCGGGAGACTGCTATTAGACAACCGTATTTATGTGCACCGTTTCACTTCTAGAAACTAGCGGTTGGTAGACTTCGAATCGTGGTCGTTGAATAGAGTGTAACACCCCGATCCCTCACGAGACCGGGAGTTCTATCAATCGATCTAATCACAACCCAAATCCAAACCCGGGCATAATTTTCAGGGAAAACGGATGGAGTCTCCCTTGTTTCTAGGCGAAATGTAAAACCTGCGACAGCATATAAGTGGACCAACACCGTGTCCAACCATGCAAAACCACCTCTAGGCCATCCGAGCCTCGGTTCTCAACAATTAAACTCTGCAAGTATACATACATTTCCAATTTAAAAGCTAACCTATCTCTTTTCATTTTTGACAAGTACACTCAAACTGGACAATTTGGGGTCTAATTTTGGTTTGTACTGATATTGCTAGACCGACACTAGACACTACTATGATCGTTTTGCTATTATTACTGCTAGTATCTATTTTATGTTACGACGTATTAGGTAAGGACTAAGTAAATGAACCTATCCAATCTTAAACAGGTACACGCTTTTAAGCTAAGATCAACAGATACTTTTGTAACGAGGATAAACAAACCAACGAGACATAGTATCATGTTAGGTTATAAATCAAACAAGACATCGAGATAACCAATAGGAATTTAAATCGATGTTAAATAGAAAACTTAGTTGGAAATGAAATTGAGATTGGTAAATTTTGAGGCGTTTAGAGAATTAGACCAAACCAAAGAGCTCAATTACAGCCGTTATGCTGCCGGTTTTTCAAAAATTTTGGAGTTTAGGCCAAAACGATAAGTGTGAAATCTTAATGAATGGTTAAGTACAAGACGTGACTTGAATGATTAAATCACACCCTAGTCTAACCTTTATAGGCCGGGTTGGGGCGTGACGCCACGCCCACAGTTTGCGGGCCCAGCCTCTACGTGAAGCAAAGTTGTCTTGCCCAAGGTGTCGTCGGATTCGGAAATAGAAATGTGATGGATTAGGTTGTCGTCCTTTTTGCGGCTCATGACGAACGATCTGGGATGAAAAAATAGCGCAAAAGAAGAAAAGTGTCCCGAAACTAATGAAAATGTTTGATTTTGAGCTCCGAAAACAGTAGCAGTCGAATAGGTTAGTTTTCCCCGTCGTAGAGCTCTCGGAGTACTTTACAACGGTATGTTGTGAGCCGTGTAACTCCTTATGGATCAAAAATTATGGGCACCGGAGCGACGGAGACCTGGTCCCAAGCCCCACGCCCTCGGCTTGCGGGCCCAACCTCTACGTGAAGCGAAGTTGTCTTGCCCAAGTTACCGTGGGATTCGGTAATAGAAATGTGATGGATAAGGTTGTTGTCCTTTTCGCGGCTCACGACGTACGATCCAGGACGGAAAAATAGCACAAAAGAAGAAAAGTGTCCAAAAACTAATGAAGACGTTCTATTTTGGGTTCCGAAAACAAACGCAGCCGAACAGAGTTGCTGCCTCCGTTGTAGAGCTCTCGGAGAGCTTTCCAACGGTATGCTGTGCGCTGCGTAACTCCTTATGGATCAAAAGTTATGGGGAACAGAGTGACGGAGACCTGGTCCGAAGCCCACGCCCTCAGTTTGCGCGCCCAACCTCTACGTGAAGCGAAGTTGTCTTGCCCAAGGTGCCGTGGGATTCGGTAATACAAATGTGATGGATTAGGTTGTCATCCTTTTCGCGGCTCACGACGTACGATCCGGGACGAAAATACAGCGCAAAAGATGAAATGTGTCCCGAAACTGATGAAAACAATCGATTTTGGACTCTGAAAATAGGCACAGCCAGAAATGTGAGGGATTAGGTTGTCACCTTTTTCGCAGCTCACGACGTACAATCTGGGACGGAAAATAGCACAAAAGAAGAAAAGTGTCCCGAAACTGATGAAAACATTCAATTTTGGATTTTGAAAATAGGCACAGCTGAGCAGGCTTGCTACCACCGTCATAGAGCTCTCGGAGAGTTTTCCAACGGTATGCTGTGCGCCGCGTAACTCCTTTCGGATCAAAAGTTATGGGTACCGGAGCGACGGAGACTTGGTCCTAAGCCCCACGCCCATGGTTTGCGTGCCAAACCTATACGTGAAGCGAAGTTGTCTTGTCCAAGGTGCTGTGAGATTCAGTAATAGAAATGTGATGGACTAGGTTTTCGTCCATTTCGCGGCTCACGACTTACCATGCGGGACGAAAAAACATGGCAAAAGAAGAAAAATATCCTAAAATTGATCAAAACGTTCAATTTTGTGCTCCGATATCAGACGCAGCCGAACAGGCAAGCTGCGCCCGTCATAGAGCTCTCAGAGAGCTTTCCAACGGTATGCTGTGCGCCGCGTAACTCCTTACGAATCAAAAGTTATGGGTACCAGAGCGACGGAGACCTGGTCCCAAGCCCCACGCCCTCGGTTTGCGGGCCCAGCCTCTACGGGAAGCAAAGTTGTATTGCCCTAGGTATCGTGGGTTTCAGTAATAGAAATGTGATGGATTAGGTTTTCATCATTTTAGCGGCTCACGATGTGCAATCCGGGATGAAAAAATAGCGCAAAAGAAGAAGAGTGTCCCAAAACTGATGAAAACGTTCGAATTTCGGTTCCAAAAATAGGCACAACTTAGTAGGCTTGCTGCCCCCTATCGTAGAGCTCTCAGAGAGCTTTCCAATTGTATATTGTGCGCCGTGTAACTCCTTACGGATCAAAAGTTATGGGCATCGGAGCGACGGAGACCTTGTCCCAAGCCCTACGCCCTCGTTTTGCGGGCCCAGCCTCTATGTGAGGAAAAGTTGTCTTGCCCAAGGTGTCGTGGGATTCGGTAATAGAAATGTGATGGATTAGGTTGTCGTCCTTTTCGCGACTCACGACGTACGATCCAGGATGAAAAAACTTCGCAAAAGAAGAAAAGTATCTCGAAACTAATGAAAACATTCAATTTTGGGCTTTGAAAATAGGCGCAACCGAGCAAGGTTACTGTCCATATCGTAGAGCTATCGGAGTGCTTTCCAACGGTATGCTGTGCGCCGCGTAACTCTTTACGGATCAAAAGTTATGGGCACCGGAGCGACAAAGACCTGGTCCTAAGCCCCACGCTCTCGGTTTGCGGGCCCCTACGGGAAGCGAAGTTGTATTGCCCTAGGTGCAGTGGGATTCGGTAATAGAAATGTGATAGATTAAGTTTTCGTCCTTTTCGCGGCTCACGTCGTACGATCCGGGATGAAAAAATAGCGCAAAAGAAGAAAAGTGTCCCGAAACTGATGAAAACGTTCGAATTTGGTCTCTAAAAATAGGCACAACTGAGCAGGCTTGCTACCCCCTGTCGTAGAGCTCTCGGAGAGCTTTCCAACTGTAAGTTGTGCGCCGCGTAACTCCTTATGGATCAAAAGTTATGGGCACCGGAACGACAGAGACCTGGTCCCAAGCCCCACGCCCTTGGTGTGCGGGCCCAACCTTTCCGTGAGGTGAAGTTGTCTTGCCCAAGGTGCCGTGGGATTCGATAATAGAAATGTGATGGATTAGGTTGTCGTTTGTTTCGCGGCTCACGACGTACGATCTAGGATGAAAAAACTGCGCAAAAGAAGAAAAACGTCCATAATCTAATGAAAACGTTCAATTTTTAGCTCCGAAAACAGGCGCAGCCGAGTAGGCCTACTGCCCCCATCGTAGAGCTCTCAGAGAGCTTTCCAATGGTATGTTGTGCGCCGAGTAACTCCTTACGGATCAAAACTTATGGGCACCGGAGCGATGGAGACCTGGTCCCACGCCCAACGCCCTCGGTTTGCAGGCCCAGCCTCTACGTGAAGCGAAATTGTCTTGTCCAAGGTGCCATGGGATTCCGTAATAGAAATGTGATGGATTAGGTTGTCGTCCTTTACGCGGCTCACGACGTACGATCCGGACGAAAAAACTGCATAAAAGAAGAAAAGTGTCCAGAAACTGATGAAAACATTCGATTTTGGGCTCCAAAAACAGGCACAACGAGCAGGCCTACTGCCCCGTCGTAGAGCTCTTGAATAGCGACGGAGACCTGGTCCCAAGCCCTACGCCCTCGGCTTGCAGGCTTGGCTTCTACGTGAAGCGAAGTTGTCTTGCCCAAGGTGCCATGGGATTCGGTAATTGAAATGTGATGGATTAGGTTGTCATCCTTTTCGTGGCTAATGACGTACGATCCGGGACGAAAAAACTGCGCAAACAAAGAAAAGCGTCCAGAAACTGATGAAAACATTCCATTTTGGGCTCCGAAAATAGGAGCAACCGAGCAGGCTTGCTGCCTTCATTGTAGAGCTCTCGGAGAGCTTTCCAACAGTATGTTGTGCACCGTATAACACTTTACGGATCAAAAGTTATGGGCACCCGAGTGACAGAGACCTGGTCCCAAGCCCCACGCCCTCGGCTTGCAGGCCCAGCCTCTACGTGAAGCGAAGTTGTCTTGCCCAAGGTACCGTGGGATTCAGTAATAGAAATGTGATGGATTAGGTTGTCGTCCTTTTCGCGGCTCACGACATATGATCCGAGACGAAAAAACAACGCAAAGGAAGAAAAGTGTCCCGAATCTGATGAAAATGTCCGATTTTGGGCTCTGAAAACAGTCGCAGCCGAATAGGCTAGCTGCCTTCATTGTAGAGCTCTTGGAGTGCTTTCCAACGGTATGCTGTGCGCCACGTAACTCCTTACGGATCAAAAGTTTTGGTCTTCGGAGCGACGAAGACCTCGTCCCAAGCCCCACGCCCACGGTTTGCCGGCCCAGCCTCTACATGAAGCGAAGTTGTCTTGCCCAAGGTACCATGAGATTCAGTAATAGAAATGTGATGGATTAGGTTGTCATCCTTTTCGCAGCTCATGACGTACGATCCGGAATGAAAAAATAGCGCAAAAGAAGAAAAATTTCTCGAAATTGATGAAAACATTCTATTTTGGGTTCCGAAAATAGGTGCAGCTGAGCAAGCTTGCTGCCCTCGTTGTAGAGCTCTCAGAGAGCTTTCCAACGATATGCTGTGCGCCGCGTAACTCCTTACGGATCAAAAGTTATGGGCAGCGGAGCGACGGAGACTTGGTCCCAAGCCCCGCGCCCTCGGTTTGTGGGCCCAGCCTCTACGTGAATCAAAGTTTTCTTGCCCAAGGTGCCATTGGATTCGGTAATAGAAAAGTGATGGATTAGGTTGTCGTCCTTTTCGCGGCTCACGACGTACGATCTGGGATTAAAAAATAGCGCAAAAGAAGAAAAGTTTCCAAAAATTGATGAAAACGTTCGATTTTAAGTTCTGAAAATAGGCGCAGCCGAACAGGCTAGCTGCCCCCGTCGTAGAGCTCTCGAAGAGCTTTCCAACAGTATGTTGTGCACCGCGTAACTCCTTACAGATCAAAAGTTATGGCACCGGAGCGACGGAGACCTGGTCCAAAGCCCCACGCCCTCGGTTTGCAGACCCAGCCTCTACCTGAAGTGAAGTTTTCTTGTCCAAGGTGCCGTGGGATTCGGTAATCGAAATGTGATGGATTATGTTGTCGTCCTTTTCGCTGCTCACGACGTACGATCCGGAACGAAAAAATAGCACAAAAGAAGAAAAGTGTTCCAAAAATGATACAAACGTTCGATTTTGGGCTCCGAAAATAGGCGCAGTCGAATAGGCTAGCTGCGCCCGTCGTAGAGCTCTCGAGTGCTTTCCAATGGTATGTTGTGCGCCGCTTAACTCCTTACGGATCAAAAGTTATGGGCACCGAAGCGATGGAGACTTGGTCCCAAGCCCTACACCCTTGGTTTGCGGGCCTAGCCTCTACGTGAATCGAAGTTGTCTTGCCCAAGGTACCATGGGATTCGGTAATAGAAATGTGATGGATTAGGTTGTCGTCTTTTTCACGGCTCACGACGTACGATACGGGGCGGAAAAATAGCGCAAAAGAAGAAAAGTGTCTCGAAACTGATGAAAACGTTCGATTTTGGGTCACGAAAATAGGCACAACTGAACAGGCTAGCTGCCCCCATCGTAAAGCTATCGGATAGCTTTCCAACGGTATGTTGTGCGCCGCGTAACTCCTTACGGATCAAAAGTTACGGGCACCGGAGCGACGAAGACCTGGTCCCAAGCCCTACGCCCTCAGTTTGCGGGCCCAGCCTCTACGTGAAGCGAAGTTGTCTTGCCAAAGTGCCATGGGATTCCGTAATAGAAATGTGATGGATTAGGTTGTCGTTCTTTTCACGGCTCACGACGTACGATCTGGGACAGAAAAACAGTGCAAAAGAAGAAAAGTATCCCGAAACTGATGAAAAAATTCGATTTTGGGTTCAAAAAATAGGCGCAGATGACCAGGCTAGCTGCCCCCGTCGTAGTGCTCTCGGAGAGCTTTCTAACGGTATGTTGTGCGCCGCGTAACTCCTTACGGATCAAAAGTTCTGGGCACCGGAGCGACGAAGACCTGGTCCTAAGCCCTACGCCCTCGGTTTGCGGGCCCAGCCTCTACGTGAAGCGAAGTTGTCTTGCCCAAGGTGCCGTGGGATTCGGTAATAGAAATGTGATGGATTAGGTTGTCGTCCTTTTCACGGCTCACGACGTGCGATCCAGAATGAAAAAACAGCGCAAAAGAAAAAAGTGTTCCGAAACTTATAAAAACGTTCAATTTTGGGCTCCAAAAATAGACGTAACCGAATAGGCTAGCTGCCCCCGTCGTAGAGCTCTCGGAGTGCTTTCCAACGGTATGCTGTGCGCCGTGTAACTCCTTACGGATCAAAAGTTATGGGCACCGGAGCGAAGGAGACCTGGTCCCAAGCCCCACGCCCTCGGTTTGTAGGCCCAGCCTCTACGTGAAGTGAATTTTTCTTTCCCAAGGTACCATGGGATTCAGTAATAGAAATGTGATGGATTATGTTGTTGTCCTTTTCGCGGCTCACGACGTACAATCCGGGACGAAAAAATAGCGCAAAAGAAGAAAAGTGTCCTGAAATTGATGAAAACGTAAAATTTTGGGTTCTGAAAATAGGCGCAGCTATGCAGGCTTGCTGCCCTCATTGTAGAGCTCTCGGAGAGCTTTCCAACGGTATGCTGTGCGCCGCATAACTCCTTACGGATCAAAAGTTATGGGCACTGGAGCGACAAAGACCTAGTCCCAAGCCCCACGCCCTCGGTTTGCGGGCCTAGCCTCTTCATGAAGCAAAGTTGTCTTGCCCAAGTTGCCGTGGGATTCGGTAATAGAAATGTGATGGATTACGTTGTCGTCATTTTTGTGGCTCACGACTTACGATATGGGATAAAAAAACAGCGTAAAAGAAGAAAAGTGTCCCAAAACTGATGAAAATGTTTGATTTTGGGCTCCAAAAATAGGCGCAGCCGAGCAGGCTTGCTGCCACGTCGTAGAGCTCTGGGAGAGCTTTCCATCGACATGTTGTGCGCTGCGTAACTCCTTACGGATCAAAAGTTATGGACACCGGAGCGACAGAGACCTGGTCCCAAGCCCCACGTCCTCGGTTTGCGGGCCCAGCCTCTACATGAAGCGAAGTTGTCTTGCCCAAGGGCCCGTGGGATTTAGTAAAAGAAATGTGATGTTTTAGGTTGCCGTCCTTTTCGCGGCTCACGACGTACGATCAGGGACGGAAAAACAGCGCAGAAGAAGAAAAGTGTCCCGAAACTGATGAAAATGTTCGATTTTTGGCTCTGAAAACATGTGCAATCGAGCAGGCTTGGTGCCCCCGTAGTAGAGCTCTCGGAGGGCTTTCCAACGGTATGTTGTGCGCCGCGTAACTCCTTACAGATCAAAAGTTATGGGCACCGGAGTGACGGAGACCTGGTCCCAAGCCCCACGCCCTCGGTTTGCGGGCCCAGCCTCTACATGAAGCGAAGTTGTCTTGCCCAAGGGGCCATGGGATTTAGTAAAAGAAATGTAATGTTTTAGGTTGCCGTCCTTTTCTCGGCTCACGACGTACGATCAAGGATGGAAAAACAGCGCAGAAGAGGAAAAGTGTCCTGAAACTAATGAAATGTTCGATTTTTGGCTCCGAAAACATGTGCAACCTAGCAGGCTGGGTTCCCCCATCGTAGAGCTCTCGGAGGGCTTTCCAACGGTATGTTGTGCGCCGCGTAACTCCTTACGGATCAAAAGTTATGGGCACTGGAGCGACGGAGACCTAGTCTCAAGCCTAATGCCCTCGGTTTGCGAGCCCAGCCTTTACGTGTAGCGAAGTTGTCTTGCCCAAGGTGCCATGGGATTCGGTAATAGAAATTTGATGGATTAGGTTGTCGTCCATTTCGCGGCTCACGACGTACGATCCAGGATGAAAAAACTGCGCAGAAGAAGAAAAGTGTCTAGAAACTAATGAAAATGTTCGATTTTGGGCTCTGAAAATAGGCACAGCCAAGCAGGCCTGCTGCCCCCATCGTAGAGCTCTCGAAGTGCTTTTCAACGGTATGCTGTGCGCCGCGTATGTCACGCCCCAACCCGACCTATGAAGGTTAGACTAAGGTGTGATCTAAACATTCAAGTCATATCACGTACTTAATCGTTCAAGAGGGTTTAACACTTAACGTTTTAGCCTAAACTCCACAAATTCTCCGGAAAACCGGCAGCATAACGGCTATAATTGGGCTCTTTGGTTTGACCTAATTCTCTAAACGCCTCAATTTTTTCAATCTCAATTTCACTTCCAACTAAGATTACTATTTACCATCAATTGAAACGCCTACTAACTATCTCGATGTTACGTTTGATTAATAACCTAACATGATACTATGTCTCATTTGTTTGTTAAATCTCGTTACAAAAATACCTGTTGATCTTAGCTTAATAGCGAGTACCTGCTTAAGATTTGGTTGGTTCATTTTACTTAGCCCTTACCTAATACTTCATAATCCTATTATAGGTACTAGCAGTAATAATAGCAAAATGACCATAGTAGTGTCTAGTGTCTGTCTAGTTAACATCAGTACAAACCAAAATTAGACTCCAAATTACAACGGGGGTCTTTTACATTACAAACATTAAGCAACATGAAAAGAAATAGTCTTCAAGTAGCATAGTTCACAAATAGCCATAATCATGCAAATCACATAGGACAGGCAATCACTCCAAGGAATCATCGTTAGGCACATCGTCCTCAAGTACCTGTTCTTGATCTTCTTCACCTGAGATGGTAAAAGAGGGTGAGTCCTTATGAACTCAGCGAGGGGGAACGAGAAATAGGTTTTGAAACTCATTTTCCGGTTCAACTTATGAAAATCCTTTTGCAAGCATGAATATAACATAATTAAGTACATAACAATAATATAAAGTAAAGGAACACAATTACCAGTCTTTCCTCCCCGAGGTCCTCTAGGAACCAAGCGAGAGTACTTATACATATAGAAGAAGGATACGGTGAGCTTTTGCTCTCAGTTGTTGCGGCCGACTTCAAATCATCCCCTTAACATGCCAAGTGGGTGTACTCCGGATGTACCCCAAAATCCTACGACCCAACTCTCCGAGGAAGTCTAGCCCCCAAGCGAGAGAGGGAATTGGACAATGGTAATCACAGTTGCATCGGCAAGCCCGATGCCGCCCGGTGTGCGTGAACGCTACCACGCCAGAATGAAAGGTTGCAACCTTGTATGCAATGCACATTTATGACATTTAATATATCACATTAGGAGGACAACAAAGTAGGTTGCCTCCGGACAGTCATAAGATTGCACATTGACAAGTAAACAAGCGAGGCACGATAAGACAAGTAATTTCACTTGAAAAGCATAAGGAGTTATATGAACATTAAACGGGCAGCCACATGTAACGCACGTAAATCAGGTCATATAACTCATTTCAACGTCCACGTAATCAAATAATAAGGTTATTCAACATGCAACAACAATCTATGTGGTTCGGATGCAAGAAAGGACTATTTGTCAACATGCAACAAATCAAAATCACATTTAGGGCTATAAGGCAACTACGGGCAGCCTACTAAACATATAATTACACTCAATATTCAAAGGATCAACACTTAGCAAGTTCGCCTGGTCACTACGGTTTCCATTTCGTGCTTACCCGTGCGATTAAACCCCAAGTCAACTCAAAGTCAATCTCAAGCCATACATCAATTAATTCAAACATCCCCAAGTATTCAAAACAGTCCACACAACATCCCAAAGCCACAATCCCAAGCATTAATTCAACAAGAGAAGTTACAACAATTTTTCTAAGCATAACACTAAGTGAAACCCTTACTGCAATAGGCTGTATTCTCACAATCATTAAGACAAGCAAACAATCTCCAATTCCAGTGAATAAGATGTCAAATTAAATCTTAAGAAGTGAACTAAATTCAGAAACAAACCTTGCATCATTTGAAGTTCGAGGTCAATAGTTATAGGCAAAACAGTGGGATTGCACAAAACTGCCCAAATTTGCACATATTTCGATAATTGTCATTTTTGAGGTCCTTAGGGTCAGATTTAGCCTTAGTCCATTTCTGACAAAAATTTCCAGAACTGAAAAACCTAGCAGCACACCAAATTTCATGTATTTTGGACATCATTTACTAAGTAAAAACTGGTTCGTTCCACAAGGTCAGTGCATCTGCCAAAACCTGCTTCATTTTTTTCCAGATTTCCAGATTTGGACACATTTTAATTATTTTCCATTTTGAGGACTTTAGAGTCAAAATTAGCTTTGGCCTATTTCTGCAAAAAATGTTCAAAAATGGCAAAACTAGTTACCTACCAATTTTCATGCATTTTCAACATCATTTGCATAGCCAAAATCACCTCGAAACAACAATACAGAGAGCTGTCACCAAACCCGATTTCATCTATCATCATCTTCAAGCAAAAATCTTGCCATGCATGGTTGTAGAAGCTTATGAACACACATATAACTCAAGTACAGAAGCAAAGACATACATTTAAGAGCATGCATGTGGATTTTTGAAGGATTTTCAAAAGGTTTTAGCCCTCACCTTAGCAAATCAACAAGAAGATGCACAAAACTTGATGAAGCACAAATTTCTTCTTCTTCCTTGCTTAGCCAAGACACCACCCGATTTCTCTCTATTTTCCTAGATTAGTGACAAGGTTCTTAGTAGGTGCATGAGGTTAGAACAAGAAGAAAAGAAATGGAAGCTAGGAAACTCACCTAAACCGAAATGGAAGTTCAAAGAGCTTGCATGTGTGTTTCTTGCATCCTAGCTTGTTTAATTGAGTTTCTTAGCTTCTAGCTTGCCTTGATGAACAATGGAATGATGAAGATAAGCTATGGGGTGTATGAACTCAGCCAAAACCGAGATTGAGAGAGAAGAATGAGAGGGAGAGAGAGAAATGTGAGGAGAGTGAGAGAAATGAGAGAAAATAGAAGCTTTTGCTATTGTTGATGCAAATGTTGGCCTTGGGCATGCAAAAATCAGATTTGTGTCTCCAAGAAGCATGGTTTTTGAATTACCTAGTATGGGCAAGGAGCCTTTGTCGAGTTTGGTGGCTTTGGGGAGGTATTTGAGCTAATTTTTTTATGCATTTGTGTCATAGAATTGTCATAGGAATGTTGGGAAATTAGGGAATCTAGGTAGAATAAAATATAAGAATGTTTGTTGATGAGTTGAATTATGAATAGAATAATAGATAGCTGGAAATGTAGGAATAGTTTAGTATTATTTTATTATTAGTGGAGTTTGTAGAGAATTTGAATTAGGAATATAATATTGGTTAGTGGATTGTGTAGGATTATTTTAGTGTCTAGTGCTTTGTGTAGGATTCTTTCTTGATTAACGTGGTGGCATGGATTCTTAGGTTTAGGGCATGAATTACGAGGTAGACACGAACTACGAGGTAAGACACGAACTTCAAGACTAATGCACGTACTTCAAGATAAATGCACGGATTCCAATGCAAATGCACGCAACCCTAGGTAAATATACATAAACCAATACAAGGCACGTAATTCAATGCAATGCACATAAATCGAGGTACGACTCTTAAACCTAGGTTAGGACACGTAATTCAAGGTTAGGGTACACAAAACGAGATAACGCACGCAATTCAAAGTCGCGGCACGTAAGTCGAGGATTAAGGCACATAATTCAAGGTCATTCATATCATTCTTGGTCTATGGCACGCAAATCAAGGTAACACATGTTATTCGGGGTCGGGCCTCACAGCGTAACTCCTTACGGATCAAAAGTTATGGGCACCGGAGCGACAGAGACTTGGTCCCAAGCCTCACGCCCTCGGCTTGCGGGCTCGGCCTTGACGTGAAGCGAAGTTGTCTTGCATAAGTTGCCTTGGGATTCGATAATTGAAATGTGATGGATTAGGTTGTCATCTTTTATGCGGCTCACGACGTAGGATCCGGGCTTCAAAAACAGGCGCAGCCGAGCAGGCCTACTGCCCCCGTCGTAGAGCTCTCGAAGTTCTTTCCAACGGTATGCTGTGCGCCGCGTAACTCCTTACGGATCAAAAGTTATGGGCACCGGAGCGACAGAGACCTGGTCCCAAGCCCTACGCCCTCGGCTTTCGGGCCCAGCCTCTACGTGAAGCGAAGTTGTCTTGCCCAAGGTGCCATGGGATTCGGTAGTAAAAATGTGATAGATTAGGTTGTCGTCCTTTTCGCAGCTCACGACGTATGATCCGAGACCAAAAAACAACGCAAAGGAAGAAAAGTGTCCTGAAACTGATGAAAATGTTCGATTTTGGGCTCCTGAGAGATTGGGAGATATGTATGTGGCAGAGATTGTAAGATTGCATGGGATGCCTGTGAGTATTGTATCGGATAGGGATCCTCATTTTACTTTCCGATTTTGGAAGAGATTGCAAGAAGCTTTGGGAACGAAGTTGAGTTTCAGCACGGCTTATCACCCTTAGGCTGATGGACAATCAGAGAGAACTATTCAGATTCTGGAGGATATGCTGAGCGCGTGTGTTTTAGACTTCGGGAAAGGTTGGGAGAAATATCTCTCTCTAGCGGAGTTCGTTTATAATAATAGTTATCAGGCCACTATCGGGATGGCCCCATTCGAGGCGTTGTATGGACGTAAGTGTCGATCCCAATTTACTGGGATGAAGTAGGTGAAACGAAGACTTTTGACCCGACCCTTCTACCTGAACTTATGAAGATTGTTGATAATATCCACCTCATCTGAAAACGGATGCTTACCGCCCAAAGCAGGCAGAAGAATTATGCAGACCGACGGAGACGGAGTCTAGAGTTTGAGGTCGGCGACAAGGTGTTCCTGAAGATATCACCTCGGAGGGGACTGATTAAACACGGCAAGGGTGGAAAGTTGAGCCCGAGATTTGTAGGACCATTTGAGATAATTGAGAAGGTTGGTAAATTGGCGTATCGCCTAGCACTACCCCAGAACCTCTCCAATATTCACGACGTCTTTCATGTTTCAATGCTGCGGAAGTATCATCCTTATCCATCGCATATCTTGGAGCCAGAGCCGTTGCAACTTCGGGAGAACTTGTCTTATGAGGAGAAGCCTATTCGGATCCTAGACCAGCAAGATCAGGAGTTGCGCAACAAAACTATACCGATGGTGAAAGTGCTGTGGGATCATCATGGAGTTGAAGAAGCAACGTGGGAAAGGCGAGACCAGATGGAGCAACAATATCCAGCTTTATTTCAAAGGTAATATTGAATTTCAGGTGAAAGTGCTGTGGGATCATCATGGAGTTGAAGAAGCAACGTGGGAAAGGCGAGACCAGATGGAGCAACAATATCCAGCTTTATTTCAAAGGTAATATTGAATTTCGGGATGAAATTCTTTTAAGGAGGGGAGGATGTGAGGCCCGACCTCGATTTGCGTGCGATACCTCATTTCGTGTGCCCTAATCTAGATTTGCGTGCCTTGACCTAGATTTAAGAATTGCATTTCATTTTGTGCGCCTTGCATTGAATTACGTGCATTCATTTAGGGTTGCGTGCATTTACTTGGAAAACGTGCGTTCGTTTCGTAGTTCGTGCCCTACCTCGTAGTGCGTGCCCTAGACCTAGGAAAGGTTGTCCTCACGCTAATCAAGAAATTATCTTACACGAAGCACTAGATCATTAATTAATCCTACAAACTCCACTAACTAATATTAAATTACTAATTCAACCCACTAGAAGACAAAATCTCACAAAAAGCTAGACATTCCTTATTCTTTATTCCTTATTCTTTTGCACTTTCATCACACAATTAAATAATACTCCAATAGATGACAAAAAATCAGATTTTATATGCCTTGGCCGACCACCATATAGGCTTTTGTGCTTGCTTGCTTAATTCAATTTAAATCCTAAACAATCTATGACAATTCTATGACACATTGCATAAAATATTTAGCTCAAAAACTCCACCCAAAGCCTTCAAATCTCGACCAAATGCTCCTTGCCCATGCTAGGAATTTCAAAATGCTTCTTGAAGACATAAAAACCTGAATTGCAATGCCCAAGGCCGAACATATGCATCAATATTTGCAAAAGCTATCATTTTCTTTCATTTCTCTCATTCTCCTCACATTTCTCTCTCTCCCTCTCATTCTTCTCTCTCTCTCTCCGCCTTGGCTGAGTTTCATCATTCCATAGCTCATCTTCATCATTCTATGGTGCATCAAGACAAGCAACAAGCTAAGAAACTCGACCAAGCTAGCTAAGTTGCAAGAATCACACATGCAAGCTCTTTGAGTCTCCATTTCGGCCTAGGTGAGTTTGCTAGCTTCCATTTCATTTCTTCTTGTTCTAACCACATGCACCTACTAAGAACTTGGTCACTAAGCTAGGAAAAATAGAGAGAAATCGGGTGGTGTCTCGGCTAAGCAAGGAAGAAGACCAAATTTGTGCTTCATCAAAGTTTTGTGCATCTTCTTGTTGTTTTGCTAAGGTGAGGGCTAAAACCTCTTGAAAATCCTTCAAAAATCCACATGCATGCTCTTAAATGTTTGTCTTTCCTTCTGTACTTGAGTTATATGTGTGTTCATAAGCTTTTACAACCATGCATGGCAAGATTTTGGCTTGAAGGTGATGATAGATGAAATCGGGTTTGGTGACAGCCTTCTGTTTTGTTGTTACGAGGTGAGTTTGGCTAGGAAAATGATGTTGAAAATGAATTAAAATTGGTATGTAACTAGTTTTTCCAGTTTTGAACATTTGTCTCAGAAATATGCCAAAGCTAATTTTGACTCTAAGGTCCTCAAAATGGTAAATCATTAAAATGTGTCCAAATCTGGAAGTCCGGAAAAAATGAAGTAGGTTTTGGTAGATGCACTGACCTTGTAGAACGAACCAGTTTTGACTTAGTAAATGATGTCCAAATTCCATGAAATTTGGTATTATGCTAGGTTTTTCAGTTCTGGAAATTTTTGTCAGAAATGAACTAAGGCTAAATCTGACCCTAAGGATCTCAAAAATGACAAGTATTGAAATGTGTGCAAATCCGGACAGTTTTGTGCAATCCCACTATTTTGGCTATAACTATTTATCCCGAGCTCCAAATGATGCAAGGTTTGTTTCTGAATTTAGTTCACTTCTTAATCTTTAATTTGACATCTTATTAACTGGAATTGGAGATTGTTTGCTTATCTTAAGGATTGTGAGAAAACAGCCTATTGCAGTGAGGGTTTCACTTAGTTATATGCTTAGAAAATTTGTTGTAACTTCTCTTGTGGTATTAAATGCTTGGGATTGTGGCATTGGGATGTTGTGTGGACTGTTTTGAATACTTGGGGATGTTTGAATTAACTAATGCATGGCTTGAGATTGATTTTGAGTTGACTTGGGGCTTAACCGCACGGGTAAGCACGAAATGGAAACCCTAGTGACTAGGTAAACTTGCTAAGTGTCGATCCTTTGAATATTGTGCGTAATTATATGTTTAGTAGGCTGCCCGTAGTTGCCCTTATAGCCCTAAATGTGATTTTGATCATTGCATGTTGACAAATAGGCCTTTCTTGCACCCGAACCCACGTGGATTGTCGTTGCATATTGAATAATCTTATTATTTGATTACGTGAACGTTGAAATGAGTTATATGACTTGATTTACGTGCGTTACATGGCTGCCCATTTAATGTTCATATAACTCTATATGCCTTTCAAGTGAAATTACTTGTCTTATCGTGCCTCGCTTGTTTACTTGTCAATGTGCAATCTTATGACTGTCCGGAGGCAACCTACTTTGTTGTCCTCCTAATGTGATATATTAAATGTCATAAATGTGCATTGCATATAAGGTTGCAACCTTTCATTCTGGCGTGGTAGCGTTCAAGCACACCGGGCGGCATCGGGCTTGCCGGTGCAACCGTGACTACCATTGTTCAATTTTCTCTCTCACTTGGGGGCTAAACTTCCTCGGAGAGTTGGGTCGTAGGATTTTGAGGTACATCCGGAGTACACCCATTTGGCGTGATAAGGGGATGATTTGAAGTCGGTCGCAACAATTGATACTGGAAATGAACTGAGAGCAAAAGCTCACCGTATCCTTTTTACTATGTGTATAAGTACTCTCGCTTGGTTCCTAGAGGACCTCGGGGAGGAAAGATGGGTAATTGTGTTCCTTTACTTTCATATTATTGTTCTGCACTTAATTGTGATACATTCATACTTACAAAAAGGGTTTTCATAAGTTAAACCGGAAAATGAGTTTCAAAACCTATTTCTCGTTCCCCCTCGCTGAGTTCATAAGGACTCACCCTCTTTTATCATCTCAGGTGAAGAAGATCAAGAACAGGTACCCGAGGATGACGTGCCTAACGATGATTCCTTGGAGTGATTGCCTGTCCTATGTGCTTTGCGTGATTATGGCTATTTGTGAACACTATGCTACTTGAAGACTATTTCTTTTCACGTTGCTTAATGTTTGTGATGTAAAAGACCCCCATTGTAATTTGGGGTCTAATTTTGGTTTGTAGTGATATTAACTAGACAGATACTAGTATGATCTTTTGCTATTGTCATTGACTAGTATCTATAGTAGGGTTATGAAGTATCAAATAAGGACTAAGTAAAATGAACCTATCCAATCTAAGTAGGTACTTACTATCAAGCTAAGATCAACAGGTACTTTTGTAACGAGGATTAATAAACAGACAAGACGTAGTATCATACTAGGTTATTAATCAAACGAGACTTCGAGATAACCAATAGGCATTTCAATTGATGGTAAATAGTAATCTTAGTTGGAAATGAAATTGAGATTGAAAAATTTGAGGCATTTAGAGAATTAGGTCAAACTAAGGAGCCTAATTACAGCCGTTATGCTGCCGGTTTTCCAGAGAATTTGTGGAATTTAGGCCAAAATGTTAAGTGTTAAACCTTCGTAAACGGTTAAGTTGTGATATGAGTTGAATTTTAGATCACACCCTAGTCTAACCTTTATAGGCCGGGTTGGGGCGTGACATCTGCAAACAAATGCAGCGGAATAGGCTAGTTGCCCCCGTCGTAGAGCTCTCGATGAGCTTTCCAACAGTATGCTGTGTGCCGTGTAACTCCCTACGGATCAAAAGTTATAGGCACCGGAGCGACAGAGACCTGGTCCCAAGACCAACGCCCTCAGTTTGCGGGCCCAGCCTCTACGTGAAGCGAAGTTGTCTTGCCCAAGGTGCCATGGGATTCGGTAATAAAATGTGATGGATTAGGTTGTCGTCCTTTTCGTAGCTCACGACGTACGATTCGGAACGGAAAAACAGCGCAAAATAAGAAAAGTGTCCCGAAACTGATGAAAATATTCAATTTTGGGCTTCGAAAATAGGCGTAGCCAAATAGGCTAGCTGCCCCCGTCAAAGAGCTCTCAGAGTGCTTTCCAACGGTATGCTGTGCGCCACGTAACTCCTTACGAATCAAAAGTTATGGGCACCAGAGCGATAGAGACCTGGTCCCAAGCCCTACGCCCTCGGTTTGCGTCCCAGCCTCTACGTGAATCGAAGTTGTCTTGCCCAAGGTACCGTTGGATTCGGTAATAGAAATGTGATGGATTAGGTTGTCGTCCTTTTCGCTGCTCACGACGTATGCTCCGGGATGAAAAAATAGCGCAAAAGAAGAAAAGTGTCCTGAAACTGATGAAAATAATCAATTTTGGGTCCCGAAAATAGGCGCAGCAGAGCAAGCTAGCTGTCCCCGTCGTAGAGCTCTCGGAGAGCTTTCCAACGGTATGTTGTGCGCCGCATAACTCCTTACAGATCAAAAGATATGGGCAACAGAGCGACGGAGACCTGGTCCAAAGCCCCACGCCCTCGGTTTGCTGGCCCAGCCTCCACGTGAAGCGATGTTGTCTTGCCAAGGTACCGTGGGATTCGGTAATAGAAATGTGATGGATTCGGTTGTCGTCCTTTTCGCGGCTCACGACGTACGATATGAGACAGAAAAATAGCTCAAAAGAAGAAAAATATCCCGAAACTGATGAAAACATTCGATTTTAGGTTCCAAAAACAGGTGCAGCCGAACGGCCTAGCTATCCCCATTGTAGAGCTCTCGAAGAGCTTTCCAACGGTATGCTGTGTGCCGCATAACTCCTTACAGATCAAAAGTTCTTGGCACCGGAGAGACGAAGAACTGGTCCCAAACCCCACGCCCTCGGTTTGTGGGCCCAGCCTCTACGTGAAGTGAAGTTGTCTTGCCCAAGGTACCGTGGGATTTAGTAATAGAAATGTGATGGATTAGGTTGTCGTCCTTTTCGCGGCTCACGACGTACGATTTGGGACAGAAAAACAACGCAAAAGAAGAAAAGTGTCCCGAAACATATGAAAATATTTGATTTTGGGCTCCAAAAATATGCACAGCCGAGCAGGCTTGGTGACCCGTAGTAGAGCTCTCATAGAGCTTTCCAACGGTGTGCTCTGTGCTAGGTAACACCTTACGGATCGAAAGTTATGGGCATCGGAGCAACGGAGAGCTGGTCCCAAGCCCCACGCCTCGGTTTGCGGGCCCAACCTCTACGTGAAGTAGGTACCGTGGGATTCAGTAATAGAAATGTGATGGATTAGGTTGTCGTCCTTTTAGCGGCTCACGACGTACGATCCGAGATGGAAAAACAACGCAAAAGAAGAAAAGTGTCCCGAAACTGATGAAAACATTCAATTTTGGTCTCCAAAAACAGGCGCAACCGAGCAAGCTTGCTGTCCACGTCATAGAGCTCTAAGATAGCTTTCCAACGGTATGCTGTGTGCCGCGTAACTCCTTATGGATTAAAAGTTATGGGCACCACAGCGACGGAGACCTGCTCCAAAGCCCTACACCCTCGGTTTGCGGGCCCAGTCTCTACGTGAAGTGAAGTTGTCTTGCCCAAGATGCGGTGGGATTCAGTAATAGAAATGTGATGGATTAGGTTGTAGTCCTTTTTACGGCTCACGACGTACGATCTGGGACGAAAAAACAGCGCAATAGAAGAAAAGTGTCCCGAAACAGATGAAAACGTTAGATTTTGGTCTCCGAAAAAAGGTACAGCCGAGCATGCTTGCTGCCCACGTCTTAGAGCTCTCGGAGAGCTTTCAAACGGTATGCTGTGCGCCGCGTAACTCCTTACGGATCAAAGGTTATGGGCACCAGAGCGACGGAGACCTGGTCCCAAGCCCCACGCCCTCGATTTGCGGGCCCAACCTCTACGTGAAGTGAAGTTGTCTTGTCCAAGGTATAGTGGGATTCGGTAAAAGAAATGTGATGGATTAGGTTGTCGTCCTTTTCGGGGCTCACGACGTACAATCTGGGATAGAAAAACAGTGCAAAAGAAGAAAAGTGTCCTAAAACTGATGAAAACATTTGATTTTGGGCTCAAAAAATAGGCACAGCCGAGCAGGCTTGGTGCCCCGTCGTAGAGCTCTCGGAGAGCTTTCCAACGATGTGCTATGCGCTGCATAACTCCTTACGGATCAAAAGTTATGGGCATCGGAGCGACGGAGAGTTGGTCCCAAGCCCCACGCCCTCGGTTTGCAGGCCCAGCCTCTACGTGAAGCGAAGTTGTATTGCCCAAGGTACCATGGGATTCAGTAATAGAGATGTGATGGATTAGGATGTCGTCCTTTTCGCTGCTCACGACGTACGATCCGGGATGGAAAAACATTGCAAAAGAAGAAAAGTGTCCCGAAACAGATAAAAATATTCAATTTTGGGCTCCGAAAATAGGCGCAGCAGAGCAGGCTTGCTGCCCATATCGTAGAGCTCTCGGATAGCTTTCCAACGGTATGCTGTGTGTCGTATAACTCCTTATGGATCAAAAGTTATGGGCACCATAGCGACAAAGATCGGCTCCCAAACCCCACGCCCTCGGTTTGCGGGCCCAGCCTCTACGTGAAGTGAAGTTGTCTTGCCTAAGATGCGGTGGGATTCGGTAAGAGAAATGTGATGGATTAGGTTGTCGTCCTTTTTGCGGCTCACGACGTACAATCTGTGACGAAAAAACAGCGCAAAAGAAGAAAATTATCGTGAAATGGATGAAAACGTTAGATTTTGGGCTCCAAAAATAGGTACAGCAGAGCATGCTTGCTGCCCACGTCGTAGAGCTCTCGGAGAGCTTTCCAACGGTATGCTGTGCGCCGCGTAACTCCTTACGGATAAAAAGTTATGGGCACCGGAGCGATGGAGACCCGATCCCAAGCCCCACACCCTCAGTTTGCGGGCTCAACCTCTACGTGAAGTGAAGTTGTCTTGCCCAAGGTGCCGTGGGATTTGGTAATAGAAATGTGATGGATTAGGTTGTCATCCTTTCCGATGCTCACGACGTACGATCTGCGACAGAAAAAAAAGTATCCTGAAACTGATGAAAACAATTGATTTTGGGCTCCAAAAATAGGCACAGCCGAGAAGGCTTTTTTGCCCCGTCGTAGAGATCTCGGAGAGCTTTCCAACGGTATGCTCCGCGCTGCGTAACTCCTTATGGATCAAAAGTTATGGGCATCGGAGCGCTGGAGAGTTGGTCCCAAGAACCACGCCCTCGGTTTGGGGGCCCAGCCTCTACGTGAAGCGAAGTTGCCTTGCCCAAGGTGTCGTGGAATTCAGTAATAGAAATGTGATGGATTAGGTTGTCGTCCTTTTCGCAGTAAACGACGTACGATATAGGACGGAAAAATAGCTCAAAAAAAGAAAAATATCTCAAAACTGATGAAAACATTTGATTTTGGGTTCTGAAAACACGTGCAGCCGAGCAGGCTTGCTGCCCACATCGCAGAGCTCTTGGATAGCTTTCCAACGGTATGCTGTGCGCCACGTAACTCCTAACGGATCAAAAGTTATGCGCACCAGAGCGACGGAGACTTGGTCCCAAGCCCCATGCCCTCGGTTTGCGGGCCCAGCCTCTACGTGAAATGAAGTTGTCTTGCCCAAGATGCCATGGGATTCAGTAATAGAAATGTGAAGGATTAGGTTGTCGTCCTTTTCGCAGCTCACGACGTATGATTCGGAACGTAAAAACAATGCAAAATAAGAAAAGTGTCCCAAAACATATGTAAACGTTTGATTTTGGGCTCTGAAAATAGGCGCAGCCAAATAGGCTTGGTGCCTCCATCGTAGAGATGCCTGAGTGCTTTCCAACGGTGTGCTCTGCGCCGCATAACTCCTTACGAATCAAAAGTTATGGGTATCGGAGCGACGGAGAGCTGGTCCCAAGCCCTACGCCCTCGATTTGCGGGCCCAGCCTCTACGTGAAGCGAAGTTGTATTGCCCAAGATACTGTGGGATTCAGTAATAGAAATGTGATGGATTAGGTTGTCGCCCTTTTCGCGGCTCACGACGTACGATCTGGGATAGAAAAATAGCGCAAAAGAAGAAAAGTGTCCTGAAACTGATGAAAACATTCAATTTTGGGCTCTGAAAATAGGCGCAGCCGAGCAGGCTTACTGCCCACGTCGTAGAGCTCTCGGATAGCTTTCCAACGGTATGTTGTGTGCCGCGTAACTCCTTACGGATCAAAAGTTATGGGCACCAGAACGATAGAGACCTGCTCCCAAGCCCCACGGCCTCGGTTTGCGGGCCTAGCCTCTACATGAAGCAAAGTTGTCTTGCCCAAGGTGCCGTGGGATTCAGTAATAGAAATGTGATATTTTAGGTTGTCGTCCTTTTCGCGGCTCACGACGTACGATCAGAGATGGAAAAACAGTGAAGAAGAAGAAAAGTGTCCCGAAACTGAAGAAAATGTTCAATTTTTGGGTCCGACAATAGGTGCAACCTTGCCGACTTGCTGCACCCGTCATAGATCTCGGAGGGCTTTCCAACGGTATGCTGTGCGCCGCGTAACTCATTACGAATCAAAAGTTATAGGCACCGGAGCGACGGAGATCTGGTTCCAAGCCCCACGCCTTCGGTTTGCGGTCCCAACCTCCACGTGAAGCGAAGTTGTCTTGCCCAAGGTGTCATGGGATTCAGTAATAGAAATGTGATGGATTAGGTTGTCGTCATTTTCGCGGCTCACGACGTACTATCCGGGATGAAAAAATAGTGCAAAAGAAGAAAAATATCGCGAAACTGATGAAAAGGTTCAATTTTGGGTTCCAAAAATAGGCGCAGCCGAACAATGTTGCTGCCCCCGTCGTAGAGCTCTTTGAGAGCTTTCAAACGGTATGTTGTGTGCCCCATAACTCCTTGCAGATCAAAAGTTATAGGCACCGGTGCGACGGAGACCTAGTCCTAAGCCCTACAACCTCGGTTTACGGGACCAGCCTCTACGTGAAGCGAAGTTGTCTTGCCCAAGGTACCATGGGATTCGGTAATAGAAATGCGATGGATTAGGTTGTTGTCCTTTTCGCGGCTCACGACGTACGATCCGGGACGGAAAAATGGCGCAAAAGAAGAAAAGTGTCCCGAAACTGATGAAAACATTCTATTTTTGGTTCCAAAAATAGGCACAGCCGAGCAGGCTTGTTGCCTCTGTTGTAGAGCTGTTAGAGAGCTTTCCTATGGTATGCTGTGTGACACGTAACTCCTTACGGATCAAACGTTATGGGCACCGGAGCGACGGAGACTTGGTTCCAAGCCCCACGCCCTCGGTTTGCGGGCCCAGCCTCTACGTGAAACGAAGTTGTCTTGCCCAAGGTGCCATGGGATTCAGTAATAGAAATGTGATGTATTAGGTTGTCGTCCTTTTCGCGGCTTATGACGTACGATCAGGGACGAAAAAACAGCGCTGAAGAAAAAAAGTATCCCGAAACTAATGAAAACCTTCGATTTTGGGCTCTGAAAATAAGCGCAACCGAGCAGGATTGCTGCCCCAGTCGTAAAGCTCTCAGAGAGCTTTCCAATAGTATGCTGTTCGCTGCATAACTCCTTAGGGATCAAAAGTTATGGGCATCGGAGCGACAGAGACCTAGTATCCTGAAATAGATGAAAACGTTTAATTTTGGGCTCCAAAAATATGCACAACCAAGCAGGCTTGGTGCCCCGTCGTTAGGCTCTCGGAGAGCTTTCCAACGGTGTGCACTGCGCTGCGTAATTCCTTACGGATCAAAAGTTATGGGCATCGGAGTGACGGAGAGCTGGTCCCAAGCCCCACGCCCTCAGTTTGCGGGCCTAGCCTCTACGTGAAGAGAAGTTGTATTGCCCAAGGTACCGTGGGATTCAGTAATAGAAATATGATGGATTAGGTTGTCGTCCTTTTAGCGGTTCATAACGTACCGTCCGAGACGAAAAAACAACGTAAAAGGAGAAAAGTGTCCCGAAACTGATGAAAACAATCAATTTTGGTCTTTGAAAACAGGCGCAGCCAATCAAGCTTGTTGCCCACGTAGTAGAGCTCTCAGATAGCTTTTCAACGGTATGCTGTGTGCCGCGTAACTCCTTACAGATAAAAAGTTATGGGCACCAGAGCGACGAAGACTTGCTCCAAAGCCCTACACCCTTGGTTTGCGGGCCCAGCCTCTACGTGAAGTGAAGTTGTCTTGCCCAAGATACGGTGGGATTCAGTAATAGAAATGTGATGGATTAGGTTATCGTCCTTTTCACGGCTCACGACTTACAATCTGGGACGAAACAGCAGCGCAATAGAAGAAAAGTGTCCCAAAACAGATGAAAACATTAGATTTTGGGCTATGAAAATAGGTACAGCCAATCATGCTTGATACCCACGTCGTAGAGCTCTCGGAGAGCTTTCCAACGGTATGCTGTGCGCTGCGTAACTCCTTACGGATCTAAGGTTATGGATACCGGAGCGACGGAGACCTGGTCCCAAGCCCCACGCCCTTGGTTTACGGGCCCAACCTCTACGTGAACTGAAGTTGTCTTGCCCAAGGTGCCATGGGATTCGGTAAAATAAATGTGATGGATTAGGTTGTCGTCCTTTTCGCGGCTCACGACGTACGATCTGGGATAGAAAAATAGCGCAAAAGAAGAAAAGTGTCCTAAAACTGATGAAAACATTTGATTTTGGGCTCAAAAAATAGGCACAGTCGAGCAGGCTTGGTGCCCCGTCGTAGAGCTCTCAAAGAGCTTTCCAACGGTGTGCTCTGCACTGTGTAACTCCATACGAATCAAAAGTTATGGGCATCGGAGCGACGGAGAGTTGGTCCTAAGCCCCATGCCCTCGGTTTGCGGGCCCAGCCTCTACGTGAAGCGAAGTTGTATTTCCCAAGGTACCATGGGATTCAGTAATAGAGATGTGATGGATTAGGATGTCTTCCTTTTCGCGGCTCACGACGTATGATCCGGGATGGAAAAATATCGCAAAAGAAAAAAAGTGTCCCGAAACTGATAAAAATATTCAATTATGGGCCCCGAAAATAGGCGCAGTCGAGCAGGCTTGCTGCCCACATTGTAGACCTCCCGGATAGCTTTCCAACGGTATGCTATTTGCATTTTAACTCCTTACGGATCAAAAGTTATGGGCACCATAGCGACAAAGATTGGCTCCTAAGCCCCACGCCCTCGGTTTGTGGGCCCTACCTCTACGTGAAGTGAAGTTGTCTTGCCCAAGATACTGTGGGATTCAGTAATAGAAATGTGATAGATTAGGTTGTCGTCCTTTTCGCGGCTCACGACGTACAATTTGGGACCAAAAAACAGCGTAAAATAAGAAAAGTGTCCCAAAATAGATGAAAATGTTAGATTTTGGGCTCCGAAAATAGGCACAACCGAGCATGCTTGCTGCCCATGTCGTAGAGCTCTCGGAGAGCTTTCCAACGGTATGCTGTGCGCCGCGTAACTCCTTACGGATCAAAAGTTATGGGCACCGGAGCGACGGAGACCCGGTCCCAAGCCCCACGCCCTCGGTTTGCGGGCCCAACCTCTACATGAAGCGAAGTTGTCTTGCCCAAGGTGCCGTGGGATTCGATAATAGAAATGTGATGGATTAGGTTGTCGTCCATTCTGCGGCTCACGACGTACGATCTGGGACAGAAAAAAAATGTCCTGAAATTGATGAAAATATTTGATTTTGGGCTCCAAAAATAGGCACAGCCGAGCAGGCTTTTTTGCCCCATTGTAGAGATCTCAGAGAGCTTTCTAACGGTATGCTCCGCGCTACGTTACTCCTTACGGATCAAAAGTTATGGGCATCGGAGCGTCGGAGAGCTGGTCCCAAGCCCCACGCCCTCAATTTGGAAGCCCAGCCTCTACGTGAAGCGAAGTTGTCTTGCCAAGGTATCGTGGGATTCAGTCATAGAAATGTGATGGATTAAGTTGTCGTCCTTTTCGCAGCTCACGACGTACGATCCGGGATGAAAAAATAGCACAAAAGAAGAAAAGTATTCCGAAACTATTGAAAACATTTAATTTTGGGCTTTCAAAACACGCGCAGTCGAGCAGGTTTGCTGCCCACATCGTAGAACTCTCGGATAGCTTTCCAATAGTATGCTGTGCGCCGCGTAACTCCTTACGGATCAAAAGTTATGGGTACCAGAGCGACGGAGACCTGGTCCCAAGCCCCACACCCTCGATTTGAGGGCCCAGCCTCTACGTGAAGTGAAGTTGTCTTGCCCAAGATGTCGTGGGATTTAGTAATAGAAATGTGATGGATTAGGTTGTTATCCTTTTCGTGGCTCACGACGTACGATCTAGGACGAAAAAATAGCACAAAAGAAGAAAAGTGTCCCGAAACAGATGAAAACGTTCAATTTTGGGATCCGAAAATAGACTCAGACAAGTAGGCTTGCTACCCACGTGGTAGAGCTCTCAGTGAGCTTTCCAACGGTATGTTGTGCTCCGCGTAACTCCTTACGGATCAAAAGTTATAGGCACCGGAGCGACGGAGACCTGGTCCCAAGCCTTACGCCCTAGGTTTGCGGGCCCAGCCTCTACGAGAATTGTAGTTGTCATGCCCAAGGTGCCACGGGATTCGGTAATAGAAATGTGATGGATTAGGTCGTCATCCTTTTTGCGGCTCACGACATACGATCCGGGATGAAAAAACAGCGCAAAAGAAGAAAAGTGTCCCAAAATTGGTGAAAACATTCGATTTTGGTCTCCAAAAATAGGCACAGTTGAGCAAGCTTGCAGCCCCCGTCGTAGAGCTCTCGGAGAGCTTTCCAACGGTATGCTGTGTACCGCTAACTCCTTACAGATCAAAAGTTATAGGCACCAGAGCGACGGAGACTTGGTCCTATGTCCGACGCGCTTGATTTGCCTAAGGTACCGTGGCATTCGGTAATAGAAATGTGATGGAGTAGGTTGTCATCCTTTTTGCAGCTCATGATGTACAATCCGAGATGGAAAAACAGCGCAAAAGAATAAAAGTGTCCCGAAATTGATGAAAACATTTGATTTTAGTCTCTGAAAACAGGCGCAGCCGAGTAGTCTTGCTGCCCCCATTGTAGAGCTCTCGGAGAGCTTTCCAACGGTATACTGTGCGCCGCGTAACTCCTTACGGATCAAAAGTTATGGGCACCGGATCGACAGAGACCTAGTCCCAAGCCCCACGCCCTCGGTTTGCGGGACCAGCCTCTACGTGAAGCGAAGTTATCTTGCCCAAGGTGCTATGGGATTTAGTAATAGAAATGTGATGTATTAGGTTGCCGTCCTTTTCGCGGCTTCCGACGTACGATCAAGGACGGAAAAACAGAGCAGAAGAAGAAAAGTATCCCGAAACTGATGAAAACGTTCAATTTTGGGCTCCGAAAATAGGTGCGGCTGAACAGGCTTGCTGCCCCCATCGTAAAGCTCTCAGAGAGCTTTCCACCAGTATGTTGTGAGCTACATAACGCCTTACGGATCAAAAGTTATGGGCATTAGAGCGACGGAGACCTAGTCCCAAGCCCCACGCCTTCGGTTTGCTGGCCCAGCCTCTACGTGAAGCGAAGTTGTCTTGCCCAAGGTGCCATTGGATTCGGTAATAGAAATGTGATGGATTAGGTTGTCGTCCTTTTCGCGGCTCACAACGTACGATCTGGGACAGAAAAATAGCGCAAAAGAAGAAAAGTGTCCCGAAACTGATAAAAACGTTTGATTTTGGGCTCCACAAATATGTACAGCCGGGCAGGCTTGGTGCCCTATCGTAGAGCTCTCGGAGAGCTTTCCAACAGTGTGCTCTGCGTTGCATAACTCATTACGGATTAAAAGGTATGGGCATAGGAGCGACGGAGACCTGGTCCCAAGTCCCATGCCCTCGGTTTGCGGGCCCAGCCTCTACGTGAAGCGAAGTTGTATTTCCCTAGGTACCGTGGGATTCAGTAATAGAAATGTGATGGATTAGGTTGTCATCCTTTTTGCGGCCCACGACGTACGATCCGGGACTGAAAAACAGCGCAAAAGAAGAAAAATGTCCTGAAGGTGATGAAAACATTCTATTTTGGGCTCCAAAAACAGGCGTAGCCGAACATGATTGCTGCCCAAGTCATAGAGCTCTCGGATAGCTTTCCAACGGTATGTTGTGTGCCGCATAACTCCTTACGGATCAAAAGTTATGAGCACCAGTGCGACGGAGACTTGGTCCTAAGCCCTACGCCCTCAGTTTGCGGGCCCAGGCTCTACGTGTAGCTAAGTTGTCTTGCCCAAGGTGCCATGGGATTCAGTAAAAGAAATGTAATGTATTAGGTTGTCGTTCTTTTCGCGCCTCACGACGTACGATCTGGGACGAAAAGAAAAGCGCAAAAGAAGAAAAGTGTAACAAAACTGATGAAAACTTTCAATTTTGGGCTTCTAAAACAGGCGCAACTGAGCAAGCTTGTTGCCTCTAATGTAGAGCTCTCGGAGAGCTTTCCAACTGTATGCTATGCGCCGCGTAACTCCTTACGGATCAAAAGTTATGGGCACCCGAGCGACGGATACTTGGCCCCAAGCCCACGCGCTCGGTTTGCGGGCCCACCCTCTACGTCAAAGCGAAGTTGTCTTGCCCAAGGTGCCGTGGGATTCGGTAACAGAAATATGATGAATTAGGTTGTCGTCCTTTTTGCGGCTCACGACGTACGATCCGGGACAAAAAAACTGCGCAAAAGAAGGAAAGTGTCCCGAAACTGATGAAAACGTTCGATTTTGGGCTTCGAAAACAGGCACAGTAGTGTAGACTTGCTACCCACATTATAGAACTCTCGGAGAGCATTCCAATGGTATACTGTGCGCCAGGTAATTCCTTACGGATCAAAAGTTCTGGGCACCGGAGCGACGGAGACTTGGTCCCAAGCCCCTTCCCTCGATTTGCGGGCCCAGCCTCTACGTGAGGCGAAGTTATCTTGACCAAACTACCGTGGGATTCGGTAATAGAAATGTGATGGATTAGGTTGTTGTCCTTTTCGCTGCTCATGACGTACGATCCGGGATTTAAAAAAATAGTGCAAAACAAGAAATATGTCCTAAAACTGATGAATACATTCGATTTTGGGCTCCAAAAATAGGATTAGTCGAGCTGGATTCCTGCCCACGTCGTAGAGCTCTCAGATAGCTTTCCAACAGTATGCTGTGTGCCGCATAACTCCTTACGGATCCAAAGTTATGGGCACCAGAGCGACGGAGACCTGATCCCAAGCCCCACGCCCTCGATTTGTGGGACCAGCCTCTACATGAAGCGAAGTCGTCTTGCCCAAGATGCCGTGGGATTCAATAATAGAAATGTGATAGATTAGGTTGTCGTCCTTTTCGCGGCTCACGACGTACGATATGCTACAAAAAAACAGCGCAAAAGAAGAAAAGTGTCCCAAAACGGATGAAAACATTCAATTTTGGGCTCTGAAAATAGGCTCAGTCGAGCAGGCTTGCTACCCACGTCGTAGAGCTCTCAGAGAGCTTTCCAACTGTATGCTGTACGCCGTGTAACTCCTTACGGATCAAAAGTTATAGGCACCGAAGCGACGGAGACTTGGTCCCAAGCCCCACGCCCTCGGTATGCGGGCCCAGCCTCTACGTTAATTGAAGTTGTCTTGCCCAAGGTGCCACGGGATTCGGTAATATAAATGTGATGGATTAGGTTGTCGTCCTTTTTGCGGCGCACGACGTACGATCCGGGATGAAAAAATAGCGCAAAAGAAGAAAAGTGTCCCGAAATTGGTGAAAATGTTTGATTTTGTTCTCCGAAAATAGGCGCAGTCGAGCAGGCTCGCTGCCCCCGTCGTAGAGCTCTCGGAGAGCTTTTCAACGGTATGTTGTGCGCCATGTAACTCGTTACAGATCAAAGGTTATGGGCACCAGAGCGGCAGAGACTTGGTCCCATGCCAATGCGCTCAGTTTGCGGGCCCAATCTCTACGTCAAAGAGAACTTGTCTTGAACAAGGTACCGTGGGATTCGTTAATAGAAATGTGATAGATTAGGTTGTCGTCCTTTTCGCGGCTCACAATGTACGATCCGGGATGAAAAAACCCCAAAAAAGAAGAAAAGTGTCCCAAAACTGATGAAAATGTTTGATTTTAAGCTCTGAAAACTGGCGCAGCCGAGTAGGCATGCTTCCCCCGTCGTAGAGCTCTTGGAGAGCTTTCCAACGGTATATTGTGCGTCGTGTAATTTTTTACGGATCGAAAGTTATGGGCACCAGTGCGACGGAGACTTGGTCCCAAGCCCTACGCCCTCAGTTGGCAGGCCCAGGCTCTACATGTAGCTAAGTTGTCTTGCCCAAGGTGCCATGGGATTCAGTAAAAGAAATGTGATGTATTAGGTTGTCGTTCTTTTCGCGCCTCACGACGTACGATCCGAGACGTAAAAAAAGCGCAAAGGAAGAAAAGTATTCCAAAACTGATGAAAACTTTCAATTTTGGGCTTCGAAAACAGGCGCAACCGAGCAAGCTTGCTGCCTCCGTTGTAGAGCTCTTGGAGAGCTTTCCAACGGTATGCTGTGCGCCGCGTAACTCCTTACGGATCGAAAGTTATGGGCACCCGAGTGACGGATACTTGGCCCCAAGCCCACGCGCTCGGTTTGCGGGCCCACCCTCTACGTCAAGACGAAGTTGTCTTGCCCAAGGTGTCGTGGGATTCAGTAATAGAAATATGATGCATTAGGTTGTCGTCCTTTTTACGGCTCACGACGTACGATCCGGGACAGAAAAACTGCGCAAAAGAATGAAAGTGTCCCGAAACTAATGAAAACGTTCGATTTTGGGCTTCGAAAACAGGCACAGCAATGCAGACTTGCTGCCCGCATTGTAGAACTCTTGGAGAGTATTCCAATGGTGTGTTGTGCACCGGGTAATTCCTTACGGATCAAAAGTTCTAGGCACCGGAGCGACGGAGACATAGTCCCAAGCCCCTTCCCTCGATTTGTGGGCCCAGCCTCTACATGAAGCGAAGTTGTCTCGACCAAGCTTCTGTGGGATTCGGTAATAGGAATGTGATGGATTAGGTTGTCATCCTTTTCGCGGCTCATGAGGTACTATCCGGGATGAAAAAATAGCGCAAAAGAAGAAAAGTGTCCCGAAACTGATGAAAACATTCAATTTCGGGCTCTAAAAATAGGAACAGTCGATCTGGCTTCCTGCCCACGTCGTAGAGCTCTCAGATAGATTTCCAACAGTATGCTGTGTGCCGCGGTACTCCTTACGGATCCAAAGTTATGGGAACCAGCCTCTACATGAAGTGAAGTTGTCTTGCCCAAGATGATGTGGGATTCAATAATAGAAATGTGATGGATTAGGTTGTCGTCCTTTTCGTGGCTCACGACGTACGATCTGCAACAAAAAAACAGCGCAAAAGAATAAAAGTGTCCCAAAATGGATGAAAACATTCAATTTTGGGCACCAAAAATCGGCTCAGTGGAGCAAGCTTGCTGCCCACGTCGTAGAGCTCTTGGAAAGCTTTCCAACGGTATGCTGTGCACCGTGTAACTCCTTACGGATCAAATGTTATAGGCACCGGAGCGACGGAGACCTGGTCCCAAGCCCTACGCCCTCGGTTTGCGGGCCCAGCCTCTACGTGAATTGAAGTTGTTTTGCCCAAGGTACCACAGGATTCGGTAATATAAATGTGATGGATTAGGTAGTCGTCCTTTTCGCGGCTCACGACGTACGATCCGGAATGAAAAAACAGCGCAAAAGAAGAAAAGTGTCCCAAAATTGGTAAAAACGTTTGATTTTGTTCTTTGAAAATCGGCGCAGCAGAGCAGGCTCGTAACCCTCATCGTAGAGTTCTCTGAGAGCTTTCCAACGGTATGCTGTGCGCCGTGTAACTCGTTACATATCAAAGGTTATGGGCACCAGAGCGGCAGAGACTTGGTCCCATGCCCACCCGCTCGGTTTGCGGGCCCAATCTCTACGTCAAAGAGAACTTGTCTTGACCAAGGTACTGTGGGATTCGTTAATAGAAATGTGATAGATTAGGTTGTCGTCCTTTTCACGGCTCACGATGTATGATCCGGGACGGAAAAACACCGCAAAAGAAGAAAAGTGTCCCAAAACTGATGACAATGTTTGATTTTAGGCTCTGAAAATAGGTGCAACCGAGTAGGCGTACTGCCCCCGTCGTAGAGCTCTTAGAGAGCTTTCCAACGGTATGTTGTGTGCCGTGTAACTCCTTACGGATCAAAAGTTATGGGCACCAGTGCGACGGAGACTTGGTCTCAAGCCCTATGCCCTCAGTTTGCGGGCCCAGGCTCTACGTGTAGCTAATTGTCTTGCCCAAGGTGCCATGGGATTCAGAAAAAGAAATGTGATGTATTAGGTTGTCGTTCTTTTCGCGGCTCACGACGTACGATGCGGGACGAAAAAAAAAGCAGAAAAGAAGAAAAGTGTCCCGAAACTGATGAAAACTTTCGATTTTGGGCTTCGAAAACAAGCGCAACCGAGCAGGCTTGCAGCCTCTGTTGTAGAGCTCTCGGTGAGCTTTTTAACGGTATGCTGTGCTCCGCGTAACTCCTTACGGATCAAAAGTTATGGGCACCCGAGCGACGGATACTTGGCCCTAAGCCAACACGCTTGGTTTGCGGGCCCACCCTCTACGTCAAAGAGAAATTGTCTTGCCCAAGGTGCTGTGGGATTCGGTAATAGAAATATAATGGATTAGGTTGTCGTCCTTTTTGCGGCTCACGACGTACGATCCGGGACAGAAACACTGCGCAAAAGAAGGAAAGTGTCCCAAAACTGATGAAAACGTTCGATTTTGGGCTTCAAAAACAAGCACAACAGTGCAAACTTGCTGCCCGCATTGTAGAACTCTAGGAGAGCTTTCCATCGATACGCTGTGCGCCGGGTAATTCCTTACGGATCAAAAGTTCTGGGCACCGGAGCGACGGAGACTTGGTCCCAAGCCCCATCCCTCGGTTTGTGGGCCCATCCCCTATGTGAAGCAAAGTTGTCTTGACCAAGCTACTGTGGGATTCGGTAATAGAAATGTGATGGATTAGGTTGTCGTCATTTTTGCGGCTCACGACGTACGATCCGGGACGAAAAAATAGCGCAAAAGAAGAAAAATGTCCTAAAACTGATGAAAACATTCAATTTCGGGCTCTAAAAATAGGATTAGTCGAGCTGGATTCCTGCCCACATCGTAGAGCTCTCGGATAGCTTTCCAACGGTATGCTGTGCGCCGCGGTACTCCTTACGGATCAAAAGTTATGGGCACCAGAACGACGGAGACCTGGTCCCAAGCCCCATGCCCTCGGTTTGTGGGACCAGCCTCTACATGAAGCGAAGTTGTCTTGCCCAAGATGCCGTGGGATTCAATATTAGAAATGTGATGGATTAGGTTGTCGTCCTTTTCGCCACTCACGACGTACGATATGTGATAAAAAAATAGCGCAAAAGAAGAAAAGTGTCCCGAAACGGATGAAAACTTTCAATTTTGGGCTCCGAAAATAGGCTCAGCCGAGCAGGCTTGCTACCCATATCGTAGAGCTCTCGGAGAGTTTCCAACGGTATGTTGTGCGCCGGGTAACTCCTTATGGATCAAAAGTTATAGGCACCGGAGCAACAGAGACCTGGTCCCAAGCCCTACGCCCTCGGTTTGCGGGCCCAGCCTCTACGTGAATTGAAGTTGTCTTGCCCAAGGTGCCACTGGATTTGGTAATATAAATGTGATGGATTAGGTTGTCATCCTTTTCGCGGCTCACGACGTACGATCCGGGATGAAAAAACTGCGCAAAAGAAGAAAAGTGTCCCAAAATTGGTGAAAACGTTTAATTTTGGTCTCCGAAAATAGCCACAGCCGAGCAGACTCACTGCCCCGGTCGTAGAGCTCTCGGAGAACTTTCCAACGGTATGCTGTACGCCGCGTAACTCGTTACAGATCAAAGGTTATGGGCACTAGAGCGGCAGAGACTTGGTCCCATGCCCACGTGCTCGGTTTGCGGGCCCACCCTCTACGTCAAAGTGAAGTTGTCTTGACCAAGGTATCGTGGGATTCGTTAATAGAAATGTGATAGATTAGGTTGTCGTCTTTTTCGCGGCTCACGATGTACGATCCGGGATAGAAAACCCCGGCAAAAGAAGAAAAGTGTCCCAGAACTAATGAAAATGTTTGATTTTAGGCTCTGAAAACAGGCGCAGGCGAGTAGGCGTGCTACCCCCGTCGTAGAGCTCTTGGAGAGCTTTCCAACGGTATACTGTGCGCCGTGTAACTTTTTACGGATCGAAAGTTATGGGCACCAGTGCAACGGAGACTTGGTCCCAAGCCCTACGCCCTCAGTTGGCGGGCCCAGGCTCTACGTGTAACTAAGTTGTCTTGCCCAAGGTGCCATGGGATTCAGTAAAAGAAATGTGATGTATTATGTTGTCGTTCTTTTCGCGCCTCATGACGTACGATCCGGGACAAAAAAAAAGCGTAAAAGAAGAAAAGTGTCCCAAAACTGATGAAAACTTTCGATTTTGGGCTTCTAAAACAGGCGCAACCGAGCAAGCTTGCAGCCACCGTTGTAGAGCTCTCGGAGAGCTTTTTAACGGTATGTTGTGCGCCGCGTAACTCCTTATGGATCAAAAGTTATGGGAACCCGAGCGACGGATACTTGGCCCCAAGCCCACGCGCTCGGTTTGCAGGCCCACCCTCTACGTCAAAGCGAAGTTTTCTTGCCCAAGATGCCGTGGGATTCGGTAATAGAAATATGATGGATTAGGTTGTTGTCCTTTTTGCGGCTCATGACGTACGATCCGGGACAAAAAAACTGCGCAAAAGAGGGAAAGTGTCCCGAAACTGATGAAAACGTTTTATTTTGGGCTTCAAAAATAGGCACAGCAATGCAGACTTGCTGCCCGCATTGTAGAGCTCTCGGAGAGCTTTCCAACAGTATGATGTGCGCCGCGTAACTCCTTACATATCAAAAGTTATGGGCACCCGAGCGACGAATACTTGGCCCCAAGCCCACGTGCTTGGTTTGCGGGCCCACCCTCTACGTCAAAGCGAAGTTGTTTTGCCCAAAGTGCCGTGGGATTCGGTAATAGAAATATGATGGATTAGGTTGTCGTCCTTTTTGCGGCTCACGACGTACGATCCGGGATAGAAAAACTGCGCAAAAGAAGGAAAGTGTCCCGAAACTGATGAAAACGTTCGATTTTGGGCTTCAAGGACAAGCACAACAATGTAAACTTGCTGCCTGCATTGTAGAACTCTAGGAGAGCTTTCCAACAGTACGCTGTGCGCCTGGTAATTCCTTACGGATCAAAAATTCTGGGCACTAGAGCGACGGAGACTTGGTCCCAAACCCCATTCCTCGGTTTGCGGGCCCAACCTCTACGTGAAGCGAAGTTGTCTTGACCAAGCTACTGTGGGATTCGGTAATAGAAATGTGATGGATTAGGTAGTCGTCATTTTTGCGGCTCTCGACGTACGATCCAGGACGAAAAAATTGTGCAAAAGAAGAAAAGTGTCCCGAAACTGATGAAAACATTCAATTTCGGGCTCTAAAAATAGGATTAGTCGAGCTGGATTCCTGCCCACATCGTAGAGCTCTCGGATAGCTTTCCAACGGTATGCTGTGCGCCGCGGTACTCCTTACGGATCAAAAGTTATGGGCACCAGAGCGACGGAGACCTAGTCCCAAGCCCCACGCCCTCGGTTTGTGGGACCAACTTGCCCAAGATGCCGTGGGATTCAATAATAGAAATGTGATGGATTAGGTTGTCGTCCTTTTCGCGGCTCACGACGTACGATCTGTGACAAAAAAACAGCGCAAAAGAAGAAAAGTGTCCCGAAACGGATGAATACTTTCAATTTTGGGCTCCGAAAATAGGCTCAGCCGAGCAGGCTTACTACCCACGTCGTAGAGCTCTCGGAGAGCTTTCCAACGGTATGTTGTGCGCCGCGTAAATCCTTACGAACCAAAAGTTATAGGCACCGGAGCGATGGAGACCTGGTCCTAAGCCCCACGCCCTCGATTTGCGAGCCCAGCCTCTACGTGAATTGAAGTCGCCTTGCCCAAGGTGCCACTGGATTCGATAATAGAAATATGATGGATTAGGTTGTCGTCGTTTTCGCGGCTCACGACATACGATCCGGGATGAAAAAACAAGCGCAAAAGAAGAAAAGTGTCCCGAAATTGGTGAAAACGTTTAATTTTGGTCTCCGAAAATAGCCACAGCCGAGCAGACTCGCTGCCCCGGACGTAGAGCTCTCGGAGAACTTTCCAACGGTATGCTGTACGCCGCGTAACTCGTTACAGATCAAAGGTTATGGGCACTAGAGCGGCAGAGACTTGGTCCCATGCCCACGTGCTCGGTTTGCGGGCCCAGCCTCTACGTCAAAGAGAACTTGTCTTGACCAAGGTACGGTGGGATTCCTTAACAGAAATGTGATAGATTAGGTTGTCGTCCTTTTCGCGACTCACGATGTATGATCCGGGACGGAAAAATCCCGCAAAAGAAGAAAAGTGTCCTAAAACTGATGAAAATGTTTGATTTTAGGCTCTGAAAACAGGCGCAGCCGAGTAGGCGTGCTGCCCCAGTCGTAGAGCTCTTGGAGAGCTTTCCAACGGTATGCTGTGCGCCGTGTAACTTTTTACGTATCGAAAGTTATAGGCACCAGTGCGACGGAGACTTGGTCCCAAGCCCTACGCCCTCAGTTGGCGGGCCCAGGCTCTACGTGTAGCTAAGTTGTCTTGCCCAAGGTGCCATGGGATTCAGTAAAAGAAATATGATGTATTAGGTTTTCGTTCTTTTCGCGGCTCACGACGTATGATCTGGGATGAAAAAAAAGCGCAAAAGAAGAAAAGTGTCCCGAAACTGATGAAAACTTTCGATTATGGGCTTTGAAAACAGGCGTAGTCGAGCAGGCTTGCTGCCCCCGTTGTAGAGCTCTTGGAGAGCTTTCCAACGGTATGCTGTGCGCCGAATAACTCCTTACGGATCAAAAGTTATAGGCACCCGAGCGACGGAGACTTGGCCCCAAGCCCATGCGCTCGGTTTGCGGGCCCACCTTCTACGTCAAAGCGAAGTTGTCTTTCCCAAGGTGCCGTGAGATTCGGTAATAGAAATATGATGGATTAGGTTGTCGTCCTTTTTGCGGCTCACGACGTACGATTCGGGACAGAAAAACTGCGCAAAAGAAGAAAAGTGTCCCAAAACTGATGAAAACGTTCGATTTTGGGCTTCAAAAATAGGCACAGCAGTGCAGGCTTGCTGCTTGCATTGTCGAACTCTCGGAGAGCTTTCCAACGGTGTGCTGTGCGCCGGGTAATTCCTTACGGATCAAAAGTTCTGGGCACCGGAGCCTCGGTTTGCGGGCTCAGCCTCTACGTGAAGTGAAGTTGTCTTGATCAAGGTACCGTGGGATTCGGTAATAGAAATGTGATTGATTAGATTGTCATCCTTTTCGCGGCTCACGACGTACGATCCTGGACGAAAAAATAGTACAAAAGAATAAAAGCGTACCGAAACTAATCAAAACATTCGATTTGGGCTCAAAAAATAGGCATAGTCGAGGAAGATTGCTGCCCACATTGTAGAACTCTTGGAGAGATTTCCAACGCTATGCTGTGCGCCGCGTAACTCTTTACGAATCAAAAGTTATGGGTACCGGAGCGACGGAGACCTGGTACCTAGCCCGACGCCCTCGGATTACTGGCCCAGCCTCTACATGAAGTAAAGTTGTCTTTCCCAAGGTACCGTGGGATTCGGTAATAGAAATGTGACAGATTAGGTTGTCGTCCTTTTCCCGGCTCACGACGTACGATCCGGGACGAAAAAACAGCGCAAAAGAACAAAAATGTCCCGAAACTAATGAAAATGTTCGATTTTGGGCTATGAAAACAGGCACAGCAATGCAGGCTCGCTGCCCCCATTGTAGAACTCTCGGAGAGCTTTCCAACGGTTTGCTGTGCGCCGCGTAACTCCTTACGGATCAAAAGTTTTGGGCATCGGAGCGATAAAGACCTGGTCCCAAGCCCCATCCCTCGATTTGCGGGCCCAGCCTCTACGTGAAGCAAAGTGGTCTTGACCAAGGTGCCATGGGATTTAGTAATAGAAATGTGATGGATTAGGTTGTCATTCTTTTCGCGGCTCACGACATACGATCCGAGATGAAAAAATAGCGCAAAAGAAGAAATGCGTCCTGAAACTAATGATAATGTTCGATTTTGGGCTTCGAAAACAGGCACAATAGTGCAGGCTTGCTCCACCCATTGTAGAACTCTCGGAGAGCTTTCCAACGGTATGGTGTGCTGCGTAACTCCTTACAGATCAAAATTTCTGGGCACCGGAGCAACGGAGACCAGGTCCCAAGCCCCATCGCTCAGTTTGCGGGCCCAGCCTCTACGTGAAGCAAAGTTTTCTTGACCAAGGTGCTGTGGGATTCAATAATAGAAATGTGATGGATTAGGTTGTCGTCCTTTTCGCGGCTCACGACGTACGATCCGTGACGAAAAAACAGCGCAAACAAAGAAAATTATCCCGAAACTAATGAAAATGTTCAATTTTGGACTACGAAAGTAGGCATAGCTGAACAGGCTAGCTGCCCCCATCGTAGAACTCTCGGAGTGGTTTCCAACAGCATGCTATGCGCTGCGTAACTCCTTACGGATCAAAAGTTATGGGCACCAGAGCGACGGAGACCTAGTCCCAAGCCCTACACCCTCGGTTTGCCGGCCCACCATCGACGTCAAAGCGAAGTTGTCTTTCCCAAGGTGTCATGGGATTCAGTAATAGAAATATGATGGAGTAGGTTGTCGTCCTTTTTGCGGCTCATGACTTACGATCCGGGATGAAAATAAAGTGCAAAAGAAAAAAAGTATCCTAAAACTGATGAAAACGTTCGATTTTGGGCTTCAAAAATAGTCGCATCTGAGCAGGCTTGCTGCCTTCATTGTAGAGCACTCACAGAGCTTTCCAACGGTATGCTGTACACCGCGTAACTCTTTACGGATCAAAAGTTATGGGCACCCGAGCGATGGAGACTTGGCCCCAAGCCCATGCACTCGGTTTGCGGGCCCACCCTCTACGTCAAAGCGAAGTTGTCTTGCCCAAGGTGGATTGGAATTCGGTAATAGAAATGTGATGGATTAGGTTGTCGTCTTTTTCGCGGCTCACGACGTACGATCTGTGACAAAAAAACAGCGCAAAAGAAGAAAAGTATCCCAAAACTGATGAATACTTTCAATTTTGGGCTTCGAAAATAGGCTTAGCAGAGCAGGCTTGCTGCCCACGTCGTAGAGCTCTCGGAGAGCTTTCCAACTGTATGTTGTGCGCCGCGTAACTCCTTACGGATCAAAAGTTATAGGCACCGGAGCGATGGAGACCTGGTGCGAAGCCCCACGCCCTCGGTTTGCGGGCCCAGCCTCTACATGAATTGAAGTTGTCTTGCCCAAGGTGCCACTGGATTCGGTAATAGAAATGTGATGGATTAGGTTGTCGTCCTTTTCGTGGCTCACGACGTACGATCTGGGAAGAAAAAACAGCGCAAAAGAAGAAAAGTGTCCTAAAATTGGTGAAAACGTTTGATTTTGGTTTCCGAAAATAGGCGCAGCCGAGCAGACTTGCTGCCCCCGTCGTAGAGCTCTCGGAGAGCTATCCAACGGTATGTTGTACGCCGCGTAACTCGTTACAGATCAAAGGTTATGGGCACTAGAGCGGCAGAGAGTTGGTCCCATGCCCACGTGCTCGGTTTGCGGGCCTAGCCTCTTCGTCAAAGAGAACTTGTCTTGACCAAGGTTGTCGTCCTTTTTGCGGCTCATGACGTACGATCCGAGACAGAAAAACTGCGCAAAAGAAGAAAAATGTGCCAAAATTGATGAAAACATTCAATTTTGGGCTTCAAAAATAGGCACAACAGTGCAGGCTTGCTGCCAGCATTTTAGAACTCTAGGAGAGCTTTCCAACAGTGTGTTGTGCGCCGGGTAATTCCTTACAAATCAAAAGTTCTGGGCACCGGAGCGACGGAGAATTGGTCCCAAGCCTCATCCCTCGGTTTGCGGGCCTAGCCTCTACGTGAAGCGAAGTTGTCTTGAATAAGGTACCATGGGATTCGGTAATAGAAATGTGATGGATTAGGTTGTCGTCCTTTTCGCGGCTCACGACGTACGATCCGGGACGAAAAAATAGCACAAAAGGAGAAAAGAGTCCCGAAACTAATGAAACCGTTTGATTTGGGCCCAAAAAATAGACATAGCTGAGCATGATTGCTACCCACGTCGTAGAGCTCTTTGAGAGCTTACCAACGCTATGTTGTGCGCCGCGTAACTCTTTACAGATCAAAAGTTATAGGCACCGGAGCAACGGAGACCTGGTACCAAGCTCGACGCCCTTGGTTTGCGGGCCCAGCCTTTACGTGAAGCAAAATTGTCTTTCCTAAGGTACCTGGGCATTCCGTAATAGAAATGTGAGGGATTAGGTTGTCGTCCTTATCCCGGCTCACGACGTACGATCCGGGACGGAAAAACAGCGCAAAAGTACAAAAATGTCCCGAAACTAATGAAAATATTCGATTTTTGGCTACGAAAGTAGGCACAGCAATACAGGCTTGCTACCCCTATTGTACAACTCCCGGAGAGCTTTCCAACGGTATGCTGTGCGCCGCGTAACTCCTTACGGATCAAAAGTTATGGGCACCGGAGCGACGGAGACCTGGTCCCAAGCCCCATCCCTCAGTTTGCGGGCCTAACCTCTACGTGAAGCGAAGTTCTCTTGACCAAGGTACCGTGGGATTTGGTAATAAAAATGTGATGGACTAGGTTTTCGTCCTTTTCGCAGCTCACGACGTACGATCCAGGATGAAAAAATAACGCAAAAGAAGAAAAGCGTCTCGAAACTGATGAAAACGTTCGATTTTGGTCTTCGAAAACAGGCACAGTAGTGCAGGCTTGCTACCCTCATTGTAGAACTCTCAGAGAACTTTCCAACGGTATACTGTGCGCCGTATAACTCCTTACGGATCAAAAGTTCTGGGCACCAGAGCGACGGAGACCGGGTTCTAAGCCCTATCCCTCGGTTTGCGAGCCCAGCCTCTACTTGAAGCGAATTTATCTTGGCCAAGGTGTCGTGGGATTCAGTAATAGAAATGTGATGGATTAGGTTGTCGTCCTTTTTGCGGCTCACGACGTACGATCCGGGACGAAAAAACAGCGCAAAAGAATAAAAGTATCCCAAAATTAATGAAAATGTTCAATTTTGGGCTCTGAAAGTAGGCGTAGCTGAACAGGCTAGCTGCCCTTGTCGTAGAACTCTCAGAGTGGTTTCCAACGGCATGTTGTACGTCGCGTAACTCCTTACGGATCAAAAGTTATGGGCACCGTTTCGACGAAGACCTGGTCCCAAGCCCCACGCCCTCGATTTGCCGGCCCAGCCTCTACGTGAAGCGAAATTGTCTTGCCCAAGGTAAAGTGGGATTCGGTAATAGAAATGTGATGGATTAGGTTGTCTTCCTTTTCGATGCTCACGACGTATGATCCGGGACAAAAAAAAGCGTAAAAGAAGAAAAGTGTCTCAAAACTAAGGAAAACATTCGATTTTGGGCTTTGAAAACAGGCACAGCCGAGCAGGCTTGCTGCCCCCATTGCAGAGCTCTCGGAGAGCTTTCCAACGGTATGCTGTACACCACGTAACTCCTTAAGGATCAAAAGTTATGGGCACCCGAGCGACGGAGACTTGGCCCCAAGCCTACGCGCTCGGTTTGCGGGCCCACCCATTATGTCAAAGCAAAGTTGTCTTACCCAAGGTGACGTGGGATTCCGTAATAGAAATATGATGGATTAGGTTGTCGTCCTTTTTGCGGCTCACGACGTACGATCCGGGATAGAAAAACTGCAGAAAAGAAGAAAAGTGTCCCAAAATTGATGAAAACTTTCCATTTTGAGCTTCGAAAACAGGCACAACAGTGCAGGATTGCTGCCCGCATTGTAGAACTCTCGGAGAGCTTTCCAATAGTGTGCTATGCGCCAGGTAATTCCTTATGGAACAAAAGTTCTGGGCACCGGAGTGACGGAGACTTGCTCCCAAGCCCCATCCCTGGGTTTGCGAGCCCAGCCTTTACGTGAAGCGAAGTTGTCTTGACCAAGGTACCATGGGATTCGGTAATAGAAATGTGATGGATTAGATTTTCGTCCTTTTCTCGGCTCACGACGTACGATACGGGACCAAAAAAGTGCAAAAGAAGAAAAGTTTCCCAAAACTGATGAAAATGTTCGATTTTGACTTCGAAAACAAGCACAAGCTAACAGGCTTGCTACCCCCGTTGTAGAGCTCTCGGAGAGCTTTCCAACGGTATGTTGTACGCCGTGTAACTCCTTATGGATCAAAAGTGCTAGGCACCGGAGCGACGGAGACTTGGTCCCAAGCTCCATCCCTGGGTTTGCGGGCCCAGCCTCTACGTGAAGTGAAGTTGTCTTGACAAATGTACTGTGGGATTCGGTAATAGAAATATGATGGATTATGTTGTCGTTCTTTTTGCGGCTCACGACGTACGATCCGGGATAGAAAAACTACACAAAAGAAGAAAAGTGTTCCAAAATTGATGAAAATGTTCCATTTTGGGCTTTGAAAACAGGCACAACAGTGCAGGCTTGCTGCCCGCATTGTAGAACTCTCGAAGAGCTTTCCAACGGTGTGCTGTGCGCCGAGTAATTCCTTACAGATCAAAAGTTCTGGGCACCGGAGCGACGAAGACTTGGTCCCAAGCCCCATCCCTGGGTTTGCGGGCCAAGCCTTCACATGAAGCGAAGTTGTCTTGACCAAGGTACCGTGGGATTAGGTATTTGAAATGTGATGAATTAGGTTGTCGCCCTTTTCGCGGCTCACGACGTACAATCTGGGATGAAAAAATAGCGCAAAAGAAGAAAAGCATCCCGAAACTAATGAAAACGTTAGATTTGGGCCCAAAAAATAGGCATAGCTGAGCATGATTGCTGCCCAGGTCGTAGTGCTCTTGGAGAGCTATCCAACGTTATGCTGTACGCCGCGTAACTCTTTACAGATCAAAAGTTATGGGCACCGGAGCGATAAAGGCCTGGTACCAACCCTGACGCCCTCGGTTTGCGGGCCCAGCCTCTACGTCAAGTGAAGTTGTCTTTCCCAAGATACCATGGGATTCGGTAATAGAAATGTGAGGGATTAGGTTGTCGTCTTTATCCCGGCTCACGACGTACGATTCGGGACGGAAAACAGCGCAAAAGAACAAAAATGTCCCGAAACTAATGAAAATGTTCGATTTTGGGCTACGAAAGCAGGCACAGCAATGCAGGCTTGCTGCCCCCATTGTAGAACTCTTGGGGAGCTTTCCAACGGTATGTTGTGCGACACGTAACTCCTTACGGATCAAAAGTTCTGGGCACTGGAGCGACGGAGTCCTGGTCCCAAGCCCCATCCCTCGGTTTGCTGGCCCAGCCTCTACGTGAAGCGAAGTTGTCTTGACCAAGATGTTGTGGGATTCAGTAATAAAAATGTGATGGATTAGGTTGTCGTCCTTCTTGCGGCTCACGACGTACGATTCGGGACGAAAAAACTGCTCAAAAAAAGAAAAGCATCCCGAAACCAATGAAAAAGTTTAATTTTGGGCTTCAAAAACAGGCACAGTAGTGCAGGCTTGCTACCCCCATTGTAGAACTCTCGGAGAGCTTTCCAACGGCATGGTGTGCGCCACGTAACTCCTTACGGATCAAAAGTTCTAGGCACCAGAGCGATGGAGACCGAGTCCCAAGCCATATCCCTCGGTTTGCGGGCCTAGCCTCTACGTGAAGCAGAGTTTTCTTGACCAAGGTGTCATGGGATTTGGTAATAGAAATGTGATGGATTAGGTTATCGTCCTTTTCGCGGCTCACGACATACGATCCGGGACGGAAAAATAGCACAAAAGAAGAAAAGTATCCCGAAACTAATGAAAATATTCAATTTTGGGCTTCAAAAGTAGGCGTAGCTGAACAGGCTAGCTTCCCTCGTCGTAGAACTCTCGGAGTGGTTTCCAACGGCATGCTGTGCGCTGCGTAACTCCTTACGGATCAAAAGTTATGGGCACCAGAGCAATGGAGACCTGGTCCCAAGCCCCACGCCCTCAGTTTGCCGGCCCAGCCTCTATGTGAAGTGAACTTGTCTTGCCCAAGGTAAAGTGGGATTCGGTAATAGAAATGTGATTGATTAGGTTGTCGTCCTTTTCGCGGCTCACGACGTACGATTCGGGACGAAAAAAAGGGTAAAAGAAGAAAAGTGTCCCGAAACTGATGAAAACGTTCGATTTTAGACTTCAAAAATAGGCGCAGCCGAGAAAGTTTGCTGCCCCCATTGTAGAGCTCTCAGAGAGATTTCCAACGGTATGCTGTACGCCGCGTAACTCCTTATGGATCAAAAGTTATGGGCACCCGAGCGACAGAGACTTGGCCCCAAGCCCACGCGCTCGGTTTGCCGGCCCACCCTCTATGTCAAAGCGAAGTTGTCTTTCCCAAGGTGCCGTGGGATTCGGTAATAGAAATATGATGGATTAGGTTGTCATCCTTTTTGCGGCTAACGACATACGATCCGGGACAGAAAAACTGCGCAAAAGAAGAAAAGTGTCCCGAAATTAATGAAAACGTTCAATTTTGGGCTTCGAAATCAGGCACAGCAGTGCAGGCTTGCTGCCCGCATTGTCGAACTCTTGGAGAGCTTTCCAACGGTGTGCTATGCGCCAGGTAATTCCTTACGGATCAAAAGTGCTAGGCACCGGAGCGACGGAGACTTGGTCCTAAGCCCCATTCCTGGGTTTGCTGGCCCAGCCTCTACGTGAAGCGAAGTTGTCTTGACCAAGGTACCGTGGTATTCGATAATAGAAATGTGATGGATTAGGTTGTTGTCCTTTTCGCGGATCACGACGTACGATCCAGGACGAAAAAATAGTACAAAAGAAGAAAAGCGTCCCGAAACTAATGAAAACATTCGATTTGGGCCAAAAAAATAGGCATGGAAGAGCATGATTGCTGCCCACGTCGTAAAGCTCTTGGAGAGCTTTCCAACGCTATTCTGTGTGCCACGTAACTCTTTACGGATCAAAAGTTATGGGCACCGGAGCAATAGAGACCTGGTACCAAGCCCGACGCCCTCGGTTTGCGGGCCCAGCCTCTACGTGAAGCGAAGTTGTCTTGACCAAGGTGCCATGGGATTCGGTAATAGAAATGTGAGCTATTAGGTTGTCCTCTTTTTTGCGGCTCATAACGTACAATCCGGGACGAAAAAATAGCACAAAAGAGGAAAAGCGTCCCGAAACCAATGAAAACGTTCAATTTTGGAATTCTAAAACAAGCATAGTAGTGCAAGCTTACTGCCCCCATTGTAGAACTCTCGGATAGCTTTCCAATGGTATGCTGTGCGCCGCGTAACTCCTTACGGATCAAAAGTTCTGGGCACCAGAGCGACGGAGACCGGGTCCCAAGCACCATCCCTCAGTTTGCGGGCCCAGCCTCTATGTGAAGCGAAGTTGTCTTGACAAAGGTATCATGGGATTCAGTAATAGAAATGTGATGGATTAGGTTGTCGTCCTTTCTGTGGCTCACGACGTACGATCCGGGACGAAAAAATAGCGCAAAAGAAGAAAAGTGTCCTGAAACTAATGAAAACGTTCAATTTTTGGCTCCGAAAGTAGGCGTAGCTGAATAGGATAGCTGCCCCCGACGTAGAACTCTCGGAGTGGTTTCCAACGGCATGCTGTGCGCCGTGTAACTCCTTACGGATTAAAAGTTATGGGCACCGGAGTGACGAAGACCTGGTCCCAAGCCCTACACCCTCGGTTTGTCGGCCCAGCCTCTAAGTGAAGCGAACTTGTGTTGCCCAAGGTACTGTGCGATTCGGTAATAGAAATGTGATGGATTAGGTTGTCGTCCTTTTCGCGGCTCACGACGTACGATCCGGGACGAAAAAAAAGGGCAAAAGAAGAAAAGTGTCCCGAAACTGATGAAAACGTTTGATTTTGGGCTTTGAAAACAGGCGCAGCAATGCAGGCTTGCTACCCTCATTGTAGAGCTCTCGGAGAGCTTTCCAACGGTATATTGTACGCCACGTAACTCCTCACGGATCAAAAGTTATGGGCACACGAGCGACGGAGACTTGGCCCCAAGCCCACGCGCTCGATTTGCGGGCCTACCCTCTACGTCAAAGCGAAGTTTTCTTTCCCAAGGTGTCGTGGGATTCTGTTATAGAAATATGATGAATTAGGTTGTCGTCCTTTTTGCAGCTCACGACGTACGATCCCGGACAGAAAAACTGCTCAAAAGAAGAAAAGCGTCCCAAAATTGATGAAAATGTTCAATTTTGGGTTTCAAAAATAGGCACAGCAGTGCAGGCTTGCTGCCCTCATTGTAGAACTCTCGGAAAACTTTGCAACGGTGTGCTGGCGTCGGGTAATTCCTTACGGATCAAAAGTGCTGGGCTCCGGAGCGACGGAGACTTGGTCCTAAGCCCCATCACTCAGTTTCCAGGCCCAGCCTCTATGTGAAGTGAAGTTGTCTTGACCAAGGTACCATGGGATTCGGCAATAGAAATGTGATGGATTAGGTTGTCGTTCTTTTCGCCGCTCACGACGTACGATCCGGGACAAAAAAATAGCGCAAAAGAACAAATATGTCCCGAAACTAATGAAAACGTTCGATTTGGGCCCAAAAAATAGTCATAGCCGAGCATGATTGCTGCCCACGTCGTAGAGCTCTTGGAGAGCTTTCCAATGCTATGTTGTGCGCCGCGTAACTCTTTACGGATCAAAAGTTATGGGCATCGGAGCGACGGAGACTTGGTACTAAGCCCGATGCCCTCGGTTTGCGGGCCCAGTTTCTATGTGAAGCGAAGTTGTCTTTCCCAAGGTACCGTGGGATTCAGTAATAGAAATGTGGGGGATTAGGTTGTCGTCCTTATCCCGGTTCACGACGTACGATCCGGGACAAAAAAACAGCGCAAAAGAACAAAAATGTCCCGAAGCTTATGAAAATGTTCGATTTTGGGCTACAAAAATAGGCACAGCAATGCAAGCTTCCTGCCCCCATTGTAGAACTCTCGGAGAGCTTTCCAACGGTATGCTGTGCGCCGCGTAACTCCTTACAAATCAAAAGTTCTGGGCACCGGAGCGACGGAGACCTGGTACCAAGCCCAATCCCTCGGTTTGCGGGCCCAGCCTCTACGTGAAGCGAAGTTGTCTTGACCAAGGTGTTGTGGGATTCGGTAATAGAAATGTGATCTATTAGGTTGTCATCCTTTTCACAGCTACACGACGTACGATCCGGGACGAAAAAATAGCGCAAAAGAAGAAAAGCGTCCCAAAACCAACGAAAATGTTCGATTTTGGGCTTCGGAAACAGGCATAGTAGTACAGGCTTGCTGCCCCCATTGTAGAACTCTCGGAGAGGTTTCCAACGTTATGTCGTGCGCCGCGTAACTCTTTACGGATCAAAAGTTCTGGGCACCGGAGCGACGAAGATCGGGTACCAAGCCCCATCCCTCGGTTTGCGGGCCCAGCCACTACGTGAAACGAAGTTTTCATGGCCAATGTACCGTGGGATTCAGTAATAGAAATGTGATGGATTAGGTTATCGTCCTTTTCGCGGCTTACAACGTACGATCCGGGACAGAAAAATAGTGCAAAAGAAGAAAAGTGTCACGAAACTAATGAAAACGTTCAATTTTGGGCTGTAAAAGTAGGCGTAGCTGAACAAGAGAGCTACCCCCGTCGCAGAACTCTCAGAGTGGTTTCCAACGGCATGCTGTGCGCCGCGTAACTCCTTACGATTCAAAAGTTATGGGCACCGGAGCGACGGAGACCTTGTCCCAAGCCCCACGCCCTCGGTTTGCGGGGCCAGCCTCTACGTGAAGCGAACTTGTCTTGCCCAAGGTAAAGTGGGATTCGGTAATAGAAATGTGATGGATTAGGTTGTCATCCTTTTCGCGGCTCACGACGTAAGATCCGAGATGAAAAAATAGCGCAAAAGAAGAAAAGTGTCCCGAAACTAATGAAAACGTTCAATTTTGGGCTCCTAAAGTAGGCGTAGCCGAACAGGCTAGCTGCCTCTATCGTAGAACTCTCGGAGTGGTTTCCAACGGCATGTTGTACGCTGCGTAACTCCTTACGGATTAAAAGTTATGGGCATCGTTTCGACAAAGACCTAGTCCCAAGCCCCACGCCCTCGATTTGCCGGCCCAGCCTCTACGTGAAGCGAACTTGTCTTGCCCAAGGTACCGGGAGATTCGGTAATAGAAATGTGATGGTTTAGGTTGTTGTCCATTTCGCGGCTCACGACATACGATCCGGGACGAAAAAAAAAGCTCAAAAGAAGAAAGGTGTCCCGAAACTAATGAAAACGTTCAATTTTGGAATTCAAAAATAGGCTCAGCAGTGTAAGCTTGCTGCCACCATTGTAGAGCTCTCGGAGAGCTTTCCAACGGTATGTTGTACGCCGCGTAACTCCTTACGGATCAAAAGTTATAGGCACCCGAGCGACGGAGACTTGGCCCCAAGCCCACGCGCTCGGTTTGCAGGCCCACCCCCTACGTCAAAGCGAAGTTGTCTTTCCCAAGGTATTGTGGGATTCGGTAATAGAAATATGATGGATTCAGTTGTTGTCCTTTTTGCGGCTCACGACGTACGATCCGGGACAGAAAAACTGCACAAAAGAAGATAAGTGTCCCAAAATTGATGAAAACGTACCATTTTGGGCTTCGAAAATAGGCACAACATTGCAGGCTTGCTACCCGCATTGTAGAACTCTCGGAGAGGTTTCCAACAGTGTGCTGTGCGCCGGGTAATTCCTTACGGAACAAAAGTTCTGGGCACCGGAGTGACGGAGACTTGTTCCCAAGCCCCATCCTTGGGTTTGCGGGCCTAGCCTTTATGTGAAGCGAAGTTGTCTTGACCAAGGTACCATGGGATTCGGTAATAGATATGTGATGGATTAGGTTGTCGTCCTTTTCGTGGCTCACGACGTACGATCCGGGACAGAAAAACTGCGCAAAAGAAGAAAAGTGTCCCGAAATTGATGAAAACGTTTGATTTTGGACTTCGAAAACAGGCACAACAGTGAAGGCTTGCCCACATTGTAGAACTCTCGGAGAGTTTTCCAATGGTGTGCTATGCGCTGGGTAATTCCTTATGGATCAAAAGTGCTGGGCACTGGAGCGACGGAGACTTGGTCCCAAGCCCCATCCCTGGGTTTGCTAGCCCAGCCTCTACGTGAAGCGAAGTTGTCTTGACCAAGGTACCATGGGATTCGGTAATAGAAATATGATGGATTATGTTGTCGTCCTTTTTGCGACTCACGACGTACGATCCGGGACAGAAAAACTACACAAAAGAAGAAAAGTGTCCCAAAATTGATGAAAATGTTCCATTTTGGGCTTCGAAAACAGTCACAACAGTGCAAGCTTGTTGCCTGCATTGTAGAACTCTCGGAGAGCTTTCAAACGGTGTGCTGTGCGCCGGGTAATTCCTTACGGATCAAAAGTTCTGGGCACCGGAGCGACGAAGACTTGGTCCCAAGCGCCATCCCTGGGTTTGCGGGCCCAGCCTTTACGTGAAGCGAAGTTGTCTTGACCATGGTACCGTGGGATTCAGTAATAGAAATGTGATGGAGTAGGTTGTCGTCCTTTTCACTGCTCACGACGTACGATTCGGGATGAAAAAATAGCACAAAAGAAGAAAAGCGTCCTAAAACTAATGAAAATGTTCGATTTGCACCCAAAAAATAGGCGTAGTCGAGCATGATTGCTACCCACGTCGTAGAGCTCTTGGAGAGCTTTCCAACGCTATGCTGTGCGCCGCGTAACTCTTTACAAATCAAAAGTTATGGGCACCGGAGCGACGGAGACCTGGTACCAAGCCCGACTCCCTCGGTTTGCGGGCCCAGCCTCTACGTCAAGCGAAGTTGTCTTTCCCAAGGTACCGTGGGATTCGGTAATAGAAATGTGAAGGATTACGTTGTCGTCCTTATCCAGGCTCACGACGTATGATCCGTGACGGAAAAACAGCGCAAAAGAATAAAAATGTCCCGAAACTAATGAAAATGTTCGATTTTTGGCTACAAAAGTAGGCACAGCAAAGCAAGCTTCCTGCCCCCATTGTAGAACTCTCGGAGAGCTTTCCAACGGTATGCTATGCGACGCGTAACTCCTTACGGATCAAAAGTTCTGGGCACCGGAGCGACGGAGACCTGATCCCAAGCCCCATCCCCCGGTTTGCGGGCCCAGCCTCTACATGAAGCGAAGTTGTCTTGACCAAGGTACCGTGGGATTCGGTAATAGAAATGTGATGGATTAGGTTGTCGTCCTTTTCGCTGCTCACGACGTACGATTCGGGACGAAAAAACAGCGCAAAAGAAGAAAAGTGTCCCGAAACCAATGAAAACGTTTAATTTTGGGCTTCAAAAACAGGCACAGAAGTGCAGGCTTGCTACCCCCACTGTAGAAATCTTGGAGAGCTTTCCAACGGTATGTTGTGCGCCGCGTAACTCCTTACGGATCAAAAGTTCTGGGCACCAGAGCAACAGAGATCGGGCCCCAAGCCCCATCCCTCGGTTTGCGGGCCCAGCCTCTACGTGAAGTGTAGTTGTCTTGGCCAAGGTGTCGTGGGATTCAGTAATAGAAATGTGATGGATTAGGTTGTCGTCCTTTTTGCGGCTCACGACGTACGATCCGTGACGGAAACATAGAGCAAAAGAAGAAAAGTGTCCCAAAACTAATGAAAACGTTCAATTTTGGGCTCCGAAAGTAGGCGTAGCTGAACAGGCTAGCTGCCCCCGTCGTAGAACTCTTGGAGTGGTTTCCAACAGCATGCTGTACGCCGCGTAACTCCTTAAAGATCAAAAGTTATGGGCACCGGAGCGACGAATACCTGGTCCCTAGCCCCACGCCCTCGGTTTGCCGGCCTATCCTCTACGTGAAGCGAACTTGTCTTGCTCAAGGTACCGTGGGATTCGGTAATAGAAATGAGATAGATTAGGTTGTCGTCCATTTCGCTGCTCACGACGTTCGATCCGAGACCAAAAAAAAGCACAAAAGAAGTAAAGTGTCCCGAAATTAATGAAAATGTTCAATTTTGGGCTCCGAAACTAGGCGTAGCTGAACAGGCTAGCTTCCCATGTCGTAGAACTCTCGAAGTGGTTTCCAACGGCATGCTGTGTGCCGCGTAACTCCTTAAGGATCAAAAGTTATGGGCACCCGAGCGACGGAGACTTGGCCCCAAGCCCACGCGCTCGGTTTGCGGGCCCACCCTCTACGTCAAAGCGAAGTTGTCTTTCCCAAGGTGCCGTGGGGATTCGGTAATAGAAATATGATGGATTAGGTTGTCGTCCTTGTTGCGGCTCACGACGTGCGATCTAGGATAGAAAAACTGCGCAAATGAAGAAAAGTGTCCCGAAATTGATGAAAACGTTCAATTTTGGGCTTCGAAAATAGGCACAACAGTGCAAGCTTGCTGCTCGCATTGTAAAACTCTCGGAGATCTTTCCAACGGTGTACTGTGCGCCGGGTAATTCCTTACGGATCAAAAGTGCTGGGCATCGGAGCGACGGAGACTTGGTCCCAAGCCCCATCCCTGGGTTTGCTGGCCCAGCCTCTACGTGAAGCGAAGTTGTCTCGACCAAGGTACTGTGGTATTTGGTAATAGAAATGTGATGGATTAGGTTGTCGTCCTTTTCGCAGCTCACGACGTACGATCCGGGACGAAAAAATAGGGCAAAAGAAGAAAAGCATCCCGAAACTAATGAAAACGTTCGATTTGGGCCCAAAAAATAGACATAGCAGAGCATGATTGCTGCCCACATCGTAGAGCTCTTGGAGAGCTTTCCAATGCTATGCTGTGTGCCGCGTAACTCTTTACGGATCAAAAGTTATGGGCACCGGAGCGACGGAGACCGGGTCCCAAGCCCCATCCCTCAGTTGCGGGCCCAGCCTCTACGTGAAGCGAAGTTGTCTTGACAAAGGTGTCGTGGGCTTCAGTAATAGAAATGTGATGGATTAGGTTGTCGTCCATTTTGCGGCTCACGACGTACGATCCGGGACGGAAAAACAGCGCAAAAGAAGAAAAGTGTCCCAAATCTAATGAAAACGTTCAATTTTAGGCTCCGAAAGTAGGCATAGTTGAACAGGATAGCTGCCCCCATCATAGAGCTCTCAGAGTTGTTTCCAATGGCATACTGTGCGCCGCGTAACTCCTTACGGATCAAAAGTTTTGGGCAACAGAGCGACGAAGACCTGGTCCCAAGCCCCATGCCTTCGGTTTGCCGGCCCAGCCTCTATGTGAAGCGAACTTGTCTTGCCCAAGGTACTGTGGGATTCGGTAATAGAAATGTGATGGATTAGGTTGTCGTCCTTTTCGCGGCTCACGACGTACGATCCGGGACGAAAAAAAAAAGCACAAAAGAAGAAAAGTGTCCCAAAACTGATGAAAATGTTCGATTTTGGGCTTCAAAAACAGGCGCAGCAAAGCAAGCTTGCTGCCCTTATTGTAGAGCTTTCGGAGAGCTTTCCAACGGTATGCTGTACGCCACGTAACTCCTTACGGATCAAAAGTTATGGGCACCCGAGCGACGGAGGCTTAGCCCCAAGCCCACGCGCTTGGTTTGTGAGCCCACCCTCTACGTCATAGCGAAGTTTTCTTTCCCAATGTGTCATGGGATTCGGTAATAAAAATATGATGAATTAGGTTGTCGTCCTTTTTGCGGCTCACGACGTACGATCCAGAACAAAAAAACTGTTCAAAAGAAGAAAAGTGTCCCGAAATTGATGAAAATGTTCAATTTTGGGCTTCGAAAATCGGCGCAGCATTGCAGGCTTGCTGCCCGCATTGCAGAACTCTCGGAAAGATTTCCAACGGTGTGTTGTGCGCCGAATAATTCCTTACGGATCAAAAGTGCTAGGCTCCGGAGTGACGGAGACTTGGTCCCAAGCCCCATAATTCGGTTTGCAGGCCCAGCCTCTACGTGAAGCGAAGTTGTCTTGACCAAGGTACCGTGGGATTCGGTAATAGAAATGTGATGGATTAGGTTGTCGTTCTTTTCGCGGCTCACGACGTACGATCCGAGACAAAAAAATAGTGCAAAAGAAGAAATGTGTCCTGAAAGTAATGAAAACGTTTGATTTGGGCCCAAAAAATAGGCATAGCTGAGCATGATTGCTACCCACGTCGTAGAGCTCTTGGAGAGCTTTCCAACGCTATGCAGTGCACCGCGTAACTCTTTACAGATCAAAAGTTATGGCCATCGGAGCGACAGAGACTTGGTACCAAGCCCGACGCCCTCGGTTTGCGGGCCCAGCTTCTACGTGAAGAGAAGTTTTCTTTCCCAAGGTACCGTGGGATTCGGTAATAGAAATGCAAGGGATTAGGTTGTCGTCCTTATCCCGGCTCACGACGTATGATCCGGGATAAAAAAACAGCCCAAAAGAACAAAAATGTCACGAAACTTATGAAAATGTTCGATTTTGGGCTACAAAAATAGGCATAGCAATGCAGGCTTCCGGCCCCTATTGTAGAACTCTCGGAAGCTTTCCAACGGTATGCTGTGCGCCGCGTAACTCCTTACAGATCAAAAGTTCTGGGCACCGGAGCGATGGAGACTTGGTCCCAAGCCCCATCCCTCGATTTGCGGGCCCAGCCTCTACGTGAAGCGAAGTTATCTTGACCAAGGTGCTATGGGATTCGGTAATAGAAATGTGATCTATTAGGTTGTCGTCCTTTTTGCGGCTCACGACGCACGATCCGGGATGAAAAAACAGCGCAAAAGAAGAAAAGCGTCCCGAAACCAATGAAAATGTTCGATTTTGGGCATCGAAAACAGGCATAGTAGTGCAGGCTTGCTGCCCCCATTGTAGAACTCTCAGAGAGCTTTCCAACGTTATGTTGTGCGCCGCGTAACTCCTTACGGATCAAAAGTTCTGGGCACCAGAACGACGAAGATCGGGTCCCAAGCCCCATCCCTCGGTTTGCGGGCCCAGCCTCTACATGAAACGAAGTTGTCATGGCCAAGGTGCCATGGGATTCAGTAATAGAAATGTGATGGATTAGGTTGTCGTCCTTTTCGCGGCTCACAACATACGATCCGGGACAGAAAAACAGCGCAAAAGAAGAAAAATATCTCAAAACTAATGAAAACGTTCAATTTTGGGCTCCAAAAGTAGGCGTAGCTGAACAGGATAGCTGCCCCCGTCGTAGAACTCTCGGAGTGGTTTCCAACGGCATGCATTGCGCCGCGTAACTCCTTACGGATCAAAAGTTATGGGCACTAGAGCGACGGAGACCTGGTCCCAAGCCCCACGCCCTCAGTTTTCACGGCCAGCCTCTATGTGAAGCGAACTTGTCTTGCACAAGGTACCGTGGGATTCGGTAAAAGAAATGTGATGGATTAGGTTGTCGTCCTTTTCGCGGCTCACGACATATGATCCGGGACGAAAAAAAAGCGCAAAAGAAGAAAAGTGTCTTGAAACTGATGAAAACGTTTGATTTTGGGCTTCAAAAATAGGTACAGCTTAGCAGGCTTGCTGCCCCCATTGTAGAGCTCTCGCAGAGCTTTCCAACGGTATGTTGTACGCCGTGTAACTTCTTACAAATCAAAAGTTATGGGCACCCGAGCTACGGAGACTTGGCCCCAAGCCTACGCACTCGGTTTGCGGGCCCACCCTCTACATCAAAGCGAAGTTGTCTTGCCCAAGGAGTTGTGGGATTTGTTAATAGAAATATGATGGATTAGGTTGTCATCCTTTTTGCGGCTCACGACGTACGATCCGGGATAGAAAAACTGCGCAAAAGAAAAAAAGTGTCCCTAAACTAATAAAAATGTTCAATTTTGGGCATCGAAAACAGGCACAGGAGTGCAGGCTCACTGCCCCCATTGTAGAACTCTCGGAGAGCTTTCCAACGGTATGTTGTGCGCCGCGTAACTCCTTACGGACCAAAATTTATGGGCACGGGAGTGACGGAGACTTGGTCCCAAGCCCTATCCCTCGTTTTGCAAGCCGAGCATCTACATGAAGCGAAGTTGTCTTGACCAAGGTGCCATGGGATTCGGTAATAGAAATGTGATGGATTAGGTTGTCATCCTTTTCGCTGCTCACGACATATGATCCGGGATGAAAAAACAGCGCAAAAGATGAAAATTATCCCGAAACTAATGAAAATGTTCGATTTGGGCTCCAAAAAAAGGCACAACTGAGCAGGATTACTGCCCACGTTGCAGAGCTCTCGGAGAGCTTTCCAACGCTACGCTGTGCGCCGTGTAACTCCTTACGGATCAAAAGTTATGGGCACCGGAGTGACGGAGACTTGGTCCTATGCCCGACGCGCTCAGTTTGCAGGCCCAGCCTCTACGTCAAAGCGAAGTTGTTTTGCCCAAGGTGCCATGGGATTCAGTAATAGAAATGTGATGGATTAGGTTGTCATCTTTTTCGCGGCTCACGACTTACAATCCGGGACAAAAAAATAGCTCAAAAGAAGAAAAATGTCCTGAAACTGATGAAAACGTTTAATTTTAGGCTTTGAAAATAGGCGCAGCAGCGCAGGCTTGCTGTCCCCGTCATAGAGCTCTCAGAGAGCTTTCCAACGGTATGTTGTGCGCCGCGTAACTCCTTACGGATCAAAAGTTATAGGCACTGGAGCGACGGAGAGCTGGTCCCAAGGCCCACGCCCTCGGTTTGCAGGCCTAACCTCTACGTGAAGTGAAGTTTTCTTGCCCAAGGTGCCATGGGATTTGATAATAAAAATGTGATTGATTAGGTTGTGGTCCTTTTCGTGGCTCACGACGTACGATACGCGATGAAAAAACAGTGCAAAAAAAATATATATCCCAAAATTGATGAAAACATTCAATTTTGGTCTCCGAAAATAGGCGTAGCTGAGGAGGCTTGATGCCCTCGTTGTAGAAATCTCGGAGAGCCTTCCAACGGTATGCTGTGCGTCGCGTAACTCCTTACGGATCAAAAGTTATGGGCACCGGAGTGACGGAGATTTGGTCCCATGCCCGACGGGCTCGGTTTGCAGGCCCAGCCTCTACATCAAAGCGAAGTTGTCTTGCCCAAGGTACCGTGAGATTCGGTAATAGAAATGTGATGGATTAGGTTGTCATCCTTTCGCGGCTCACGACGTACGATCCGGGACGGAATAGCGCAAAAGAAGAAAAGTGTCCCAAAACTGATGAAAACATTTGATTTTAGGCTCTGAAATCAGGCGCAGCCGAGCAGGCTAGCTGGCCCCATTGTGGAGCTCTCGAAGAGCTTTCCAACGGTATGCTGTGCGCCGCGTAACTCCTTTCGGATCAAAAGTTATGGGCACCAGAGCGACGGAGACCAGGTCCCAAGCCCTACGCCCTCGGTTTGCGGGCCCAGCCTCTACGTGTAGCTAAGTTGTCTTGCCCAAGGTGCCGTGGGATTCGGTAATAGAAATGTGATGGATTAGGTTGTCGTCCTTTTCGCGGCTCATGACGTACGATCCGGGATGAAAAAACAGCGCAAAAGAAGAAAAGTATCTCGAAACTGATGAAAACGTTCAATTTTGGGCTCCAAACACAGGTACAGCAGAGCACGATTGCTGCCCACGTCGTAGAGCTCTCGGAGAGCTTTTCAACGGTATACTGTGCGCCGTGTAACTCCTTACGGATCAAAAGTTATGGGCACCGGAGCGACGGAGACCTGGTCCCAAGCCCCACATCCTCGGTTTGTGGGCCCAGCCTCTACGTGAAGCGAAGTTGTCTTGCCCAAGGTGCCATTGGATTCGGTAATAGAAATGTAATGGATTAGGTTGTCATACTTTTCGCAGCTCGCGACGTACGATCCGGAACAAAAGAACATGGCAAAATAAGAAAAGTGTCCCGAAACTGATGAAAACGTTCGATTTTGGGCTCCGAAAATCGGCGCAGCCAAATAGGCTAGCTGCCCCCGTCGTAGAGCTCTCGGAGTGCTTTCCAACTGTGAGGCCCGACCTCGATTTGCGTGTGATACCTCGTTTCGTGCCCCCTAACCTAGATTTACGTGCCTTGACCTAGGTTTAAAAGTCATGTTTCGTTTAGTGTGCCTTGCATTGAATTACGTGCATTCATTTAGGGTTGCGTGCATTTACTTGGGAAACATGCATTCATCTCGTAGTTCGTGCCTTACCTAGTAGTGTGTGCCATAAACCTTGGAAAGCGTGCCTGCATGCTAATCAAGAAAGTATCTTACACGAAGCACTAGATCATTAATTAATCCTACAAACTCCACTAACCAATATTAAAATGCTAATTCAACTCACTAGAAGACGAAATTGCACCAAAAGCTAAACATTCTTATTCTTTATTCTTTATTGTTTTGAAAATTCCAAACACACAATATAATAATGCTCAAAACAAGACAAAAAATTCAGATTGGAACACTAGCTTGGCTGACCACATGGAGCATTTGAACAAGCATTGCATATTTCAAAATTCATACCTAGACAACCTATGACACAAAGCATAAAAAAATGACTCAAAACCCTACCCAATGCACCAAAATCTCGACCCACTCAATTGCCCATGCTAGACAATTCAAAAATATGCTCTTTAAGACACAAAATCAGAATTTTGTGAAGCTCAAGGCCGACCAAAATGCTTAAGCTTTTCATTCTTTCTCACATTCTTTCTTTCTCTCATTCACTCTCTTATTTCTTCTCTCTCTCTCTCGGCCTTGGCTGCAATCTCACTCTCCATAGCTTAAGCTCATCATCCTAAGGTTCTTCAAGACATACAAGACACTAAGGAACTCGACCAAGCAAGCTAGAATGCAAAAGACATACATGCTAGCTCATAGAACCTTCATTTCGGCTTAGGTATGTTGATAGCTTCTATTTCATTTCCTTTTTTTTTTGTTCTAACCACATGAACATACTAAGGACATGGTAACTTAGCTAGGAATTAAGGAAACAAGCAATATCCCTCTGCCAAACAAGGAAAGGAGACCATTTGTGCATCTCCAAGAGTTTTGAGCATCCTTTGCTGATAAAGTTGCTAAGGTGAGGGTTAATCCATTCTAAAAGCTTTCGAAATCCACATGCATGCCTTCATATGTTTATTTTTACCTCTGTACTTGTGATATATGTGTGCACATGAGCTTTTGTAAACATGCATGGCAAGATATTTGGCTAGAATTGGAAGATGGGTGAAATCGCGTATATGGCAGTTCTCTGACTTGTTGGAGCAAAATGAATTTGACCAGGTAAATGATGTTAAAAATGCGTGAAAATTGGTAGATGACTAGTTTTTCCAGTTCTGAGCATTTTTTGTAGAAATAGGCCAAGGCCAATTTTGATTCTAAGGTCTCCAAAATGGCAAAACATCGAAAGGTGTCTAAATCTGGAAAATCTGGAAAGTCTGGAAAATGAAGCAGGTTTTTGGCAGTTCACTGTCTTTGTATAACGAACCATTTTTGATTTAGAAATTGATATCTAAAATGCATGAATTTTGGTAGGTTGCTATATTTTTCACTTCTTGACATTTTTGTCAGAAATCGACTAAGGCTAAATCTGACCCTAAGGTCCTCAAAAATGACAAGTACTGAAATGTGTACCAATCTGGACAGTTTTGCGTAGTCTCACAGTTTTGGCTATAACTCTTGAACCCGAACTCCGAATGATGCGAGGTTTGTTTCTGGATTTAGTTCACTCCTTGAGCTTTAATTTGACATTTTATTCACAGGAATTGGAGATTTTTTGCTTGTCTAAATGATTGTGGGAAAACAGACCTTTGCAGTGAGGTTTTCGTCTAGTGATATGCTTGGAAAATTATTGTAACTTTTCTTGTTGTATTAAATGCTTGTGGTTGTGGCACTTGGATGTTGTGTGGACTGTTTTGAATGATTGAGGATGTTTAATTAATCGATGCATGGCCTTGGTTTAATTATGTGACAACTTGTGGCTTAATCGCACGGGTAAGCATGAATTGAAACCCTAGTGACTATGAAAAACTCGCTAAGTATCGATCCTATGGTTATCGTGTCTAATTGTGTGATTAGTGGGCTGCCCGTAGTTGTCTTTATAGCCCTAAATGTGATTCCGACAATTACATGTTGATAAGTAGACCTTTCTTGCACCCGGTCCCACGTAGATGTCGTCGCATGTTGTATAACCTTATTATTTAATTGCGTGAACCCCGAAATGAGTTATATGACTTGATTCACACGTGTTACATGGCTGTCCGTTTAATATTCATATAACTCCATGCGTTTTACAAGTAAAATTACATGTCAAACATGCCTCGTGTGTTTGCTTGTCAACGTGCGATCTTATAACTGCTTGGAGGCAACCTACTTTGTTGTCCTCCTAATGTGATATGTTAAATGTTATAAATGCGTATTGCATATAAGGTTGCAACCTTTCATTGTGGCATGGTAGCGTTTCACGCACGCCGGGCGGCATCAAGCTTGCCGGTGCTACCGTGACTACCATGGTCCAATTCCCTCTCTCGCTTGGCATTCCACCCTCGGAGAGTTGGGTCGTAGATTTTCGGGGTACATCCGGAGTAGACCCAAATGGGAGCGATAAATGGATTATTGAAGATGGCCGCAACAATCATATCGAAATCGATATTGAGAGCAAATGCTCACCGTATCGTTGAAATGATTGGTAATTGTATATGTTGCTCAATTTGATTCTTATACTTTGCATACCTTATTACTTGTAATACGTGACATGTTTTCAAAAGGGGATTTTCATGAGTTAACCGGAAAAAGAGTTTCAAAACGTATTTCTCGTTCCTCCTCGCTGAGTTCATAAGGACACACCATCTTTTATCATCTCAGGTGAAGAAGACCAGGAACAAGTACCCGAGGACAACGTGCCTATTGATGACTCCTTGGAATGATTGCTTGCCCTACGTGCCTTACTTGACTATGGCCATTTTGTGAACAATATATTGCTTGAAGACTATTTTTTATGTTGCTTGTTGTTGTATTGTAAATGACCCCTGTTGTAATTTGGGCTCTAATTTTGGCTTGTATTGATCATAACTAGGTACACACTCTTCTGGTCGTTTTGCTATCGCTACTTTGGTTTAGTATCTATCACAAGCTTATGAAGTATTAGGTAAAGGGTTAAGTAAAATGAATCTATCCAATCTTAAGCAGGTACTCATTGGTAATCTAAGATCAACATGTACTTTTGTAACAAGGATTGACACATAAACGAGACATAGTTGCTACGCTAGGTCGTTAATCAAACGAGACTTCGAAATAATTAGTAGGCATTTCAATTGGCGATAAATAGTAATCTTAGTTGGAATCGAATTTGAAATCGAAAGTTTTGAGGCGTTTAGAGAATTAGGTCAAACTAAAGAGCCAATTACAGCCATTATACTGCCGGTTTTCCGGAAAATCTTTTGGAGTTCTAGGCTAACGTTAAGCGTTAAACCTTAATGAACGACTAAGTACGTGAAATGATATGAATCTTTAGATCACACCATAGTCTAACCTCTATAGGTCGGGTTGGGGCGTGACACCAACGGTATGCTGTGCGCCGCGTAACTCCTTACGGATCAAAAGTTATGGGCACCGGAGCGACGGAGACCTGGTCCCAAGCCCTACGCCCTCGGTTTGCGGGCTCAGCCTCTACGTGAATCGAAGTTGTCTTGCCCAAGGTACCGTTGGATTCGGTAATAGAAATGTGATGGATTAGGTTGTCGTCCTTTTCGCGGCTCACGACGTACGATCCAGGACGGAAAAATAGCGCAAAAGAAGAAAAGTATCCCAAAACTGATGAAAACGTTTGATTTTGGGTCCCAAAAACAGGCGCAGCAAAATAGGCTAGCTGCCTGTCACACCCCAACCCGGCCTATAAGGTTAGACTAGGGTGTGACCTAAACGTTCAGGACTGTCACATTCTTAACCGTTATGAAAATTTAATACTTATCGTCTTAGTCTAAACTCCAAAGTTTTCCGAAAAACCGGCAGCATAACGGCTGTAATTGGACTCTTTGGTTTGGCCTAATTCTCTAAACGCCTCAAAATTTTCTAATCTCAAGTTTTATTTCCAACTAGGATTACTATTTAACATCAATTGAAATGCCTATTGGTTATCTCGATGTCCCGTTTGATTTATAACCTAGCATGATACTATGTCTCATTAGTTTGTTTATCCTCGTTACAAAAGTACCTGTTGATCTTAGCTTAAAAGCGTGTACCTGTTTAAGATTTGATAGGTTCATTTACTTAGTCCTTACCTAATACGTCATAACCCATGATAGATACTAGCAGTAATAATAGCAAAACGATCATAATAGTGTCATGTCTAGCATTAGTCTACTTAATATAAGTACAAACCAAAATTAGACCCCAAATTACAACGGGGGTCTTTTACATTACAAACGTTAAACAACATAAAAGAAATAGTCTTCAAGTAGCATGGAGTTCACAAATGGCCACAAACACACAAAACACATAGGACAGGCAATCACTCCAAGGAATCATCGATAGGCACGTTGTCCTCGGGTACCTGTACCTGTTCTTCTTCACCTGTGATGAAAAAGAGGATGAGTCCTTATGAACTCAGCGAGGAGGAACGAGAAATAGGTTTTGAAAATCATTTTCCGGTTCAACTTCTGAAAATCCTTTTTACAAGCATGAATATAACAATGATATAAGATACAGGAACAGGAATACCAGTCTTTCCTCCCCGAGGTTCTCTAGGAACCAAGCGAGAGTACTTATATACATAGTAAAAGGATACGGTGAGCTTTTGCTCTCAGATCAGTTCCAGAATCAGTTGTTGCGGCCGACTTCAAATCATCCCCCAAACACGCCAGGTGGGTGTACTCCGGATGTACCCAGAAATCCTACAACCCAACTCTCCGAGGAAGTCTAGCCCCCAAGCGAGAGAGGGAATGGGACCATGGTAGTCACGGGTGCACCGGCAAGCCCGATGCCGCCCGGTGTGCGTGATCGCTACCATGCCGACAGGAAAGGTTGCATCCTTGTATGCAATGCACATTCATGACAGGTAATATATCACAGTAGGAGGACAACAAAGTAGGTTACCTCCGGACAGTCATAAGATTACACATTGACGGGTAAACAAGCAGGGCACAATAAGACAGGAAATATATCACAGTAGGAGGACAACAAAGTAGGTTGCCTCCGGACAGTCATAAGATTGCACATTGACGGGTAAACAAGCAGGGCACAATAAGATAGGAAATATATCACAGTAGGAGGACAACAAAGTAGGTTGCCTCCGGACAGTCATAAGATTGCACATTGACAGGTCAACAAGCAGGGCACGATAAGACATAAAATATATCACAGTAGGAGGACAACAAAGTAGGTTGCCGCCGGACAGTTATAAGATTGCACATTGACGGGTAAACAAGCAGGGCACGATAAGATAGGTAATTTCACTTGAAAGGCATATAGAGTTATATGAAAATTAAACAGGCAGCCATGTAACACATGTAAAATAGGCCATATAACTCATTAAGAAGCCCACATGATCAAGTGATAAGATTATCCAACATGTAATGACATCAATCATGGGTTCGGGTGCAAGAAAAGCTTATTTGTTAACATGCAATGGTCAAAATCATATTTGAAGTTATAAGACATTTACGGGCAGCCCACTAAGCATATAATTTCCACACAATATCCGAATGATCAACACTTATCAAGACTACCTAGTCATTAGGGTTTCCGTTTCATGCTTAACCGTGTGATTAAACCCTAAGTCAACTCAAAATCATTCTCAAGTCATGCATCATTCAATTCAAACATCTTCAAGTACTCAAAACAGTCCACACAACATCCCAACACCACAATTCCAAGCAATTAGTACCACAAGAGAGGTTACAACAATTTTCCAAGCATATAACTAAGTGAAACCCTTACTGCAATAGGCTGTTTTCTCACAATCAATAGGATAATCAAACAATATCCAAATCCAGTGAATAAGATGTCAAATTAAATCTTAAGAAGTTAACTAAAATCAGAAACAAACCTTGCATCAATTGGAGTTCGGGATCATTAGATATAGCCAAAACAGTGGGATAGCACAAAACTGTCCAGATTTGCACACATTTCGATAATTGACGTTTTTGAGGTCCTTAGGGTCAGATTCAGCCTTAGTCCATTTCTGACAAAAATGTCCAGAACTGAAAAATATAGCATCACACCAATTTTTATGAATTTTTCACATCATTAACTAAGTAAAATCGGGTTCGTTCTACAAGGTCAGTGCATCTGCCAAAACCTGCTTCATTTTTCCAGATTTCCAGATTTGGTCACATTTTAAAGATTTGCCATTTTGAGGACCTTAGAGTCGAAATTAGCTTTGGCCTATATCTTCGAAAAGTGTTCAAAACTGTCCAAACTAGTCACCTACCAATTTTCAAGTATTTTCAACATCATTTTCCTAGCTAAACTTACCTCGAAACAGACTGGTCAGAGAGCTGTCAACAATCCGACTTCACCTAGCATCACTTTCAAGCCAAGATCTTGCCATGCATGGTTGTTTAAGCTTATGAACGAACATATAACTCAAGTACAGAAGCAAATACACACATTTATGAGCATGCATGTGGATTTTTGAAGAGTTTTCAAAAGGTTTTAGCCCTCACCTTAGCAAACAACCAAGAAGATGCACAAAAACTTGTTGAAGCTCAAATCTCTTCTTCTTCTTGCTTAGCCGAGATTCCAACTTGGTTTTCTCTATTTTTCCTAGACTAGTGATCAATCTCTTAGTACATTCATGAGGTTAGAACAAGAAGAAAGAAATGGAAGCTTAAAACTCACCTAGGGCCGAAATGAAGGCTTCAAAGGACATGCAAGTGTAGTTTTCGCATCTTAGCTTGTTTGCTTGAGTTTCTTTGATGGTTGTTTGTCTTGTTGCACCATATGATGAAGAAGATGAGCTAGAAGGTGGAAAGAACTCAGCCAAAACTGAAATGGAGAGAGAAAATAAGAGGGAAGTGAGAGAAAAGAAAGAGAAACGAAAGAATATGACAAAGAGTGATGTTTTGCATTGATTCAAGCATATGGTCGGTCTTGGGCAGCCCATTTTCAGTCTTTTTGTGTCTTCAAGGAGTATTTTGAAATGGCTAGCATGGGCATGAAGTGTTTGGTCGAAAATGGTGTGCATTGGGTAGGATTCTTTCTTGATTAATGTGGTGGCACGGATTCCTAGGTCTAGGGCACGAATTACGAGGTAGGACACGAACTACGAGACGAACGCACTTTTTTCAAGACTAAGGCACATACTTCAAGATAAGTGCACGGATTCTAATGCTAACACACGCAACCCTAGGTGAATGAACACATATCAAAATAAGGCACGTAATTCAATGCAATGCACGTAATTCAAGACACGACTCTTAAACCTAGGTTAAAGCACGCAGTTCAAGGTTAATGCACACGAAATGAAGAGACACACGCAAATCAAGGTCTCGCACGTAAATTAAGGTCATTGCATATTTATCTAGGTATCGCATGTATATCGAGGATTAGGGCACACAATTCTAGTCAAGGCACGTGTGACAAGGTATGCACAAAAACCAAGACAGGACACGTAATCCAAGGTCAGTCATATAATTAGGGGTCTATGGCACACAAATTGAGGTATGACACGTTATTCGGGGTCAGGCCTTACACTGCCCCCGTCGTAGAGCTCTCGGAGAGCTTTCAAACGGTATGCTGTGCGCTGCGTAACTCTTTACAGATCAAAAGTTATGGGCACCGGAGCGATGGAGAGTTGGTCCTAAGCCCCACACCCTCGGTTTGCAGGCCTAACCTCTACGTGAAGTGAAGTTGTCTTGCCCAAGATGCCACTGGATTCGGTAATAGAAATGTAATGGATTAGGTTGTCATCCTTTTCGCGGCTCACGACGTACGATACGCGATGAAAAAACAGTGCAAAAGAAGAAAAATATCCCGACACTGATGAAAACGTTCAATTTTGGTCTCCAAAAATAGGCGCAGCAGAGTAGGCTTGCTGCACTTGTTGTAGAACTCTCGGAGAGCTTTCCAACGGTATGCTGTGATCCGCGTAACTCCTTACGGATCAAAAGTTATGGGCATCGGAGTGACGGAGGCTTGGTCCCATGCCCGGCGCGCTCGGTTTGCAGGCCTAGCCTCTACGTCAAAGCGAAGTTGTCTTGCCCAAGGTGCCGGGGGATTCGGTAATAGAAATGTGATGGATTAGGTTGTCGTCCTTTTCGCGGCTCACGACGTACGATCCGGGACGAAAAAACAACGCAAAAGAAGAAAAGTGTCCCGAAACTAATGAAAACGTTTGATTTTAGGATGTGAAAATAGGCACAACTGAGCAGGCTTGTTGCCTCCGTCGTAGAGCTCTCGGAGAGCTTTCCAACGGTATGATGTGCGCCGCGTAACTCCTTACGGATCAAAAGTTATGGGCACCAAAGCGACGGAGACCAGGTCCCAAGGCCTACACCCTCGGTTTGCGGGCCCAGCCTCTACGTGTAGCTAAGTTTTCTTGCCCAAGGTGCCATGGGATTCGGTAATAGAAATATGATAGATTAGGTTGTCGTCCTTTTCGCGGCTCACGACGTACGGTCCGGGATGAAAAAATAGAGCAAAAGAAGAAAAGTATCCCGAAACTGATGAAAACGTTCGATTTTGGGCTCCAAAAATAGGTACAGCTGAGCAGGATTGCTGCCCACGTCGCAGAGCTCTCGGAGAGCTTTCCAATGGTATACTGTGCGCCATGTAACTCCTTAAGGATTCAAAGTTTTGGGCACCGTAGCGACGGAGACCTAGTCCTAAGCCCCACGCCCTCGGTTTACGGGCCCATCCACTACGTGAAATGAGGTTGTCTTGCCCAAGGTGCCATGGGATTTGGTAATGGAAATGTGATGGATTAGGTTGTCGTCCTTTTCGCGGCTCATGACGTACGATCCGGGATGGAAAAATAGCGCAAAAGAAGAAAAGTGTCCTGAAACTGATGAAAACATTTGATTTCAGGCTCTGAAAATAGGTGCAGCTGAGCAGGCTTGCTGCCTCCGTCGTAAATCTCTCGGAGAGCTTTCCAACGGTATGCTGTGCGCTGCGTAACTCTTTACGGATCAAAAGTTATGGGCACCAGAACGACGGAAACCAGGTCCCAAGCCCTACGCCCTCGGTTTGCGAGCCCAGCCTTTACGTGTAGCTAAGTTGTCTTGCCCAAGGTGCCATGGGATTCGGTAATAGAAATGTGTTGGATTAGGTTGTCGTCCTTTTTGCGGCTCACGACGTACGATCCGGGATGAAAAAACAACGCAAAAGAAGAAAAGTATCCCAAAACTGATGAAAATGTTCAATTTTGGGCCCCAAAAATAGGTACAGACGAGCAGGAATGTTGCCCACGTCGTAGAGCTCTTGGAGAGCTTTCCAACGGTATACTATACGCCGCGTAACTCCTTACGGATCAAAAATTATTGGCACCAGAGCGACAAAAAGCATGTCCCAAGCCCCCACGCCCTCGGTTTGCAAGCCCAGCCTTTTCGTGAAGTGAAGTTGTCTTGCCCAAGGTGCCATGAGATTTGGTAATAGAAATGTGTTGGATTAGGTTGTCGTCCTTTCTGCAGCTCACGACGTACGATCCGTGATGAAAAAACAGTGCAAAAGAAGAAAGATATCACGAAACTTATGAAAACGTTTAATTTTGGTCTCCGAATATAGGCGCAGCCGAGTAGGCTTGCTGCCCTCGTTATAGAGCTCTCGGAGAGATTTCCAACTGTGAGGCCCGATCCCGAATAACGTGTGTTTTCTTGATTTGCGTGCCATAGACCAAGAATGATATGACTGACCTTGGATTACGTGCCCTGTCTTGGTTTTCGCGCATGCATCGTCATACGTGCCTTGACTTAGAATTATGTGCCTTAATCCTCGACTTACGTGCCTCGACCTCGATTATTGTGCGATATCTCATTTTGTGTGTCCTAACCTAGATTTGCGTGCCTTGACTTAGGTTTAAAAATTGTGTTCGTTTTGTGTGCCTTGCATTGAATTACGTGCATTCATTTAGGGTAGCATGTATTTACTTGAAAAACGTGCGTCCGTCTTGTAGTTCGTGTTCTACCTCGTAGTGCGTGCCCTAGACCTAGGAAAGCGTGCCCTCACACTAATCAAGAAAGCATCTTACACGAAGCACTAGACTACTAAACAATCCTACAAAATCCACTATCAATATTATAATCCTAATTCAACTCACTAGAAGACAAAAAATTCACCAAACACTAAGCATTCCTTATTCTTTATTCCTTATTCTTTTTGCACTTTCAAGACACAATTAAATAATGATCAAAAGTTGACAAAATTCAGCATTTTTAGTAGCCTTGGCCGACCACTAGGTAGTGTTTTTGCATGCTTATTCAATTCAACCTAATTCCTAGACATACTATGACATTCTATGACACAAATGCATAAAAAATTGCTCAAAAATCTCCTCAATTCCTCACCATACTCGACCAACTCTTCCATGCCCATGCTAGCAATTTTAAATTCCACCTTGAAGACACAAAATGCTGAATTTTCCTGCCCAAGGCCGAGCATGCCTTATCAATAGCAAGGCTTGTGCTTTTTTTTTTTCATTTCTCTCACTTTCCCCTCAATCTTTTCTCTCTCCCTCTCATTCTTCTCTCTCTCTCGGCCCTAGATGAACATTGTTGCCTCCATAGCTCATCTTCATCACACCATAGTTGTCCAAGGCAAACAACAAGCAAGAAATTCGAGCAAGCTAGCTAGGATGCAAGAATCATACATGCATGTCCTTTTGAAGTCTTCTATTCGGCCCTAGGTAAGTTCTTGGCTTCCATTTCTTTTCTTCTTGTTCTAACCTCATGCATGTACTAAGAGATTGATCACTAGGCTAGGAAAAATAGAGAAAACCAAGTTGGAATCTCGGCTAAGCAAGAAGAAGAAGAGATTTGAGCTTCAACAAGTTTTTGTGCATCTTCTTGGTTGTTTGCTAAGGTGAGGGCTAAAACCTTTTGAAAATCCTTCAAAAATTCACATGCATGCTCATAAATGTATGTCTTTGCTTCTGTACTTGAGTTATATGTTCGTTCATAAGCTTAAACAACCATGCATGGCAAGATCTTGGCTTGAAAGTGGTGATAGGTGAAGTCAGATTGTTGACAGCTCTCTGACCAGATTGTTTTGAGGTAAGTTTAGCTAGGAAAATGATGTTGAAAATGCATGAAAATTTGTAGGTGACTAGTTTTTCCAGTTTTGAACATTTTTCGCCGAAATAGGCCGAAGCTAATTTTGACTCTAAGGTCTTCAAAATGGCGAATCTTTAAAATGTGTCCAAATCTGGAAATCTGGAAAAATGAAGCAGGTTTTGGCAGATGCACTGACCTTGTAGAACGAACCATATTTGAATTAGTTAATGATGTCTAAAATGCATGAAAATTGGTGTACTACAATATTTTTCAATTCTGGACATTTTTGTCAGAAATGGACTAAGGCTAAATCTGACCCTAAGGACCTCAAAAACGTCTATTATCAAAATGTGTGTAAATCTGGACAGTTTTGTGCTATCCCACTGTTTCGGCTATAACTAATGATCTCGAACTCCAAATGATGCAAGGTTTGTTTCTGATTTTAGTTAACTTCTTAAGCTTTAATTTGACATCTTATTCACTGGATTTGGATATTTTTTGCTTATCCTATTGATTGTGAGAAAACAGCCTATTGCAGTAAGGGTTCACTTAATGTTGTGCTTAGAAAAATTGTGGTAACTCCTCTTGTTGAATTAAATGCTTGGGATTGTAGCTTTGGGATGTTGTGTGGACTGTTTTGAATGTTTGAGGATGTTGAATTAAATGATGCATGGCTTGAGATTGACTTTGAGTTGGTTTGAGCCCAAATTACAGCCGTTATGCTGCCGGTTTTCCGGAAAAACTTTAGAGTTTAGACTAAAACGATAAGTGTTAAATCTTCATAAACGGTTAAGTATGTGACTTGTCCTGAATGTTTAGATCACACCCTAGTCTAACCTTATAGGCTGGGTTGGGGCGTGACACCAACGGTATGCTGTGCGCCGCGTAACTCCTTACGGATCAAAAGTCATGGGCACCGGAGTGACGGAGACTTGGTCCCAAGCCCTATGTCCTCGGTTTGCGGGCCCAACCTCTACGTGTAGCTAAATTGTTTTGCCCAAGGTGCCGTGGGATTCAGTAATAGCGATGTGATGGATTAGGTTGTCGTCCTTTTCGCGGCTCACGACGTACGATCCAGGACGAAAAAACAGCCAAAATAAGAAAAGTATCCTGAAACTGATGAAAACGTTCAATTTTAGGCTCCAAAAACAGGCACAGCGCTAGCAGGATTGATGCCCATGTCGTAGAGCTCTCGGAGAGCTTTCCAAAGGTATACTGTGCGCCGCGTAACTCCTTACGGATCAAAAGTTATAGGCACCAGAGCGACAAAGAGCATGTCCCAAGCCCCCACGCCCTCGGTTTGTGGGCCCAGGCTCTACGTGAAGTGAAGTTGTCTTGCCCAAGGTGCCATGGGATTCAGTAATAGAAATATGATGGATTAGGTTGTCGTCCTTTTTGAATCTCACGACGTACGATCTGCAATGAAAAAATAGCGCAAAAGAAGAAAAATAACCCAAAATTGATGAAAACGTTGAATTTTAGTCTCCAAAAATATGCGCAGCCGAGCAGGCATATTACCCTCTTCGTAGAGCTCTCAGAGAGCTTTCCAACGGTATGCTGTACAACACGTAACTCTTTACGGTTCAAATGTTATGGGCACCGAAGCGACGAAGACTTGGTCCCATGCCCCACATGCTCGGTTTGCGGGCTCAGCCTCTACGTCAAAGCGAATTTGTCTTGCTCAAGGTGATATGGGATTCGGTAACAGAAATGTGATGGATTAGGTTGTCGTCCTTTTTTAGGCTCACGACGTACTATCCGGGACGGAAAAACAGCACAAAAGAATATAAGTGTCCCGAAACTGTTGAAAACATTTGATTTTTGGCTCTGAAAATAGGCGCAGCTGAACAGGCTTGTTGACCTCGTTGTAGAGCTCTCGGAGAGCTTTCCAACGGTATGTTGTGCGCCGCGTAATTCCTTATGGATCAAAACTTATGGGCACCGGAGAGACGGAGACCTGGTCTCAAGCCCAACGCCCTCAGTTTGCGGGCCCAGCCTCTACGTGTAGCTAAGTTGTCTTTCCCAAGGTACCGTGGGATTCAGTAATAGAAATGTGATGTATTAGGTTGTCGTCATTTTCGTGGTTCACGATGTACGATCCGGGACTAAAAAACATCGCAAAAGAAGAAAAGCGTCCCAAAACTGATGAAAACATTTAGTTTTGGGCTCCGAAAATAGGCGCAGCCGAACAGGCTAGCTGCCCCTATCGTAGAGCTCTCGTAATGTTTTCCAACGGCATGCTGTGCGCCGCGTAACTCCTTACGGATCAAAAGTTATGGGCACCGGAGCGACGAAGACTTGGTCCTAAGCTCCACGCCCTCGGTTTGCGGGCCCAACCTCTACGTGAAGTGAAGTTGTCTTGCCCAAGGTGCCATGGGATTCGGTAATAGAAATGTGATGGATCAGGTTGTCGTCCTTTTCGCAGCTCACGACGTATGATCTGCGATGAAAAAATAGCGCAAAAGAATAAAAATATCCCAAAACTGATGAAAAATTTCGATTTTGGTCTCCAAAAATATGCGCAGCATAGCAGGCATATTGCCCTCGTCGTAGAACTTTCGGAGAGCTTTCCAACGGTATGCTGTGCGCCACGTAACTCACGTAACTCCTTACGGATCAAAAGTTATGGGCACCGGAGCGACGGAGACTTGGTCCCATGCCCTACGTGCTCGGCTTGCGGGCCTAGTCTCTACGTGTAGTTAAATTGTCTTTCCCAAGGAGCTGTGGGATTTAGTAATAGAAATGTGATGTAATAGGTTGTCGTCCTTTTCGCGGCTCACGACGTACGATCCAAGACGGAAAACAGCGCAAATGAAGAAAAATGTCTCAAAACTGATGAAATCGTTCAATTTTGGCATCCAAAAATAGGCGCACCAACATTCTAGCTGCCCCCGTCGTAGAGCTCTCGGAGAGCTTTCCAACGGTATGCGGTGCGCCGGGTAACTCCTTAGGGATCAAAAGTTATGGGCACCGGAGCGACAGAGACTTGGTCCCATGCCCCACGCGCTCGGTTTGCAGGCCCAGCCTCTATGTCAAAGTGAAGTTGTCTTGCTCAAGGTGCCATGGGATTCGGTAACAGAAATGTGATGGATTAGGTTGTCGTCCTTTTTGCGGCTCACGACGTACTATCCGGGATGAAAAAACAGTGCAAAAGAAGATAAGTATCCCGAAACTGATGAAAACATTTGATTTTAGGCTCTGACAACAGGAGCAGCTGAGCAGGCTTGCTACCCCTGTTGTAGAGCTCTCAGAGAGCTTTCCAACGGTATGCTGTGTGCCGCGTAACTCCTTATGGATCAAAAGTTATGGGCACCGGAGAGACGGAGACCTGGTCCCAAACCCTACGCACTCGGTTTGCGGACCCAGCCTCTACGTGTAGCTAAGTTGTCTTTCCCAAGGTGTCGTGGGATTCAGTAATAGAAATGTGATTTATTAGGTTGTCGTCCTTTTCGCGGCTCACGACGTACGATCCGGGATGGAAAAATAGCGCAAAAGAAAAAAAATGACCCAAAATTTATGAAATCGTTCAATTTTGGGATCCAAAAATAGGTGCAGCCAGACATTCTAGTTGCCTCCGTCGTAGAGCTCTCGGAGAGCTTTCCAACGATATGCTGTGCGCCGCGTAACACCTTACAGATCAAAAGTTATTGGCAGCAGAGCGACGGAGACCTAGTCCCAAGCCCCACGCCCTCGGTTTGCGGGCCCAGCCTCTACGTGAAGTGAAGTTGTCTTGCCCAAGGTGCCATGGGATTCAGTAATAGAAATGTGATGTATTAGGTTGTCGTCCTTTTCGCGGCTCACGACGTACGATCCGGGACGGAAAAACAACGCAAAAGAAGAAAAGTGTCCCGAAACTGATGAAATCGTTCAATTTTGGGCCCTGAAAATAGGCGCAGCCGGAAATTCTAGCTGCCCCCGTCGTAGAGCTCTCGGAATGCTTTCCAACGGTATGCTGTGCGCCGCGTAACTCTTTACGGATCAAAAGTTATGGGCATCGGAGAGACAAAGACCTGGTACCAAGCCCCACGCCCTTGGTTTACGGGCCCAGCCTCTACGTGTAGCTAGGTTGTCTTGCCCAAGGTTCCGTTGGATTCAGTAATAGAAATGTGATGCATTAGGTTGTCGTCCTTTTTGCTACTCACGACGTACGATTCGGGACGAAAAAATAGCGTAAAAGAAGAAAAGTATCCCAAAATTGATGAAATCGTTCAATTTTGGGCTCCAAAAATAGGCGCAGCCAAAAAGTCTAGCTGCCCCCGTCGTAGAGCTCTCAGAATGCTTTCCAACGGTATGCTGTGCGCCGCGTAACTCCTTACAGATCAAAAGTTATGGGCACCGGAGCGACGGTAACCTGCTACCAAGCCGCACGCCCTCGGTTTGCGGGCCCAGCCTCTATGTGAAGCGAAGTTTTCTTTCCCAAGGTACAATGGGATTCGATAATTGAAATGTGATGGATTAGGTTGTCATCCTTTTTACGGCTCATGACGTACGATCCGGGACGAAAAAACAGCGCAAAAGAAGAAAAGTGTCCCAAAACTGATGAAAATATTCAATTTTGGGCTCCGAAAATAGGCGCAACCGAGCAAGCTTGCTACCTAAGATGTAGAACTTTCGGAGTGCTTTCCAACGGTATGCTGTGCGCCGTGTAACTCCTTAAGGATGCAAAGTTTTAGGCACCGGAGCGACGGAGACTTGGTCCTAAGCCCCACGCCCTCGGTTTGTGGGCCCATCCTCTACATGAAGTGAAGTTGTCTTGCCCAAGGCGCCATGGGATTCGGTAATGGAAATATGATTGATTAGGTTGTCGTCCTTTTCGCGTCTCACGACGTACGATCCGCGATGAAAAAATAGTGCAAAAGAAGAAAAATATCCAGAAACTGATGAAAACGTTCAATTTTGGTCTCTGAAAATATACGCAGCCGAGCAGGCGTGCTACCCTCGTCGTAGAGCTCTTAGAGAGCTTTCCAACGGTATGTTGTGCGTCGCGTAACTCCTTACGAATCAAAAGTTATGGGAACTAGAGCGACGGAGACTTGGTCCCATGCCCCACGCGCTCAGTTTACGGGCCCAGCGTCTACGTGAAGTGAAGTTGTCTTGCCTATGGTGCCATGGGATTCAGTAATAGAAATGTGATAGATTAGGTTGTTGTCCTTTTCGCGGCTCATGACCTACGTTCCATGATGAAAAAACAGCGCAAAAGAATAAAAATGTCCTAAACTGATGAAAACATTCGATTTTGGTCTCCGAAAATATGCGCAGCCTTATAGGCTTGCTGCCCTCATTGTAGAGCTCTCGCAGAGCTTTCCAACTGTATGTTGTACGCCGCGTAACTCCTTATGGATCAAAAGTTATGGGCACTAGAGCGACAAAGACCTGGTCCCAAGCCTTACGCCCTCGGTTTGCCGGCCTAACCTCGACGTGAAGTGAAGTTGTCTTGCCCATGGTGCCATAGGATTCGGTAATAGAAATGTGATGGATTAGGTTGTCGTCCTTTTTGCGGCTCACGACGTACGATCCGTGAAGAAAAAAGAGCGTAAAAGAAGAAAAATGTCCCAAAACTGATGAAAACGTTCGATTTTGGTCTCCGAAAATATGCGCAGGCAAGCAGACTTGGTCCCATGCCCCACGCGCTCAGTTTTCGGGCCAAGCTTCTATGTCATAGTGAAGTTGTCTTGCCCAAGGTGCCGTGGGATTCGGTAAGAGAAATGTGATGGATTAGGTTGTCGTCCTTTTCGTGGCTGACGACGTACAATTCGGGACGAAAAAATAGCGCAAAAGAAGAAAAGTGTCATGAAACTGATGAAAACGTTCGATTTTGGGCTCCGAAAATAGGCTCAGCCGACCAGGCTTGATGCCCCCGTCGTAGAGATCTCAGAGAGCTTTCCAATGGTATGCTGTGCGCCACGTAACTCCTTACGAATCAAAAGCTATGGGCACCGGAGCAACGGGGACTTGGTCCCATACCCCACACGCTCGGTTTGCAGGCCCAGCCTCTACGTCAAAGCGAAGTTGTGTTGCCCAGGGTACCGTGGGATTCAGTAATAGAAATGTGATGGATTAGGTTGTCGTCCTTTTCGCGGCTCACGACGAACTATCCGGGACAGAAAAACAGCGCAAAAGAATAAAAGTGTCCCAAAACTGATGTAAATGTTTGATTTTAGGCTCTAAAAATAGCGCTGGCGAGCAGATATGCGGCCCTCGCTATACAGCTCTCGGAGAGCTTTCCAACGATATGTTGTGCGCCGCGTAACTCCTTACGGATCAAAAGTTATGGGCACCGGAGCGACGGAGACCTGGTCCCAAGCCCTACACCCTCGGTTTACGGGCCCAGCATCTATGTGTAGCTAAGTTGTCTTGCCCAAGGTGCCATGGGATTCAGTAAAAGAAATGTGATGTATTAGGTTGTCGTCCTTTTCAAGTTCATGACGTACGATCCGGGATAGAAAAAGAATGCAAAAGAAGAAAAGTGTCCCAAAATAGATGAAAACATTCAATTTTAGGCTCCAAAAATAGGCGCATCCGAACAGGCTAGCTGCCTCCGTCGTAAAGCTCTTGGATTGCTTTCCAACGGTATGCTGTGCGCCAAGTAACTCCTTACGGATCAAAAGTTATGGGCACCGGAGCGACGGAGACTTGGAACCAAGCCCTATGCCCTCGGTTTGCGGGCCCAGCCCCTACGTGAAGCAAAGTTGTCTTTCCCAAGGTACCGTGGGATTTGGTAATAGAAATGTTGTGGATTTGGTTGTCGTCCCTTTCACGGTTCACGACGTACGATCCTGGATGAAAAAATAGCGCAAAAGAAGAAAAGTGTCCCGAAATTGATGAAAACCTTCATTTTTGGGCTACGAAAACAGGTGCGGCCGTGCAGGCTTGTTGACAATGTTCTAGAGCTTTCGGAGAGCTTTCCAACGGTATGCTGTGCGCCGCGTAACTCCTTACGGATCAAAAGTTATGGGCACTTGAGCGACGGAGACCTGGTCCCAAGCCCCACTCCCTCAATTTGCGGGCTCAGCCTCTACGTGAAGTGAAGTTGTCTTGTGCAAGGTGCCATGGGATTCGGTAATAGAAATGTGATGGATTAGGTTGTCGTCCTTTTTGCGGCTCACGACGCACGATCCGCGATGAAAATATAGTGCAAAAGAAGAAAAATATCCCAAAATTGATGAAAATGTTTGATTTTTGTCTCCGAAAATTGGCACAGCCGAGTAGGCTTGCTGCCCTCGTTGTAGAGCTCTCGGAGAGCTTTCCAACGGTATGCTGCGTTCCGTGTAACTCCTTACTAATGAAAAGTTATGGGCACTGGAGCGACGGAGACTTGGTCCCATGCCTCACGCGCTCGGTTTGCAGGCCCAGCCTCTACATCAAAACGAATTTGTCTTGCCCAAGTTTCCATGGGATTTAGTAATAGAAATGTGATGGATTAGGTTGTCGTCCCTTTCGCGGCTCACGACGTACGATCCGGGATGAAAAAATAGCGCAAAAGAAGAAAAGTGCCCCAAAACTGATGAAAATGCTTGATTTTAGGCTCTGAGAATAGGCGCAGCCGAGCAGGATTGCTTCCCACGTCGTAGAGCTCTCGGAGAGCTTTCCAACAGTATACTGTGCGTCGCGTAACTCCTTACGGATCAAAAGTTATAGGCACCGGAGCGATGGATACCTGGTCCCAAGCCCTACGACCTCAGTTTGCTGTCCCAGCCTCTACGTGTAGTTAAGTTTTCTTGCCCAAGGTGCCATGGGATTAGGTAATAAAAATGTGATGGATTAGGTTGTCGTCCTTTTCACGGCTCACGACATACGATCCGGGACGAAAAAATAACACAATAGAACAAAAGTGTCCCGAAACAAATGAAAACGTTGGATTTTGGGCTCCGAAAATAGGCATAGCCGAGCAGGATTGCTACCCACGTCGTAGAGCTCTCGGAGAGCTTTCCAACGGTATACTGTGCGCCGCGTAACTCCTTACGGATCAAAAGTTATGGGCACCGGAGCGACGGATACCTGGTCCCAAGCCCTACGCCTTCGGTTTGCGGGCCCAGCTTCTACGTGAAGTGAAGTTGTCTTGCCAATGGTGCCATGGGATTCGGTAATAGAAATGTGGTGGATTAGGTTGTCGTCCTTTTCGCAACTCACGACATACATTCCGTGATGAAAAAACAACGCAAAAGAATAAAAATGTCCTAAACTGATGAAAACGTTCAATTTTGGTCTCCGAAAATATGCGCAATCGAGCAAGCTTGCTACCCTCATCGTGGAGCTCTCGGAGAGCTTTCCAACGGTATGTTGTGCATCGCGTAACTCCTAACCGATCAAAAGTTATGGGCACCGGAGCGACGGAGACTTGTTCCCATGCCCCACGCGCTCGGTTTGTGGCCCCAGCCTCTGCGTCAAAGCGAAGTTGTCTTGCCTAAGGTGCAGTGGTATTTGGTAATAGAAATGTGATACATTAGGTTGTCGTCCTTTTCGCGGTTCACGACGTACGATCCGGGGTGAAAAAATAGCGCAAAAGAAGAAAGTGTCCTAAAACTGATGAAAACATTCAATTTTGGGCTAAAAAAAGGTGCAGCTGAGCAGGCTTGCTGCCCCTATCGTAGAGCTCTCAGAGAGCTTTCCAACGGTATGCTGTGCGCCGTGTAACTCCTTGCGGATCAAAAGTTATGGGCACCGGAGCGACGGAGACTTGGTCCCATGCCCCACGCGCTTGGTTTGCAAGCCCAGCCTCTAGGTCAAAGCAAAGTTGTCTTGCCCATGGTGTCGTGGGATTCGGTAATAGAAATGTGATACATTAGGTTGTCGTCCTTTTCGCGGCTAATGACGTACTATCCGGACAGAAAAATAGCGTAAATGAAGAAAAGTGTCTCGGAACTGATGAAAACATTTGATTTTAGCCGAACAGGCTTGCTGCCCATGTTGTAGAGCTCTCGGAGAGCTTTCTAATGGTATACTGTACGCCGCGTATCTCCTTACGGATCAAAAGTTATGGGCACCGGAGCGACAGATACCTGGTCTCAAGCCCCACGCCCTCAGTTTGCGAGCCCAGCCTCTACGTGAAATGAAGTTGTCTTGCCCAAGGTGCCATGGGATTCGGTAATAGAAATGTGATGGATTAGGTTGTCGTCCCTTTAACGGCTCACGATGTACGATCCCTGTTGAAAAAACAGCGCAAAAGAAGAAAAATATCCCGAAACTGATGAAAATGTTCTATTTTGGTCTCCGAAAATATACGCAGCAGAGCAGGCATGCTTCCCTCGTCGTAGAGCTCTCGGAGAGCTTTCCAACGGTATGTTGTGCACCGCGTAACTCCTTACGGATCAAAAGTTATGGGCATCGGAGTGACAAAGACTTGGTCCGACGCCCTACGCGCTCGGTTTGCGGGCCTAACCTCTGCGTCAAAGCGAAGTTGTCTTGCCCAAGGTGCCGTGGGATTCGGTAATAGAAATGTGATGGATTAGGTTGTTGTCCTTTTCGTGGCTTGCAACGTACGATCCGAGACGAAAAAATAGCACAAAAGAAGAAAAGTGTCCCGAAACTGTTGAAAATGTTTGATTTTAGGCTCTGAAAATATGCGCTGCCGAGCAAGGTTGCTGCGCCCGTCGTAGAGCTATCGGAGAGCTTTCCAACGGTATGTTGTGCGCCGCGTAACTCCTAACAAATCAAAAGTTATGGGCATCTGAGCGACGGAGACCTGGTCCTAAGCCCTAAGCCCTCGGTTTGCGGGCCCAGCCTCTACATGTAGCTAAGTTGTCTTGTCCAAGGTGTCGTGGGATTCAGTAATAGAAATGTGATGTATTAGGTTGTCGTCCTTTTTGCGGCTCACGACGTACGATTCGGGACGGAAAAACATCGCAAAAGAAGAAAAGTATCCTAAAACTGATGAAATCGTTCAATTTTGGGCTCCGAAAATAGGCGCAGCCGAACAGTCTAGCTGCCACATCGTAGAGCTCTCGGAATGCTTTCCAACGGTATGCTGTGCGTCGCGTAACTCCTTACGGATCAAAAGTTATGGGCACCGGAGCAACGGACACCTGCTACCAAGCCCCACGCCCTCGGTTTGCTGGCCCAGCCTCTACGTGAAGCGAAGTTGTCTTTCCCAAGGTACCGTGGGATTCAATAATTGAAATGTCATGGATTAGGTTGTCTTCCTTTTTTCGGCTCACGACGTACGATCTGGGACGAAAAAACAGCACAAAAGAATAAAAGTGTCCCAAAACTGATGAAAATGTTCAATTTTTGGCTCCGAAAATAGGCACAGCCGAGAAGGCTTGCTCCCACCGTTGTAGAGCTTTGGGAGAGTTTTCCAACGGTATGCTGTGCGCCGCGTAACTCTTTAAGGATGCAAAGTTTTGGGCACCGGAGCGACGGAGACCTGGTCCTAAGCCCCACACCCTCTGTTTGCGGGCCCATCCTCTGCGTGAAGTAAAGTTGTCTTTCCCAAGGCGCCATGGGATTCGGTAATGGAAATGTGATTGATTAGTTTGTCGTCCTTTTCGCGGCTCACGACGTACGATCTGCGATGAAAAAATAGTGTAAAAGAAGAAAAATATCCAGAAACTGATGAAAACGTTCAATTTTAGTCTCCAAAAATATGCGCAGCTGAGCAGGCTTGCTGCCTTCGTCGTAGAGCCCTCATCGAGCTTTCCAACGGTATGTTGTGCGTCGCGTAACTCCTTACGGATCAAAAGTTATGGGAACCGGAGCGACGGAGACTTGGTCCCATACCCCACGCGCTTGGTTTACGGGCCCAGCCTCTACATGAAGTGAAGTTGTCTTGCCCAAGGTGAAATGGGATTCGGTAATAGAAATGTGATGGATTATGTTGTCGTCCTTTTTGCGGCTCACGACGTACGATTCGCGATGAAAAAACAGCGCATAAGAAGAAAAATGTCCCAAAACTGATGAAAACGTTCGATTTTGGTCTCCGAAAATATGCACAGCCTTCCAGGCTTGCTGCCTTCGTCGTAGGGCTCTCAGAGAGCTTTCTAATGGTATATTGTGCGCCGCGTAACTCCTTACCGATCAAAAGTTATGGGTACCAGAGCGACGAAGACCTGGTCCCAAGCGCCACGCCCTCGGTTTGCGGGCCCAACCTCGACATGAAGTGAAGTTGTCTTGCCCATGGTGCCATGGGATTCGGTAATATAAATGTGATGGATTAGGCTGTCGTCCTTTTTGCGGCTTATGACGTACGATCCGCAATGAAAAAAGAGCGCAAAAGAAGAAAAATGTCCCCAAACTGATGAAAACGATCGATTTTGGTCTCCGAAAATATGCGCAGGCGAGCAGACTTGGTCCCATGCCCCATGCGCTCAGTTTGCGGGCCCAGCCTCTATGTCATAGTGAAGTTGTCTTGCCCAAGGTGTCGTGGGATTCAGTAAGAGAAATGTGATGGATTAGGCTGTCGTCCTTTTCGCAACTGACGACGTACGATCTGGGACAGAAAAACAACGAAAAAGAAGAAAAGTGTCCTGAAACTGATGAAAACATTTGATTTTGGGCTCCGAAAATGGGCAGCCGACCAGGCTGGCAGCCGCCCAGGCTTGCTGCCCTCGTCATAGAGCTCTCAGAGAGCTTTCCAACGGTATGCTGTGCGCCGCGTAACTACTTACGAATCAAAAGTTATAGACACCGGAGCAACGGGGACGTGGTCCCAAGCCCCACGCACTTGTTTTGTGGGCCCAACCTCTACGTCAAAGCCAAGTTGTCTTGCCCAGGTTGTCATGGGATTCAGAAATAGAAATGTGCTGGATTAGGTTGTCATCCTTTTCACGGCTCACGACGTACTATCCGGGACGGAAAAATAGCGCAAAAGAAGAAAAGTGTCCTGAAACTGATGAAAATGTTTGATTTTAGGCTCTGAAAATAGCCGCAGGTGAGCAGATTTGCTGCCCCCGTTATACAGCTCTCGGAGAGCTTTCCAACGGTATGTTGTGCGCCGCGTAACTCCTTACGGATCAAAAGTTATAGGCACCGAAGCGACGGAGACCTGGTCCCAAGCCCTACACCCTCAGTTTACGGGCCCAGCCTCTACATGTAGCTAAGTTGTCTTGCCCAAGTTGCCATGAGATTCAGTGAAAGAAATGTGATGTATTAGGTTGTCGTCATTTTCAAGGCTCACGACGTACTATCCGGGACGGAAAAACAGCGCAAAAGAAGAAAAGTATCCTGAAACTTATGAAAACGTTTGATTTTAGGCTCTGAAAATAGTCGCAGGTGAGCAGATTTGCTGCCCTCGTTATCGGCTCTCGGAGAGCTTTCTAACGGTATGCTGTGCGCCGCATAACTCCTTACGGATCAAAAGTTATGGGCACCAGAGCGACGGAGACCTGGTCCCAAGCCCTACACCCTCGATTTATGGGCCCAGCCTCTACGTGTAGCTAAGTTGTCTTGCTCAAGGTGCCATGGGATTCAGTAATAGAAATGTGATGTATTAGGTTGTCGTCCTTTTCGCAGCTCACGACGTACGATCCGGGACTGAAAAACTGCGCAAAATAAGAAAAGTGTCCCGAAATAGATAAAAACGTTCAATTTTGGGCTCCAAAAAAAGGCGCATCCGAACAGGCTAGCTGCCCTCGTCGTAGAGCTCTCGGATTGCTTTCCAACGGTATGCTGTGTGCCGCGTAACTCCTTACGGATCAAAAGTTATGGGCACCGGAGCGACGTAGACCTTGAACCAAGCCCTATGCCCTCGGTTTGCGGGCCCAGCCCCTACGTGAAGCGAAGTTTTGTTTCCCAAGGTACCATGGGATTCGGTAATAAAAATGTTGTGGATTTGGTTGTCGTCCCTTTCGCGGTTCAAGACGCACGATCCTGGACGGAAAAACAGCGCAAAAAAAGAAAAGTATCCCAAAACAAGTGAAAACGTTAGATTTTGGGCAACAAAAATAGGCGCGGCCATGCAGGCTTGTTGCCCATGTTGTAGAGCTTACGGAGAGCTTTCCAACGTATGCTGTGCGCCGCGTAACTCCTTGCGGATCAAAAGTTATGGGCACCGGACCAACGAAGACCTGGTCCCTAGCCCCACGCCCTCAATTTGTTGGCCCAACTTCTACGTGAAGTGAAGTTGTCTTGCCCAAGGTGCCTTGGGATTCGGTAATAGAAATGTGATGGATTAGGTTTTCGTCTTTTTCGCGGCTCACGACGTACGATCCGCGATGAAAAAATAGTGCAAAATAAGAAAAATATCACAAAACTCCTTACGGATGAAAATTTATGGGCACTAGAGCGACGGAGACTTGGTCCTATGCCCCACGTGCTCGGTTTGCGGGCCCAGCCTTTACGTCAAAGCGAAGTTGTCTTGCCCAAGGTGCCATGGGATTCGGTAATAGAAATGTGATGGATTAGGTTGTCGTCCTTTTTGCGCCTCACGACGTACGATCCGTGTTTAAAAAATAGCGCGAAAGAAGAAAAATGTTCTGAAACTAATGAAAATGTTCGATTTTGGTCTCTGAAAATATGCGCAGCCTAGCAGGCATTGCTACCCTCATCGTAGAGCTCTCGGAGTGCTTTCTAACGGTATGCTGTGCGACGCGTAACTCCTTACGGATGAAAAGTTATGGGCACCGGAGCGACGGAGACCTGGTCCCAAGCCCCACGCCCTCGGTTTGCAGGCCCAGCCTCTACGTGAAGCGAAGTTGTCTTGCCCAAGGTACCATAGGAAACAGTAATTGAAATGTGATGGATTAGTTATCATCCTTCTCGTGGCTTACAACGTACGATCCAGGATGGAAAAATAGCGCAAAAGAAAAAAAGTATACCGAAACTGATGAAAATGTTTGATTTTAGGCTCTGAAAATAGGCACAGCCGAGCAAGGTTGTTGTGCCCGTCGTAGAGCTATCAGAGAGCTTTCCAACGGTATGTTGTGCGCCGCGTAACTCCTTACGGATCAAAAGTTATGGGCATCTGAGCGACGGAGACCTGGTCCTAAGCCCTACGTCGTCGGTTTATGGGCCCAGCCTCTACGTGTAGCTATGTTGTCTTGTCCAAGGTGCCATGGGATTTAGTAATAGAAATGTGATGTATTAGGTTGTCGTCCTTTTCGCGGTTCACGACGTATGATCCGGGACGGAAAAACAGCGCAAAAGAAGAAAAGTGTCCCAAAACTGATGAAAACGTTCAATTTTGGGCTCTGAAAATAGGTGCAGCCAAACAGGCTAGCTGTCCCCGTCGTAGAGCTCTCAGAATGCTTTCCAACGGCATGCTGTGCACCGTGTAACTCCTTACGGATCAAAATTTATAGGCACCGGAGCGACGGAGACCTAGTCCTAAGCCCCACGCCTTTGGTTTGCCGGCCCAGCCTCTACATGAAGCGAAGTTGTCTTGCCCAAGGTACCGTCTGTTTCTATAATAGAAATGTGAGGGATTAGGTTGTCGTCCTTTTCGCGGCTCACGACGTACGATCCGGGATAAAAAAAAAACAGCACAAAAGATGAAAAATGTCCTGAAATTGATGAAAATGTTCGATTTTGGGGTCCGAAAATTGGCGCAACCTAGCAGGCATGCTGCCCTCGTTGTAGAGCTCTCGGATTGCTATCCAACGGTATGCTGTGCGCCGCGTAACTCCTTACGGATCAAAAGTTATGGGTACCCGAGCGATTGAAACTTGGTCCCAAGCCCACGTGCTCGGTTTGCGGGCCCAGGCTCTACGTCAAAGCGAATTTGTCTTGCCCAAGGTGCTGTGGGATTCAGTAATAGAAATATGATGGATTAGGTTGTCGTCTTTTTTGCGGCTCACGAAGTACTATCCGGGATAGAAAAATAGCGCAAAAGAAGAAAAGTGTCCTGAAACTGATGAAAACATTCGATTTTGGGCTTCGAAAACAAGCGCAGCTATGTAGGCTTTATGCCCCCATTGTAGAACTCTCGGAGTGCTTTCCAACGGAATGCTGTGCGCTACGTAACTCCTTACGGATCAAAAGTTCTGGGCACCAGAGCGACGGAGACTTGGTCCCAAGCCCCATCCCTCGGTTTGCGGGCCCAGCCTCTACGTGAAGTGTAGTTGTCTTGCCTAAGGTGCTGTGGAATTCAGTAATAGAAATGCGATGGATTAGGTCAACGTCCTTTTCACGGCTCACGACGTACGATCTGGGATAAAAAAACAGCGCAAAAGAAGAAAAATGTGCCGAAACTGATGAAAATGTTCAATTTTGGGCTCCGAAAATAGGCAAAGCCGAGCAGGATTGCTACCCACATCGTAGAGCTCTCGGAGGGCTTTCCAACGGTATGTTGTGCGTAGCATAACTCCTTAGAGATCAAACGTTATGGGCACCGTAGCGACGGAGACTAGGTCCTAAGCCCCACGCTCTTGGTTTGCAGCCTCAACAGCTACGTGAAGTGAAGTTGTCTTGCCCAAGGTGCCATGGAATTTGGTAATAGAAATGTGATGGATTAGGTTGTCGTCCTTTTCGCGGATCACGACATACGATCCGCAATGAAAAAACAGTGCAAAAGAAGAAAAATATCACAAAACTAATGAAAACGTTCGATTTTGGTCACCGAAAATAGGCGCAGCCGAGTAGACTTGCTGCCCTCGTCGTAGAGCTCTCGCAGAGCTTTCCAACGGTATCCTGTACGCCACATAACTCTTTACGAATCAAAAGTTATGGGCACCGGAGCGACGGAGACTTGGTGTCATGCCCCATGAGCTCGGTTTGCGAGCCCAGCGTCGACGTCAAAGCAAAGTTGTCTTGCCCAAAGTGCCGTGGGATTCGGTAATAGAAATGTGATGGATTAGGTTGTTGTTCTTTTCACGGCTCACGGTGTACGATCCGGGACGAAAATATAGCGCAAAAAAAGAAAAGTGTCCCGAAACTATTAAAAATGTTTGATTTTAGGCACTGAAAACAAGCGCAGCCGAGCAGGCATGCTGCCCTTGTCGTAGGGCTCTCGGAGAGCTTTCCAACGGTATGCTATGCGCCGCGTAACTCCTTACGGATGAAAACTTATGGGCACTGGAGCAACGGAGACCTGGTCCCAAGCCTTACACCCTAGGTTTGTGGGCCCAGCCTCTACGTGTAGCTAAGTTGTCTTGCCCAAGGTGTCGTGGGATTCAGTAATAGAAATGTGATGGATTAGGTTGTCTTCCTTTTCGTAGCTCATGACGTACGATCCGCGATGAAAAAATAGTGCAAAAGAAGAAAAATATCCCGAAATTGATGAAAACGTTCGATTTTGGTCTTTGAATATAGGCGCAGCCGAGGAGACTTGCTGCCCTCGTCGTAGAGATCTCAGAGAGCGTTCCAACGATATGCTGTGCATCGCGTAATTCTTTACGAATCAAAAGTTATGGGCACCAGAGCGACGAAGACTTGGTCCTAGGCCCCACGAGCTCGATTTGTGGGCCCACCTTCGACGTCAAAGGGAAGTTGTCTTGCCCACGGTGTCGTGGGATTCGGTAATAGAAATATGATGGATTAGGTTGTCATCCTTTTCGTGGCTCATGATGTACGATCCGGGATAGAAAAACTGAGCAAAAGAATAAAAGTGTCCAGAAATTATATTGAAAATGTTTGATTTTAGGCTATGAAAATAGGCGCAGACGAGCAGGCATGCTGCCCCCATCGTAGGGCTCTCAGAGAGCTTTCCAACGGTATGCTATGCGCCTCGTAACTCCTTACGGATGAAAGGTTATGGGCACCGGAGCGACGGAGACCTGGTCTCAAGCTCTACGCCCTTGGTTTGCGGGCCCAGCCTCTACGTGTAGCTAAGTTGTCTTGCCCAAGGTGTCGTGGGATTCAGTAATAGAAATGTGATGTATTAGGTTGTCGTCCTTTTCGTGGTTCACGACGTACGATCCGGGACTAAAAAACATCGCAAAAGAAGAAAAGCGTCCTGAAACTGATGAAAACGTTCAGTTTTGGGCTCCGAAAATAGGCGCAGCCAAACAGGCTAGCTGCCCCTGTCGTAGAGCTCTCGTAGTGTTTTCCAATGGCATGCTATGCGCCGTGTAACTCCTTACGGATCAAAACTTATGGGCACCGGGGCGACGGAGACCTAGTCCCAAGCCCCACGCCCTCGGTTTGCCGGCCCAGCCTCTATGTGAAGCGAAGTTGTCTTGCCCAAGGTACAGTGGGATTCTGTAATAGAAATGTGATGGATTAGATTGTCGTCCTTTTCGCGGCCCACGATGTACGATCCGGGCCAGAAAAATAGCGCAAAAGAAGAAAAGTGTCCCAAAACTGATGAAAACGTTCGATTTTGGGCTCTAAAAATAGTCGCAGCCGAGCAGGCCTACTACCTCGGTTGTAGAGCTCTCAGACAGCTTTCCAACGGTATGCTGTGCGCCGCGTAACTCTTTACGGATTAAAAGTTATGGGCACCCGAGCGACAGAGACTTGGTCCCATGCCCACGCACTCGGTTTGCGGGCCCAGCCTCTACGTCAAAGCGAAGTTGTCTTGCCCAAGGTGCTGTGGGATTCGGTAATAGAAATATGATGAAGTAGGTTGTCGTCCATTTTGCGACTCATAAAGTGTGAGTCGGGACAGAAAACAGCGCAAAAGAAGAAAAGTATCCTGAAACTGATGAAAATGTTCGATTTTGGGCTTCGAAAACAGGTACAGCTAAACAAGCTTGCTTCCACCATTGTAGAACTCTCGGAGAGCTTTTCAACGGTATGTTGTGCACCGTGTAACTCCTTATGGATCAAAAGTTATGGGCACCGGAGTGACGGAGACCTGGTCCCAAACCCCATCCCTCGGTTTGCCGGCCCAGCCTCTACGTGAAGCGAAGTTGTGATGGATTGGGTTAACGTCCTTTTCGTGGCTCACAACGTACGATTTGAGACGAAAAAACAGCGCAAAAGAAGAAAATTATCCCGAAATTGATGAAAATGTTCGATTTTGGGCTCCAAAATAGGCACAGCCGAGCAGGATTGCAGCGCATGTCGTAGAGCTCTCAGAGAGCTTTCTAACAGTATGATGTGCACCGCGTAACTCCTTACGGATCGAAAGTTATGGGCACCGGAGCGACGGAGACCTGGTCCCAAGCCCCACGCCCTCGGTTTGCGGGCCCAGCCTCTATGTGAAGTGAAGTTGTCTTGCCTAAGGTGCCATGGGATTTGGTAATAGAAATGTGATGGATTAGGTTGTCGTCCTTTTTGTGGCTCACGACGTATGATTCGCGATGAAAAAACATCGCAAAAGAAGAAAAATATCCCAAAACTGATGAAAATGTTCGATTTTGTTCTCTGAAAATAGGCACAGCTGAGCAGGCTTGCTGCCCTCGTTGTAGAGCTCTTGGAGAGCCTTCCAATGGTATGTTGTGTGCCACGTAACTCCTTACGGATCAAAAGTTATGGGCACCGGGGCAACGGAGACTTGGTCCCATGCCCCAAGCGCTCGGTTTGCGGGCCCAGCCTCAACGTCAAATCGAAGTTATCTTGCCTAAGGTGCCATGGGATTCGGTAATAGAAATGTAATGGTTTAGGTTGTCGTCCTTTTCGCGTCTCACGACGTACTATCCGGGACAGAAAAATAGCGCAAAAGAAGAAAAGGGTCCCGAAACTGATAAAAACATTTGATTTTAGGCTCTGGAAACAGGCACAGCTGTGCAGGCTTGCTGCCCCCATTGTAGAGCACTCGGAGAGCTTTCCAACAGTATGCTGTGCGCTGCGTAACTCCTTACGGATCAAAAGTTATGGGCACCGGAGCAACGGAGACCTGGTCCCAAGCCCTACGCCCTCGGTTTACGGGCCCAGCCTCTACGTGTAGCTAAGTTGTCTTGCCCAAGGTGTCGTGTGATTCAGTAATAGAAATGAGATGTATTAGGTTGTCGTCCTTTTCGCTGCTCACGACGTAGGATCCGGGATGGAAAAACAGCGCAAAAGAAGAAAAGTGTCCCGAAAATGATGAAAACGTTCAATTTTGGTTTTTGAAAATAGGCGCAGCCGAACAGGCTAGCTGCTCCCGTCATAGAGCTCTCGGAGTGCTTTCCAACGGTATACTGTGCGCCGCGTAACTCCTTACGGATCAAAAGTTATGGGCACCGCAGCGACGGAGACCTGGTCCCAAGCCCTACGCCCTTGGTTTGCGGGCCCAGCCTCTACGTGAAGCGAAATAGTCTTGCCCAAGGTACGGTGGGATTCAGTAATAAAAATGTGATATATTAGGTTGTCGTCCTTTTCGCGGCTCACAACGTATGATCCGGGAAGGAAAAACAGTGCAAAAAAAGAAAAGTGTCCCGAAACTGAGGAAAACGTTCAATTTTGGGCTCCGAAAATAGGTGCAACAGAACAGGCTAGCTGCCCCCATCGTAGAGCTCTCGGAGTGCTTTCCAACGATATGCTGTGCGCCGCGTAACTCTTTACGGATCAAAAGTGATGGGCCCCTGAGCGACGGAGACTTGGTCTCATGCCCCACACGCTCGGTTTGCGGGCCCAGCCTCTACGTCAAAGCGAAGTTGTCTTACCCAAAGTTCCGTGGGATTCGGTAATAGAAATGTGATGGATTCGGTTGTCTTCCTTTTCGTGGCACACGACGTACGATCCTGGACGAAAATATATCGCAAAAGAAGAAAAGTGTCCCGAAACTGATGAAAACATTTGATTTTAGGCTCTGAAAATAGGCACAACCGAGCAGGTTTGCTGCCCCCATCGTAGAGCTCTCGGAGAGCTTTCCAACGGTATGTTGTGCGCTGCGTAACTCTTTACGGATCAAAAGTTATGGGCACCCGAGCGACGGTGACTTGGTCACAAGCCCACGCGCTCGGTTTACGGCCCAGCGTCTATGTCAAAGCGAAGTTGTCTTGCCCAAGGTGTCATGGGATTCGGTAATAGAAATGTGATGGATTAGGTTGTCGTCCTTTTCGCGGCTCACGATGTACAATCCGGGATAGAAAAAAAAGAGCAAAAGAAGTAAAGTGTCCCGAAACTGATGAAAATGTTTGATTTTGGGCTTCGCAAATAGGTGCAACTAAGCAGGCTTGTTGCCCCCATTGTAGAAATCTCGGAGAACTTTCTAACGGTATGCTGTGCGCCATGTAACTTCTTACGGATCAAAGGTTATGGGCACCGGAGTGACGGAGACCTGGTCCCAAGCCCCACGCCCTCGGTTTACGGGCCCAGCCTCTATGTGAAGCGAAGTTGTCTTGCCCAAGGTGCCGTGAGATTAGGCAATAGAATTGTGATGGATTAGGTTGTTGTCCTTTTCGCTACTCACGACGTACGATCTGGGATGAAAAAACATCGCAAAAGAAGAAAAGTGTCCTGAAACTAATGAAAATGTTCGATTTTGGGCTCCAAAAATAGGTACAGCCGAGTAGGTTTTCTACCCCCATCGTAGAGCTCTCGGAGGCCTTTCCAACGGTATACTGCGCGCCGCGTAACTCCTTACGGATCAAAAGTTATGGGCACCGGAGCGATGGAGACTTGGTCCCATGCCCACGAGCTTGGTATGCGGGCCCAGCCTCTATGTCAAAGCGAAATTGTCTTGCCCAAGGTGCCATGGGATTCGGTAATAGAAATGTTATGGATTAGGTTGTCGTCCTTTTCGCGGCTCATGACGTACGATACGGGACGGAAAAACAGCGCAAAAGAAGAAAATGGACCCAAAATTGATGAAAACATTCGATTTTAGGCTCTGAAAACAGGCGCAGCCGAGCAGGCTTGCTGCCCTTGTCGTAGTGCTGTCGGAGAGGTTTCTAACGGTATGCTGTGCGCCGCGTAACTCTTTACGGATCAAAAGTTATGGGCACCGGAGCGACGGAGACCTGGTCCCATGCCCCCACACCCTTAGTTTGCGGGCCCAGCCTCTAAGGGAAGCGAAGTTGTCTGCCCAAGGTGCTGTGGGATTCAGTAATAGAAATCTGATGTATTAGGTTGTCATCCTTTTTGCGGCTCACGACGTACGATCCGGGACGAAAAAACAGCGCAAAAGAAGTAAAGTGTCCCAAAACTGATGAAAACGTTCGATTTTGGGCTTCGAAAACAAGCGCAGCTGAATAGACTAGATGCCTCCGTCGTAGAGCTCTCGAAGTGCTTTCCAACGGTATGCTATGCGCCGTGTAACTCCTTACGGATCAAAAGTTATTGGCACTGGAGCAACGGAGACTTGGTCACAAGCCCCACGCCCTCAGTTTGCGGGCCCGGCCTCTACGTGAAGCGAAGTTGTCTTACCCAAGGTGTCATGGGATTCAGTAATAGAAATGTGATGGATTAGGTTGTCGTCCTTTTCGCGGTTCACGACGTACGATCCGGGACAAAAAAAACAGTGCAAAAGAAGAAAAATGTCCCAAAACTGATGAAAACGTTCGATTTTGGGCTCAGAAAATAGATGCAGCCGAGAAGGCTTGTTGTCCCCGTCGTAGAGCTCTCGGAGAGCTTTCCAACGGTATGTTGTGCGTCATGTAACTCCTTACGGATCAAAAATTATGGGCACCAGAGCGACGGAGACTTGGTCCCAAGCCCACGCGCTCAGTTTGCAGGCCCAGCCTCTACGTGAAAGCGAAGTTGTCTTGCTCAAGGTGCCGTGGGATTCGAAAATAGAAATGTGATGGATTAGGTTGTCGTCCTTTTCGCGGCTCACGATGTATGATCCGGGATGAAAAAACTGTGCAAAAGAAGAAAAGTGTCCCAAAACTGATGAAAACGTTCGATTTTAGGCTCTAAAAACTGGCGCAGCCGAGCAAGCATGATGCCCCCGTCGTAGAGCTCTCGGAGAGGTTTCCAACGGTATGCTGTGCGCCGCGTAACTCCTTACGGATCAAAAGTTATGGGCACCGGAGCGACGGAGACCTAGTCCTAATCCCCACGCCCTCGGTTTGCTGGCCCAGCCTTTACGTGAAGCGAAGTTGTCTTGGCCAATGTGCTGTGGGATTCAGTAATAGAAATGTGATGGATTAGGTTGTCGTCCTTTTCGCGGCTCACGACGTACGATCCGGGATGAAAAAATAGCGCAAAAGAAGAAAATTATCCCGAAACTGATGAAAACGTTTGATTTTAGGCTCTGAAAAACAGGCGCAGCTATGAGGCCTGACCTTGATTTGCGTACGATACCTCGTTTCGTGTGCCCTAACCTAGATTTGCCTGCCTTGACCTAGGTTTAAGAGTCGTGTTTCGTTTTATGTGCCTTGCATTGAATTACGTGCATTCATTTAGGGTTGCATGCATTTGCTTGGAAAATGTGTGTTCGTCTCATAGTTCGTGCCTTATCTCGTAGTGCCTATCCTAAATCTAGAAAAGCGTGCCCACATACTAATCAAGAAAGCATCTTACACAAAGCACTAGATTATTAACTAATCCTACAAACTCCACTAACTAATATTAAAATGCTAATTCAACTCACTAGAAGACGAAATTTCACCAAAAGCTAAACATTCTTATTCTTTATTCTTTTGCACATCCCAAGCACACAATAAAATAAGATCAAACAAGACAAAAAAATTCAGAAATTTCACAAGCTTGGCCGACCATGTGAAGAGCTTGTGCTTGCTTTGCAATTTCAAAATCAAACCATGCTAAAAGATGATACAAAATCAGAATTTTTTCCAAGCCCAAGGCCGAGACAAGCATGCAACAATTTTCTAACAATTTCATCTTCCTTTTGCCCTCAAATTCTCCCTCATTCTCGGCCCTTACAATGCCATGCCAAACAACAATTCAAAATATGCCCTTGAAGACACAAAAATCAGAAATTTTAGAAGCCCAAGGCCAACACATGCTTACACCAACACTTCATTCTTTTCAAACATTCTCTCAACTCTCATTCTCTCATTTTCTCTCTCTCTCTCTCGGCCAAAGCTGCACCCTCAAGTTCCATAGCTTAAGCTCCTCTCCTAAAGCTCACCAAGACACTCAAGGCCCTAGAAAGCTCGACCAAGCAAGCTAGAAGCAAAGAGACATGCATGCAAGCTCATAGAACACTCATTTCGGCTTAGGAATTAAGGAAATCTAGCATTATCCCTCGGCCAAACAAGGAGAGAAGACCATTTGTGCATCTTCAAGAGTTTTGAGCATCATTTGTTGTCAATAGGCTAAGGTGAGGGTTAATCCTTTTTAAAAGCTTTCAAAAACCACATGCATGCCTTTATTTGTCTATTTTTACCTCTGTACTCGTGGTATATGTGTGTACATGAGCTTTTGAAACCATGCATGGGAAGATATTTAGCTAGAACTTGAAGATAGATAAAATCGCGAAAATGGCAGATTTCTGACTTGTTAGGACGAAGTGTATTTGGCCTGGTAAACGATGTTTAAAATGTGTGAAAATTGGTAGGTGACTCATTTTGCCAGTTCTGAAAATTTTTCATAGAAATAGGCCAAGGCCAATTTTGACTCTAAGGTCTCCAAAATGGCAAAACATCGAAGGGTGTCTAAATCTAGAAAATCTGGGAAAATGGAGCAGGTTTTTGGCAGTTCACTGTCCCTGTAGAACGAACCAGTTTTGACTTAGTAAATGATATCTAAAATGCATGAAATTTGGTAGGTTGCTATATTTTTCAGTTCTGGACATTTTTTCCAGAAATAGACCAAAGCCAATTCTGACCCTAAGACCCTCAAAATTAGAAAACATCGTAATGTGTCTAAAACTGGACAGTTTTGCGTAGTCTCACGGTTTTGGCCATAACTCCTAGGTTTGATCTCCAAATGAGGTGAGGTTTGTTTCTGGATTTAAATCACTCCTTAAGCTTTAATTTTACATTTTGATAACTGGAATTGGAGATTGTTTGCTTGTCTAAATGACGGTAGGAAAACAGACCATTGCAGTGAGATTTTTGTTTAGTGATATGCCTTGAAAATTATTGTAACTTCTCTTGTGGTATTGAATGCTTGGGATTGTGGCACTTGGATGTTGTGTGGACTGTTTTGGATGATTGAGGGTGTTTTAATTAATCGATACATGGCTTGAGTTTAATTACGTGACAAATTGAGGCTTAATCGCACGTGTAAGCATGAATTGAAACCCTATTAACTATGAAATCTCGCTAAGTGATGATCATATGATTAATGTGTCTAATTGTGTGATTAGTGGGCTGCCTAAGAAATATTAAGTAGACTTTTCTTGCACCCGGTCTCATGTGGACGTCGTTGCATTCTTGTATAAATTTATTACTTGATTGCGTGAACCCCAAAATGAGTTATATGACTTTATTCACATGTGTTACATGGCTGTCCGTTTAATATTCATATCACTCCATGTGCCTTACAAGTGAAATTACATGTCATAGCATGCCTTGTGTGTTTACTTGTCAACGTGCGATCTTATAACTACTCGGAGGCAACCTATTTGTTGTCCTCCTAATATGATATGTTAAATGTTATAAATGTGAATTGCATACAATGTTGCAACCTTTCATTGTGGCATGGTAGCATTTCACGCATGCTTGGCGGCATCGGGCTTGCCGGTGCTACTGTGACTACCATGGTCCAATTCCCTCTCTTGCTTGGCATTCCACCATCGGAGAGTTGGGTCATAGGTTTTCGGGGTACATTCGGAGTACACCCAAATGGGAGCGATAAGTGGATTATTGAAGTCGGCTGCAACAATCGTATCGAAATCGATATTGAGAGCAAATGCTCACCGTATCCTTGAAATGATTGGTAATTGTATCTGTTGCTCAATTTGACTCTTATACTTTGCGTACCTTATTACTTGTAATACATGACATGTTTTCAAAAAGGGTTTTTCATAAGTTGAACCGGAAAAAGAGTTTCAAAACGTATTTCTCGTTCCTCCTCGCTGAGTTCATAAGGACTCACCCTCTTTTATCATCTCAGGTGAAGAAGACCAGGAACAGGTACCCGAGGATAACGTGCCTATTGATGACTCCTTGGAATGATTGCATGTCCTACGTGCCTTACGTGGTTGTGGCTATTTTGTGAACGATATGTTGTTTGAAGATCATCTCTTTTGTTGTTTGTCATTGCTATTGTAAATGACCCCCGTTGTAATTTGGGGTCAAATTTTGGTTTGTACTGATCATAACTAGATAGATACTCTTTTGGTCATTTTGCTATCACTACTTGGTTTAGTATCTATCACAGGCTTATGAGGTATTAGGTAAAGGCTTAAGTAAAATGAATCTATCCAATCTTAAGCAGGTATTCATTGGTAAGCTAAGATCAACAGGTACTTTTGTAACAAGGATTGACAAACAAACGAGATATAGTTATCATACTAGGTTGTTAATCAAACGAGACTTCGAGATAACTAGTAGGCATTTCAATTGGTGATAAATAGGAATCTTAATTGGAATCGAATTTGAGATTGAAAGTTTTGAGGCGTTTAGAAAAATTAGGTCAAACTAAAGAGCCAATTACAACCGTTATGCTGCCGGTTTTCCAAAGAATTGTTGGAGTTCTAGTCTAACGGATAAACTTATTCTTCATTAATCAGTTGTAGTCATAAAAGAACGTGAATGTTTAGATCACACCCTAGTCTAACCTCTATAGGTCTGGTTGGGGGCGTGATAGTAGCAGAGTATGCTTTCTGCCCCTGTCGTAGAGCTCTTGGAGAGCTTTCCAACGGTATGTTGTGTGCCACGTAACTCTTTACGGATCAAAAGTTATGGGCATTGGAGCGACGGAGACCTGGTCCCAAGCCCCCGCCCTCAGTTTGCAAGCCCAACCTCTACATCAAAGTGAAGTTATCTTGCCCAAGGTGTCATGGGATTCGGTAATAGAAATGTGATAGATTAGGTTGTCGTCCTATTCGCGGCTCACGACGTACTATCCGGGACCGAAAAACAACGCAAAAGAAGAAAAGTGTCCCGAAACTGATGAAAACGTTCGATTTTAAGCTCTGAAAATAGGCGTAGGAGAGTAGGCTTTTTGCCCCCATCGTAGAGCTCTTGGAGAGCTTTCCAACGGCATGTTGTGCGCCGCGTAACTCCATACAGATCAAAAGTTATGGGCACCGGAGTGACGGAGACTTGGTCCCAAGCCCCACACTCTCGGTTTGCGAGCCTAGCTTCTACGTGAAGCCAAGTGTCTTACTCAAGGTGCAATGGGATTCAGTAACAGAAATATGATGGATTAGGTTGTCGTCCTTTTCGCGACTCACGACATACGATCCGGGATGAAAAAACAGCACAAAAGAGGAAAAGTGTCCCGAAACATATGAAAACGTTCAATTTTGGGCTCTGAAAATAGTCGCAACAGAGAAGGCTTGCTGCCCCCGTCGTAGAACTCTCGGAGAGGTTTCCAACGGTATGCTGTGCGCCGCGTAACTCCTTATGGATCAAAAGTTATGGGCACTGGAGCGATGGAGACTTTGTCCCAAGCCCACACGCTCGGTTTGCGGGCCCAGCCTCTACGTCAAAGCGAAGTTGTCTTGCCCAAGGTGCCATGGGATTCGGTAATAGAAATGCGATGGATTAGGTTGTCTGCATTTTCGCGGCTCACGACGTACGATCCAGGACGAAAAAACTGCGCAAAAGAAGAAAAGTGTCCCAAAACTGATGAAAACGTTCAATTTTAGGCTCTGAAAACAGGCGCAGCCGAGTAGGCTTGCTGCCCTCGTCCTAGAGCTCTCAGAGAGCTTTCCAACTGTATGCTGTGTGTCACGCCCCAACTTGACATATGGAGGCTAGACTAGGGAATAACCTAATTCTTTTACACTATTTACACGACTTGGTCATTTCTTACGATTAATACTTAACGTTGATTTAGAACTCCAAAAGATTTTTCCAGAAATCCGGCAGCATGACGGCTTTATTTAAGACCTTTGGTTGGACCTATTTTCTAAAACGCCTCAAAACTTCCAATCCTTGATTCGATTCCCACTAAGATTCCTATTTTGTCATCAACCGATATGCCTACTAATTTATTTTGAAAGTCTCATTTGGTTAAAAAGCCTAGCTTGATAATTATGTTCCATTTATTTGTCAATTTACTATTATGCAAGTACCTATTATCCTTTAGGGTACGAGTGAGTACCTAAGTGAAATTAGATAGAGTTAACTTAGTGGATTAATCATCTAGTGGTTTAAACGCCTACGATAACTATTATACGAGATAATGAAAGCAAATAACCAAATAAAGAGTTCGTCCGGTTATAGATAGTACAATCCCAAAATTAGACCCAAATTACAATGGGGTCATTTACATCAACAAAATAAGTATTCTTCAAGCAAAGACAACGTTCACAAAACAGCCACTGTCAAGAAAGGCACATAAAGCACGTAATCGCTCCAAGGAGTCATCAATAGGCACGTTATCCACGGGTGCCTGTTCCTGATCTTCTTCAGCTGTGATGATAAAAGAGGGTGTGTCCTTATGAACTCAGCGAGATGGAAGGAGAAATACGTTTTGAAACTCTTTTTCCGATTCAACTTATGAAAAACCTTTTTGAAAGCATGACATATAACACAAGTAAGTTCATAATGTAATATAAAAGTAAGAGAACACAATTACCCGTCTTTCCTCCCCGAGGTCCTCTAGGAACCAAGCGAGAGTACTTATACACGTAGTGAAAAGGATACGGTGAGCTTTTGCTCTCAATTCATTTCCAATAAAAGTTGTTGTGGCCGACTTCAAATCATCCACTTATCACGCCAAATGGGTGTAATCCAGATGTACCCCGAAATCCTACGACCCAACTCTCCGAGGAAGTCTAGCCCCCAAGCGAGAGAGAGAATTGGACAATGGTAGTCACGGTTGCACCGGCAAGCCCGATGCTGCCCGGTGTGCGTGAACGCTACCACGCCAGAATGAAAGGTTGCAACCTTGTATGCAATGCACATTTATGACATTTAATATATCACATTTGGAGGTCAACAAAGTAGGTTGCCTCCGAGCAGTCATAAGATTGCACATTGACAAGTAAACAAGCGAGGCACGATATGACATGCAATTTCACTTGAAAAGCACATGGAGTTATATGAATATTAAACAGGCAGCCATGTAACGCATGTAAATCAAGTCATATAACTCATTTCGAAGTTCACGTAATAAAATAATAAGATTATTCATCATGCAATGATATCTACGTGGGACCGGGTGCCTACTTATCAACATGTAATCATCGAAATCATATTTAGGGCTACAAGGGCAACTACGGGCAGCCTACTAATCACATAATTAACCACGATATCCATAGGATCAACACTTAGTGAGTTTACCTAGTTACTAGGGTTTTAATTCGCGCTTACCCGTGCGATTAAGCCCTAAGTCATCTCATAATTAAACTCAAGCCATGCATTGGTTAATTCAAACACCCTCAAGCATTCAAAACAGTCCACACAACATCCAAATGCCACAATCCCAAGCATTCAATACAACAAGAGAAGCTACAATAATTTTTCTAAACATATCAATAGGTGAAACCCTCACTGCAATGGACTGTTTTCTCACAATTATTGAGACAAGCAAACAATCTCCAATTCTAGTGAACAAGATGTCAAATTAAAGCTTAAGGAGTTAACTAAATTCAGAAACAAACCTCGCATCATTTTGAGTTCGGGTTCAAGAGTTATAGCCAAAACCGTGAAGCTACACAAAACTGTCCAGATTTGCACACATTTCAATACTTGTCATTTTTGAGGGCCTTAGGGTCAGATTTAGCCTTAGTCCATTTCTGACAAAAATGTCCAGAACTGAAAAATATTGTAGCACACCAAATATCATGCATTTTTTATGTCATTTACTAAATCAAAACTGGTTCGTTCTACAAAAACAGTGAATCTGCCAAAACCTGCTTCATTTTCCCAGATTTTCCAGATTTGGACACATTTTGATAATTTTCCATTTTGAGGTCCTTAGAGTCGAAATTAGCTTTGGCATATTTATGTGAAAAATGCTCAGAACTGGAAAAAATGGTCACTTACCAATTTTCATGCATTTTCAACCTCATTTACCTAGTCAAAATCACCTTGCACCAACAAGACCGAAGGCTGTCCCATACGCGATTTCATCTATCATCACATTCTAGCCAAATATCTTGTCATGCATGTTTACAAAAGCTCATGAACACACATATATCACAAGGACAGGAGTACAATAGACATTTAAAGGCATGCATGTGGTTTTCAAAAGCTTTTCAAGAAGTTTTAGCCCTCACCTTAGCAACTTGATGGATGAAAATGCACAAATGCTCTTGAAATCGCACAAATGGACCTTTTTCCTTGCTTTGGCCGAGAGGTATCTTGATTTCCTTTAAATCCTAGCTTAGTTAGCTTGTGTAGGAAGTGTGCATGTGTTTAGAACAAAATAAATGGAAGAAAACCATCAAAACTTTACCTAGGCCGAAAATGATGAGTTATGAGCTTGTATGAGACTTTCTTGCGTGTTTGCTTGCTATGGCCAAGCTTGGGAGAGTATTAGAGGGTCCTTGAGAGCTTGTGAGGAGTCTTGGATGCTCAAGAGAGAGCTAGGGTCGAAAATGTTGAGAGAGGGAGAGAGAGTTGAGAGAAAAATGAGTCTTTGAGTGTTTTTGAGCTTTGTGTGCTTAGGTGAAGTGTCCATTTCGTGTATGGCATGATGATTTCAGCCAAAGACATTCATATTATGCTAATTATTATGCCTAGGGAGTGCAAGGTGTAAGGGATAAATATGGGCATGCTTGGGAGTTAGAAAAAATAGCATAGGGTTTAGGAAAAGTGTGTAAGAGTATGTTTTGTTGTCTTGAGCATTTGAATTTTGATTATGTGTTGGGTGGGTGTGTATTTTCATATTTGAGAGGATGAGAAAGAGTGTAGAGATTTAGTGTGTGTGTGTGTTTTCATGAGTCTTGTGTTTAGTGTTTGTGTAAGAAAATGTTGGCTTAGGTGTTTGTGTAGCTTTGAAGTTAGAATAGAATATAGGGTATGTTTAGAGGTTTGTGAGATTTTGTCTTGTAGTGGGTTAAAATATAATATTTAGGTGTTAGTAGATTTTGTAGGAAAAGGTGATTAGGTATATTATATTGGGGATGGTTTGGATGATGATAGGGTTTTGTCTTGTAGTGAATTTGAATTAGGATTAAAATAATATTAGTGGAATGTTTAGGAATAATTTAATGTCATTTTATAGTTAGTGGAATTTGTAGGATTTGAATTAGGAATATAATAATAGTTAGTGGATTGTGTAGGATTATTTTATTGTCTTGTGCTTTGTGCAGGAATCCTTATTGATTAGCGTGTAGGCATACATTCCTAGGTCTAGGGCACGCACTATGAGGTAAATACGAACTACGAGATAAGGCACATAATTCAAGACTAATACACGGATTCTAAAGTAAATGCACGCAATCCTGAATGAATGCACGTAAACCAATGCAAAACATGAAATTTGATACGATGCATGTAAATCAAGGTATGGCACTTAAACCTAGGTTAAGACACGTAATTCAAGGTTAGGGCACACGAAATGAGGTAACACACCTAAATCGAGGTCAAGACACGTATATCTAGGTATCACACGTAAGTCGAGGATTAGGGCACACAATTCTAGGTCAAGGCACGTATGACGAGATAGACATGAAAACCAAGACAAGGCGCGTAATCCAAGGTCAGTTATATAATTCTGGGTCTAAGACACGCTATTCGGGGTTGGGCCTCACATTGTGCGCCGCGTAACTCCTTACAGATCAAAAGTTATGGGCACCGGAGAGACAGAGACCTAGTCCCAAGCCCCACGCCCTCGGTTTGCCGGCCCAGCCTCTACGTGAAGCGAAGTTGTCTTGCTCAAGGTGCCGTGGGATTCGGTAATAGAAATGTGATGGATTAGGTTGTCGTCCTTTTCGCTGGAAACAACGTACGATCCGGGATGAAAAAATAGAGAAAAAGAAGAAAAGTGTCCCGAAACTGATGAAAACGTTCGATTTTGGGTTCCGAAAATAGGCACAACAAAGCTAGCTTGTTATCCACGTTGTAGAGCTCTCGGAGAGCTTTCCAACGGTATGCTGTGCTTCGCGTAACTCCTCACGGATCAAAAGTTATGGGCTTCGGAGCGACGGAGACCTAGTCCCAAGCCCATGCCCTCGGTTTGCGGGCACAGCCTCTACGAGAAGCGAAGTTTTCTTGCCCAAGGTACCATGGGATTCAGTAATAGAAATGTGATGGATTAGGTTGTCGTCCTTTTAGCGACTCACGACGTACGATCCGGGATGGAAAAACAAAGCAAAAGAAGAAAAATGTCCCGAACCTGATGAAAACGTTCGATTTTGGGCTCCGAAAACAGACGTAGCTGAATAGGATTACTGCCTCCGTCATAGAGCTCTTGGAGTTCTTTCCAACTATATGATGTGCGCCGCGTAACTCCTTACGGATCAAAAGTTATGGGCACCGGAGCGACGAAGACTTGGTCCCAAGCCCCACGCTCTCGGTTTGCAGGCCCAGCCTCTACGTCAAGCGAAGTTGTCTTGGCCAAGGTATCGTGGAATTCGGTAATAGAAATGTGATGGATTAGGTTGTCATCCTTTTCGCGGCTCACGACGTACGATCCGGGACAGAAAAACGGTGCAAAAGAAGAAAAGTGTCCAGAAACTGATGAAAACGTTAGATTTTGCACTCTGAAAAAAGTCGCAATGGAGCAGGCTTGCTGCCCCCGTCGTAGAGCTCTCGGAGAGCTTTCCAACCGTATGTTGTGCGCCGCGTAACTCCATACGGATCAAAACTTATGGGCACCAAAGCAATGGAGACCTGGTCCTAAGCCTCACGCCTTCGGTTTACGGGACCAGCCTCTACGTGAAGCAAAGTTGTCTTGCCCAAGGTACCGTGGGATTCAGTAATAGAAATGTGATGTATTAGGTTGTCGTCCTTTTCGCGACTCACGACGTAAGATCCGAGATGAAAAAACAGGACAAAAGAAGAAAAGTATCCCAAAACTGATGAAAACGTTCAATTCTGGACTCTGAAAACAGACACAACTGAATACACTAGCTACCCCCGTCATAGAGCTCGTGGAGTACTTTCTAACGGTATACTGTGCACCGCGTAACTACTTACGGATCAAAAGTTATGGGCACCGGAGCGACGGAGACCTGGTCCCAAGCCCCACGCCCTCGGTTTGTAGGCCCAGCCTCTACGTGAAACAAAGTTGTCTTGCCCAAGGTGATGTGGGATTCAGTAATAGAAATGTGATGTTTTAGGTTGTCGTCCATTTTGCGGCTAACGACGTACGATCCGGGAAGAAAAAACAGTGCAAAAGAAGAAAAGTGTCCCGAAAATAATGAAAAGGTTTCATTTTGGGTTCCGAAAACTGGTGCAGCAAAGCAAGCTTGCTATCCCCGTTGTAGAGCTCTCGGAGAGCTTTCCAACGGTATGCTGTGCGCCGCGTAACTCCTCACGGATCAAAAGTTATGGGCTTTAGAGCGACGGAGACCTGGTCCCGAGCCCCACACCCTCGGTTTGCGGGCATAGCCTCTACGTGAAGGGAAGTTTTCTTGCCCAAGGTACCGTGGGATTCAGTAAGAGAAATGTGATGGATTAGGTTGTCGTCCTTTTCGCGGCTCATGACGTACTATCCGGGACGGAAAAACAGCACAAAAGAAGAAAAGTGTCCCGAAACTGATGAAAACGTTCGATTTTGGGCTCTGAAAATAGACGCAGTAGAATAGGCTTGCTGCCCTTGTCGTAGAGCTCTCGGAGTGCTTTCCAAAGGTATGCTGTGCGTTGCGTAACTCCTTACGAATCAAAAGTTATGGGCTCCGGAGCGACGGAGACCTAGTCCCAAGCCCCACGCCCTCGGTTTGCTGGCCCAGCCTCTACGTGAAGCGAAGTTGTCTTGCCCAAGGTGCAATGGGATTCGGTAATAGAAATGTGATGGGTTAGGTTGTTGTCCTTTTTGCGGCTCACGACATACAATCCGGGATGAAAAAACAACGCAAAAGAGGAAAAGTGTCCCGAAACTAATGAAAATGTTTGATTTTGGGCTTTGAAAATTGTCGTAGCTGAGCAGGCTTGCTGCCCCCATCATAGAACTCTCGGAGTGGTTTCCAACGGTATGCTGTGCGCTGCGTAACTCCTTACGAATCAAAAGTTATGGGCATTAGAGCGACGGAGACTTGGTCCCAAGCCCACGCGCTCGGTTTGCGGGCCCAGCCTCTACGTCAAAGCGAAGTTGTCTTGCCCAAGGTGCCGTGGGATTCAGTAATGGAAATATGATGGATTAGGTTGTCTTCATTTTCGCAGTTCACGATGTCACGCCTCAACCCGGCCTGTAGAGGTTAGACTAGGGTGTGATCTAATCATTTATACCATTTCACATACTTAATCATTCGTTAAGATTTAACACTTAAAGTTAGCCTAGAACTCCAAAAGATTTTTGAAAAACCGGCATTATAACGGCTGTAATTGGGCTTTTTAGTTTGACCTAATTTTCTAAACGGCTCAAAACGAAAAATCTCAAATTCATTTCCAACTAAGATTACTATTTATCGCCAATCGACGTGCCGACTCATTATCTCAAAGTCTCATTTTATTAACAACCTAGCATGATAACTATGTCTCATTTATGTGTCAATTCCTGTTACGCAAGTACCTGTTGATCTTAGCCTACAAATGAGTACCTGCTTAAGATTGGATAGATTTATTTTACTTGATTCCTTGCCTAATATTTCATAAGCCTGTGATAATTACTAAACCAAGTAGCAAAACGAGCAAATAGGGTGTTTGTCTAGTTAATATCGGTACAAATCAAAATTAGACCCCAAATTACAACGGGGGTCATTTACAATAACGACAACAAGCAACATAAGAAATATTCTTCAAAACAACATATCGTTCACAAAATAGCCACAATCATGTAAGGCACTTAGGGCATGCAATCACTCCAAAGAGTCATCAATAAGCACGTTATCCACGGGTGCCTGTTTTTGATCTTCTTCACCAGTGATGATAAAAGAGGGTGAGTCCTTATGAACTCAACGAGGGGGAACGAGAAATACGTTTTGAAACTTTTTTCCGGTTCAACTTATGAAAAACCTTTTTTGAAAGCATGACATATAACACAAGTTTATAATGTAATATAAAAGTAGAACACAATTACCCGTCTTTCCTCCCCGAGGTCCTCTAGGAACCAAGCGAGAGTACTTATACACATAGTGAAAAGGATACGGTGAGCTTTTGCTCTCAATTCATTTCCAATAACAGTTGTTACCGCCGACTTCAAATCATCCACCTATCACTCCAAATGGGTATACTCCGGATGTACCCCAAAATCCTACGACCCAATTCTCCGAGGAAGTCTTGCCCCCAAGTGAGAGAGGGAATTGGACAATGGTAGTCACGGTTGCACCGGCAAGCCCAATGCCGCCCAGTGTGCGTGAACGCTACCATGCCAAAATGAAAGGTTGCAACCTTGTATGCAATGCACATTTATAACATTTAACATATCACATTAGGAGGACAACAAAGTAGGTTGCCTCCGAGTAGTTATAAGATCGCACGTTGGCAAGTAAACATATGAGGCATGCTTTGATATTTAATTTCACTTGTAATACACATGGAGTTATACGAATATTAAACGGGTAGCCATGTAACATATGTAAATCAAGTCATATAACTCGTTTCGGGGTTCACATAATCAAATAATAAGTTTATAGAAGCATGCAACGACGTCTACATGAGACCGGGTGCAAGAAAAGTATACTTATCAACATGTAATCATTGGAATCACATTTCAAGCATACTTAACATTTATTAGGCAGCCCACTTATCACACAATTAGACACAATAACCATAGGATCAACACTTAGCGAGTTTTCCTAGTCAATAGGGTTTCAATTCATGCTTACACGTGCGATTAAGCCGCAAGTTGTCACGTAATTATACCCAAGCCATGCATCGTTTAATTAAAACATCCTCAATCATCCAAAATAGTCCATACAACATCCAAGTGCCACAGTCCCAAGCATTCAATACCACAAGAGAAGTTACAATATTTTTCAAAGCATATCACTAAATAAAAACCTCACTGCATTGGTCTGTTTTTCCACAATCATTTAGACAAGCAAAAAATCTCCAATTCCAGTGAACAAAATGTCAAATTAAATATTAATGAGTGATTTAAATCCAGAAATAAACCTCACCTCATTTGGGGTTCAGACTTAGGAGTTATGGCCAAAACCGTGAGACTACGCAAAACTGTCCAGTTTTAGACACATTACGATTTTTTCCAATTTTGAGATTCTTAGAGTCATAATTAGACTTGGTCTATTTCTGTTAAAAATGTCCAGAACTGAAAAATATAGCAACCTAAAGAATTTCATGCATTTTAAATATCATTTACTAGGTCAAAACTGTTTCGTTCTACAAGGACAGTGAACTGCCAAAAACCTGCTCCATTTTCCCAGATTTTCCAGATTTAGACACCTTTCGATGTTTTTCCATTTTGGAGACCTTAGATTCAAAATTGTCCTTGTCCTATTTCTATGAAAAAAGCTCAGAACTGCCAAAAATAGTCACCTACCAATTTTCACTCATTTTCAACATCATTTACTAGGTCAAATTCACTTCGCTCTAACAAGTCAAAAATCTGCCATTTTCGCGATTTAACCTATCTTCAAGTTCTAGCTAAATATCTTGCCATGCATGGTTACAAAAGCTCATGTACACACATATACCACAAGTACAGAGGTAAAAATAGACATATGAAGGCATGCATGTGGTTTTTGAAAGCTTAAAAAAAAGGATTAACCCTCACCTTAGCCTATTGATGATAAACGGTGCTCAAAATTCTTGAAGATGCACAAAAACGTCTTTTCTCCTTGCTTGGCCGAGAGATAGCTTGAGATTCTCTAATTCCTAGCTTAGTTACCATGTTCTTAGTATGTGCATGTGGCTAGAACAAAAGGAAATGAAATAGAAGCTATCAAACATACCTAAGCCGAAATGAAGAGTTCTTGTGTGCTTGCATGCGTTTCTGGCTTCTTGCTTGCTTGGTCGAGCTTCCTAGAGTCCTTGTGTACCTAGGTGAACCTTAGGAGATGAGCTTAAGCTATGGAGAGTCATGAATGCATCCAAGGCCGAGAGAGTGAGAGAAGATGAGAAAAAGAGAGAATGTTTTGAGGAAAATGAAATGTTGGTGCGTGTATCGGCCCTATGCTCTCAAAATTCTGATTTGTGTTGTTATGTTGAACAATTTGAATTGTGAGGAGACACAATGGTGAAGAGGCCGAGATGTGTAGCTTGGTGTTTAGCAAAAGGTGTCTTGGTGCAAGGAAAGATTTGTCATGGTATTAGGTTTTTTTTTTTTTTGACTAAGCATGCAAGATATAAAATAATGGTTCAAACCTTGCTCAAGCCCTTAGTATGGCCGGCCATCTTGGTTCCAATTTCTGAATTTTTGTCATGCTTTAAGCTTTATTTAATTGAGTGTGCTTGGAATATGCAAAAGAATGAAGAATAAAGAATAAGAATGTTTAGCTTTTGGTGAAATTTTGTCTTCTAGTGCATTGACTTAGCATTTTAATATTAATTAGTGGAGTTAGTAGGATTAGTTAATAATCTAGTACTTCGTGTAAGATGCTTTCTTGATTAGCGTACGGGCAAGCTTACCTAGGTCTAGGGAACACACTACAAGGTAAGGCACGAACTACGAGACCAATGCACGTATACCAAGAAAATGCACGTACTTTTAAATGAATGCATGTAATTCAATGCAAGGCACATAAAACGAGACATGACTTTTAAACCTAGGTCAAAGCATGCAATTCGAGGTTAAGACATGCGAAACAAGGTATCGCACGCAAATCGAGATAGGGCCTCAAACAAGATGTACGATCCAGGATGAAAAAACTGTGCAAAAGAAGAAAAGTATCCCAAAATAGAGAAAAATGTTCGATTTTAAGCTCTAAAAACAAGCGCAGCTGAGCAGGCTTGCTGCCCCCGTCGTAGAGCACTCGGAGAGTTTTCCAACTGTATGATGTGCGTCGCGTAACTCCTTACGGATCAAAAGTTATGGGCACCGGAGCGACGGAGACCTGGTCCCAAGCCCCACGCCCTCGGTTTGTGGGCCCAGCCTCTACATGAAGCGAAGTTGTCTTGCCAAAGATGCCGTGGGATTCGGTAATAGAAATGTGATGGATTAGGTTGTCGTCCTTTTCGCGGCTCGCGACGTACGATCCGGGACGAAAAAACAATGCAAAAGAAGAAAAGTGTCCCGAAACTGATGAAAACGTTTGATTTTAGGCTCTTAAAATAGGAGCAGTAGAGCAGGCTTGCTGCCCCCGTCGTAGAGCTCTTGGAGGGCTTTCCAACGGTATGTTGTATGCCGTGTAACTCCTAACGAATCAAAAGTTATGGGCACCAAAGCGACGGAGACCTGGTCCCAAGCCCTACGCCCTCGGTTTGCAGGCCCAGCCTCTACGTGAAGTGAAGTTGTCTTGCCCAAGGTACCATGGGATTCAGTAATAGAAATGAGATGTATTAGGTTGTCGTCCTTTTAGCGGCTCACGACGTAAGATCCGGGACGAAAAAACAGCGCAAAAGAAGAAAAGTGTCCTAAAATTGGTGAAAACATTCGATTCTGGGCTCTGAAAATAGGCACAGCCGAATAGGCTAGTTGCCCCCATCGTAGAGCTCGTGGAGTGCTTTCCAACGGTATAATGTGCACCGCGTAACTACTTACGGATCAAAAGTTATGGGCACCGGAGCGACGGAGACCTGGTCCCAAGCCCCACGCCCTCGGTTGGTGGGCCCAGCCTCTACGTGAAGCAAAGTTGTCTTGCCCAAGGTGTTGTGATATTCAGTAATAGAAATGTGATGTATTAGGTTGTCGTCCTTTTCGCAGCTAACGACGTACGATGCGGGATGAAAAAACAGCACAAAAGAATAAAAGTGTCCCGAAACTAATGAAAATGTTCGATTTTGGATTTCAAAAATAGGCACAGCAAAGGAAGCTTGCTATCCCCATTGTAGAGCTCTCGTAGAGCTTTCCAACGGTATGCTGTGCCCCGCGTAACTCCTCACGGATCAAAAGTTATGGGCTTCGGAGCGACGGATACCTGGTTCCAAGCCCGACGCCCTCGGTTTGCGGGCACAGCCTCAACGTGAAGCGAAGTTTTCTTGCCCAAGGTGCTTTGGGATTCAGTAATAGAAATGTGATGGATTAGGTTGTCGTCTTTTTCGCAGCTCACGACGTACGATCCGGGATGAAAAAACAGCGCAAAAAAAGAAAAGTGTCTCGAAACTGATGAAAACGTTCAATTTTGGGCTCTGAAAATAGACGGAGCCGAACAGGCTGGCTGCCCCCGTCATAGAGCTCTCAAAATGCTTTCCAACAGTATGCTGTGCGCCGCGTAAATCCTTACGGATCAAAAGTTATTGGCACCGGAGCGACGGAGACCTAATCCCAAGCCCCACGCCCTCGGTTTGCGGGCCTAGCCTCTACGTGAAGCAAAGTTGCCTTGCCCAAGGTGCCATGGGATTCAGAAATAGAATTGTGATGTATTAGGTTGTCATCCTTTTCGCGGCTAACGACGTATGATCGGGGATGAAAAAACAGCGCAAAAGAATAAAAGTGTCCCAAAACAAATGAAAACGTTCGATTTTGGGTTTCGAAAATAGGCGCAGCAAAGCAAGGTTGCTATCCCCGGTGTAGAGCTCTCGGAAATATTTCCAACAGTATCCTGTGCGCCGCGTAACTTCTCACGAATCAAAAGTTATGGGCTTCGGAGCGACAGAGACCTAGTCCTAAGCCCCACGCCCTCGGTTTGCGGGCCCAGTCTCTACGTGAAGCGAAATTTTCTTGCCCAAGGTGCCATGGGATTCAGTAATAGAAATGTGATATATTAGGTTGTCATCCTTTTCGCGGCTCACGATGTACGATCCGGGAGGAAAAACAACGCAAAAGAAGAAAAATGTCCCGAAATTGATGAAAATGTTCAATTTTGGGCTTCGAAAATTGACGCAACCGAATAGGCTTGCTGTCCCTGTCGTAGAGCTCTCGGAGTGCTTTGCAACGGTATGTTGTGCGCCGCGTAACTCCTTACGGATCAAAAGTTATAGGCACCGGAGCGACAGAGACCTGGTCCCAAGCCCAACGCCCTCGGTTTGCGGGCCCAGCCTCTACGTGAAGCGAAGTTGTCTTGGCTAAGGTGCCGTGTGATTCGATAATAGAAATGTGATGGATTAGGTTGTCGTCCTTTTTACGGCTTACAACGTACGATCTAGGACTGAAAAACAGTGCAAAAGAAGAAAAGTGTCCCAAAACTGATGAAACCGTTTGATTTTGGGCTCCAGAAATAGATGCAGCCGAGCAGGCTTGCTGCCCCGTCGTAGAGCACTCGGAGAGCTTTCCAACGGTATACTGTGCGCTGCGTAACTCCTTATGGATCAAAAGTTATGAGAATCGAAGCGACAGAGACCTGGTCCCAAGCCCCACGCCCTCGGTTTGCGGGTCCAGCCTCTACGTGTAGCGAAGTTTTCTTGCCCAAGGTGTCATGGGATTCGGTAATAGAATTGTGATATATTAGGTTATCGTCCTTTTCGCGGCTCACGACGTACGATCTTGGACGGAAAAACAACGTAAAAGAAGAAAAGTGTACTGAAACTAATGTAAACATTCAATTTTAGGCTCTGAAAACAAGCGCAGCCGAGCAAGCTTGCTGCCCCATTCTAGAGCCCTTGGAGAGCTTTCCAACGGTATGCTGTGCGCTGCGTAACTCCTTATGGATCAAAAGTAATAGGCACCGGAACGACGGAGACCTGGTCCTAAGCCCACGCGCTCGGTTTGGGGGCCCAGCCTCTACGTCAAAGCGAAGTTGTCTTGCCCAAGGTGCCGTGGGATACGGTAATAGAAATGTGATGGATTAGGTTGTTGTCCTTTTCGCGGCTCACGACGAACGATTCGGGACGAAAAAATAGTGCAAAAGAAGAAAAGTGTCCCAAAACTGATGAAAACGTTCAATTTTAGGCTCTGAAAATAGGCGCAGCATAGTAGACTTTCTACCCCCATCGTAGAGCTCTTGGAGAGCTTTCAAACGGTATGTTGTGCGACGCGTAACTCTTTACGGATCAAAAGTTATGGGCACCGGAGCGATGGAGACCTGGTCCCAAGCCCTACGCCCCGGTTTGCGGGCCCAGCCTCTACGTGAAGTGAAGTTGTCTTGCCCAAGGTGTCATGGGATTTAATAGTAGAAATGTGATGTATATGTTGTCATCCTTTTTGCAGCTCATGACGTACGATCCGGGACAGAAAAACAGCGCAAAAGAAGAAAAGTGTCCCAAAATTGATGAAAATGTTAAATTTTAGGCTCTGAAAATAGGCGTAGCCGAGTAGGTTTGCTGCCCTTGTCGTAGAGCTCTCGGAGAGGTTTTGAACGATATGCTTTGCGCTGCGTAACTCCTTACGGATCAAAAGTTATGGGCACCGGAGCGATGGAGACCTAGTCCCAAGTCCCAAGCCCTAAGCCCTCGGTTTACGGGCCCATCCTCTACGTGAAGCGAAGTTGCCTTGCCCAAGGTATCGTGGGATTTAGTAATAGAAATGTGATGTATTAGGTTGTCGTGCTTTTTGCGGCTCGAGACGTACGATCCGTGATGGAAAACAGCGCAAAAGTAGAAAAGTGTTCCGAAACTGATTAAAACGTTCGATTTTGGGCTCCGAAAACAAGCGCAGCAAAGCAAGCTTGCTACTGCCCTCATAGAGCTCTCGGGGAGCTTTCCAACGGTATGTTGTGCGTCGCTAACTCCTTACCAATCAAAAGTTATGGGCACCGGAGCGACGGAGACTTGGTCCTAAGCCCCACACCCTCGGTTTACGGGCCCAGCCTCTAAGTGAAGTGAAGTTGCCTTGCCCAAGGTACCGTGGGATTTAGTAATAGAAATGTGATGTATTAGGTTGTCGTTCTTTTCGCGGCTCACGACGTACGATCTGGGATAGAAAAACATCGCAAAAGAAGAAAAGTGTCTCGAAAGTTATGAAAATATTTGATTTTGGGCTCCAAAAACAGGTGCAGGCGAGCAAGCTTGCTGCCTCGTCGTAGAGCTCTCGGAGAGCTTTCCAACGGTATATTGTGCGCTGCGTAACTCCTTCCGGATCAAAACTTATGGGCATCGGAGCGACGGAGACCTAATCTCAAGCCCACGCGCTCAGTTTGCGGGCCCAGCCTCTACGTTAAAGCGAAGTTGTCTTGCCAAAGGTGTCGTGGGATTCGGTAATAGAAATGTGATGTATTAGGTTGTTGTCCTTTTCGCGGCACACAACGTACGATCCGGGATGGAAAAATAGTGCAAAAGAAGAAAAGTGTCTCAAAACTGATGAAATTTTTTGATTTTAGGCTTTGAAAACAAGCGCAGCCGATCAGGCTTGCTGCTTCCGACGTAGAGCTCTCGGAGAGGTTTCCAACGGTATGTTGTGCGCCGCGTAACTCCTTACCGATCAAAAATTATGGGCACCGAAGCGACGGAGACCTGGTCCCAAGCCCCAAGCCCCAAGCCCTCGGTTTGCGGGCCCAGCCTCTACGTCAATTTGAAGTTGTCTTGCCCCAGGTGCTGTGAGATTCGGTAATAGAAATGTGATGGATTAGGTTGTTGTCCTTTTCGCGGCTCACGACGTACGATCCGTGACGGAAAAACAGCGCAAAAGAGGAAAAATGTCTCAAAATTGATGAAAACGTTTGATTTTAGGCTCTAAAAACAGGCACAGCAAAGTAGGCTTTCTGCCCACGTCGTAGAGCTCTTGGAGAGCTTTCCAACGGTATGCTATGCACCGCGTAACTCCTTGCGGATCAAAAGTTATGGGCACCGGAGCGACAGAGACCTGGTCCTAAGCCCCACGCCCTCGATTTATGGGCCCAGCCTCAACGTGAAGTGAAGTTGTTTAGCCCAAGGTGTCGTGGGATTTAGTAATAGAAATGTGATCTATTAGGTTGTCGTCCTTTTCGCAGCTCACGACGTACGATCCGGGATGGAAAAACAGCGCAAAAGAAGAAAAGTGACCCGAAACTGATGAAAACATTCAATTTTAGGCTCTGAAAATAGGTGCAGACGAGTAGGCTTGCTGCCCCCGTCGTAGAGGTCTCGGAGAGGTTTCCAACAGTATGCTGTGCGCCACGTAACTCTTTGTCGATCAAAAGTTATGGGCACCGGAGTGACGGAGCCCTATTCCCAAGCCCCACGCCCTCGGTTTGCGGGCCCAACCTCTATGTGTAGCGAAGTTGTGTTGCCCAAGGTGCCACGGGATTCAGTAATAGAAATGTGATGTATTAGGTTGTCGTCCTTTTCGGGGCTAACGACGTACGATCCGGGATGAAAAAACAGTGCAAAAGAAGAAAAGTATCTCAGAACTGATAAAAACGTTCGATTTTAGGCTCTGAAATCAGGTGTAGCTGAGCAAGCTTGCCGCCCCCGTCGTAGAGCTCTCAGAGAGCTTTCCAATGGTATGCTGTGTGCCGCGTAACTTCTTACGGATCAAAAGTTATGGTCACCAGAGCGACAGAGACTCGGTCCCAAGCCCACGTCAAAGCGAAGTTGTCTTGCCCATGGTGTTGCGGGATTCGGTAATAGAAATGTGATTGATTAAGTTGTTGTCCTTTTTGCAGCTCACTACGTACGATCCGGGATAGAAAAACAGCACAAAAGAAGAAAAGTATTCCCGAAACAGATAAAAAATGTTCGATTTTGGGCTTCAAAAACAGGTGCAGTTGAGCAGACTTGTTGCCACCATTGTAGAGCTCTTGGAGAGCTTTCCAACGGTGTGCTGTGCGCCGAGTAACTCCTTATGGATCAAAAGTTATGGGCATCGGAGCGACGAAGACCTGGTCCCAAGCCCCATACCCTCGGTTTGCGTGCCTAGCCTCTAGGTGAAGCGAAATTGTCTTGCCCAAGGTACCGTGGGATTCGATAATAAAAATGTTATGGATTAGGTTGTCGTCCTTTTCGCGGCTTACGACATACAATCCGGGATGAAAAAACAGAGCAAAAGAAGAAAAGTGTCCCAAAATTGATGAAAACGTTCGATTTTGGGCTCCGAAAATAGTCGCAGTCAAGCAGGCTTGTTGCCCCCAACGTAGAACTCTCGGAGAGATTTCCAACCGTAAGCTGTGCGCTGCGTAACTCCTTACAGATCAAAAGTTATGGGCACCGGATCGACGGATACTTGGTCCCAAGCCCACGCTTTCGGTTTGTGTCACGCCCCAACCCAACCTATGGAGACTAGACTAGGGAATGACCTAATTCTTCTGTGCTATTTGTACGACTTGGTCATTTCTTACGATTAATACTTAATGTTGATTTAGAATTCCAAAAGATTTTCTGAAAATTCGGCAGTATGACGGCTATATTTAAGACCTTTTGTTTGACCTATTTTCTAAAACGCCTCAAAACCTTTAATCATCGATTCATTTCCAACTAAAATTTCCTATTTTGTTATCAATAGATATGCCTACTAATTATCTCGAAGCCTTGTTTGACTAATAACCTAGTATGATAACTATGTCCCATTTATTTTTCAATTTACCCCTATCATGCACGTAACTATTATCCTTTAGCTTACGAATTAGTACCTAAGTGGAGTTGGATAGAGCTAACTTTGTTGATTATTCACCTAGTGGTTTAAACCCCTATGATAACTACTAATCAAGACAATAAAACAATAACCAAATAAGGAGTTCGTCCGGTTATAGATAGTACAATCCAAAATTAGACCCAAATTACAACGGGGTCATTTACATCAACAAAATAAATATTCTTCAAAACAAACACAACGTTCACAAAATAGCCACTATCAAGAAAGGCACGTAGGGCAAGCAATCATTCCAAGGAATCATCAAAAGGCACGTTGTCCTCGGGTACCTGTTCCTGGTCTTCTTCACCTGAGATGATAAAAGAGGGTGAGTCCTTATGAACTCAGTGAGGGGGAACGAGAAATAAGTTTTAAAACTCTTTTTCTGGTTCAACTTATGAAAACCCTTTTTGCAAGCATGACATATATCACAAGTAAGTACATAATGTAATATAAAAGTAAAAGAATGCAATTATCCGTCTTTCCTCCCCGAGGTCCTCTAGGAACCAAGCGAGAATACTTATACACATAGTAAAAAGGATACGGCGAGCTTTTGCTCTCAGTTCATTTCTAGTATCAGTTGTTGCGGCCGACTTCAAATTATCCCCTCATCACGCCAAATGGGTGTACTCCGGATGTACCCCAAAATCCTACGACCCAACTCTCCGAGGAAGTCTAGCCCCCAAACGAGAGAGGGAATTGGACAATGGTAGTCACGGTTGCACCGGCAAGCCCGATGCCGCCCAGTGTGCATGAACGCTACCATGCCAGAATGAAAGGTTGCAACCTTGTATGCAATGCACATTTATGACATTTAATATATCACATTTGGAGGACAACAAAGTAGGTTGCCTCTGAGCAGTCATAAGATTGCACATTGACAGTTAAACACGCGAGGCACGATATGATAAGTAAATTCACTTGAAAAGCACATAGAGTTATATGAACGTTAAACGGGCAGCCATGTAACGCATGTAAAACAAGTCATATAACTCATTTCAAAGTTCACGTAATCAAATAATAAGGTTATTCATCATGCAACGACATCTACGTGGGATCGGGTGCAAGAAAAGCCTACTTATCAACATGTAATCATCGAAATCATATTTAGGGCTACAAGGGCAACTACGGGCAGCCTACTAAACACATAATCAAACACAATATCCATAGGATCAACACCTAGCAAGTTTACCTAGTTACTTGGGTTTCAATTTGTGTTTACTCGTGTGATTAAGCCCCAAGTCATCTCGTAATTAAGCTCAAGCCATGCATTGATTAAATTAAACACCCTCAAGCATTCAAAACAGTCCACACAACATCCAAATGCCACAATCCCAAGCACTTAATACAACAAGAGAAGCTACAATAATTTTTCTATGCATATCAATAGGTGAAACCCTCACTGCAATGGACTGTTTTCTCACAATCATTGAGACAAGCAAACAAACTCCAATTCTAGTGAACAAGATGTCAAATTAAATCTTAAGGAGTGAACTAAATTCAGAAACAAACCTTGCATCATTTGGAGTTCGGGTTCAAGAGTTATAGCCAAAACAGTGAGACTACACAAAAATGTCCAAATTTGCACACATTTCAATACTTGTCGTTTTTTAGGGCCATAGGGTCAGATTTAGCCTTAGTCTATTTCTGACAAAAATGTCCAGAACTGAAAAATATAGCTGCACACCAAGTTTCATGAATTTTGGATATCATTTACTAAGTCAAATATGGTTCGTTCTACAAGGTCAGTGAATCTGCCAAAACCTGCTTCATTTTTCTAGACTTTCTAGATTTGGACACATTTTGATAATTTGCTATTTTTAGGACCTTAGAGTCAAAATTAGCTTTTGCCTATTTCTGAGAAAAATTCTCAGAACTGGAAAAACTAGTTACCTATCAATTTTTACGCATTTTTAAGATCATTTACCTGGTCAAAATCACCTCGCACCAACAAGGCAGAAGGCTGTCACATACCCGATTTCATCTATCATCACATTCTAGTCAAATATCTTGCCATGCATGTTTACGAAATCTCATGAACACACATATATCACAAGTACAGAAGTAAAGATAGACATTTAAAGGCATGCATGTGGTTTTCAAAAGCTTTTCAAGAAGTTTTAGCCCCCACCTCTTTGAAGATCTAGAAAATGAGCACAAAATCCTTGTTTTTGAGCTTTGTGTGAGTTTTCTTGCTATGTTGCTTGCTTGTGCTTGCTATGGCCGAGCTTGGGAGAGTCTTAGAGAGTTGTTAGGAGTCTTGAATGCTCAAGGAGAAGCCATGGTCGAAAATGAGAGAGAATGGGAGAGTTTTGAGAGAAAAATGAAAGTTTGAAGAGTTGTTTGTGATCATTGGCTTATGTGTCGGCCTTGAGCTTTGAAAAATCTGATTTTGTGTAATCTTTTGAGCATCTTTTGAATTGTTTTAGCATGTGGGTTGAAAGGCACAAGAAAGTGAGCTTGGGTGATAGTAAAATAGTGCATAGGTGCAAGGAAAAGCATGACATGGTGTAAGAGAATGTTGGGTAGAATAGAATATTTTATAGTTAGTGGGTTTTGTTGAGATTTGAATTAGGAATATAATATTGGTTAGTGGATTGTGTAGGATTATTTAATAGTCTAGTGCTTTGTGTAGGATTCTTTATTGGTTAGCGTGTAGGCACACAGTTCGAGGTTTAGGGTACGCACTATGAGGCACGCACCGAAATCAATACGGGGCACGAATCACGGGGTAGACACGAACTACGAGGTAAGGCACATACTTCAAGATAAATGCACGGATTCCAATACAAATACACGCAACCCTAGGTAAATACACGTAAACCAATACAAGGCACATAATTCAATGCAATACACATAAATCGAGGTACGACTCTTAAACCTAGGTTAGGACATGCAATTCAAGGTCAGGGCACACAAAACGAGATAACACACGTAATTCGAAGTCAGGGCATGTAAGTCGAGGATTAGGGCATATAGGTCAAGGCACGAATGACGAGGCATGCACAAAAACCAAGACAGGGCACGTAATCCAAGGTCAGTCATATCATTCTTGGTCTATGGCATGCAAATCAAGGTAACACATGTTATTCAGGGTCGAGCCTCACAGTTTACGGGCACAACCTCTACGTCAAAGTGAAGTTGTCTTGCCTAACGTGCCGTGGGATTCGGTAATAGAAATGTGATGGATTAGGTTGTCGTCATTTTCGAGGCACACGACGTACGGTTCGGGACGGAAAACAGCGTAAAAGAAGAAAAGTATCCCGAAACTGGTGAAAATGTTCAATTTTAGACTATGAAAACAAGCGCAGCCGAGCAGGCTTGCTGCCTCTGCCGTAGAGCTCTCGGAGAGCTTTCCAACAGTATGCTATGCGGCGCGTAACTCCATACAGAGCAAAAGTTATGGGCACCGGAGCGACGGAGACCTGGCCCAAGCCCTACGCCCTTAGTTTGCGGGCCCAGCCTATACATGTAGCGAAGTTGTCTTGCCCAAGATACCGTGGGATTTAGAAATAGAAATGTGATGTATTAGGTTGTCAACCTTTTCGCGACTAACGACGTACGATTCGGAACGGAAAAACAGTGCAAAAGAAGAAAGGTGTCCCGAGACTGATGAAAACGTTAAATTTTAGGCTCTGAAAATAGGCGCAGCCGAGCAGGCTTGCTGCCTCGTCGTAGAGCTCTCGGAGCTGTTTCAAACGGTATGCTTTGCGCCGCGTAACTCTTTACAGATCAAAAGTTATGGGCACCAGAGCTACGGAAACCTAGTCCCAAGCCCCACGCCCTCGGTTTACGGGCCAACCTCTACTTGAAGCGAAGTTGCCTTGCCTAAGGTGCCGTGGGCTTTAGTAATAGAAATGTGATGTATTATGTTGTCGTGCTTTTCGCGGCTCGAGACGTACTATCCGTGATGGAAAATAGCGCAAAAGAAGAAAAGTGTTCCGAAACTGATTAAAACGTTCGATTTTGGGCTGCGAAATCAGGCACAGCCAAGCAAGCTTGTTGCCCCCCTCATAGAGCTCTCGGAGAGCTTTCCAACAGTATGCTATGCGCCGAGTAACTCCTTACCGATCAAAAGTTATGGGCACCGGAGCAACGGAGACTTAGTCCTAAGCCCTACGCCCTCGGTTTACGGGCCCAGCCTTTACGTGAAACGAAGTTGCCTTGCCCAAGGTACAGTGGGATTTAGTAATAGAAATGTGATGTATTAGGTTATCGTCCTTTTCGCTACTCACGACGTATGATCTGGGACAGAAAAACAGCGCAAAAGAAGAAAAGTGTCCCGAAACTGATGAAAACGTTTGATTTTGGGCTCCAAAAATAGGCGCAGTGTAGCAGGATTACTGCCCCGTTGTAGAGCTCTAGGAGAGCTTTCCAACGGTATGCTGTGCGCTGCGTAACTCCTTACGGATCAAAAGTTATAGGCATCGGAGCGACGGAGACCTGGTCCCAAGCCCACGCGCTCGGTTTGCGGTCCCAGCCTCTACGTCAAAGCGAAGTTGTCTTGCCAAAGGTTCCATGGGATTCGGTAATAGAAATGTGTTGAATTAGGTTGTCGTCCTTTTCGCATCACACGACGTAAGATCCAGGATGGAAAAACAGCGCAAAAGAAGAAAAGTATCCCGAAACTGATAAAATTTTTCAATTTTAGGCTCTGAAAATAGGCGCAGCCGATCAGGCTTGTTGCCCCCGACGTAGATCTCTCGGAGAGGTTTCCAACGGTATGCTGTGCGCCGTGTAACTCCTTACGGATCAAAAGTTATGGGCACCAGAGCGACGGAGACCTGGTCCCAAGCCCAACGCCCTCGGTTTACGGGCCCAGCCTCTACGTCAAAGCGAAGTTGTCTTGCCCAAGGTGCCGTGAGATTTGGTAATAGAAATGTGATGGATTATGTTGTCGTCCTTTTCGCGGCTCACGTCATATGATCCGGGACGGAAAAACAGTGCAAAAGAAGAAAAGTGTCCTAAAATTGATGAAAATATTCGATTTTTAGGCTCTGAAAATAGGCGCAGCAGAGCAAGCTTTCTGCCCCCGTCGTAGAGCTCTTGGAGAGCATCTCGACGGTATGCTATGTGCCGCGTAACTCCTTACGGATCAAAAGTTATGGGCACCGGAGCGTGGAGACCTGGTCCCAAGCCCCACGCCCTCGGTTTACGGGCCTAGCCTCTACGTGAAGCGAAGTTATCTTGCCCATGGTGTCATGGGATTTAGTAATAGAAATGTGATCTATTAGGTTGTCGTCCTTTTCGTAACTCACGACGTACGATTCGGGATGGAAAAACAGCATAAAAGAAGAAAAGTGACCCGAAATTGATGAAAACATTCGATTTTAGGCTCTGAAAACAGGCGCAACCTAGTAGGCTTCCTGCCCCCGTCGTAGAGCTCTCAGAGAGGTTTCCAACAGTATGCTATGTGCCGCGTAACTTCTTACCGATCAAAAGTTATGGGCACCGGAACGACGGAGCCCTGGTCCTAAGCCCCACAGCCTCAGTTTGCGGGCCCAGCCTCTACGTGTATCGAAGTTGTGTTGCCCAAGGTGCCATGGGATTCAGCAATAGAAATATGATGTATTAGATTTTCGTCATTTTTGCGGCTAACGACGTACGATCCGGGATGGAAAAACAACGCAAAAGAAGAAAAGTATCTCGGAACTGATGAAAACGTTCGATTTCAGGTACTAAAATCAGGCGTAGCCGAATAGGCTTGCTGCCCCCGTCGTAGAGCTCTCGAAGAGCTTTCCAACGGTATGCTGTGCGCCGCGTAACTCCTTACAGATGAAAGTTATGGGTACCGGAAGGACAGAGACTCGCTCCTAAGCCCACGTCAAAGCGAAGTTGTCTTGCCCAAGGTGCTGCGGGATTCAGTAATAGATATGTGATGGATTAGGTTGTCGTCCTTTTCGCGGCTCACGACATACGATCCGGGATAGAAAAATAGCACAAAAGAAGAAAAGTGTTCCTGAAACTGATGAAAATGTTCGATTTTGGGTTTCAAAAATAGGTGCAGCATAGCAGGCTTGTTGCCAGCATTGTAGAGCTCTCGGAGAGCTTTCCAACGGTATGTTGTGCGCCGAGTAACTCCTTACGGATCAAAAGTTATGGGCACCGGAGTGACGGAGACCTGGTCCCAAGCCCCACACCCTCGATTTGCGAGCCCAGCCTCTAGGTGAAGCGAAGTTGTCTTGCCCAAGGTGCCATGGGATTCGGTAATAGAAATGTGATGGATTAGGTTGTCGTCCTTTTCGCTGCTCACGACATACGATCCGGGATGAAAAAACAGAGCAAAATAAGAAAAGTGTTCCGAAACTGATGAAAACGTTCGATTTTGGTCTCCGAAAATAGTCGCAGCCAAGCAGGCTTGTTGCCCCTGACGTAGAACTCTCGGAGTGCTTTCCTACCGTATGCTGTGCACCGCGTAACTCCTTAGGGATCAAAAGTTATGGGCACCGGAGCGACGGAGACTTGGTCCCAAGCCCACGCGCTCGGTTTGCGGGCACAGCCTCTACGTCAAAGCGAAGTTGTCTTGCCCAAGGTACCATGGGATTCGGTAACAAAAATGTGATGGATTAGCTTGTCATCATTTTCGCGGCTCACGACGTGCGATCCGGGAAAGAAACCAGTGCAAAAGAATAAAAGTGTACCGAAATTGATGAAAACGTTCGATTTTTGACTCTGAAAATAGGCGCAGTAGAGCAGGCTTGCTGCCCCCATCGTAGAGCTCTCAGAGAGCTTTCCAACGGTATGTTGTGCGCTGCGTAACTACTTACGGATCAAAAGTTATGGGCACCGTAGCGACGGAGACCAGGTCCCAAGCCCCACACCCTCGGTTTTCCGTCCTAGCCTCTACGTGAAGTGAAGTTGTCTTGCACAAGGTGCCGTGGGACTCGGTAATAGAAATGTGATGGATTAGGTTGTCGTCATTTTCGAGGCTCACGACGTATGATCCGGGACAGAAAACAGTGCAAAACAAGAAAAGTGTCCCGAAATTGATAAAAACGTTCGATTTAAGACTCTGAAAACTGGCACAGCCGTGCAGGCTTGCTGCCCCCGTCGTAGAGCTCTCGGATCGCTTTCCAACGGTATGCTATGCGCCGCGTAACTCCATACGGAGCAAAAGTTATGGGCACCGGAGCGACGGAGACCTGGCCCAAGCCCTACGCCCTCGGTTTGCAGGCCCAGCCTCTACGTGTAGCGAAGTTGTCTTGCCCAAGGTGCCATCAGATTCAGTAATAGAAATGTGATGTATTTGGATGTCCTCCTTTTCGCGACTAACGATGTACGATCCGAAACGAAAAAATAGCGCAAAAGAAGAAAAGTGTCCTGAAACTGATGAAAACATTCAATTTTGGGTTCAGAAAAGAAGTGCAGCAAAGCAGGCTTGCTGTCCCCGTTGTAGAGCTCTCAGAGAGATTTCCAACAGTATATTGTGCACCGCGTAGCTCTTTACGGATCAAAAGTTATGGGTACCGGAGCGACGGAGACCTGGTCCCAAGCCCCACGCCCTCGGTTTGCCGGCCCAGCCGCTACGTGAATTGAAGTTGTCTTGCCCAAGCTGTAGTGGGATTCGGTAATAGAAATGTGATGGATTAGGTTGTTGTCCTTTTCACGGCTTACGACGTACGATCCGAGATGGAAAAACAGCGCAAAAGAAGAAAAGTATCTCAAAACTGATGAAAACGTTCGATTTTAGGCTCTGAAAACAAGTGCAGCTGATCAGGCTTGCTGCCCCCGTCGCAGAGCTCTCGGAGAGGTTTCCCACGGTATGCTGTGCGCCGCGTAACTCCTTACGGATCAAAAGTTATGGGCACCGGAGCAACGGAGACCTGGTCCCTAGCCCACACGCTCGGTTTCCGGGCCCAACCTCTACGTCAAAGAGAAGTTGTCTTGCCCAAGGTGCTGTGGGATTCGGTAATAGAGATGTGATGGAATAGGTTATCGTCCTTTCGCGGCTCACAACATACGATCTAGGACGAAAAAATAGCGCAAAAGAAGAAAAGTGTCACGAAACTGATGAAAACGTTCGATTTTGGATTCCAAAAATAGCCGCAGCCGAGCAAGCTTGCTGCCCCCACCGTAGAGGTCTCAGAGAGCTTTCCAACGGTGTGTTGTGCGCCGCGTATCTCCTTACGGATCAAAAGTTATGGGCACTGGAGCGACGGAGACTTGGTCCCAAGCCCACACGCTCGGTTTGCGGGCCCAACCTCTACGTCAAAGCGAAGTTGTCTTGCCCAAGGTGCTGTGGGATTCGGTAATAGAAATGCGATGGATTAGGTTGTCGTCATTTTTGCAGTTCACGATGTATGATTCGGGACGAAAAAGCAGCGCAAAAGAAGAAAAGTGTCTCAAAATTGATGAAAATGTTCAATTTTAGGCTCTTACAACAGGCGCAGCCGAGCAAGCCTATTGCCCCCGTCGTAGAGCTCTTGGAGAGCTTTCTAACGGTATGCTGTGCTCCTCGTAACTACTTACTGATCAAAAGTTATGGGCACCGGAGCGACGGAGACCTGGTCCCAAGTCCCACGCCCTCGATTTGCCGGCCTAGCGTCTTTGTGAAGTGAAGTTGTCTTGCCCAAGCTACCGTGGGATTCGGTAATAGAAATGTGATGGATTAGGTTGTCGTCTTTTTCGTGGCTCACGACGAACAATCCGGGATGAAAAAACAACGCAAAAGAAGAAAAGTATCTCGAAACTGATGAAACTGTTCGATTTTAGGGTCTGAAAACAAGCCTGATCAGGATTACTACCCCCGTCATAGAGCTCTCGGAGAGGTTTCCAACGGTAAGCTGTGCGCCGCGTAACTCCTTACGGATCAAAAGTTATGGGCACCGAAGCGACGGAGACCTGGTCCCAATCCTCACGCCCTCGGTTCGCGGGCCCATCCTCTACATGAAGCGAAGTTGTCTTGGCCAAGGAGCTGTGAGATTCGGTAATAGAAATGTGATGGATTAGTTTGTCGTCCTTTTCGCGTCTCACGACGTACCATCCGGGACGAAAAAATAGCGCAAAAGAAGAAAAGTGTCCCGAAACTTATGAAAACGTTCGATTTTAGGCTATGAAAATAGGTGCAGCCGAGCAGGCTAGCTGCCCCCATTGTAGAGCTCTCGGAGTTTTTCCAACAGTATGCTTTGTGCTACGTAATTCCTTACGGATCAAAAGTTATGGCCACCAGAGCGACGAAAACCTGGTCTCGATCCCCACGCTCTCGGTTCGCGGGCCCAGCAACTACTTGAAGAGAAGTTGTCTTGGCCAAGGTGCCGTGGGATTCGGTAATAGAAATGTGATGGATTAGTTTGTCGTCCTTTTTGCGGCTCACGACGTACGATCCGGGATGAAAAAATAGCGCAAAAGAAGAAAAGTGTCCTGAAACTGATGAAAACGTTCGAGTTTAGGCTATGAAACAGGTGCAGCTGAGAAGGCTTGCTGCCCCCATTGTAGAGCTCTTGGAGAACTTTCCAACGGTATGCTATGCGCCGCGTAACTCCTTACGGATCAAAAGTTATGGGCATCAGAGCGACGGAGACCTGGTCCCAAGCCCCACGCCATCGATTTGCGGGCCCAACCTATATGTGAAGCAGAGTTGTCTTGCCTAAGGTGCCGTGGGATACAATAATGGAAATGTGATGTATTAGGTTGTCGTCCTTTTCGCGGCTCACGACGTACGATCCGGGATGAAAAAATAGTGCAAAAGAAAAATATCTCGAAACTGTTGAAAATGTTCAATTTTGGGCTCCGAAAATAGGCGCAGCCGAGCATGCTTGCTGCCCCCGTCGTAGAGCTCTAGGAGAGCTTTCCAACGATATGCTGTGAGCCGCATAACTCCTTACATATCAAAAGTTATTGGCACCGGAGCGACAGAGACTTGGTCCCATACCCCACTCGCTCAGTTTGCGAGCCCAACCTCTATGTCAAAGCGAAGTTGTCTTGCCCAAGGTGCCATGGGATTCAGTAATAGAAATGTGATGGATTAGGTTGTCGTCCTTTTCAAGACTCACGACGTACGACCCGGGATGAAAAAATAGCGCATAAGAAGAAAAATGTCCTGAAACTGATGAAAATGTTCAATTTTGGACTTTAAAAATAGGTGCAGTTGAGCAGGCTTGTTGCCCCCATTGTAGAGCTCTCGGAGAGCTTTCCTACAGTATGCTATGCGCTGCGTAACTCCTTACGGATCAAATGTTATGGGCACCGGAGCGACGGAGACCTGGTCCTAAGCCCTACGCCCTCGGTTTGCGGGCCCAGCCTCTACATGTAGCGAAGTTGTCTTGCCCAAGGTGCCATGGGATTCAGTAATAAAAATGTGATGTATTAGGTTGTCGTCCTTTTCGCGGCTAATGACGTATGATTCAGGACGGAAAAATAGTGTAAAAGAAGAAAAATATCCCAAAACTGATGAAAACGTTCGATTTTGGGCTCCGAAAATAGGCGCAGCTTTGCTGGCTTGCTTCCCTTGTTGTAGAGCTCTTGGAGAGCTTTCCAACGGTATATTGTGCTCCGTGTAACTCCTTACGGATCAAAAGTTATGGGCACTAAGCGACGGAGACCTGGTCCCAAGCCCCACACCCTCGATTTGCGGGCCCAGCCTCTACGTGAAGCAAAGTTGTCTTGCCCAAGGTGTCGTGGGATTCGGTAATAGAAATGTTATGGATTAGTTTGTCTTCCTTTTTTTGGCTCACGACGTACGATCCGGGATAAAAAAATAGCGTAGAAGAAGAAAAGTGTCCCGAAACTGAAAAAAACGTTCGATTTTGGGCTCCGAAAATAGTTGCAGCTGTGAGACCCGACCTCGATTTGAGTGTGATACCTTATTTTGTGTGCCCTAACCTCGAATTGCATGCCTTGACCTAGGTTCAAGAGTCGTGTTTCGTTTTATGTGCCTTGCATCGAATTACGTGCATTTATTTAGAATTGTGTGCATTTAGTTAGGAAACGTGCATTCGTATCATATTTTGTGCTTTACCTCGTAGTACGTGCCCTAAACCTAGGAAATAGGTACAGCTGAGCAGGCATGTTGCACCCGTCGTAGAGCTCTCGGAGAGGTTTCCAACGATATGCTGTGCGCCGCGTAACTACTTACCGATCAAAAGTTTTGGGCACCGGAGCGACGAAGCCCTGGTCCCAAGCCCCACGCCCTCAGTTTGCTGGCCCAACCTCTATGTGTAGCGAAGTTGTGTTGCCCAATGTGCCATGGGATACAGTAATAAAAATGTGATGTATTAGGTTTTCGTCTTTTTCGCGGCTAACGACGTACGATCCGGGATGAAAAAACAGCGCAAAAGAAGAAAAGTATCTTAGAATTGATGAAAACATTCGATTTTAGGTATTGAAATCAGGCGCAGATGAGTAGGCTTGCTGCCCCCATCGTAGAGCTCTCGGAAAGCTTTGCAACGGTATGCTGTGCGCCGCGTAACTCCTTACGGATCAAAAGTTATGGGCACCGGAGCGACAGAGACTCGCTCCCAAGCCCACGTCAAAGCAAAGTTGTCTTGCCCAAGGTGCTACGGGATTCGGTAATAGATATGTGATGGATTAGGTTGTCGTCCTGTTCGCGGCTCACGACGCATGATCCGGGATAGAAAAATAACGCAAAAGAAGAAAAGTGTTTCTGAAACTGATGAAAATGTTCGATTTTGGGCTTCAAAAACAGGTGCCGCAAAGCAGGCTTGTTGCCAGCATTGTAGAGCTCTCGGAGAGCTTTCCAACGGTATGCTGTACACCGAGTAACTCCTTACGGATCAAAAGTTATGGGCACCGAAGCGACGGAGACCTGGTCCCAAGCCCTACACCCTCGGTTTGAGGGCCCAGCCTCTAGGTGAAGCGAAGTTGTCTTGCCCAAGGTACCATGGGATTTGGTAATAGAAAAGTGATGGATTAGGTTGTCGTACTTTTCGCGGCTCACGACATACGATCCGGGATGAAAAAACAGAGCAAAAGAAGAAAAGTGTCCCGAAATTGATGAAAACGTTCGATTTTGGTCTCCAAAAATAGTTGCAGCCAAGCAGGCTTGTTGCCCCTGATGTAGAACTCTCGGAGTGCTTTCCTATCGTATGTTGTGCACCGCATAAGTCCTTAGGGATCAAAAGTTATGGGCACCGGAGCGACGGAGACTTGGTCCGAAGCCCATGCGCTCGGTTTGCGGGCACAACCGCTACGTCAAAGCGATGTTGTCTTGCCGAAGGTACCGTGGAATTCGGTAATAGAAATGTGATGGATTAGCTTGTCATCATTTTCGTAGCTCACGACATACGATCCGGGACGGAAACTAGCGCAGAAGAAGAATAGTATCCCGAAACAGATGAAAACGTTCCATTTTAGACTCTGAAAATAGGCGCAGTAGAGCAGGCTTGCTGCCCCCATCGTAGACCTGTCAGAGAGCTTTCTAACGGTATATTGTGCACCGCGTAACTCTTTATGGATCAAAAGTTATGGGCACCGTAGCGACGGAGACCTAGTCCCAAGCCCCACACCCTCGTTTTGCCAGCCCAGCCTCTATGTGAAGTGAAGTTGTCTTGCACAAGGTGCCGTGGGATTCGGTAATAGAAATGTGATGGATTAGGTTGTCGTCATTTTCCAGGCTCACGACGTACGATCCGGGACAGAAAACAGCGCAAAACAAGAAAAGTGTCCCGAAACTGATAAAAATGTTCGATTTAAGACTCTGAAAACTAGCGCAGCCGAGCAGGCTTGCTGCCCCCGTCGTAGAGCTCTCGGAGCGCTTTCCAACGATATGCTATGCACCGCGTAACTCCTTACGGAGCAAAAGTTATGGGCACGGGAACGACGGAGACCTGGCCCAAGCCCAAGCCCTCGGTTTGCATGCCCAGCCTCTACATGTAGCGAAGTTGTCTTGCCCAAGGTGCCGAGGGATTCAGTAATAGAAATGTGATGTATTAGGATGTCGTCCTTTTCGCGGCTAATGACGTATGATCCGGAACGAAAAAACAGCGCAAAAGAAGAAAAATGTCCTAAAACTGATCAAAACGTTCGATTTTGGGCTCAAAAAACAACGCAGCAAAGCTTTGCTGCCCCGATTGTAGAGTTCTCGGAGAGCTTTCCAACGGTATGTTGTGCACCGCGTAACTCCTTACCGATCAAAAGTTATGGGTACCGGAGCGACGGAGACCTGGTCCCAAGCCCCACGCCCTCATTTTGCCGGCCCAGTCTCTACGTGAAGTGAAGTTGTCTTGCCCAAGCTGCCATGGGATTCGTTAATAGAAATGTGATGGATTAGGTTGTCGTCCTTTTTGCGGCTCACGACGTACGATCCAGGATGAAAAAATAGTGCAAAAGAAGAAAAGTATCTCGAAACTGATGAAAACGTTCGATTTTAGGCTCTGAAAACAAGCACAACCGATCAGGCTTGCTGCCCCCATCGTAGAGCTCTCAGAGAGGTTTCCCACGGTATGCTGTGCCGCGTAACTCCTTACGTATCAAATGTTATGGGCTCCGGAGCGACGAAGACCTGGTCCTAAGCCCACACGCTCGGTTTGCGGGCCCAACCTCTACTTCAAAGTGAAGTTGTCTTGTCCAAGGTGCTGTGGGATTCGGTAATAGAAATGTGATGGAATAGATTATCGTCCATTTCGTGGCTCACGACATATGATCCAGGATGAAAAAACAGCACAAAAGAAGAAAAGTGTCACGAAACTGATGAAAACGTTCGATTTTGGATTCTGAAAATAACTGCAGCCGAGCAAGCTTTCTGCCCCCTTCGTAAAGCTCTCGGAGACCTTTCCAACGGTGTGTTGTGCGCCGTGTAACTCCTTATGGATCAAAAGTTATGGGCACCGGAGCGACGGAGACTTGGACCCAAGCCCACACGATCGGTTTGCAGGCCCAACATCTACGTCAAAGCGAAGTTGTCTTGCCCAAGGTGCTATGTGATTCAGTAATAGAAATGTGATGGATTTGGTTGTTGTCATTTTCGCTGCTCACGACGTACGGTTCGGTACGGAAAAGCAGCGCAAAAGAAGAAAAATATCCCGAAATCGATGAAAATGTTCGATTTTAGGCTCTGAAAACAAGCGTAGCCGATCAGGCTTGCGGCCCTCATCGTAGAGCTCTCGGAGAGGTTTCCGACGGTATGCTGTGCACCACGTAACTCCTTACAGATCAAAAGTTATGGGCACCGGAGCGACGGAGACCTGGTCCCAATCCCCATGCCCTCGGTTCACGGGCCCAGCCTCTACATGAAACGAAGTTGTCTTGGCCAAGGAGCCGTGAGATTAGGTAATAAAAATGTGACAGATTAGTTTGTCGTCCTTTTCGCGGCTCACGACGTTCCATCCGGGACAAAAAAACAGTGCAAAAGAAGAAAAGTGTCCCGAAACTTATGAAAATGTTCGATTTTAGGCTCTGAAAATAGGCGCAGCTGAGCAAGCCTGCTGCCCCCATCATAGAGCTCTTAGAGAGCTTTCTAACGGTATGCTGTGCGCCTCGTAACTCCTTACAGATCAAAAGTTATGGGCACCGGAGCGACGGAGACCTGGTCCCAAGCCCCACGCCCTCGGTTTGCCGGCCCAGCCTCTATGTGAAGTGAAGTTGTCTTGCCCAAGCTGCCGTGGGATTCGGTAATAGAAATGTGATGGATTAGGTTGTCATCCTTTTCGCGGCTCACGACGAACGATCCGGGATAGAAAAACAGCGCAAAAGAAGAAAAATATCTCGAAACTAATGAAAATGTTCGATTTCAAGGTCTGAAAACAAGCTCAACCGATCACGCTTGTTGCCCCCGTCATAGACCTCTCGAAGAGGTTTCCAACGGTATGCTGTGCACCGCGTAACTCCTTACGGATCAAAAGTTATGGGCACCGGAGCGACGGAGACCTGGTCCCAATCCCCACGCCCTCGGTTCGCGGGCCCAGCCTCTACATGAAGCGAAATTGTCTTGGCCAAGGTGCCGTGAGATTAGGTAATAGAAATGTGATGGATTAGTTTATCGTCTTTTTTGCTGCTCACGACGTACCATCTGGGACGGAAAAATTGCGCAGAAGAAGAAAAGAGTCCTGAAACTTATGAAAATGTTCGATTTTAGGCTCTGAAACTAGGCGCAGCCGAGCAGGCTAGCTGCCCCCATCGTAGAGCTCTCGGTGTGTTTCCGACGGCATGCTTTGCGCTGCGTAACTCCTTACGGATCAAAAGTTATGGTCACCGGAGCGACGGAGACTTGATCCCAATCCCCGCGCCCTCGGTTCGCGGGCCCAGCCTCTACTTGAAGTGAAGTTGTCTTGGCCAAGGTGCAGTGGGATTCGGTAATAGAAATGTGATAGATTAGTTTGTCGTCCTTTTTGCAGCTCGCGACGTACGATCCGGGATGGAAAAATAGCGCAAAAGAAGAAAAGTGTCCCGAAACTGATGAAAACATTCGAGTTTAGGCTATGAAAACAGGCGCAGCTGAGCAGGCTTGCTGCCCCCATTATAGAGCTCTTGGAGAGCTTTCCAACGGTATGTTGTGCGCCATGTAACTCCTTACGGATCAGAAGTTATGGGCACCAGAGCGATGGAGACCTGGTCCCAAGCCCCACGCCATCAGTTTGCGGGCCCAGCCTCTACGTGAAGCAGAGTTGTCTTGCCTAAGGTACCGTGGGATCCAGTAATGGAAATGTGATGTATTAGGTTGTCGTCCTTTTTGCGGCTCACGACGTACGATCCGGCATGAAAAAACAGCGCAAAAGAAGAAAAGTGTCCCAAAACTGATGAAAACATTCAATTTTGGGATTTGAAAACAGGTGCAGCCAAACAGGCTAGTTGCCCTCTTCATAGAGCTTTCGAAGTGCTTTTCAACGGTATGCTGTGCGCTGCATAACTCCTTATGGATCAAAAGTTATGGGCACCGGAGCGACGGAGACCTGGTCCCAAGTCCCACGCCCTCGGTTTGCAGGCCCAGCCTCTACGTGAATTGAAGTTGTCTTGCACAAGGTGCCGTGGGATTCATTAATAGAAATGTGATGGATTATGTTGTCGTCCTTTTCACTGCTCACGACGTACGATCCGGGACGAAAAAACAGCGCAAAAGAAGAAAAATATCCTGAAACAGATGAAAATATACGATTTTGGACTTCAAAAACCGGTACAGTTGAGCAGGCTTGTTGTCCCTATTGTAGAACTCTCGGAGAGCTTTCCTACGATATGCTATGCGCCGTGTAACTCCTTGCGGATCAAATGTTATGGGCACCGGAGCGACGGAGACCTGGTCCCAAGCCCTACGCCCTCGGTTTGGGGGCCCAGCCTCTACGTGTAGTAAAGTTGTCTTGCCCAAGGTGCCATGGGAGTCAGTAATAGAAATGTGATGTATTAGGTTGTCGTCCTTTTCGCGGCTAACGACGTACGATCCGGGACGGAAAAATAGCGTAAAAGAAGAAAAATGTCCCAAAATTGATGAAAACGTTCGATTTTGGGCTCCAAAAATAGGCACAGACGAGCAGGCTTGCTGCCCCCGTTGTAGAGCTATCGGAGAGCTTTCTAACGGTATGCTGTGCGCCATGTAACTCCTTACGAATTAAAAGTTATGGGCACTGGAGCGACGGATACCTGGTCCCAAGCCCCACCCCTCGGTTTGCGGGCCCAGCCTCTACGTGAAGCGAAGTTGTCTTGCCCAAAGTGTCGTGGGATTCGGTAATAGAAATGTTTTGGATTAGCTTGTCTTCCTTTTCGTGGCTCACGACATACGATCCGGGATGAAAAACAACGCAGAAGAAGAAAAGTGTCTTGAAACTGAAAAAAAAACGTTCGATTTTGGGCTCTGAAAATAGTCGCAACTGTGAGACCCGACCTCGATTTGCATGCGATACCTTATTTCGTGTGCCCTAACCTCGAATTGCATGCCTTGACCTAGATTCAAGAGTCGTGTTTCGTTTTATGTGCCTTGCATCGAATTACATGCACTCATTTAGAGTTGCGTGCATTTAGTTGGGAAACGTGCAATCGTCTCGTAGTTCATACTTTACCTCGTAGTACGTGTCCTAAACCTAAGAAATAGGCACAGCTGAGCAGGCATGATGCACTCATCGTAGAGCTCTCGTAGAGCTCTCCAACGGTATGCTATGTGTCGCGTAACTCCTTACAGATCAAAAATTATGGGCACCGGAGCGTGGAGACCTGGTCCCAAGGCCTATGCCCTCGGTTTGCGGGCCCAGCCTCTCCGTGTAGCGAAGTTGTCTTGCCCAAGGTGCCGTGGGATTCAGTAATAGAAATGTGATGTATTAGGTTGTTGTCCTTTTCGCGACTAACGATGTACGATCCAGAACGAAAAAATAGCGTAAAGGAAGAAAAGTGTCCTAAAACTGATGAAAACGTTCGATTTTGAGCTCCAAAAATGGGCGCAGCTGACCAGGCTTGCTGCCCCCGTTGTAGAGCACTCGGAGAGCTTTCCAACTATATGCTGTGCGTCGCGTAACTCCTTACGGATTAAAAGTTATAGGCACCGGAGCGACGGAAACTTGGTCCCAAGCCTATGCGCTCAGTTTGCTGGCCCAGGCTCTACATCATGGCGAAGTTGTCTTGCCCATGGTGCAACGGGATTCAGTAATAGAAATGTGATGGATTAGGCTATTGTCCTTTTCGCGGCTCACGACATATGATCTGAGATGAAAAAACAGCACAAAAGAAGAAAAGTATCCCGAAACAAATGAAAACGTTCGATTTTGGGCTCTGAAAATAGTCGCAACCGAGCAAGCTTGCTGCCCCCGTCGTAGAGCTCTCGAAGAGCTTTCCAATAGTGTGTTGTGCGCCGCGTAAATCCTTACGGATCAAAAGTTATGGGCACTGTAGCGACGGAGACTTGGTCCCAAGCCCACGCGCTCGGTTTGCGGGACCAGCCTCTACGTCAAAGCGAAGTTGTCTTGCCCAAGGTGCCGTGGGATTCGGTAATAGAAATGTGATGGATTAGGTTGTCGTCATTTTCGCGGCTCACGACGTACGATCCGGGACGGAAAAATAGCGCAAAAGAAGAAAAATGTCCTAAAACTGATGAAAACATTCGATTTTAGGCTTTGAAAGCAAGTGCAGCTGAGCAAGCCTACTTCCCTTGTCATAGAGCTCTCGGAGAGCTTTCCAACGGTATGCTGTGCGCCGCATTACTACTTACGGATCAAAAGTTATGGGTACCGGAGCGACGGAGACCTTGTCCCAAGCCCCACGACCTCGGTTTGCCGGCCCAGCCTCTACGTGAAGCGAATTTGTCTTCCCAAGGTGCCGTGGGATTCGGTAATAGAAATGTGATGGATTAGGTTATCGTCCTTTTCGCGGCTCACGACGTACGATCCGGGACGAAAAAACATCGCAAAAGAAGAAGAGTGTCCCGAAACTAATGAAAACGTTGGATTTTAGGCTCTGAAAATAGGCGCAGCTAAGCAGGCTTTTTGCCCCCATTGTATAGCTCTTGGAAAGCTTTCCAACAGTATGCTGTGCGCCGTGTAACTCCTTACGGATCAAAAGTTGTGGGCACCGGAGTGACGAAGACCTGGTCCCAAGCCCCACGCCCTCGGTTTGCGGGCCCAGCCTCTACGTGAAGCGAAGTTGTCTTGCCCAAGATGCCGTGGGATTTTGTAATAGAAATGTGATGTATTAGGTTGTCGTCTATTTCGCGGCTGACAACGTACGATCCTAGACGGAAAAACAGCGCAAAAGAAGAAAAGTGTGTCAAAACTGATGAAAACATTCAATTTTAGGTTTTGAAAACAGGTGCAGCCAATCAAGCTTGCTGCCCCCGTCGTAGAGCTCTCGGAGACCTTTCCAACGGTATGCTGTGGGCCGCGTAACTCCTTACGGATAAAAAGTTATGGGCACCGGAGCGACGGGGACTTGGTCCCAATCTACACGCCCTCGGTTTGCGGGCCCAGCATCTACGTGAAGTGAAGTTGTCTTTGCCAAGGTACTGTGGGATTCGGTAATGAAAATGTGATGGATTAGGTTATCGTCTTTTTCGCGGCTCACGACGTACGATCCGGGACGGAAAAACAGCGCAAAAGAAGAAAAGTGTCCCAAAACTGACAAAAACATTCGATTTTAGGCTCTGAAAACAAGCGCAGCCGAGCAGGCTTGCTATCTCCGTTGTAGAGCTCTTGGAGAGCTTTCCAATGGTATGCTATGCGCCGCGTAACTCCTTACGGATCAAAAGTTACGGGCACCGGAGCGACAGAGACCTGGTCCCAAGCCCCACTCCCTCGGTTTGCGGGCCCAGCCTCTACGTGAAGCAAAGTTGTCTTGCCCAACGTGCCGTGGAATTCAGTAATAGAAATGTGATGTATTAGTTTGTCGTCATTTTCGCAGCTCACGACGTACGATCCGGGACGAAAATACAGAGCAAAAGAAGTAAAGTGTCCCGAAACTGATAAAAATGTTAGATTTTGGGCTTCAAAAACAGGTGCCGCAAAGCAGGCTAACTACCCCCATCGTAGATATCTCAGAGTGCTTTCCAACGGTATGTTGTGCGCCGCGTAACTCCTTACGGATCAAAAGTTATGGGTACCGGAGAGATGGAGACTTAGTCCTAAGCCCCACACCCTCGGTTTGCGGGCCCAGCCTCTACCTGAAGCGAAGTTGTCTTGCCCAACGTGCCGTGGAATTCAGTAATATAAATGTGATGTATTAGTTTGTCGTCGATTTCGCGGCTCACGACGTACGATCTGAGATGAAAATACAGAGCAAAAGAAGTAAAGTGTCCCGAAACTGATAAAAATGTTCAATTTTGGGCTTCAAAAATAGGTGCCGCAAAGCAAGCTTACTGCCCCCATCGTAGATCTCTCGGATTACTTTCCAACGGTATGCTGTGCGTCGCGTAACTCCTTACGGATCAAAAGTTATGGGCACCGGAGCGACGGAGACCTGGTTCCAAGCCCCACACCCTCGGTTTGCGGGCCCAGCCTCTACGTGAAGCGAAGTTGTCTTGCCCAAGGTGCCATGGGATTCAGTAATAGAAATGTGATGGATTAGGTTGTCGTCCTTTTTGCGGCTCACGACGCACGATCTGGGAAGGAAAAAAGCGCAAAAGAAGAAAAGTGTCCCGAAACTGAAGAAAATGTTCAATTTTAGGCTCTGAAAACAGGCGCAACCGAGCAGGCACGATGCCCCCGTCATAGAGCTCTCGGAGATCTTTCCAACAGTATGCTATGCGCCGCGTAACTTCTTACGGATCAAAAGTTATGGGCATCGGAGCGATAGAGACCTGGTCCCAAGCCCTACGCCCTCGGTTTGCCGGCCCAGCTTCTACGTGTAGCGAAGATGTCTTGCCCAAGGTGTCGTGGGATTCAGTAATAGAAATGTGATGTATTAGGTTTTCATCTTTTTCACGGCTTACGACGTACGATCCGGGACTGAAAAACAACGTAAAAGAAGAAAAGTGTCCTAAAATTGATGAAAACGTTCGATTTTGGGCTCCGAAAATACGTCCAGCTGTGTAAGCTTGTTGCCCCCGTTGTAGAGCTCTCGGAGGGCTTTCCAAAGGTATTTTGTGTGCTGTGTAACTCTTTAAGGATCAAAAGTTATGGGCACCGGAGCCACGGAGACTTGGTCCCAAGCCCACGTGCTCGGTTTGCAGGCCCAGCCTCTACGTGAAAGCTGTCACGCCCCCACCCGACCCATAGAGGTTAGATTAGGGTGTGATCTAAACATTCAAGTCAAATCACGTACTTAATCGTTCATGAAAGCTTAACACTTAACGTTTTAGCCTAAGCTCCACAGATTCTTCAAAAAACCGGCAGCATAACGACTGTAATTGGGCTCTTTAGTTTGACCTAATTTTCTAAAGGCCTCAGAACTTTCAATCTCAAATTCATTTCCAACTAAGATTACTATTTATCATCAATTGAAACGCCTACTAGTTATCTCGAAGTCTCATTTGATTAACAACCTAGCATGATACTATGTCTCGTTTGTTTGTTAATCCTTGTTACAAAAGTACCTGTTGACCTTAGCTTACCAAAGAGTACCTGCTTAAGATTAGATAGATCCGTTTACTTAATCCATTACCTGATACTTCACAAGCCTGTGATAGATACGATACTAGCCAGTAGCGATAGCAAAAACGACCGTAAGAGTGTCTAACTAGTTATGAGCAGTACAAGCCAAAATTAGACCCCAAATTACAATGGGGGTCATTTACAATACAACAACAAGAAACATAAGAAATAGTCTTCAAGCAACATATCGTCCACAAAATGACCACAGTCAAGTAAGGCACGTAGGGCAAGCAATCATTCCAAAGAATCATCAAAAGGTACGTTGTCCTCGGGTATTTGTTCCTGGTCTTCTTCACCTGAGATGAGAAAAGAGAGTGAGTTCTTATGAACTCAACTAGGGCTACGAGGGCTGTCACGACCCCATTTCCTTAATCTTTATAATGGTTCCTAATTCCAAAATAATGACACAGACGGGAATAAACTTAACTTATGAAGGCTTTGAAATCTGGGATCGTGATGCCACGGGCTTAAGAAGATTACTCCTCTTAGGTCCGCAAAGGCACAAGATACTAGTATGAGTTTTGATTTTTTTCCCGAACCAAACATCAGGTGACATTCAAGTTGCTAATCATTACTATTACACCACTTGTTAATAATTTAATTCTAATAAACACATTATACAAACTTTATCACTAATAAATAAAATTACAACCATCGAATCCAAAAGAATAATTACAATACATAAAGTTGCCCAATATTAACATAGCTTAACACCCTAAACCACATTAGCAACAAGCATGATCACAGCAAGCAAAAGTCTGACTTGTCACACATGTAAATCTCGTCCTCAGTTTGAGTCCTTGGCTCGAGATCAGTCTCACCTGAAAGATTGTCATGGAAAGGGATGAGCTACACTTAGCTCAGCGAGGGTTAAAGGTCTCGGTAGGTTTTCGTAAACATTTTTCGACATTTAGAAAACCCTTTTTGAAAAGTCATGCCATGCACATACAAAACAGCTGATAAGAAACAAGGTAAAAACATGATAAAGGACCAGTTTAAGTATTTATAACAAGTAGTACTAACAGAGAACATGTATCCCGAATCTTTAATGCAAAGATAACCAAATATGTTAACAACAAAATTAAACATGTGAACAAGTAATCAACTCTTCTCCCTGAATGAGAATGGTTGAACATATAATAAAAGGATACGGGCAACGCTTTCCTCCGAGGACCTCAAGAGACCAAGTGAGAATGGTTGCAAATGCTAGAGATGGCCAATCTCGCTGCTTCATCGATGTCATAACCCCATACACCAAATTACAAGGATGAAATCCGGATATACACCCTAATGCCACGGTAGCCTGTCCGTCCTGGCAAGCCCAATGCCGCCCAGGCGGTACCGGAACTTCTACCATGGGGTCCATTATATTGCTTAATTATATCATTTATATAACTTCCATCTCTCCAAGGAGAATTCACCAAGCGAGAGTGGATTTCAAATATAGAAACAAGCTCGGAGGCAACAAAGTAGGTTGCCACCGGTTAGTGATAACAATTAAACACATACAGTATAATCATAATCCAATTAGAGTTCATATAACATATAAACATGCATGAGAGGATCAACCAAGTAGGATTCCTCCGATAGCCAAGAATGATCACAAATGCAATAAAAAGTTCATGCTAGCTCGGTGCTCATAGCTAGGTTCAAGGCAATGTATTTACATGTTTAAGGTGAAGGCTAACTTTTATGTTCAACTCCTACCCAATAATTTACCGAAAAGGGTCATGGAACAAGTTAGAAACAAAGGGACAAAGTGTGCAAAGAAAGAGGCAAGGTAGGCTAAGCAAGTGAAATGAAATAGAAGAGTTACACAAGCCCTAACTTATACAGTTAGTTTATCTATGATCCCAACATCCAATTAACTTTATTTTGGTATATAATCGAATCTTATCGAATGTAGATAGTTCTAGAATCAAACGGGACTCAATTCGGAGTTAAAACGAATGAGATATGACTTTCGCAAAATCACTGTGCAAAGCTATCAAACATCCGGGCGCCCGGAAGAAGCCAGTAACGCCCGGATCGGAGTTTTCTGCCGGGCGTTAAGGCCTCTATCCGGGCGACCGGATAGGGACTGTAACACCCGGATAGCTGATGGGAAACACCCAAATTCTACCCAAACCATCCAAACAACAACCAATCCTTCTACCAACATACAAACAAGTTCAATGAAGCTATTATACATCACACAAGGGTTCTAACTGAACCAAAACCACCCCACAAACAAAATCAACAAACACCCAAAAACAAAATCAAAATACTAAATCTGCAACACAAAATACAGAACAGTCACATCAACAAAGCTATTGTATACAAGCTATAGCAAGACTAATACACATATATAATCACAATCATGCTCAATATAGCTTTAGAAACTTTTAAGAAAACAACCCTCACCTAGCTCGAGTGATGAAATGCCAAGGTTGGGGTTGAAGATGCAGACAAGGGCTAAGAGACGCAAGATGCTCGCTCAATCTCTCCTCTTCTTCCTTCCTCTTCCTTTCTCTCTTCTCTCTTCTCTCTTCTCTCTTCTCTTCTCTTCTCCTTTCTTTCTTTGGTCGAGTGGTGTAGTGTGTGTTGTCTGATGGGTGTGTGTGTGTTTTGTGTGTTTGTGTGTGTGCAGGATTTTAGTGTGTGATGAGTGGGTTGTGTGTGTTTTGAGTGGAAGAGAATAGTTTAAATTAGGTGATCAAAATATCAAATGGCCAAATGACCACCTTGCCCTCCAACTAAGTTATGTATTGCTAGTTTGCCATTTTGATTGAATTGTAACTAATTAGTTACTACTCATGACTTATTTGAGTACTATTAATGCCTATGACACGTAAAACTCCATAATGCACGTAATTGAACATTTTGGCACGTTGAACATGAACACGTAAATGATATAAATTGCATATTAATTAATATAAATGCAATTTAAATGATGCAAAAATACATGAAATGTTATAAAATGCACATGAGCCTCGTGCGAGGTTTTACAAGGGCAACTATGGGCAGCCTACTAATCACATAATTAAACACGATATTCATAGGATCAACACTTAGTGAATTTACCTAGTCACTAGGGTTTCAATTCATGCTTACATGTGCGATTAAGCCCCAAGTAATCTCGTAATTAAGCTCAAGCCATGCATTGATTAATTCAAACACCCTCAAGCATTCAAAACAGTCCACACAACATCCAAATGCCACAATCCCAAGCATTTAGTACAACAAGAGAAGCTACAATAATTTTTCTAAGCATATCACCAGGTGAAACCCTCACTGCAATGGACTGTTTTCTCACAATCTTTGAGACACGAAAACAAACTCCAAATCCAGTGAACAAGATGTCAAATTAAAGCTTAAGGAGTGAACTAAATTCAGAAACAAACCTCGCATCATTTGGAGTTCGGGTTCAAGAGTTATAGCCAAAACCGTGAGACTACACAAAACTGTCCAGATTTGCACACATTTCAATGCTTGTCGTTTTTTAGGGCCTTAGGGTCAGATTTTGCCTTAGTCTATTTCTGACAAAAATTTCCAGAACTGAAAAATCTCGTAGTACACCAAATTTAATGCATTTTTGATATCATTTACTAAGTCAAAACTGGTTCGTTCTACAAAAACAGTGAATCTGCCAAAACCTGCTTTATTTTTCCAGATTTTCCAGATTTGGACACATTTTGATATTTTGCCATTTTGACGACCTTAGAGTCAAATTTAGCTTTGGCCTATTTCTGTGAAAAATGTTTAGAACTGGAAAAACTAGTGACCTACCAATTTTCACACATTTGCAACATCATTTGCCTGGTCAAAATCACCTCGAAACAACAAGACAGAAGACTGCCTCATACGCGATTTCATCAAACATCACATTCTAGCCAAATATCTTGCCATGCATGTTTACAAAAGCTCATGAACACACATATATCACAAGTACAGAAGTAAAAATAGACATTTAAAGGTATGCATGTGGTTTTTGAAAGCTTTTCAAGAAGTTTTAGCTCTCACCTTAGCTAGACAATAGATGAGGATGCACAAAGCTCTTGAAGATGCACAAAAATGTCTTTTCTCCTTGCTTGGCCGAGAGATATCTTGATTTCCCGTAAATCCTAGCTTAGTTAGCTTGTGTAGAAGGTGTGCATGTGTTTGGAACAAAAAGAAATGGAAGAAAACCATCAAAACTTTACCTAGGCCGAAAATGATAAGTTATGAGCTTGTATGAGACTTTCTTGCGTGTTTGCTTGCTATGGCCGAGCTTGGGAGAGTCTTAGAGAGTCCTTGAGAGCTTGTGAGGAGTCTTGGAAGCTCAAAGGCTGCCTTGGTCGAAAATGGAGAGAGAATGGGAGAGTTTGAGAGGAAAGAGAGAGTTTGAGAGAGAAATGATGCTTGTGTGTGTGTGTGTGTTGGCCTTGAGCCTTTCAAATCTGAATTTTGTGTCATCTTTAGCATTTTTTTGAGTTGAAATGAAGCATGGCATTGAGAGGGTCGAAAATGAGATGCTTGGGTAGGGTGTAGGTGAATTTTTTATGCATTGTGCTTAGTGCATGTGTCATAGAATGTCTAGGCTTTAATTTAATTGTGCAAAGTTGATCAAATTGCCTTGTTTTGGCCATGTAATGCAAGGGAGAATCTGAAATTTCAGATTCAAGTTAGTATATTTTGGATTATAATAAGTGTAGGTTTATAATAGTTTATTGGTTAGTTGAGTGTGATATAATATTTTATTAGTTAGTGGGTTTTGTAGAGAATTTGAATTAGGAATATAATATTGGTTAGTGGATTGTGTAGGATTATTTTATTGTCTTGTGCTTTGTGTAGGATTCTTTATTGATTAGTGTGCGGGCACGCTTTCCTAGGTCTAGGGCACACACTACGAGACACGCACAAGAATCAATAGGGGGCACGAATCACGAGGTGGACACGAACTACAAGGTAAGACACGTACTTCAAGATAAATGTACAGATTCCAATGCAAATGCACGTAACCCTAGGTGAATGCACGTAAACCAATGCAAGGCACGTAATTCAATGCATTGCACGTAAATCAAGGTACGACTCTTAAACCTAGGTTAGGGCGTGCAACTCAAGGTCAGTGCACACAAATCGAGGTATCGCACGTAAATCGAAGTCAGGGCACGTAAGTCGAGGATTAGGGCACATAATTCTAGGTCAAGGCACGTATGACGAGGCATGCATGAAAACCAAGACAGGGCACGTAATCCAAGGTCGGTCATACAGTTTTGGGTCGAAGGCACGCAAATCGGGGTAACACACGTTATTCGGGGTCGGGCCTCACATCCTCCCCTCCTTAAAAGAATTTCGTCCCAAAATTCATTCTTACCTGTTGAGGTCATTTAGACGGATTCTGACCTTTGTTATTTCCCACTCTAGGTCGTCCCGTGTTCAGTGATCTCTCTTATCACAACCAATTCACTTCCTAGCTTTCTCCACTCATTTAATTCGGTGTGACCCCTACATTCATAGTTCGTTCCTTTGAACGACTCTATTCCTTCCATTTGATCTTAAGATCAAGTTCATTAACTAAGGTTAGAGTCTTCAAACGTAGTCATCAAAGCTGCATCGGTATTCTAACTATATAACTATAACTCCAGAATCCTGACTCATGTTGTATCAAACTCGCCTTCATACCTCAAAAAGGAATATCACCATAATACCATGATCCTATGGTGACATACCCTAATTTCAAGACGATAGGTCGATATCCGATTTACATATCCTACCAACTAGCTTCAAAATTGTTAACACGTAGGACATGAACAAGTTATGGATCATTTCCACAATATGATCCTATCTTCAAGAAGAACTCACCAAACAAACTAATCCATCTCAAATCGTCATCTATCGATAGTATCATAGTCCTTATCTCGTAGGTACATTAGATTAGCAAGTCTTCTAATGACTAGTCTCCCGGTTACAGGCTCCCATTCATTAACATTCTTCTCTAGCTTCGTTAACCTTCAAGCTCGTAATCAAGAAGAAAGACCGTTGAGATTCGTTAAACTCAAACTCTAAGGTTTATTAGGTACCACCAACAAATTGCCATTGAAATTGTATGGGTAAACTAATCATGTTGTACTAGTTCAACTTTTACAAGTAAATTCATCAACTCGTAATCCACAGTTTATTTCCTTATTCAAATCTCTACCTTCAAGTCACGAAGCTTCAGAATTTCTTTTGATTGTAACCAAGACTCCTAAGGTGAATAGTTTCAATCTCAAATAAATTTCACTCACCTCAATCCAAGGTTACATCATACTTAAGAGGACAATGGTCCTACTCACCTCGCGACCTAATCATTCCTTCGAATACTTAATTCCCGCTAATATATCTTCAACATTAATGTTACTAAGATAGGTTCATTGCCATGTAAGTGATATCAATGCTCTACTAGGTTACCGGCCGTACAACAACAATCCTAGGACTATAAATGGGTACCGAATTGATCTAGCTCATAAGATACTTACCATACTAATCCAAGTAGCTTGTTACACAAAATAACTTCAAGGCTGTGTCAACATAAGAATTATAACCACAAGGCATCCTTCAATATAATCTAATAGAACTTTAAAAGTAGTCAACGACTCATTTAACTATCACTACAAGATCCGCCCACCATTTAACGACCACGATTGGAAGTCTACCAACGGCTAGTTTCTAGACGTGAAACGGTGCACATAATACGGTGGTCTAACAATAGTCTCTTGGGTCATTATGACTCTAATTCATCTCTATCTTAACTATATGAAATCTTATTCTCCTCATTTACATGTTCAACTAGCTAAGAGCATCCAGACTTATCGACCTTAGGTCCTAGGGTTTACCACGAATCATCATGCATACTCACTATTAGCTATTTAGGATTTCAAATCATACCCTAACGACTCCACTTTGCAACCAAATACTTAATATCATTTCCATGATTTATATACCAGGTCCATCGGTATTACTTAGGGATATGTGCTTCCTAACATCCTCTAGGGTATCCAAACAACGAGTGCATAGAATCACTTATTTCGCAAAATCACAACTAAATCCGAGGGGCAACAGTTTAATACCATGATTCTTAATATCACCAATATCCAACTTAGGACCTTAGCAATGTTAGTCATCTAATGCAAAATTCGATACCTCACACTTCTATTCGACCTAACATTTAGGTGTAGTCTTCCGAACATGAGTTCTAGTTACGTGAATTCCTCGATTCCAACATCCCCATATCTTGTTATACTAAAGATTCATCAACCTTGTTAAACTTAGTCTCCAGAGTTGCCTACATGTCTTGAGGTTATCCATTGTTAAGTTACTTAAACACACTATTCATGCCTTAATAATCTAACCCCTATCATCAATTTCCACGAATTCATCTCTTAATTTCTAGGTCACGATATTACTATTGAGTGAACTTGAAACTCGCTAATATACACCTTATTAGGTTCAACGATGCTTGATTCCAATCAAGTAAGGATTCAATCATATAAATAGTCTATTATACCATTTTAAGATATAAGAATTTGATTCAAAAGCAACTCCTAAGTCAAACTTCCATTATAAGCATATGAACATATATATACTACTCCACATGTCCAATAGTATATTCTTATATCTAAGGAAAGTTATATGTCCTTAACATGTATTCTTGAACCACAATTAGAAGAACGGTTTAACAGAATCAAGAACTTTATGGCTATAAAATTGATAACTTAATCACAAGCATGTGTATTCCAAAGATAAGGAGATAATTTTACCTCAACAACTATACATGTGCTACGCATTTTATATATATGCATATCCAATAATATATATGATCCATCGAGTACCTGTGAAGATGCGAGAAATCTCTAACCGAGCCATTTTCGTTTTTCCTGCATAAATTCACTTCCCTGAAAGTTCTAGTCCTAACTATCTATGTGTATAAATAGTCATTTATGGTTATATAACATGCAAATGTATCAAGAAAGGAGTATAAATGCATGCATGCTTTATTGAGGGCACTAACGTATCGGTGTGCATTACATATAATACATATGGTCCACAAAGGCACATAATATTCAATGCACAAAGCAATTAAGCACATTAGCACACATATAAACAAGACATCATATTTACTTTAGGGCTTCTACCTACGGTCCGAGAGTTGAACCCGACTAATGCCTAGTTAGCAAACTAAGCTCTAATACCATTCTCTAAGGTGTCACGCCCCAACCCGACCCATAGAGGTTAGACTAGGGTGTGATCTAAACGTTCAAGTCAAATCACGTACTTAATCATTCATGAAAGCTTAACTCTTAACGTTTTAGCCTAAGCTCCACAGATTCTCTGAAAAACCGGCAGCATAACGATTGTAATTGGGCTATTTAGTTTGACCTAATTTTCTAAAGGCCTCAGAACTTTCAATCTCAAATTCATTTCCAACTAAGATTACTATTTATCATCAATTGAAACACCTACTAGTTATCTCGAAGTCTCATTTGATTAACAACCTAGCATGATACTATGTCTCGTTTGTTTGTTAATCCTTGTTACAAAAGTACCTGTTGACCTTAGCTTACCAAAGAGTACCTACTTAAGATTAGATAGATCCATTTACTTAATCTATTACCTGATACTTCACAAGCCTATGATAGATACGATACTAGCCAGTAGCGATAGCAAAAACGACCGTAAGAGTGTCTAACTAGTTATGAGCAGTACAAGCCAAAATTAGACCCCAAATTACAACGGGGGTCATTTACAATACAACAACAAGCAACATAAGAAATAGTCTTCAAGCAACATATCGTCCACAAAATGACCATAGTCAAGTAAGGCACGTAGGGCAAGCAATCATTCCAAAGAATCATCAAAAGGCACGTTGTCCTCGGGTATCTGTTCCTGGTCTTCTTCACCTGAGATGATAAAAGAGGGTGAGTCCTTATGAACTCAACGAGGGGGAACGAGAAATAAGTTTTGAAACTCATTTTCCGGTTCAACTTATGAAAACCCTTTTTGCAAGCATGAATATATCACAAGTAAGTACATAACGTAATGTAAAAGTAAAGGAACACAATTACCCGTCTTTCCTCCCCGAGGTCCTCTAGGAACCAAGCGAGAGTACTTATACACATAGTGAAAAGGATACGGTGAGCTTTTGCTCTCAGTTCATTTCCAGTATCAGTTGTTGCGGTCGGCTTCAATTCATCCCCTTATAACGCCAAATGGATGTACTCCGGATGTACCCCGAAATCCTACAACCCAACTCTCTGAGGAAGTCTAGCCCCCAAGCGAGAGAGGGAATTGAACAATGGTAGTCACGATTGCATCGGCAAACCCGATGTCGCCCGGTGTGCATGAACGCTACCATGCCAGAATGAAAGGTTGCAACCTTGTATGTAATGCACATTTATGACATTTAATATATCACATTTGGAGGACAACAAAGTAGGTTGCCTCTGAACAGTCATAAGATTGCACATTGACAAGTAAACAAGCGAGACACGATATGACAAGCAATTTCACTTGAAAAGCACATGGAGTTATATGAATATTAAACGGGCAGCCATGTAACGCATGTAAATCAAGTCATATAACTCATTTCGAAGTTCACGTAATCAAATAATAAGATTATCCAACATGCAAGACATCTACGTGGGACCGGGTGCAAGAAAGGCTAACTTGTCAACATGTAATCATCGAAATCATGTTTAGGGCTACGAGGGAAACTACGGGCAGCCTACTAATCACATAATTAAACACGATATTCATAGGATCAACACTTAGCGAATTTACCTAGTCACTAGGGTTTCAATTCGTGCTTACCCATGCGATTAAGCCCCAAGTCATCTCGTAATTAAGCTCAAGCCATGCATTGATTAATTCAGACACCCTCAAGCATTCAAAACAGTCCACACAACATCCAAATGCCATAATCCCAGGCATTTAGAACAACAAGAGAAGCTACAATAATTTTTCTAAGCATATCACCAGGTGAAACCCTCACTGCAATGGACTGTATTCTCCCAATCTTGGAGACAAGCAAACAAACTCCAAATCCAGTGAACAAGATCTCAAATTAAAGCTTAAGGAGTGAACTAAATTCAGAAACAAACCTCGCATCATTTGGAGTTCGGGTTCAAGAGTCATAGCCAAAACCGTGAGACTACACAAAACTGTCCAAATTTGCACATATTTCAATGCTTGTCGTTTTTGAGGGCCTTAGGGTCCGATTTAGCCTTAGTCCATTTCTGACAAAAATGTCCAGAACTGAAAAATCTAGTAGTACACCAAATTGCATGCATTTTTTATATCATTTACTAAGTCAAAACTGGTTCGTTCTACAAAAACAGTGAATCTGCCAGAACCTGCTTCATTTTTCCAGATTTTCCAGATTTGGACACATTTTGATATTTTGCCATTTTGAGGACCTTAGAGTCAAATTTAGCTTTGGCCTATTTATGTGAAAAATGTTTAGAACTGGCAAAAATAGTTACCTACCAATTTTCACACATTTTCAACATCATTTGCCTGGTCAAAATCACCTTGAAACAACAAGACAAAAGACTGCCTCATACGCGATTTCATCAAACATCACATTCTAGCCAAATATCTTGCCATGCATGTTTACAAAAGCTCATGAACACACATATATCACAAGTACAGAAGTAAAAATAGACATTTAAAGGCATGCATGTGGTTTTTGAAAGCTTTTCAAGAAGTTTTAGCTCTCACCTTAGCAAGACAATAGATGAGGATGCACAAAGCTCTTGAAGATGCACAAAATGTCTTTTCTCCTTGCTTGGCCGAGAGATATCTTGATTTCCCGTAAATCCTAGCTTAGTTAGATTGTGTAGAAGGTGTGCATGTGTTTGGAACAAAAAGAAATGGAAGAAAACCATCAAAACTTTAACTAGGCTGAAAATGATGAGTTATGAGCTTGTATGAGACTTTCTTGCGTGTTTGCTTGCTATGGCTTGCTATGGCCGAGCTTGGGAGAGTCTTAGAGAGTCCTTGAGAGCTTGTGAGGAGTCTTGGGAGCTCAAAGGCTGCCTTGGTCGAAAATGGAGAGATAATGGGAGAGTTTGAGAGGAAAGAGAGAGTTTGAGAGAGAAATGATGCTTGTGTGGGTGTGTGTTGGCCTTGAACCTTTCAAATCTGAATTTTGTGTCATATTTAACATTTTTTTGGGTTGAAATGAAGCATGGCATTGAGAGGGTCGAAAATGAGATGGTTGGGTAGGGTGTAGGTGAATTTTTTATGCATTGTGCTTAGTGCATGTGTCATAGAATGTCTAGGCTTTAATTTAATTGTGCAAAGTTTTTCAAATTGCCTTGTTTTGGCCATGTAATGCAAGGGAGAATCTGAAATTTCAGATTCAAGTTAGTATATTTTGGATTATAATAAGTGTAGGTTTATAATAGTTTATTGGTTAGTTGAGTGTGATATAATATTTTATTAGTTAGTGGGTTTTGTAGAGAATTTGAATTAGGAATATAATATTGGTTAGTGGATTGTGTAGGATTATTTTATTGTCTTGTGCTTTGTGTAGGATTCTTTATTGATTAGCGTGCGGGCACACTTTTTTAGGTCTAGGGCACACACTACGAGACATGCACAGAAATCAATACGGGGCACGAATCATGAGGTGGACACGAACTACGAGGTAAGGCACGTACTTTAAGATAAATGTACGGATTCCAATGCAAATGCACGTAACCCTAGGTGAATGCATGTGAACCAATGCAAGGCACATAATTCAATGCATTACACGTAAATCAAGGTACGACTCTTAAACCTAGGTTAGGGCGTGCAACTCAAGGTCAATGCACACAAATCGAGGTATTGCACGTAAATCGAAGTCAGGGCACGTAAGTCGAGGATTAGGGCACATAATTCTAGGTCAAGGCTCGTATGACGAGGCATGCACGAAAATCAAGACAGGGCACGTAATCCAAGGTCAGTCATACAGTTCTGGGTCGAAGGCACGCAAATTGGGGTAACACACGTTATTCAGGGTCGGGCCTCACAAAAGCGAAGTTGTCTTGCCCAAGGTGCCAAGGGATTCGGTAATAGAAATGTGATGGGTTACATTGTCATTCTTTTCGCGGCTCACGACGTACGATCCGGATGGAAAAACAGTGCAAAAGAAGAAAAGTATCCCAAAACTGATGAAAACGTTCGATTTTGGACTTCAAAAGCAAGTACAACTGAGTAGGCTTGCTGCCCTCATTGTAAAGCTCTCAGAGAGCTTTCCAACGGTATGCTGTGCGCTGCGTAACGCCTTACGGATCAAAAGTAATGGGCACCGGAGCGACGGAGACTTGGTCCCAAGCTCAATGCCCTCAGTTTACGGGCCCAGCCTCTACCTGAAGCGAAGTTGTCTTGCCCAAGGTACCATGGGATTCGGTAATAGAAATGTGATGGATTAGGTTGTCATCCTTTTCGTGGATCACGACGTACGATCAGGGACCAAAAAATAGCGCAAAAGAAGAAATGTGTCCCTAAACTGATGAAAACATTCGATTTTAGGCTCTGAAATAGGCGCAGCCGAGCAGGCTTGCTGCCCCCATTGTAGAGCTCTTGGAGAGCTTTCCAACGGTATGCTGTGCGCCGTGTAACTCCTTACGGATCAAAAGTTGTGGGCACCGGAGCGACGGAGACCTAGTCCCAAGCCCACGCCCTCGGTTTGCAGGCCCAGCCTCTACGTGAAGCGAAGTTGTCTTGCCCAAAGTGCCGTGGGATTTTGTAATAGAAATATGATGTATTAGGTTGTCGTCCATTTCGTGGCTCATGCAGTACGATCCTGGATGCAAAAACGGCGCAAAAGAAGAAAAGTGTCTCGAAACTAATGAAAACGTTCAATTTTTGGCGTTGAAAATAGGTGCAATCGATCAAGCTTGCTGCCCCAGTCGTAGAGCTCTCGGAGAGCTTTCCAACGGTATGCTGTGCGCCGCGTAACTCCTTGCGAAACAAAAGTTATGGGTACCGGAGCGACGGAGACCTGGTCCCAATCCCCACGCCCTCGGTTTGCGGGCCCAGCATCTACGTGAAACGAAGTTGTCTTTGCCAAGGTTCCATAGGATTCGGCAATGGAAATGTGATGGATTAGGTTATCGTCCTTTTCGCAGCTCACAACGTACGATCCGGGACTGAAAAACAGCGCAATAGAAGATAAGTGTCCCAAAACTGATAAAAACGTTCCATTTTAGGCTCTGAAGACAAGCACAACTGAGCAGGCTTGCTACCCCCGTTGTAGAGCTCTTGGAGAGCTTTCCAACAGTATGCTATGCGCCGCGTAACTCCTTACGGATCAAAAGTTATGGGCACCGGAGCGACGGAGACCTGGTCCCAAGGCCTACGCCCTCGGTTTGCGGGCCCAGTCTCTACATGAAGTGAAGTTGTCTTGCCCAACGTGCCGTGGGATTCAGTAATAGAAATGTGATGTATTAGGTTATCGTCCTTTTGGCGCCTCACGACCTACGATCCGGGACAAAAAAAACAAAGCAAAAAAAGAAAAGTGTCCCAAAAATGATGAAAATGTTCAATTTTGGGCTTCGAAAATAGGTGCAACCGTACAGGCTAGCTGCCCCCGTCGTGAAGCTCTTAGAGTGCTTTCCAACGGTATGCTGTGCGCCGCGTAACTCCTTACGGATCAAAAGTTATGGGCACCGGAGCGACGGAAACCTGGTCCCAATCCCCATGCCCTTAGTTTGCGGGCCCAGCCTCTACGTGAAGCGAAGTTGTCTTGCCCAAAGTAGCATGGGATTCAGTAATAGAAATGTGATGGATTAGGTTGTCGTCCTTTTTGCGGCTCACGACGCACGATCCGGGATGGAAAAAAGCACAAAAGAAGAAAAGTGTCCCGAAACTGAAAAAAATGTTCAATTTTAGGCTATGAAAACAGGCGCAACCGAGCAGGCACGATGCCCCCGTCGTAGAGCTCTCGGAGATCTTTCCAACGGTATGCTATGCACCGCGTAACTTCTTACGGATCAAAAAATATGGGCATTGGAGAAACGAAGACCTGATCCCAAGCCCTATGCCCTCGGTTTGCGGGCCCGACCTCTACGTGTAGCGAAGTTGTCTTGCCCAAGGTGTCGTGGGATTCAGTAATAGAAATGTGATGTATTAGGTTATCGTCTTTTTCACGGCTCACGACGTACTATCCGGGACTAAAAAACAGCGTAAAAGAAGAAAAGTGTCCCAAAACTGATGAAAATGTTCGATTTTGTGGTCCGAAAATAGGCGCGGCTATGCAGGCTTGCTACCCCCGTTGTAGAGCTCTCGGAGAGCTTTCCAACGGTATGCTGTGCGTCGCATAACTCCATACGGATCAAAAGTTAAGGGCATCGGACGACGGAGACTTGGTCCCAAGCCCACGAGCACGGTTTGCGGGCCCAGCCTCTACGTCAAAGGGAAGTTGTCTTGCCCAAGGAGCCGTGGGATTCAGTAATAGAAATGTGATGGGTTAGGTTGTCGTCCTTTTCACGGCTCACGACGTACGATCCGGACGGAAAAATAGCGCAAAAGATGAAAAGTGTCCTGAAACTGATGAAAATATTCAATTTTGGGCTTCAAAAGCAAGCGCAACTGAGTAGGCTAGCTGCTCCCATTGTAGAGCTCTCGGAGAGCTTTCCAACAGTATGTTGTGCACCGCGTAATGCCTTACGGATCAAAAGTAATGGGCACTGGAACGACGGAGACCTGGTCCCAAGCCCAATGCCCTCGGTTTACGGTCCCACCCTCTACCTGAAGCGAAGTTGTCTTGCCCAAGGTGCAATGGGATTCGGTAATAGAAATGTGATGGATTAGGTTGTTGTCCTTTTCGCGGCTCACGACGTATGATCCGGGATGAAAAAATAGCGCAAAAGAAGAAAATTATCCCGAAACTGATGAAAATGTTCAATTTTAATCTATGAAAATAGGCGCAACCGAGCAGGCACGATGCCCCCGTGGTAGAGCTCTCGGAGATCTTTCCAACGGTATGCTATGCGCCGCGTAACTTCTTACGGATCAAAAAATATAGGCATTGAAGAAATGGAGACCTGGTCCCAAGGCCTACGCCCTTGGTTTGCGGGCCCAGCCTCTATGTTAAGCGAAGTTGTCTTGCCCAATGTGCCGTGGGATTCAGTAATAGAAATGTGATGTATTAGGTTGTCGCCCTTTTCGCAGCTTACGACCAACGATCCGGGACGAAAAAACAAATTAAAAGAAGAAAAGTGTCCCAAAAATGATCAAAATGTTCAATTTTGGGCTTCGAAAACATGTGCAGCTGTATAGGCTAGGTGCCCCCGTCGTAGAGCTCTCGGAGTGCTTTCCAACGGTATGCTGTGCACCACGTAACTCCTTACGGATCAAATGTTATAGGCACGGGAGCGACGGAGACCTGGTCCCAATCCCCACACCCTTGGTTTGCGGGCCCAGCCTCTACGTGAAGCGAAGTTGTCTTGCCCAAGGTGCCGTGGAATTCAGTAATAGAAATGTGATGGATTAGGTTGTCGTCCTTTTTGTAGCTCACGACGCACGATCTGGGATGGAAAAAAGCGCAAAAAAAGAAAAGTGTCCCGCAACTGAAGAAAATGTTCAATTTTAGGCTATGAAAACAGGCACAACCGAGCACGCATGATGCCCTTGTCATAGAGCTCTCAGAGATCTTTTCGAAGGTTTGCTATGCGCCGCGTAACTTCTTACGGATCAAAAAATATGGGCATCGGAGAAACGGAGACCTGGTCCCAAGCCCTATGCCCTCGGTTTGCGGGCCCAGCCTCTACGTGTAGCGAAGTTGTCTTGCCCAAGGTGCCATGGGATTCAGTAACATAAATGTGATGTATTAGGTTGTCGTCTTTTTCGCGGCTCACGACGTACGATCCGGAACTGAAAAACAGCGTAAAAGAAGAAAAATGTCCCGAAACTGATGAAAACGATCGATTTTGAGCCCCAAAAATTGGCGCAACTGTGCAGGCTTGTTGTCTACGTTGTAGAACTCTCAGAGAGCTTTCCAACGGTATGCTGTGCGCCACATAACTCCATACGGATCAAAAGTTAAGGGCATCGGAGTGACGGAGACTTGGTCCCAAGCCCATGAGCGCGGTTTGCGGGCCCATCCTCTACGTCAAAGTAAAGTTGTCTTGCCCAAGGTGCCCTGGGATTCGGTAATAGAAATGTGATGGGTTAGGTTGTCGTCCTTTTCGCGGCTCATAACGTACGATCCGGACGGAAAAATAGCGCAAAAGATGAAAAGTGTCCTGAAACTGTTGAAAATATTCGATTTTGGGCTTCAAAAGCAAGCGCAACTGAGTAGGCTAGCTGCTCCCATTGTAGAGCTCTCGGAGAGCTTTCCAACAGTATGTTGTGCGCCGCGTAATGCCTTACGGATCAAAAGTAATGGGCACCGGAATGTCGGAGACCTGGTCCCAAGCCCAATGCCCTCGGTTTACGGTCCCACCCTCTACCTAAAGCGAAGTTGTCTTGCCCAAGATGCCGTGGGATTCGATAATAGAAATGTGATGGATTAGGTTGTCGTTCTTTTCGCGGCTCACGACCTACGATCCGGGATGAAAAAACAGCGCAAAAGAAGAAAATTATCCCAAAACTGATGAAAACGTTCAATTTTAGGCTATGAAAATAGGCGCAACCGAGCAGGCACGATGCCGCCATCGTAGAGCTCTCGGAGATCTTTCCAATGGTATGCTATGCGCCGCGTAACTTCTTACGGATCAAAAAATATGGGCATCGGAGAAATAGAGACCTGGTACCAAGGCCTACGTCCTCGGTTTGCGGGCCCAGCCTCTACGTGAAGCGAAGTTGTCTTGCCTAATGTGCCGTGGGATTCAGTAATAGAAATGTGATGTATTAGGTTGTCGTCCTTTTCGCGGCTCACGACCTACGATCCGGGACAAAAAAATAGCGCAAAAGAAGAAAATTGTCCCGAAACTGATGAAAACGTTCAATTTTAGGCTATGAAAATAGGCACAACCGAGCAGGCACAATGCCCCTGTGGTAGAGCTCTCAGAGATCTTTCCAACGGTATGCTATGCGCCGCGTAACTTCTTACAGATCAAAAAATATGGGCATCGAAGAAACGGAAACCTGGTCCCAAGGCCTACGCCCTTGGTTTGCGGGCCCAGCCTCTACGTGAAGCAAAGTTGTCTTGCTTAATGTACTTTGGGATTCAGTAATAAAAATGTGATGTATTAGGTTGTCGTCCTTTTCGTGGCACACGACCTACGATCCGGGACGAAAAAACAAAGCAAAAGAAGAAAAGTGTCCCAAAAATGATGAAAATGTTCAATTTTGGGCTTCAAAAACAGGTGCAGCCGTAAAGGCTAGGTGCCCCCGTCGTAGAGCTCTCGAAGTGCTTTCCAACAGTATGTTGTGCGCCACGTAACTCCTTACGGATCAAATGTTATGGGCAGCGGAGCGACGGAGACCTGGTCCCAATCCCCACGCCCTCGGTTTGCGGGCCCAGCCTCTACGTGAAGCGAAGTTGTCTTGCCCAAGGTGCCGTGGAATTCAGTAATAGAAATGTGATGGATTAGGTTGTTGTCCTTTTTGCGGCTCACGACGGACGAACCGGGATGGAAAAAAGCGCAAAAAAAGAAAAGTGTCCCGAAATTGAAGAAAACGCTCAATTTTAGGCTATGAAAATAGGCGCAACTGAGCAGGCATGATGCCCCCGTCGTAGAGCTCTCGGAGATCTTTCCAACGGTTTGCTATGCGCCACGTAACTTCTTACGGATCAAAAAATATGGGCATCGGAGAAACGGAGACCTGGTCCCAAGCCCTACGCCCTTGGTTTGCGGGCCCAGCCTCTACGTGTAGCGAAGTTGTCTTGCCCAAGGTGCCATGGGATTCAGTAAGAGAAATGTGATGTATTAGCTTGTCGTCTTTTTTGCGGCTCACGACGTACGATCTGGGACTGAAAAACAGCGTAAAAGAAGAAAAGTGTCCTAAAACTGATGAAAACGTTCGATTTTGAGATATAAAAATAGGCGCGACTGTGCAGGCTTGTTGCCCCCGTTGTAGAGCTCTCGGAGAGCTTTCCAACGGTATGCTGTGCGCCACATAACTCCAAACGGATCAAAAGTTAAGGGCATCAGAGCGACGGAGACTTGGTCCCAAGCCCACGAGTGCGGTTTGCCGGCCCAGCCTCTACGTCAAAGAAAAGTTGTCTTGCCCAAGGTGCTGTGGGATTCGGTAATAGAAATGTGATGGGTTAGGTTGTCGTACTTTTCACGGCTCACGACGTACGATCCGGATGGAAAAATAGCGCAAAAGATGAAAAGTGTCCTGAAACTGATGAAAATATTCGATTTTGGGCTTCAAAAGCAAGGGCAACTGAGTAGGCTAGCTACCCGCATTGTAGAGCTCTCGGAGAGCTTTCCAACGGTATGTTGTGCGTCGCGTAATGCCTTACGGATCAAAAGTAATGGGCACCGGAACGACGGAGACTTGGACCCAAGCCCAATGCCCTCGGTTTACGATCCCAGCCTCTACCTGAAGCGAAGTTGTCTTGCCCAAGGTGCCGTGGGATTCGGTAATAGAAATGTAATGGATTAGGTTGTCGTCCTTTTCGCGGCTCACGACGTACGATCCGGGATGAAAAAACCGCCCAAAAGAAGAAAATTATCCCAAAACTGATGAAAACATTCGATTTTGAGCTCGAAAAATAGGCGCTGCTTGGCAGGCTTGCTGACCTCGTCGTAGAGCTCTCGCAGAGCTTTCCAATAGTATGATGTGCGCCGCGTAACTCCTTACGGATCAAAAGTTATGGGCACCGGAGCGATAGAGAGCTAGTCCCAAGTCCCACACCTTCAGTTTGCGGGCCCAGCCACTACGTCAAAGCTAAGTTTTCTTGCCCAAGGTGCCATGAGATTCGGAAATAGAAATGTGATGGATTTGTTTGTCGACCTTTTCATGGCTCACGACGTACGATCTGAGATAGAAAAACAGCACAAAAGAATAAAAGTATCCCGAAACTGATGAAAATGTTTGATTTTGGGCTCAAAAAATAGGAGCAACCGAGCAGGCTTGCTGCCCCGTCGTAGAGCTCTCGGAGAACTTTCCAACGGTATGTTGTGCACTGCGTAACTCCTTACGGATCAAAAGTTATGGGCATCGGAGTGACGGAGAACTAGTCCCAAGCCCCACGCTCTCTGTTTGAGGGCCCAGCTTCTACGTGAAACGAAGTTGTGTTGCCCAAGGTGCCGTGGGATTCAGTAATAGAAATGTGATGTATTAGGTTGTCGTCCTTTTCGCTGCTCATGACGTACGATCCAGGACGGAAAAATAGCACAAAAGAAGAAAAGTGTCCCAAAACTGAAGAAAACGTTCGATTTTGGGTTCCGAAAACAGGCGTAGCCTAGCAGGATTGCTGCTCCTGTCATAGAGCTCTCAGAGAGCTTTCTAACGGTATTGTGTGCGCCGCATAATTCATTACAGATCAAAAGTTATGGGCACCGGAGCGACGGAGACCTGGCCCCAAGCCCACGCGCTCAGTTTGCGGGCCCAACCTCTACGTCAAATTGAAGTTGTCTTCCTTAAGGTACCGTGGGATTCGGTAATAGAAATGTGATGGATTATGTTGTCGTCCTTTTCGCAGCTCACGACGTACGATCCGAGACGAAAAAACAGCGCAAAAGAAGAAAAGTATTCTGAAACAGATGAAAACATTCGATTTTGGTCTCTGAAAATTGGCGCAGCCAAGCAAGCTTGCTGCCCTCATCGTAGACCTCTCGGAGAGCTTTCCAACGGTATACTGTGCGCCGTGTAACTCCTTACGGATCAAAAGTTATGGGTACCAGAGCGACGGAGACCTAGTCCCAAGCCCTACGCCTTCGGTTTGCGGGCCCAGCCTCTACGTCAAAGCTAAGTTTTCTTGCCCAAGGTGCCATGGTATTCGAAAATAGAAATGTGATGGATTAGGTTCTCGTCCTTTTCGAGGCTCACGACGTACGACCTGGGACAGAAAAACAGTGCAAAAGTAGAAAAATATCCCGAAACTGATGAAAACGGTTGATTTTGGGCTCCAAAAATAGGCGCAACCGAGCAGGCTTGCTGCCCCGTCGTAGAGCTCTCGGAGACCTTTCCAACGGTATGTTGTGCGCTGCGTAACTTCTTACGAATCAAAAGTTATGGGCACCGGAGCGACGGAGACCTGGTCCTAAGCCCACGCGCTCGGTTTGCGAGCCCAGACTCTACGACAAAGTGAAGTTGTCTTGCCCAAGGTGCCATGGGATTCAGTAATAGAAATGTGATGTATTAGGTTGTCGTCATTTTCGCTGCTCACAACGTACGATTCAGGATGAAAAAATAGCGCAAAAGAAGAAAAGTGTCCCAAAACTGATGAAAACATTCAATTTTGGGCTCCGAAAACTAGCGCAGCAAAACAGGCAAGCTGGCCCCCTTCGTATAGCTCTCGGAGTGCTTTCCAATGGTATGCTGTGTGTCACGTAACTCCTTACGGATCAAAAGTTAAGGGCACTGGAGTGACGGAGACCTGGTCTCAAGCCCCACGCCCTTGGTTTACGGGCCCAACCTCTACGTGAAGCGAACTTGTCTTGCCCAAGGTGCCATGGGATTCAGTAATAGAAATGTGATAAATTAGGTTGTCGTCCTTTTCGTGGCTCACGACGTACGATCCGGGACGGAAAAATAGCGCAAAAGAAGAAAAGTGTCCTGAAACGGATGAAAACGTTTGATTTTAGGCTCTAAAAATAGGAGCAAAAGAGCAGGCTTGCTGCCTAAGTCATAGAGCTCTAGGAAAGCATCCAAATGGTATGATGTGCGCTACGTAACTCCTTACGGATCAAAATTTATGGGCACCGGAGCGACGGTGACCTGGTCCCAAGCCCCACGCCCTCGGTTTGCGGGCCCAGCCTCTACGTGAAGCGAACTTGTCTTGCCCAAGGTACTGTGGGATTCAGTAATAGAAATGTGTTGTATTAGGTTGTCGTCCTTTTCGCGGCTAACGACGTACGATCCGGGATGAAAAAATAGCGCAAAAAAAGAAAAGTGTCCCGAAACTGATGAAAACGTTCAATTTTTGGCTCTGAAAATAGGCGTAGCAGAACAGGCTAGCTGCTCCCGTCGTAAAGCTCTCGTAGTGCTTTCCAACGGTATGCTGTGCGCTGCGTAACTCCTTACGGATCAAAAGTTTTGGGCATCGGAGTGACGGAGACCTGGTCGCAAGCCCCCAAGCCCTCAGTTTGCGGGCACAGCCTCTACGTGAAGCGAAGTTGTCTTGCCCAAGGTGCCTTGTGATGCAGTAATAGAAATGTTATGGATTAGGTTATCGTCCTATTCGCGGCTCACGACGTACGATCCGGGACGAAAAAATAGCGCAAAAGAAGAAAAGTGTACCGAAACTGAATAAAATGTTTGATTTTGGGCTCCAAAAATAGGCTCAACCGTGCAGTCTTGTTGCCCCGTCATAGAGCTCTTAGAGACCTTTCTAACGGTATGCTGTGCGTGGCGTAACTCGTTACGGATCAAAAGTTATGGGCATCGGAGCGACGGAGACCTTGTCCCAAGCCCCACGCCCTCGGTTTGCGAGCCCAGCCTCTACGTGAAGCGAAGTTGTCTTGCCCAAGGTGCTTTGGGATTCAGTAATGGAAATGTGATGCATTAGGTTGTCGTCCTTTTCGCGGCTCAAGACGTACGATCCAGGATGAAAAAACAGCGCAAAAGAAGTAATGTGTCCCGAAACTGAAGAAAATGATCGATTTTGGGTTCCGACAACAGTCCCAGCTGAGCAGGTGTGCTGGCCCCGTCGTAGGGCTCTCGGATAGCTTTCCAACGGTATGCTATGCGCCGCGTAACTCCTTACGGATCAAAAGTTATGGGCACCAGAGCGACGGAGACCTGGTCCCAAGCCCCACGCCCTCAGTTTGCGGGCACAGCCTCTACGTGAAGCGAAGTTGTCTTGCCCAAGGTGCCTTGTGATGCAATAATAGAAATGTTATGGATTAGGTTATCGTCCTATTCGCGGCTCACGACGTACGATCCGGGACGGAAAAACAGCGCAAAAGAAGAAAAGTGTACCAAAACTGAATAAAATGTTTGATTTTGGGCTCCAAAAATAGGCTCAACCGTACAGTCTTGTTGCCCCGTCGTAGAGCTCTTGGAGACCTTTCTAACGGTATGCTGTGCGCGGCGTAACTCGTTACGGATCAAAAGTTATGGGCATCGGAGCGACGGAGACCTGGTCCCAAGCCCCACGTCCTCGATTTGCGGGCCCATCATCTACGTGAAGCGAAGTTGTCTTGCCCAAGGTGCTTTGGGATTCAGCAATGGAAATGTGATGCATTAGGTTGTCGTCCTTTTCGCGGCTCAAGACGTACGATCCAGGACGAAAAAACAGCACAAAAGAAGCAATGTGTCCCGAAACTGAAGAAAATGATCGATTTTGGGTTCCGACAACAATCCCAGCCAAGCTGGCGTGCTGGCCCCGTCGTAGAGCTCTCGAAGAGCTTTCCAATCGTATGCTGTGCGCCGCGTAACTCCTTACGGATCAAAAGTTATAGGCACCGGAGCGACGGAGACTTTGTCCCAAGCCCACGCGCTCGGTTTGCAGGCCCAGCCTCTATGTGAAACCGAAGTTGTCTTACCGAAGGTGCCATGGGATTCGGTAAAAAAAATGTGATGGATTAGGCTGTCGTCCTTTTCGCAGCTCACGACGTTCGATCCGGGACGAAAAAACAGCGCAAAAGAAGAAAAGTGTCCCGAAATTGATGAAAACGTTCAATTTTAGGCTCCGAAAAGAGGCGTAGCAGATCACACTTGTTGCCCCCGTCGTAGAGCTCTTAGAGAGCTTTCCAACGGTATGCTGTGCGCCGCGTAGCTCAATACGTATCAAAAGTTATGGGCACCGGAGCGTCGAAGACCTGGTCCATAGCCCCACGCCCTCGGTTTACGGGCCCAGCCTCTACGTGAAGCGAAGTTGTCTTGCCCGAGATGCTGTGGGATTTAGTAATAGAAATGTGATATATTAGGTTGTCGTCCTTTTTGCGGCTCACGATGTACGATCCGGGATGAAAAAATAGCGCAAAAGAAGAAAAGTATACTGAAACTGATGTAAACGTTCGATTTTCGTCTCTGAAAATAGGTGCAGCCAGGCAGACTTGTTGCCTCTGTTGTAGAGCTCTCGGAGAGCTTTCCAACGGTATGCTGTGCACCGCGTAACTCCTTACGGATCAAAAGTTATGGGCACCGGAGCGACGAAGACTTGGTCCCAAGCCCAATGCCCTCGGTTTGTGGGCCCAACCTCTACGTGAAGCGAAGTTTTCTTGCCTAAGGTGCCATGGGATTCGGTAATAGAAATATGATGGATTAGGTTGTGATCCTTTCCGAGGCCCACGACGTACAATCTGGGACAAAAAAATAGCGCAAAAGAAGAAAAGTATCCCGAAACTGATGAAAATGTTCAATTTTGAGCTCCGAAAATAGGCACTACTTCGCAGGCTTGTTGCCCCCGTCGTAGAGCTCTCGGAGAGCTTTCCAACGGTATGCTGTACGCTTCGTAATAGAAATGTGATGGATTAGGCTGTCGTCCTTTTCACGGCTCACCACGTACGATCCAGGATGAAAAAATACCGTAAAAGAAGAAAAGTATCCCGAAACTGATGAAAATGTTCAATTTTAGGCTTTGAAAAGAGGCGCAGCAGATCAAGCTTGCTGCCCCCATCCTAGAGCTCTTAGAGAACTTTCCAACAGTATGCTGTGCGCCGCGTAACTCCTTACGTATCAAAAGTTATGGGCTCCGGAGCGACGGAGACCTAGTCCCAAGCCCCACGCCCTCGGTTTGTGGGCCCAGCCTCTACGTGAAGCGAAGTTGTCTTGCCCAAAGTGCCATGGGATTCAGTAATAGAAATGTCATGGATTAGGTCATCTTTTTCGCAACTCACGACGTACGATCCAGGATGAAAAAATAGTGGAAAAGAAGAAATGTATCCCGAAACTGATGAAAACGTTTAATTTTGGCCTCTGAAAATTAGCACAACCGAGCAGCCTTGCTACCCCTTTCGTAGACCTCTTAGAGAGTTTTCCAACGGTATGTTGTGCGCCGCGTAACTCCTTACGGATAAAAAGTTATGGGCACTGGAGCGACGGAGACTTGGTCCCAAGCCCATGCGCTCGGTTTGCTGGCCCAGCCTCTACGTCAAAGCGAAGTTGTCTTGCCCAAGGTGCCGTGGGATTCGAAAATAGAAATGTGATAGATTAGGTTGTTGTCCTTTTCGTGGCTCACGACGTACGATTCGGGACGGAAAAAAAAAGCAAAAGAAGAAAAATGTATTGAAACTGATAAAAACGTTTGATTTTAGGCTTCGAAAGCATGCACAGTCGAGCAGGATAGCTGGCCCTATTGTAGAGCTCTCGGAGAGCCTTCCAACAGTATGTTGTGCACCGCGTAACTCCTTACGGATCAAAAGTTATGGGCACCGGAGCGACGGAGACTTGGTCCCGAGCCCAATGCCCTCAGTTTGTGGGCCCAGCCTCTACGTGAACCGAAGTTGTCTTGCCTAAGGTGCCATGGGATTCGGTAATAGAAATGTGATGGAGTAGGTTGTCATCCTTTTCAAGGCCCATGACGTACAATCCGGGTCGAAAAATATCACAAAAGAAGAAAAGTATCCCAAAACTGATGAAAACGTTCAATTTTGAGCTCCGAAAATAGGCACTTCTTTGCAGGTTTGTTGCCCCCGTCGTAGAGCTCTCGAAGAGCTTTCCAATCGTATGCTGTGCGCCGCGTAACTCCTTACGGATCAAAAGTTATAGGCACCGGAGCGACGGAGACTTTGTCCCAAGCCCACGCGCTCGGTTTGCGGGCCCAGCCTCTATGTGAAACCGAAGTTGTCTTACCGAAGGTGTCGTGGGGTTCGGTAATAAAAATGTGATGGATTAGGCTGTCGTCCTTTTCACAGCTCATGACGTTCGATCCGGGACAAAAAAATAGCGCAAAAGAAGAAAAGTGTCTCGAAATTGATGAAAACGTTCAATTTTAGGCTCCGAAAAGAGGCGCAACAGATCATGCTTGCTGCCCCCGTCGTAGAGCTCTTAGAGAGCTTTCCAATGGTATGCTGTGCGCCGCGTAGCTCAATACGTATCGAAAGTTATGGGCACCGGAGCGTCGGAGACCTGGTCCATAGCCCCACGCCCTCGGTTTATGGGCCCAGCCTCTACGTGAAGCGAAGTTGTCTTGCCCGAGATGCTATGGGATTCAGTAATAGAAATGTGATGGATTAGGTTGTCGTCCTTTTTGCGGCTCACGATGTACGATCCGGGATGAAAAAACAGTGCAAAAGAAGAAAAGTATCCCGAAACTGATCAAAACGTTCGATTTTGGCCTCTGAAAATTGGGGCAGCCTAGCAGGCTTGCTGCCCCCGTCGTAGACCTCTCAGAGAGCTTTCCAACGAAGATACCTCGTTTGCGTGCGATACCTCGTTTTGTGTGCCTAACCTAGATTTGCGTGCCTTGACCTAGGTTTAAGAATTGTTTCGTTTTGTGTGCCTTGTATTGAATTATGTGCATTCATTTAGGGTTGTGTGCATTTACTTGGGAAACGTGCATTCATCTCGTAATTCGTGCCTTACCTCGTAGTGCGTGCCCAAAACCTAAGAAAGCGTGCCCTCACGCTAATCGAGAAGGCATCTTACACGAAGCACTAGATTATTAGTTAATCCTACAAATCCCACTAACTAATATTAAATTGCTAATTCAACCCACTAGAAGACAAAATCTCACAAAAAACTAGACATTCTTTATTCTTTGCATATCCCAAACACTCAATTAAATAATGCTCAACAAGACAAAAAAAATTCAAATTTGGACACATCTTTGGCCGACCACTAGGAGCTTTGAGCATGCAATCCAATTTCAAAATTTATTCTTCAAATATTCTATGACAATTTAATGACAATGCATAAAAAAATGGCTCAAAAAAACTCTCCCCAATGCACCATTCTCGACCCATTCTCAATTGCCCATGCTAAGGATTCAAAAAATGCTCCTTGAAGACACAAAAATCTGAAATTGCAAGGCTCAAGGCCGACATATGCTCTCATTTCCTCTCATTCTTCTCTCCGCCTCTCATTCTTCTCTCTCTTTCTCGGCCTTGGCTGAGTTTCTACACGCCATAGCTTATCTTCATCACTCCATGGTTCATCAAGGCATGCAAGAAGCTAGGGAGCTCGACTAAGCAAGCTAGGTTGCAAGAAACACACATGCAAGCTCTTTGAACCTCCATTTTGGCTTAGGTGAGTTTGCTAGCTTCCATTTCTTTTCTTCTTGTTCTAACCACATGCACCTACTAAGAACATGGTAACTTAGCTAGGAAATTAGAGAAATCCCAAGTTGTCTCTCGGCTAAGCAAGGAAAAAGATCAACTTTGTGCTTCACCAAGAGTTTGAGCATCTTCTTTGTTGTCTTGCTAAGGTGAGGGCTAAAACTTGTTGAAAATCTTTCAAAAAAATCACATGCATGCCCTTAAATGTCTATCTTTACTTTTGTACTTGATATATGTGTGTTCATGAGCTTTTATAAACATGCATGGCAAGATTCTTGGCTAGAATGTGATGATAGATGAAATCATGTATTTGACAGCCTTCTGTCTTGTTGGTGTGAGGTGATTTTGGCTAGGTAAAAGATGTTGTAAATGTGTGAAAATTGGTAGATAACTAGTTTTACCGGTTCTGAACACATTTAACAGAAATAGGCCAAAGCGAATTTTGACTCTAAGGTCCTCAAAATGACTAATTATCAAAATGTGTCCAAATCTGAAAACTCTGGAAAAATGAAGCAGGTTTTGGCAGATTCACTAACCTTGTAGAACGAACCACTTTTAACTTAGTAAATGACATCCAAAATGCATGAAATTTGGTATGCTGCTATATTTTTTCCGTTCTGGACATTTTTGTCAGAAATGTACCAAGGCTAAATCTGACCCTAAGGCCCTCAAAAACGACAAGCATTTAAATGTGTGCAAATCTGGACAGTTTTGTGTAGTCTCACTGTTTTGGCTATAACTCTTGAACCCGAACTCCAAATGATACGAGGTTTGTTTCTGAATTTAGTTCACTCCTTAAGATTTAATTTGACATCTTGTTCACTGGAATTGGAGATTGTTTCCTTGTCTTAATGATTATGAGAATACAGTCCATTGCAATGAGGGTTTCACCTATTGATATGCTTAGAAAAATTAATGTAGCTTCCCTTGTTGTATTAAATGCTTGGGATTGTAGCATTTGGATGTTGTGTGGACTGTTTTGAATGCTTGAGGGTGTTGGAATTAATCATTGTATGGCTTGAGCTTAATTACGAGATTACTTGGGGTTTAATCGCACGGGTAAGCACGAATTGAAACCCTAGTAACTAGGTAAACTTGCTAAGTGTTGATCCTTTGGATATTGTGTTTGATTATGTGTTTAGTAGGCTGCCCGTAGTTGCCCTCATAGCCCTAAACATGATTTCGATGATTACATGTTGATAATTAGGCTTTTCTTGCACCCGGTCCCACGTAGATGTCGTTGCATGATGAATAATCTTATTGTTTGATTTCGCCAACTTTGAAATGAGTTATATGACTTGATTTATGTGCGTTACATGGCTTCCCGTTTAATGTTCATATAACTCCATGTGCTTTTCAAGTGAATTTACTTGTCATATCATGCCTTGCGTGTTTAACTGTCAACGTGCAATCTTATGACTGCTCAGAGGCAACCTACATTGTTGTCCTCCAAATGTGATATATTAAATGTCATAAATGTGCATTGCATACAAGGTTGCAACCTTTCATTCTGGCGTGGTAGCGGTCACGCACACCGGGCGGCATCGGGCTTGCCGGTGCAACCGTAACTACCATTGTCCAATTCCCTCTCTCGCTTGGGGGCTAGACTTTCTCGGAGAGTTGGGTCGTAGGATTTCGGGGTACATCCGGAGTACACCCATTTGGCGTGATAAGGGGATGAATTGAAGCCGACCGCAACAACTAACATTGGAAATAAACTGAGAGCAAAAGCTCACCGTATCCTTTTCACTATGTGTATAAGTACTCTCGCTTGGTTCCTAGAGGACCTCGGGGAGGAAAGACGGGTAATTGTGTTCCTTTACTTTTACATTACATTATGTACTTACTTGTGATATATTCATGCTTGCTAAAAGGATTTTCATAAGTTAAACCGGAAAACGAGTTTCAAAACTTATTTCTCGTTCCCCCTCGCTGATTTCATAAGGACTCACCCTCTTTTATCATCTCAGGTAAAGAAGACCAAGAACAAGTACCCGAGGATGACGTGCCTAACAATGATTCCTTAGAATGATTGCTTGCCCTATGTGCCTTACGTGACTATGGCCATTTTGTGAACAATATGTTGCTTGAAGACTATTTCATTTCTTATGATGCTTGCTATTGTAATGTAAAAGACCCCCTTTGTAATTTGGGGTCTAATTTTGGCTTGTACTAATAATAACTAGATAGACACTACTATGGTCGTTTTTGCTATCGTTATTGGCTAGTATCTATCATAGGATTATGAAATATCAGGTAAGGACTAAGTAAAATGAACCTATCCAATCTTAAGCAGGTACCCATTGTTAAGCTAAGATCAACATGTACTTTTGTAACGAGGATTAACAAACAAACGAGACATATTATCATGGTAGGTTATTAATCAAACGAGACTTCGAGATAACTAGTAGGCGTTTCGATTGATGGTAAATAGTAATCTTAGTTGGAAATGAAATTTGAGGCGTTTAGAAGACTAGGTCAAACTAAAGAGCCCAATTCCAACCGTTATGCTGCCAATTTTCCAGAAAAATTGTAGAGTCTAGGCTAAACTTTAAGTGTTAAACTTTCATGAGCAATTGAGTACGAGACATGACTTTAATGTTTAGATCACACCCTAGTCTAACCTTTATAGGCCGGGTTGGGGCATGACACCTTATAGAAAGAATGGTATCAAAGCTTAGATTGCTTAAGCCGGGTTTAACTCTCGGACCATGGGTAGAGCCCTAAGGTAATTAGGATGACTTGTCTATATGTTATTGTGTGATAATGTTAATTGTGCCTTCTATGTTCTATGTTCTTATGTGATTAACTTGTCTTAACTGTTTCTAGAACTATGTGTTTATGTAAAATTATATGTTGCATATCTTATGCATTAAATTCTTGTCTTGTCGTATTTCAATATATTGTGCATCGTAATCTGTGCCTATAGATGGCTGGCCCTAGTACCCGCACTACTAATAGAAACAGTGAGCCCCAAGAGACCGGAGATGCCTATCAAACTAATCCCGGCATGGCTATGTTTAATATGATGGCGAATGCCATGGATCGTGTGTCACGAGTGATGGAACGCCAAGATGCACGTGAAGCCAACAGCAACAACAACAGGAATGATGGTAACCATGGAAGACATAGCAGAATAAGGGAGTTCCTTGACTTTCGCCCGTCCAAATTCTACAAGGAAGCTGATGATGAAAAAATAGAGGCTTGGCTGTCTGAGATCGAGAGGATTTTCAGGCCACTTGACTATACTGATGAAGAAAAGGTGGAGTTTGCTGTGTTTCTGTCGCACGGGGATGCTGAGCATTGGTGGCACACTGTGGGAAACTGATCATACACCTCACTTGTGGGGTAATTTCGTTAAGGCATTCGAGGAGAAATATGTACCTGCAGTTTCCAGGCAGAGGTGGATTGAGGAATTCAACTTGAACCAGGGTAACATGAAGGTGGCCCAGTACGAGGCTCGTTTTGACCGACTGTCCCGCTATGCTCAATACATGGTCAGTACTCCTGAGGCGAAGATGTGGAAATTTATGACTAGATTGAGGCCAGAGATTCAGGACCAGTCGGCTTCGCATGACTTTGATACCTATTCTGCTCTCTTTGCTGTTGCTTCCCGAGTTGAGAAGAGGAAACTTGATAGAGCCGGTTCGAGTTAGCCGAACAAGAAATCATACCAGCCTCCAGGTCAACAGAGGAAATTTCAGAGCCAGAGTCGTAGTCAGGGCCAGAGCCAGAACATACCAGTTAATAACTGTGGCCCGACTAAAGCATCATCAGCCTCTTCCACCCGCGGATCCACAAGTAGTTCACCTGCTACTCAGTTTGTCAAATGTTCCTACTGTGACAAGAAGGGGCATATCGAGGACTAGTGCTGGAAGAAGTCAGGACGATATGTGCGGTGTGGCAGTGATCAGTATCAGATCAAGGATTGCCCTAAATGGCAAGTAGGAAAAAATCAGGTTAAACCAGCTGGTAGAGGCAAGACTCCAGTTCCTAGAGTTCAGGCTCGAGCTTATGCTATTGAGTGCGAGGAGCTTCCAGAGGAGACCGCTGTTGTTGAAGGTACATTCTTCATACTGAATCAACCTGTTAGGGTGCTAATTGATCCAGGTGCTACTCATTCATTTATTACTCCCTTATATGTGCAACGTGTGAAACTACGAGTTGTATGTTTGCCTTACGAAGTAGAAGTTGGTACTCCGATGGGTTCTAAACTTGTTACTAGCTCAGCTTGTAAAGCATGTAAAATCCAAATTAAGGATAGGGAATTCTCAGCCAATCTTATTGTATTACCTTTTCGAGACTATGAGGTTATCTTAGGGATGGACTGGTTGGCAAAGCATCATGCCCAACTAGATTGTCGGACGAAGATTGTAACGTTCCTAGTGCCTGGTCAACCAATACTGGAGGTAATGGGTCGAAAAGATTTCACCGGGAATTCCATCATTTCATCTACGAAAGCAGTGAAGTCCTTGAGAAAAGGGTGTAGTAGATACTTAGCTTACCTCATCAACAAGCCGACGGAAAAAGCTAAGTTGGAGGAGATGCCAGTGATCAAAGACTATGCGGATGTGTTTCCAGAAGAATTGCCCGGTTTACCCCTAAATCGGGAGATCGAGTTCATTATAGAGTTACTGCCTGGCACCCAGCCGATATCTAAAGCTCCCTATCCTATGGCACCATCCGAGCTACAAGAATTGAAGGACCAATTGCTAGGATTGTTGAAGAAGGGGTTTGTTCAACCAAGTTCTTCTCCATGGGGTGCACCAGTCCTATTTGTAAAGAATAAAGATGGAACGTTGAGGCTATGCATTTATTACCAAGGATTGAACCAAGTGACTGTCAAGAATAAATACCCACTTCCACTGATCGACGAGTTATTTGATCAACTTCAAGGAGCCAAAGTGTATTCGAAACTCGACTTGAGGCAAGGGTACTATCAGTTGCGGATCAAAAAGGAGGATGTGCCTAAAACGACTTTCAGGACAAGATATGGGCATTATGAATATGTGGTGATGCCATTTGGACTAACTAATGCCCCTGCAGCTTTTATGGACTTGATGCACAGGGTGTTTCAACCTTACTTGGACCAATTTGTAGTGATCTTCATTGATGATATTTTGGTGTACTCGAAATCCGAGACTGACCATGAACAACATCTACGATTGGTATTGCAAAAACTTCGAGAGCATCAATTGTATGCAAAGTTTAGCAAGTGCGAATTTTGGTTGCAGCAGATTGCATTTTTGGGGCATATCATATCCCAAGAGAGAATAGCAGTGGATCCAGCAAAGATAGAAGCAGTGATGTCTTGGAAGAAGCCAGAAAATGTTACGGAGGTTCGGAGTTTTCTTGGTCTAGCCGGCTATTATCGGAGGTTCGTGAAGGATTTCTCAAAGATTGCAGGACCGCTTACAAAGCTCACTCAAAAGAAAACAAAGTTCGTGTGGGATGACAAGTGTGAGAACAGCTTCCAAGAATTGAAGAAAAGATTGACTACCGCACCTATTCTTGCATTGCCTGAAGGGAGTCAAGGTTTTGTAATCTATAGCGATGCTTCGAAGGAAGGTCTAGGTTGTGTGTTGATTCAAAATGGTAGAGTGATTGCGTATGCCTCTAGGAAACCGAAACTGTATGAATTGAACTACCCGACGCATGATTTGGAGTTAGCGACTATTGTGTTTGCACTCAAGAAGTGGAGGCACTATTTGTGGGGTAACAAGTTCGAGGTGTTTACTGATCACAAGAGCTTGAAATACTTGTTCTCACAAAAAGAGTTGAACATGAGGCAAAGACGGTGGATGGAGCTTTTGGATGATTATAACTGTACAATCAATTATGTGCCCGGTAAAGCGAATGTAGTTGCAGATTCCTTAAGTAGGAAAGCGAGCATGGCAAAACTGGAAGTCAAAGTGCAGGAGTTATTGGAGGAAGCATTTTTGTGGAAACAACAATTGACTCGAAAAGGGTTACTATTTGCCACTACACAGGTTCAATCGACCTTGTTGTCTAAATTACGAGAGGCTCAACAGAAGGACCAACAATTTCAGAAGATTAAAGAAAGCAACACAGATTTCAAGTTTCATGATGATGGTGTTTGGAGGTTTAGGAATCAGATTTGTGTTCCTAATGAGCCAGAGCTGAAAAAGAAGATTCTTGAAGAAGCCCATAATTCAAGATACACTATTCACCCCGGCGGAACAAAGATGTACCGGGATTTGAAGCAACACTATTGGTGGAATAACATGAAAAGAGAGATTACGGAGTTTGTGGCACGGTGTTTGACTTGCCAGAGAGTCAAAGCGGAACATCAACGACCAGCAAGTTTACTTCAGCCGTTGGAGATTCCTCAATGGAAATGGGAACATATAACTATGGACTTTGTCATGGACCTGCCCAGGTCATAAAAGGCTCATGACTCCGTTTGGGTCATAGTGGATAGATTGACTAAGTCAACGCACTTTTTACCGATGAACAAGGAGGATAATCCTGAGAAATTGGGAGATATGTATATGGTGGAGATTGTAAGATTGCACGTGATGCCTGTGAGTATTGTATCGGATAGGGATCCTTGTTTTACCTCCCGATTTTGGAAGAGATTGCAAGAAGCTTTGGGAACGAAGTTGAGTTTCAACACGGCTTATCACCCTCAGACTGATGGACAATCTGAGAGAACTATTCAAATTCTAGAGGATATGCTGAGGGCGTGTGTTTTAGACTTCGGGAAAGGTTGGGAGAAATACCTGTCTTTAGTGGAGTTCGCTTATAATAATAGTTATCAGGCCACTATCGGGATGGCCCCATTTGAGGCGTTGTATGGACGTAAGTGTCGATCCCCAATTTACTGGGATGAAGTATGTGAGACGAAGACTTTTGACCCGACCCTTCTACTTGAACTTATGAAGACTGTTGATAATATCCACCTTATCCAGAAACGGATGCTTACCGCCCAGAGCAGGCAGAAAATTTATGCAGACCGACGGAGACGGAGCCTAGAGTTTGAGGTCGGCGATAAGGTGTTCTTGAAGATATCACCTCGGAGGGGATTGATTAAACACGGCAAGGGTGGAAAGTTGAGCCCGAGGTTTGTAGGACCATTCGAGATAATTGAGAAGGTTGGCAAGTTGGCATATCGCCTGGAACTACCCCAAAACCTCTCCAATATTCACAACGTCTTTCATGTTTCAATGCTACGGAAGTATCACCCTGATCCATAGCATATCTTGGAGCAAGAGCCGTTGCAGCTTTGGGAGAACTTGTCTTATGAAGAGAAGCCCATTCGGATCCTAGACCAGCAAGATCAGGAGTTGCGCAACAAATCTATACCGATGGTGAAAGTGTTGTGGGATCATCATGGAGTTGAAGAAGCAACGTGGGAAAGGCGAGACCAGATGGAGCAACAGTATCCAGCTTTATTTCAAAGGTAATATTAAATTTCGAGATGAAATTCTTTTAAAGAGGGGAGGATGTGAGGCCCAACCTCGATTTGCGTGCGATACCTCGTTTCGTGTGCCTAACCTAGATTTACGTGCCTTGACCTAGGTTTAAGAATTGTGTTTCGTTTTGTGTGCCTTGTATTGAATTACGTGCATTCATTTAGGGTTGCATGCATTTACTTGGAAAACATGCATTCATCTCGTAGTTCGTGCCTTACTTCGTAGTGCGTGCCCAAAACCTAGGAAAATGTGCCCTCACGCTAATCGAGAAGGCATCTTACACGTAGCACTAGATCATTAGTTAATCCTACAAATTCCACTAACTAATATTAAATTGCTAATTCAACCCACTAGAAGACAAAATCTCATAAAAAGCTATACATTCTTTATTCTTTATTCTTTATTCTTTGCATATCCTAAACACTCAATTAAATAATGCTCAACAAGACAAAAAAAATTCAGATTTGGACAAATCTTTGGCCGACCACTAGGAGCTTTGAGCATGCAATCCAATTTCAAAATTTATTCCTCAAACATTCTATGACAATTTAATGACACAATGCATAAAAAAAATGGCTCAAAAAAACTCTCCCCAATGCACCATTCTCGACCCATTCTCAATTGTCCATGCTAAGGATTCAAAAAATACTCCTTGAAGACACAAAAATCTGAAATTGCAAGGCTCAAGGCCGACATATGCTTCAAACTTTGCAAAACTTTTATTTTTTCTTCATTTTCTCTCATTTTCTCTCATTCTTCTCTCTCCCTCTCATTCTTCTCTCTCTCTCTCGGCCTTGGCTGAGTTTCTACACTCCATAGCTTATCTTCATCACTCCATGGTTCATCAAGGCATGCAAGAAGCTAGGGAGCTCAACTAAGCAAGCTAGGTTGCAAGAAACACACATGCAAGCTCTTTGAACCTCCATTTCGGCTTAGGTGAGTTTGCTAGCTTCCATTTCTTTTCTTCTTGTTCTAACCCCATGCAACTACTAAGAACATGGTAACTTGGCTAGAAAATTAGAGAAATCCCAAGTTGTCTCTCGGCAAAGCAAGGAAAAAGATCAAATTTGTGCTTCACCAAGAGTTTGAGCATCTTCTTTGTTGTCTTGCTAAGGTGAGGGCTAAAACTTCTTGAAAATCTTTCAAAAAAATCAAATGCATGCCTTAAATGTCTATCTTTACTTCTTTACTTGAGATATATGTGTGTTCATGAGCTTTTATAAACATGCATGGCAAGATTCTTGGCTAGAATGTGATGATAGATGAAATCGTGTATGTCAGCCTTCTATCTTGTTGGTGCGAGGTGATTTTGGCTAGGTAAAAGATGTTGTAAATGTGTGAAAATTGGTAGGTAACTATTTTTGCTAGTTCTGAACACTTTTCACAGAAATAGGCCAAAGATAATTTTGACTCTAAGGTCCTCAAAATGACTAATTATCAAAATGTGTCCAAATTTGGAAAGTCTGGAAAAATGAAGCAGGTTTTGGCAGATTCACTGACCTTGTAGAACGAACCACTTTTAACTTAGTAAATGACATCCAAAATGCATGAAATTTGGTATGCTGCTAGATTTTTTCAGTTCTGGACATTTTTGTCAGAAATGGACCAAGGCTAAATCTGACCCTAAGGCCCTCAAAAATGACAAGCATTTAAATATGTCCAAATCTGGACAGTTCTGTGTAGTCTCACTGTTTTGGCTATAACTCTTGAACCGAAATGATGCGAGGTTTGTTTCTGAATTTAGTTCCCTCTTTAAGCTTTAATTTGACATCTTGTTCACTGGAATTGGAGATTGTTTTCTTGTCTTAATGATTGTGAGAATACAGTCCATTGCAGTGAGGGTTTCACCTATTGATATGCTTAGAAAAATTAATGTAGCTTCCCTTGTTGTATTAAATGCTTGGGATTGTGGCATTTGGATGTTGTGTGGACTGTTTTGAATGCTTGAGGGTGTTGGAATTAATCAATGCATGGATTGAGCTTAATTACGAGATGACTTGGGATTTAATCACACGGGTAATCACGAATTGAAACCCTAGTAACTAGGTAAACTTGCTAAGTGTTGATCCTTTGGATATTGTGTTTGATTATATGTTTAGTAGGCTGCCCGTAGTTGCCTTCATAGCCCTAAACATGATTTCGATGATTACATGTTGATAAGTAGGCTTTTCTTGCACTCGGTCCCACGTAGATGTCGTTGCATGATGAATAATCTTATTGTTTGATTACGTGAACTTTGAAATGAGTTATATGACTTGATTTACGTGCGTTACATGGCTGCCCGTTTAATGTTCATAAAACTCCATGTGCTTTTCAAGTGAATTTACTTGTCATATCATGCCTCGCGTGTTTAACTATCAATGTGCAATCTTATGACTGCTCGAGGCAACCTACCTTGTTGTCCTCCAAATGTGATATATTAAATGTCATAAATGTGCATTGCATACAAGGTTGTAACCTTTCATTCTGGCGTGGTAGCGTTCACGCACACTGGGTGGCATCGGGCTTACCGGTGCAACCGTGACTACTATTGTCCAATTCCCTCTCTCGCTTGGGGGCTAGACTTCCTTGGAGAGTTGGGTCGTAGGATTTTAGGGTACATCCGGAGTACACCCATTTGGCGTGATAAGGGGATGAATTGAAGCCAGCCGCAACAACTGATACTGGAAATAAATTGAGAGCAAAAGCTCACCGTATCCTTTTCACTATGTGTATAAGTACTCTCGCTTGGTTCCTAGAGGACCTCGGGGAGAAAAGACGGGTAATTGTGTTCCTTTACTTTTACATTACATTATGTACTTACTTGTGATATATTCATGCTTGCAAAAAGGGTTTTCATAAGTTGAACCGGAAAATGAGTTTCAAAACTTATTTCTCGTTCCCCTCACTGATTTTATAAAGACTCACCCTCTTTTATCATCTTAGATGAAGAAGACCAAGAACAGGTACCCGAGGATGACGTGCCTAACGATGATTCCTTTGAATGATTGCTTGTCCTATGTGCCTTACGTGACTATGGCCATTTTGTGAACAATATGTTGCTTGAAGACTATTTCATTTCTTATGATGCTTGCTATTGTAATGTAAAAGACCCCCGTTGTAATTCAGGGTCTAATTTTGGCTTGTACTGATAATAACTAGATAGACACTACTATGGTCATTTTTGCTATCGTTATTGGCTAGTATCTATCATAGGATTATGAAATATCAGGTAAGGACTAAGTAAAATGAACCTATCCAATCTTAAGCAGGTACCCATTGTTAAGCTAAGATCAACAAGTACTTTTATAACGAGGATTAACAAACAAACGAGACATAGTATCATGGTAGGTTATTAATCAAACGAGACTTCGAGATAACTAGTAGGCGTTTCGATTGATAGTAAATAGTAATCTAAGTTGGAAAATGAAATTTGAGGCGTTTGGAGGACTAGGTCAAACTAAAGAGCCGAATTACAGCCGTTATGCTGCCGATTTTTTGGAAAAATTGTGGAGTCTAGGCTAAACGTTAAGTGTTAAACTTTCATGAACGATTGAGTATGAGACATGACTTGAATGTTTAGATCACACCCTAGTCAAACCTTTATAGGCCGGGTTGTCATCCTTTTCGCTGCTCATGACGTACGATCCAGGACGAAAAAACAGCACAAAAGAAGAATAATGTCCCAAAACTAAAGAAAATGTTCAATTTTGGGTTCCAAAAATAGGTGCAACCGAGCAGGCTAGCTGGCCCCTATTGTAGAGCTCTCAGAGAGCTTTCCAACGGTATGCTGTACGCCGCGTAACTCCTTACGGATCAAAAGTTATGGGCATCGAAGCGACGGAGACCTGGTCCCAAGCCCACGTGCTCGGTTTGCGGGCCCAGCCTCTACGTCAAAGCGAAGTTTTCTTGGCCAAGGTAGCGTGGAATTCGAAAATACAAATGTGATGGAATAGGTTGTCGTCCTTTTTGCGGCTCACGACGTACGATCCGGGACGGAAAAACAGCGCAAAAGAAGAAAAGTGTCTCGAAACTGATGACAATGTTCGATTTTAGGCTATGAAAATAGGCGCAGCAGAGCAGGATTTCTGCCCTCGTCGTAGAGCTCTTGGAGAGCTTTCCAACGGTATGTTGTGCACCGTGTAACTCCTTATGGATCAAAAGTTATAGGCATCGGAGCAACAGAGACTTGGTCCCAAGCCCCACCCCTCGGTTTGCGAGCCCAGCCTCTACGTGAAGCGAAGTAGTCTTGCCCAAGGTGCCGTGGGATTTAGTAATAGAAATGTGATGTATTAGATTGTCGTCCTTTTCATGGCTCACGACGTACGATCCGGGATGAAAAAACAACGCAAAAGAAGAAAAATATACTGAAACTGATGTAAACGTTCGATTTTTGTATCCGAAAATAGACGCAGCCGGGCAAGCTTGTTGCCCCCGTCGTAGAGCTCTCGTAGAGCTTTCCAACGGTATGATGTGTGCCACGTAATGCATTACGGATCAAAAGTTATGGGCACCGGAGCGACGGAGACTTGGTCCCGAGCCCTACACCCTCGGTTTGCGGGTCCAGCCTCTACGTGTAGCGAAGTTGTCTTGCCCAAGCTGTCATGGGATTTAGTAAAAGAAATGTGATGTATTAGGTTGTCGTCCTTTTTACGGCTCACGACGTACGATCCGGGACAAAAAAATAGCACAAAAGAAGAAAAGTGTCCCGAAACTGATGAAAACCTTCGATTGTGGGCTCTGAAAACCGTTGCAGCTGAGTAGGCTTACTGCCCCTGTCGTAGAGCTCTCGGAGATCTTTCCATCGGTATGTTGTACGGCGTGTAACTCCTTACGAATCAAAAGTTATGGATACCAGAGAGACGGAGCTTGGTCCCAAGCCCCATGCCCTCGGTTTGCGAGCCCAGCCTCTACATGAAGCGAAGTTGTCTTGCCCAAGGTACAGGGGGATTCGGTAATAGAAATGTGATGGATTAGGTTGTCATCCTTTTCGCGGCTCACAACGTACGATCCGGAACGGAAAAGCAGCGCAAAAGAAGAAAAGTGTCCCGAAACTGATGAAAACTTTCAATTTTTGGCTCTGTAAACAGACGCAGCCGAGCAGGCTTGCTGCCCCCGTCGTAGAGCTCTTAGAAAGCTTTCCAACGGTATACTGTGTGCCGCGTAACTCCTTACATATCAAAAGTTATGGACACCGGAGCGACGGAGACCTGGTCTCAAGGCCCACGCCCTCGGTTTGTGGGCCCAGCCTCTACGTGAAGCGAAGTTGTCTTGCCGAATGTGCTGTGGTATTCAGTAATAGAAATATGATGGATTAGGTTGTTGTCCTTTTTGCTGCTCATGACGTACGATCCGGGACAAAAAAACAGCGCAAAAGAAGAAAGTGTCCCGAAACTGATGAAAACTTTCGATTTTAGGCTATGCAAACAAACGCAGCCGAGTAGACTTGCAGCCCCCGTCGTAGAGCTCTTAGAGAGCTTTCCAACAGTATGCTGTGTGCTGCGTAACTTCTTACATATCAAAAGCTATGGGTACCAGAGCGACGGAGACCTGGTCCCAAGGCCCACGCCCTCGGTTTGCGGGCCCAACCTGTACGTGTAGCGAAGTTGTCTTGCCCAAGGTGCCGTGGGATTCAGTAATAGAAATGTGATGGATTAGGTTGTTGTCCTTTTCGCCACTCATGACGTATGATCTGGGATTAAAAAACAGCGCAAACTAGGAAATGTGTCCCAAAACTGATGAAAACATTTGATTTTAGGCTCTGAAAATAGGCACAGCCGAGCAGGCTTACTGCCCCTGACGTAGAGCCTCGGAGTCCTTTCCAATGGTATGTTGTGCACCGTGTAATTCCTTACGGATCAAAAGATATGGGCACCGGAGCGACGGAGACCTAGTCCCAATCCCCACGCCCTCGGTTTGCGGGCCATGCCTCTACGTGAAGCGAAGTTGTCTTGCCTAAGGTGTCGTGGGATTCAGTAATAGAAATGTGATGGATTAGGTTGTTGTCTTTTTTGTCGCTCACGACGTACGATCCAGGACAAAAAAATAGCGCAAAAGAAGAAAAGTGTACCAAAACTAATGAAAATGTTCAATTTTAGGCTCTGAAAATAGGCGCAGCTGAGCAGGGTTGCTACCCCCATCGTAGAGCTCTTAGAGAGCTTTCTAACAGTATGTTGTGCACCGCGTAACTTCTTACGTATCAAAAGTTATGGGCACCGGTACGACGGAGACCTAGTCCCAAGCCCCACGCCCTCGGTTTGCAGGCCCAGCCTCTACGTGAAGCAAATTTGTCTTGCCTAAGGTACCGTGGGATTCAGTATTAGAAATGTGATGGACTAGGTTGTCGTCCTTTTCGCCGCATACGACGTACGATACGGGAGCAAAAAATTGCACAAAAGAAGAAAAGTGTCCCGAAACTGATGAAAACGTTCAATTTTGGCATCTGAAAATAGGCACAGCCGAGCAGGCTTACTGCCTCCGTCGTAGAGCTCTCAGAGAGCTTCCAAAGGTATGCTGTGCGCTGTGTAACTCCTTACGGATCAAAAGTTATGGGCACCGGAGTGATGGAGACCTGGTCTCAAGCCCCACGCCTTCGGTTTGCGGGTCCAGCCTCTACGTCAAAGCTAAGTTTTCTTGCCCAAGGATTAGGTTATCGTCCTTTTTGCGACTCACGACGTACGATCGGGGACGAAAAAACATTGCAAAAGAAGAAAAGTATCCCGAAACTGATGAAAACGTTCAATTTTAGGTTCTAAAAATAGGTGCAGCTGAGCAGGCTTGCTACCCCCGTCGTAGAGCTCTCGGAGACCTTTCCAACGGTATGCTATGCACTGCGTAACTCCTTACGGATCAAAAGTTATGGGCCCCGGAGCGACGGAGACCTGGTCTCAAGGCCCACGCCCTCGGTTTGCAGGCCCAGCCTCTACGTGAAGCAAAGTAGTCTTTCCCAAGGTGCCGTGGGATTCAATAATAAAAATGTGATGGATTAGGTTGTCGTCCTTTTCGCGGCTCACAATGTATGATCCGGGACGAAAAAATAGCGCAAAAGAAGAAAAGTGTCACTAAAATGAAGTAAACCTTCGATTTTGGGCTCCAAAAACAGGCGCAACTGAGCAGGCCTGCTGCCCCCGTCGTACAGCTCTCGGAGAGCTTTCCAACAGTATGTTGTGCGCCATGTAACTCCATACGAATCAAAAGTTATGGGCACCAGAGAGACGGAGACTTAGTCCGAAGCCCCACGCCATCGGTTTGCGGGCCCAACCTTTACGTGAAGTAAAGTTGTCTTGCCCAAGGTGTTGTAGGATTTGGTAAAAGAAATGTGATGGATTAGGTTGTCGTCCTTTTCGCGGCTCACGACGTATGATCCGGGATGAAAAAACAGCGTAAAAGAAGAAAATTGTCCCGAAACTGATGAAAACGTTCGATTTTGGGCACCGAAAATAGCCGCAGCCTAGCAGGATAGCTACCCTCGTCGTAGAGCTCTCGTAGAGCTTTCCAACGGTATGCTGTGCGTCGCGCAACTCCATACTTATCAAAAGTTATGGGCACCGGAGCAATGGAGACCTGGTCCTAAGCCCCACGCCCTCGGTTGGCGAGCCCAACCTCTACGTTTAGCGAAGTTGTCTTGCCCAAGGTGCCGTGGGATTCAGTAACAGAAATGTGATGTTTTACGTTGTTGCCCTTTTCGCGGCTCACGACGTACGATCCGGGATGAAAAAACAGCGCAAAAGAATAAAAGTGTCCCGAAACTGATGAACATGTTTGATTTTGGGCTCCGAAAACAAGCGCAACCGAACAGGTTTACTACCCCCGTCGTAGAGCCCTCGAAGAGTTTTCTAACGGTATGCTGTGCGCCGCGTAACTTCTTATCAATCAAAAGTTATGATCATCGGAGCGACGGAGAGATGGTCTCGAGCCCCATGCCCTCGGTTTGCGGGCCTAGCCTCTACGTTAAGCATAGTTGTCTTTCCCAAGGTGTCGTGGGATTCAGTAATAGAAATGTTATGGATTAGGTTCTCGTCTTTTTCGCGGCTCACGACGTACGAGCCGCGATGGAAAAACTGCGCAAAAGAAAAAAAGTGTCCCGAAACTGATGTAAATGTTCAGTTTTGAGCTCTGAAAACAGGCACAGCTGAGCAGGCTTGTTGCCCTCGTAGTAGAGCTCTCGGAATGCTTTCCAACGGTATGCTGTGCGCCATGTAACTCATTACGGATCAAAAGTTATGGGCACCAAAGCGACGGAGACCTGGTCCCACGCCCCACGCCCTCGATTTGCGGGCCTAGCCTCTACGTGAAACGAAATTGTCTTGCCCAAGATGCCATGGGATTCGATAATAGAAATATGATGGATTAGGTTGTCGTCCTTTTCGCGGCTCACGACGTACGATCTGAGATGAAAAAATAGCGCAACTGAAGAAAAGTATCCCGAAACTGATGAAAACGTTCGATTTTGGTTTTTGAAAAGAGGCGCAGCCGAGCACGCTTGCTACCCCCGTCGTAGAGCTCTCGGAGAGCTTTCCAATGGTATGATGTGTGCCACGTAACTCCTTACGGATCAAAAGTTATGGGCACCGTAGCAACGGAGACTTGGTCCCAAGCCCCATGCCCCCGGTTTACGGGCCCAGCCTCTACGTGAAGCGAAGTTGTCTTGCCCATGGTGCTGTGGGTTTCAATAATAGAAATGTGATGGATTAGGTTGCCCATGGTGCCGTGGGATTCAATAATAGAAATATGATGAAAACCTTTGATTTTGGGCTCCAAAACTAGGTGCAGCCGAGCAGGCTTGTTACCCCCGTCGTAGAGCTCTCAAAGAGCTTTCAAACGATATGTTGTGCGCCGTGTAACTTCTTACGGATCAAAAGTTATCGGCACCGGAGAAACGGAGACTTCGTTCAAAGCCCCACGCCCTCGGTTTGCGAGCCCACCCACTACGTCTAGCGAAGTTGTCTTGCCCAAGGTGCCATGGGATTCGGTAAGAGAAATGTGATGGATTAGGTTGTCGTCCTTTTCGATGCTCACGACGTATGATCCGGGACAGAAAAACAGCGCAAAAAAAGAAAAGTATCTCAAAACTGATGAAAACGTTCAATTTTGGGCTCCAAAAATTGGCACAGCTGAGTAGGCATATTGCCCCCGTCGTAGAGCTCTCGAAGAGCTTTCCAACGGTATACTGTGCGCCGCGTAACTCCTTACAGATCAAAAGTTATGGGCACTAGAGCAACGGAGACCTGGTCCCAAGGCCCATGCCCTCAGTTTGTGGGCCCAGCCTCTACTTGAAGCGAAGTTTTCTTGCCCAAGGTGCTGTGGGATTCAGTAATAGAAATGTTATGGATTAGGTTGTCATCCTTTTCGCGGCTCATGACGTACGATTCGGGACAGAAAAACAGCGCAAAAGAATAAAAGTGTCCCGAAACTGATAAAAATATTCAATTTTGGGCTCTAAAAATCGACGCAGCCAAGCAGGCATGTTGCCCCCATCGTAGAGCTCTCGTAGAGCTTTCCAACGATATGTTGTGCGCCGCGTAACTCCTTACAGATCAATAATTATGGGCACCGGAGCGACGGAGACCTGGTCCTAAGCCTTATGCCCTCGGTTTGTGGGCCCAGCCTCTACATGTAGCAAAGTTGTCTTGCCTAATGTGCCATGGGATTCAGTGAGAGAAATGAGATGTATCAGGTTGTCTTCCTTTTTGCGGCTCACAACGTACGATCCGAGACAGAAAAATAGTGCAAAAGAAGAAAAATGTCCCGATACTAATGAAAACCTTCGATTTTGGGCTCCGAAAATAGGTGCAACCGAGCAGGCTTGCTACCCCCATCATAGAGCTCTCACAGAGCTTTCTATCGGTATGTTGTGCACCATGTAACTCCTTACGGATCAAAAGTTTTGGGCACCAGAGAGACGGAGACTTGGTCCCAAGCCCTACGCCCTCGGTTTGCGACCCCAGCCTCTACGTGAAGTGAAGTTGTCTTGCCTAAGGTGCCGTGGGATTCGGTAATAGAAATGTGATGGATTAGGTTGTCATCCTTTTCGCGGCTCTCGACATATGATCCGGGACAGAAAAACAGCCCAAAAGAAGAAAAGTGTCCCGAAACTAATGAAAACGTTCGATTTTAGGCTCTGCAAACAGACACAGCCGAGAAGGCTTGCTGCCCCCGTCGTAGAGGTCTCGGAGAGCTTTCCAACGGTATGTTGTGTGCACCGTAACTCCTTACGGATCAAAAGTTATGGGCACCGGAGAGACGGAGACTTGGTCCCAAGCACCATGCCCTCGGTTTGCAGGCCCAGCCTCTACGTGTAGCATAGTTGTATTGCCCATGCTGCAATGGGATTCAGTAATAGAAATGTGATATATTAGGTTGTCGTCCTTTTCGCGGCTAACGACGTATGATCCGGGACGAAAAAACAGCACAAAAGAAGAAAAGTATCGCGAAATTGATGAAAACATTTGATTTTGGGCTCCGAAAATAGGCGCAGCCAAACAAGCTAGCTGCACCCGTCGTAGAACCCTCGGAGTGCTTTCCAACGGTATGTTGTGCGCCGCGTAACTCATTATGGATCAAAAGTTATGGGCACGGGAGCGATAGAGACCTGGTCCCAAGCCACGCCCTTGGTTTGCGGGCCCGGCCTCTACGTGAAGCGAAGTTGTCTTGCCTAAGGTACCTTGGGATTCGGTAATAGAAATGTGATGGATTAGGTTGTCCTCCTTTTCGCGGCTCAGGACGTATGATCTAGGATGGAAAAACATCGCAAAAGAAGAAAAGTACCCCGAAACTAATGAAAATGTTTAATTTTGGGCTCCGTAAATAGGCACAGCCGAGCAGACATGATGCACTCGTTGTAGAGCTCTCGGAGAGCTTTCCAACGATATACTGTGCACCGCATAACTCCTTACAGATCAAAAGTTATGGGCACCGGAGCGACGGAGACTTGGCCCCAAGCACTACATCCTCGGTTTGCAGGCCCAGCCTCTACGTGTAGCGAAGTTGTCTTGTCCAAGGTGCCGTGGGATTCAGTAAGAGAAATGTGATGTATTAGGTTGTCGTCCTTTTTGCGGCTCACGACGTACGATCCGGCACGGAAAAACAGTGCAAAAGAAGAAAAGTGTCCTGAAATTGATGAAAACCTTCAATTTTGGTCTCTGAAAACAGGTGCATCCGAGCAGGCTAGATGCCCCCGTCGTAGAGCTCTTGGAGAGCTTTCTATCGGAATGATGTGCGCCGTGTAACTCCTTACGGATCAAAAGTTATGGGCACCAAAAAGACGGAGACAAGCGCAGCAAAGCAAAAGAAGAAAAGTGTCCCTTTTTGCGGCTCACGACATACACTTCGAGACGGAAAAATAGCGCAAAAGAAGAAAAGTGTCCCGAAATTGATGAAAACATTCGATTTTAGGCTCTGAAAACAAACGCAGCAAAGCAAGCTTTCTGCCCCCGTCGTAGAGGTCTTGAAGAGCTTTCCAACGGTATGCTGTGCGCTGCGTAACTCCTTACGGATCAAAAGTTATGGGCACCGGAGCAACGGAGACCTGGTCCCAAGCCCCACGCCCTCAGTTAGCGGGCCCAGCCTCTACGTGAAGCGAAGTTTTCTTGCCAAGGTGCCATGGGATTTAGTAATAGAAATGTGATGTATTAGGTCGTCGTCCTTTTCGCGACTCACGACGTACGATCCGGGACGAAGAAACAACGCAAATGAATAAAAGTTTCCCGAAACTAATGAAAACATTTGATTTTGGGCTCCGAAAGTAGGCACAGCCGGGCAGGCTTACTGCCACGTTGTAGAGCTCTCGGAGAGCTTTCCAACGGTATGCTATGTGAGGCCCGACCTCGATTTGCGTGCAATACCTTGTTTTGTGTGCCCTAATCTAAATTTGCGTGCCTTGACCTAGGTTTAAGAATTGTGTTCGTTTTGTGTGCCATGCATTGAATTACGTGCATTCATTTAGGGTTGCGTGCATTTACTAGAAAAATGTGCATTCGTCTCGTAGTTCGTGTCCTACCTCGTAGTGTATGCCCTAGACCTAGGAAAGCATACCCTCACGCTAATCAAGAAAGCATCTTACACGAAGCACTAGGTCATTAATCAATCCTACAAAATCCACTAACTATTATTAAATTACTAATTCAACCCACTAGAAGACAAAATCTCACAAAAAGCTAGACATTCCTTATTTTTTATTCCTTATTCTTTTTGCACTTTCAACACACAATTAAATAATGCACATAAGATGACAAAAAATCAGATTTTTTATTGCCTTGGCCGACCACTACAAGGGCTTTGTGCTTGCTTGTTCAATTCAACTTAATTCCTAGACAAACTATGACATTCTATGACACAAATGCATAAACAAAATTGCTCAAAAATCTCCTCAAAACCCCACCATTCTCGACCAAACACTCCTTGCCCATGCTAGGAATTTCAAAATACTTCTTGAAGACACAAAAAGCTGAATTACAAAGCTCAAGGCCGACCACTTGCATCAAGAATTGCAAAAGCCTTCATTCTTTGTCAATTCCTCTCATTCGTCTCTCTCTCTCTCGGCCTTGGCTGAGTTTTATCTTGCCTTTGCTCATCTTCATCAATCCATGGTGCATCAAGACAAACAACAAGCAAAGAAACTCGATCAAGCTAGCTAAGATGCAAGAATCACACATGCATGCTCTTTGAGTCACCATTTCAGCCTAGGTGAGTTTACTAGCTTCCATTTCTTTTCTTCTTGTTTTAACCACATGCATGTACTAAGAACTTGGCCACTAAGCTAGGAAAAATAGAGAGAAATCGGGTGGTGTCTTGGCTAAGCAAGGAAGAAGAAGAAAATTGTGCTTCATCAAGTTTTGTGCATCTTCTTGTTGATTTGCTAAGGTGAGGGCTAAAACCTTTTGAAAATCCTTCAAAAATCCACATGCATGCTCTTAAATGTATGTCTTTGCTTCTGTACTTGAGTTATTTGTGTGTTCATAAGCTTTTACAACCATGCATGACAAGATTTTGGCTTGAAGATGATGATAGATGAAATCGAGTTTGTTGACAGCTCTCTGACTTATTGTTACGAGGTGAGTTTGGCTAGGCAAATGATGTTGAAAATGCATGAAAATTGGTAGGTTACTATGTTTTCCAGTTTTGAATATTTTTCGTAGAAATAGGCCAAAGCTAATTTTGACTCTAAAGTTCTCAAAATGTCAAATCATTAAAATGTGTCCAAATCTGGAAGTCTGAAAAAATGAAGCAGGTTTTGGCAGATGCACTGACCTTGTGGAACGAACCAGTTTGTACTTAGTAAATGATGTCTAAAATGCATGAAATTTTTTGTGCTGCTAGAGTTTTCAGTTCTGGACATTTTTGTCAGAAATGGACTAAGGCTAAATCTGACCCTAAGGACCTCAAAAACGACAATTATTAAAATGTGTGCAAATCTGGACATTTTTGTGCAATCCCACTGTTTTGGCCATAACTATTGATCTCGAACTCCAAATGATGCAAGGTTTGTTTCTGATTTTAGTTCACTTCTTAAGATTTAATTTGACATCTTATACACTGGAATTGGAGATTGTTTGCTTGTCTTAATGATTGTGAGAAAACAGCCTATTGCAGTGAGGGTTTCATTTAGTTATATGCTTAGAAAATTTGTTGTAACTTCTCTTGTGGTATTAATTGCTTTGGATTGTGGCATTGGGATGTTATGTGGACTGTTTTGAGTACTTGGGGATGTTTGGATTAATTGATGCTTGGCTTGAGATTGATTTGAGTGGACTTGGGGCTTAATCGCACGGGTAAGCACGAAATAGAAACCCTAGCAACTAGGTAAACATGCTAAGTGTTGATCCTTTGAATATTGGGTGTAATTATATGCTTAGTAGGCTGCCCGTAGTTGCCCTTATAGCCCTAAATGTGATTTTGATTCGTTGCATGTTGACAAATAGGCCTTTCTTGCATCCGAACCACGTAGATTATTGTTGCATGTTGAATAACCTTATTATTTGATTACGTGGACGTTGAAATGAGTTATATGACTTGAATTACGTTCGTTACATGGCTGCCCATTTAATGTTCATATAACTCCATATGCTTTTCAAGTGAAATTACTTGTCTATTCGTGCCTGGCTTGTTTACTTGTCAATGTACAATCTTATGACTGTCCGGAGGCAACCTACTTTGTTGTCCTCCTAATGTGTTATATTAAATGTCATAAATGTGCATTGCATACAAGGTTGCAACCTTTCATTCTGGCATGGTAGCGTTCACGCACACCGGGTGGCATCGGGCTTGCTGGTGCACTCGTGACTACCATGGTCCCATTTCCTCTCTCGCTTGGGGGCTAGACTTCCTCGGAGAGTTGGGTCGTAGGATTTCGGGGTACATCCGGAGTACACCTACTTGGCGTGTTATGGGGATGATTTGAAGTCGGCCGCAACAACTGAGAGCAAAAGCTCACCGTATCCTTTTTCTATATGTATAAGTACTCTCGCTTGGCTCCTAGAGAACCTCGGGGAGGAAAGACTGATAATTGTGTTCCTTTACTTTATATTATTGTTATGTACTTAATTGTGTTATATTCAAGCTTGCAAAAAGGATTTTCATAAGTTGAACCGGAAAATGAGTTTCAAACCCTATTTCTTGTTCCCCCTCGCTGAGTTCATAAGGACTCACCCTCTTTTATCATCTCAGGTGAAGAAGATCAAGAACAGGTACCTGGGGACGATGTGCCTAACGATGATTCCTTGGAGTGATTGCCTGTCCTATGTGTTTTGCGTGAATATGGCTATTTGTGAACTATGCTACTTGAAGACTATTTCTTTTATGTTGCTCAATGTTTGTATTGTAAAAGACCCCCGTTGTAATTTGGGGTCTAATTTTGGTTTGTACTGATATTAACTAGACAGACACTAGACACTACTATGATTGTTTAGCTATTATTACTGCTAGTATCTATAATAGGATTATGAAATATTATGTAAAGGCTAAGTAAAATGAACCAACCAAATCTTAAGCAGGTACGAGTTATTAAGCTAAGATCAACAAGTACTTTTGTAACGAGCGTAAACAAACAAACGAGACATAGTATCACGCTAGGTTACTAATCAGACGAGATATCGAGATATCCAGTAGGCATTTCAATTGATGGTAAATAGTAATCCTAGTTGGAAATGAAATTTAGATGATAAATTTGAGGCGTTTAGAGAATTAGGTCAAACCAAAGAGCCTAATTACAGCCGTTATGCTGTCGGTTTTCCGAAAAATTTTAGAGTTTAGGCCAAAACGTTAAGTGTTAAATATTCATGAACAGTTAAGTACGAGACGTGAATTGAATGTTTAAATCACACCCTAGTCTAACCTTTATAGGCCGGGTTGGGGCGTGACATGCTGTGCGCCGCGTAACTCCTTACGGATCAAAAGTTATGGGCACCGGACCGACAGAGACTTGGTCCCAAGCCCACGTTCTCGGTTTGCGGCCCAGCCTCTACGTCAAAGCGAAGTTGTCTTGCCCAAGGTGTCATGGGATTCGGTAATAGAAATGTGATGGATTAGGTTGTCGTCCTTTTTGCGGCTCACGACGTACGATCCGGGACGGAAAAAGGGTGCAAAAGAAGAAAAATATCCCGAAACTGATAAAAATGTTCGATTTTGGGCTTCGAAAGCAAGCGTAGCCGAGTAGGCTTGCTGACCCCATTGTAGAGCTCTCGGAGAGCTTTCCGACGATATACTATGCGCTGCGTAACTCCTTACGGATCAAAAGTTATGGGCACCGGAGCGATAGAGACTTGGTCCCAAACCCAATGCCCTCGGTTTACCGACCCATCCTCTACGTGAAGCGAAGTTATCTTGCCAAAGGTGCCGGGGGATTCGGTAATAGAAATGAGATGGGTTAGGTTGTCGTCCTTTTCGCTGCTTACAACGTACGATCCGGGATAAAAAAATAGCACAAAAGAAGAAAAGTATCCCGAAATAGATGAAAACATTCGATTTTGAGCTCTGAAAATAGGCGCCGCTATACAGGCTTGCTACCCCCGTCGTAGAGCTCTCGGAGGGCTTTCCAACGGAATGCTATGTGCCGCGTAACTCCTTACGGATCAAAATTTGTGGGCACAGGAGCGACGGAGACCTGGTCCTAAGCCCATGCGCTCGGTTTGCGGGCCCAGCCTCTACGTGAAAGAAAAGTTGTCTTGCTCAAGGTGCCGTGGGATTCGTTAATAGAAATGTGATGGATTAAGTTGTCATCCATTTTGCGGCACATGACGTATGATTCGGGATGAAAAAATAGCGCAAAAGAAGAAAAGTGTCCCGAAACTGATGAAAATGTTCGATTTTGGCCTCTGAAAATAGGCACTGCTGAGCAGACTTGCTGCCCCCGTCGTAGAGCCCTCGGTTTGCGGGCCCAACCTCTACGTGAAGCGAAGTTTTCTTGCCCATGGTGCCAGGGGATTTAGTAATAGAAATGTGATATATTAGGTTGTCGTCCTTTTCGCGGCTCACGACGTACGATCCGGGACAAAAAAACAGCGCAAAAGAAGAAAAGTATCCCGAAATAGATGAAAACGTTCGATTTTAGTCTCCAAAAATAGGCGCAGCGGGGCAGGCTTACTGCGCCGTTGTAGAGCTCTCGTAGAGCTTTCCAACGGTATGCTATGCGCCGTGTAAATCCTTACGGATCAAAAGTTATGGGCACTGGAGCGATGGAGACTTGGTCCCAAGCCCACACACTCAGTTTGCGGGCCCAGCCTCTACATCAAAGCGAAGTTGTCTTGCCCAAGGTACTGTGGGATTCGGTAATAGAAATGTGATGGATTAGGTTGTCGTCCTTTTCGCTGCTCACGACGTACGATCCGAGACGAAAAAACAGCGTACAAGAAAGAAAGTGTCCCGAAACTGATAAAAACGTTCGATTTTAGGCTTCGAAAGCAAGCGCAGCCGAGCAAACTTGTTGCCCCCATTGTAGAGATCTCGGAAAGCTTTCCGACGGTATGTTGTGCGCAGCATAACTCCTTACGGATCAAAAGTTATGGGCACCGGAGCGACGGATACCAGGTCCTAAGCCCAATGCCCTCGGTTTGCTGGCCCAGCCTCTACGTGAAGCAAAGTTGTCTAGCCAAAGGTACCGTGGGATTCGGTAATAGAAATGTGATGGATTAGGTTGTCGTCCTTTTCGCGGCTCATGACGTATGATCCGTAATGAAAAAATAGCGTAAAAGAAGAAAAGTGTCCCGAAACTGATGAAAACATTCGATTTTGAGCTCTGAAAATAGGCGTTGCTCCACAGGCTTGCTGCCCCCATTGTAGAGCTCTCGGAGAGCTTTTCAACGGTATGCTGTGCGCCGCGTAACTCCTTACGGATCAAAAGTTATGGGCACCGGAGCGACGGAGACTTAGTCCTAAGCCCACGTGCTCGGTTTGCGGGCCCAGCATCTACGTGAAAGCGAAGTTGTCTTGCCCAAGGTTCCGTTGGATTCGGTAATAGAAATGTGTGTGATTAGGCTGTCGTCCTTTTCGCGGCTCACGACATGAGATCCGGGATGAAAAAATAGTGCAAAAGAAGATAAAAAGTGTCCCAAAACTGATAAAAATGTTCAATTTTAGGCTCTAAAAACAGGGGCAACAGAGCAAGCTTGCTGCCCCCGTCATAGAGCTCTTAGAGAGCTTTCCAACGGTATGCTGCGCGCCGCGTAACTCCTTACGTATCAAAAGTTATGAGCACCGGAGCGACGGAGACCTGGTCCTAAGCCCCACGCCCTTGGTTTGTTGGCCCAGCCTCTACGTGAAGCGAAGTTGTCTTGCCCAAGGTGCCGTGGGATTCAGTAATAGAAATGTGATGTATTAGGTTGTCGTCTTTTTCGTGGCTCACGACGTACGATCCGAGATGAAAAAACAGCGCAAAAGAAGAAAAGTATCCCGAAACTGATAAAAATGTTCGATTTTGGTCTCTAAAAATAGGCGCTGCCAAGCAGGCTTGCTGCCCCCGTCGTAGAGCTCTCGGAGAGCTTTCCAACGGTATGTTGTGCGCTGCGTAACTCCTTGCGGATCAAAAGTTATGGGCACCGGAGCAATAGAGACCTGGTCCCAAGCCCCAGGCCTTCGGTTTGCGGGCCCCGCCTCTACGTCAAAGCTAAGTTTTCTTGACCAAGGATTAGGTTATCGTCATTTTCGTGGCTCACGACGTACGATCTGGGACGAAAAAATAGCGCAAAAGAAGAAAAGTGTCCCAAAACTAATGAGACGTTCCATTTTAGGCTCTGAAAATAGGCGCAGCCGAGCAGGCTTGCTGCCTCTGTCGTAGAGCTCTCGGAGACCTTTCCAACGGTATGATGTGCATCGCGTAACTCCTTACGGATCAAAAGTTATGGGTACTAAAGCGACAGAGACCTGGTCCCAAAGTCCACGCCCACGGTTTGCGGGCCCAGCCTCTACGTGAAGGGAACTTGTCTTGCCCAAGGTGTTGTGGGATTCAATAATAGAAATGTGATGGACTAGGTTGTCGTCCTTTTCGCGGCTCACAACGTACGATCCGGGTCGAAAAACCAGCGCAAAAGAAGAAAAATGTCCCGAAACTAATCAAAATGTTCGATTTTGGGATGCGAAAAGAGGAACAGCCGAGCATGCTTGTTGTCCCCGTCGTACAGCTCTAGGAGAGCTTTCCAACGGTATGTTGTGCGCCGTGTAACTCTTTACAGATCAAAAGTTATGGGCACAGGAGCGGCGAAGACTTGGTCCCAAGCCCCACGCCCGCGGTTTGTCGGGCCAGCCTTTATGTGAAGCAAAGTTGTCTTGCCCAAGGTGCCATGGGATTCGGTAATAGAAATGTGATGGATTAGGTTGTCATCCTTTTCGCGGCTCACGACGTACGATCCTGGACGAAAAAACAGAGCAAAAGAAGAAAAGTGTCCCGAAACTGATGAAAACGTTCTATTTTAGGCTGTGAAAACTGACGCAGCCGAGCAGGCTTGTTGCCCTCGTTGTAGAGCTCTCAGAGTGCTTTCCAACGGTAGGCTGTACACCGCATAACTCTTTACGGATCAAAAGTTATAGGCACTGAAGCGACGGAGACCTGGTCCCAAGCCCCAAGCCCTCGGTTTGCGGGCCCAGCCTCTATGTTTAGCGAAGTTGTCTCGCCCAAGGTGCCGTGGGATTCAGTAATAGAAATGTAATGTATTTGGTTGTCGTCCTTTTCGCGGCTCACGACGTACGATCCGGGATAGAAAAACAGCGCAAAAAAGAAAAGTGTCCCGAAACTGATAAACATGTTTGATTTTGGGCTCCGAAAATAGTCGCAGCCAAACAGGCTAGCTGCCCCCATCGTAGAGCTCTCGGAGAGCTTTTCAACGGTATGCTGTGCGCAGCGTAACTTCTTACGGATCAAAAGTTATGGCCACTGGAGAGACGGAGACCTGGTCCCAAGCCCCATGCCCTCGGTTTTGTGGGCCCAGCCTTAACGTTAAGCGAAGTTGTGTTGCCCAAGGTGCCATGGGATTCAGTAATAGAAATGTAATGGATTAGGTTCTCGTATTTTTCGCGGCTCACGATGTACGTGTCGGGATGGAAAAATTGCGCAAAAGCAGAAAAGTGTACTAAAACTGATGAAAATGTACGATTTTGGGCTCTGAAAATAGGCGCAGCTGAGCAGGCTTGTTGCCCCCGTCGTAGAGCTCTCGGAATGCTTTTCCACGGTATGCTGTGCACCGCGTAACTCCTTATGGATCAAAAGTTATGGGCACCGGAGCGATGGAGACCTGGTCCCAAGCCCCACACCCTCTTTTTGCGGGCCCAGCCTCTACGTGAAACGAAGTTGTCTTGCCCAAGGTGCAATGGGATTCGGTAAAAAAAATATGATGGATTAGGTTGTCGTCCATTTCGCGGCTCACGACGTACGATCCGAATGAAAAAATAGCGCAACAGAAGAAAAGTGTCCCGAAACTGATAAAATGTTCCATTTTGGTCTCCGAAAATAGGCACATCCAAGCAAACTTGCTGCCCCCGTCGTAGAGCTCTCGGAGAGCTTTCCAACTATATGCTATGCGCTGCGTAACTTCTTATGTATCTAAAGTTATAGGCACCGGAGCGACGGAGACTTGGTTCCATGCCCCACGCGGTCGTTTTGCGGGCCCAACCTCTATGTGAATCGAAGTTGTCTTGCCCAAGGTTCCATAGGATTCGGAAATAGAAATATAATGGATTAGGTTGTCGTCCTTTTCGCTGCTCACGACGTACGTTGTAGGACGAAAAAAGAGCGCAACAGAAGAAAAGTGTCCTGAAACTGATGGAAACATTCGATTTTGGTCTACGAAAATAGGCGCAGCTGAGCATGCTTGCTACCCCCGTCATAGAGCTCTCGGAGAGATTTCTAACTGTATGTCATGCGCCGCATAACTCCTTACGGATCAAAAGTTATGGGTACCGGAGCGACGAAGACTTGGTCCCATGCCCCACGCACTCGGTTTGCGGGCCCAGCCTCTACATCAATGAGAAGTTGTCTTGCCCAAGGTGTCGTGGGATTCGGTAATATAGATGCGATGGATTAGGATTTCGTCCTTTTCGCAGATCACGACGTACGATCCAGGACGAAAAAATAGCGCAAAAGAATAAAAGTGCCCTTAAATTGATGAAAAAGTTTGATTTTAGGCTCTGAAAACAAGCACAGCCTAGCAGGCTTGCTGCCCAACGGTATGCTGTGCGCCGCGTAACTCCTTACGGATCAAAAGTTATGGGCACCGGAGCGATGGAGACCTGGTCCCAAGCCCCACACCCCCGGTTTGCGGGCCCAACCTCTACATCAAGCAAAGTTGTCTTGCCCAAGGTTCCGTGGGATTTAATAATAGATTTGTGATGGATTAGGTTGTCATCCTTTTCGCGGCTCACGACGTACGATCCGGGATTGAAAAACTGCGCAAAAGAAGAAAAGTATCCTGAAACTGATGAAAACCTTCGATTTTGGGATCCAAAAATAGGCGTAGCCAAGCAGGCTTGCTACCCCCGTCGTAGAGCTCTCGGAGAGCTTTCCAACTGTATGTTGTGCGCCGTGTAACTCCTTACGGATCAAAAGTTATGGGCACCGTAGAGACGGATACTTGGTCCCAAGCACCACGCCCTCGGTTTGCCGGCCCAGCCTCTACGTGAAGCGAAGTTGTCTTGCCCAAGGTGTCGTGGGATTCTGTAAGACAAATGTGATGGATTAGGTTGTCGTCATTTTCGCGGCTGACGACGTACGATCCGGGACAAAAAAAACAGCGCAAAAGAAGAAAAGTGTCCTGAAACTAATGAAAACGTTTAATTTTAGTCTCTGAAAATAGGCGCAACTGAGCAAGCTTGCTGCCCCCGTCTTATAACTCTCGGAGAGCTTTCCAACGGTATGTCGTGCGCCGCGTAACTCCTTACGAATGAAAAGTTATGGGCACCTTTGCGACAAAGACCTGGTCCCAAGCCTCACGCCCTCGGTTTAGGGGCCCAGCCTCTATGTGAAACGAAGTTGTCTTGCCCAAGGTTTCGTGGGATTCAGTAATAGAAATGTGATGGATTAAGTTGTCGTCCTTTTCGCTGCTCACGTGTACGATCCGGGACTAAAAATAACGCAAAAGAAGAAAAGTGTCCCGAAACTAATGAAAACATTTGATTTTGAGCTCCGAAAATAGGAGCAGCAATGCAGCCTTATTACTCCCATTGTAGAGCTCTCAGAGAGCTTTCCAACGGTATGCTATGCGCCGCGTAACTCCTTACAGATCAAAAGTTATGAGTACCGGAGCGACGGAGACCTGGTCCCTAGCCCCCTATGGCTTCGGTTTGCGGCTCCAGCCTCTACGTGAAGCGAAGTTGTCTTGCCCAAAGTGCCCTGGGGTTCAGTAGTAGAAATGTGATGAATTAAGTTGTCGTCCTTTTTGTAGCTCACGACGTACGATCCGGGATAGAAAAATAGGGAAAATGAAGAAAAGTGTCCCGACACTGATGAAAATGTTCGATTTTGGGCTCCGAAAATAGGCGCAGTCGAGTAGGATTGCTACCCCCGTAATAGAGCTCTCGGTGAGCTTTCCAACTGTATGTTGTGCGCCGCATAACTCCTTACGGACCAAAAGTTATAGGTTCCGGAGCGACGGAGACTTGGTCCCATGCCCCACGCGCTCGGTTTGCGGGCCCAGCCTCTACGTCAAAGTGAAGTTGTCATGCCCAAGGTGTCATGGGATTCGGTAATATAGATGCGATGGATTAGGATTTTGTCCTTTTCACAAATCACGACGTACGATCCAGGATGAAAAAATAGCGCAAAAGAAGAAAAGTGCCCTAAACGGATGAAAAGTTCAATTTTGGGCTCTGAAAACAGGTGCAGCCGAGCAAGCTTGCTGCCCCCATCGTTGACCTCTCGGAGAGCTTTCCAACGGTATGCTGTACGCCGCGTAATTCCTTTCGAATAAAAAGTTATGGGCATCGGAGCGATGGAGACCTGGTCCCAAGCCCCACGCCCCCGGTTTGCGGGCCTAGCCTCTACGTCAAACAAAGTTGTCTTGCCTAAGGTGCCATGGGATTTAATAATAGAAATGTGATAGATTAGGTTGTCGCCCTTTTCGCGGCTCACGACGTACGATCCGGGACCCAAAAACAGCGCAAAAGAAGAAAAGTGTCCCGGAACTGATAAAAACCTTCGATTTTGGGCTACGAAAATAGGCGCAGCCAAGTAGGCTTGCCGCCCGCCTCGTAGAGCTCTCGAAGAGCTTTCCAACGGTATGCTATGCGCCGTGTAACTCCTTACGGATCAAAAGTTATGGGCACCGTAGAGACGGAGACTTGCTTCCAAGCACCACGCCCTCGGTTTGCGGGCCCAGTCTCTACGTGAAGCGAAGTTGTCTTGCCCAAAGTGTCGTGGGATTTGGTAAGACAAATGTGATGGATTAGGTTGTCGTCCTTTTCGCGGCTGACGACGTACAATCCGGGACGAAAAAACAGCGCAAAAGAAGAAAAGTGTCCCAAAACTGATGAAAACGTTTGATTTTAGTCTTTGAAAATAGGCGCAACTGAGCAAGTTTGCTGCCCCCGTCTTAGAGCTCTCGGAGAGCTTTCCAACGGTATGTTGTGCGCCGCATAACTCCTTACGAATGAAAAGTTATGGGCACCTTTGCGACGAAGACCTGGTCCCAAGCCCCAGGCCCTCGGTTTGGGGGCCCAGCCTCTATGTGAAACGAAGTTGTCTTGCCCAAGGTGTCGTGGGATTCAGTAATAGAAATGTGATGGATTAAGTTGTCGTCCTTTTCGCTGCTCACGACGTACGATCCGGGACGAAAAACAACGCAAAAAAAGAAAAGTGTCCCGAAAGTAATGAAAACGTTTGATTTTGGGCTCCAAAAATAGGCGCAGCAAAGCAGACTTGTTACCCCCATCGTAGAGCTCTCAGAGAGCTTTCCAACGGTATGCTATGCACCCCGTCAAAAGTTATAGGCACCGGAGCGACGGAGACTTGGTCCCTAGCACCCCACGGCCTCGGTTTGCGGCACCAGCCTCTACGTGAAGCGAAGTTGTCTTGCCCAAGGTGCCCTGGGGTTCAGTAGTAGAAATGTGATGGAATAGGTTGTTGTCGTTTTCGCAGCTCACGATGTACGATCCGGGACAGAAAAATAGTGCAAATAAAGAAAAGTGTCCCAACACTAATGAAAACGTTCAATTTTGGGCTCCGAAAATAGGTGCAGCCGAGCAGGATTACTACCCCTGTCGTAGAGCTCTCGGAGAGCTTTCCAACTGTATGTCGTGCACCGCATAACTCCTTACGGACCAAAAGTTATGGGTCCCGGAGCGCCGGAGACTTGGCCCCATGCCCCACGCGCCCAGTTTACGGGCCGAGCCTCTACGTCAAAGCGAAGTTGTCTTGCCCAAGGTGTCATGGGTTCGGTAATATAGATGCGATGGATTAGGATTTCGCCCTTTTCGTAGATCACAACGTACAATCCAGGATAAAAAAAATAGCGCAAACGAAGAAAAGTGCCCTTAAACTGATGAAAAAGTTCAATTTTAGGCTCTGAAAATAGGCGCGGCCGAGCAGGCTTGCTGCCCCCGTAGTAGAGCTCTCGGAGAGCTTTCCAACGTTATGCTGTGCGCCGCGTAACTCCTTACGGATCAAAAGTTATGGGCACCAGAGCGACGGAGACCTGGTCCCAAGCCCCACGCCCCTGGTTTGCGGGCCCAGCCTCTACGTCAAACAAAGTCGTCTTGCCCAAGGTGTCATGGGATTTAATAATAGAAATGTGATAGATTAGGTTGTTGTCCTTTTCGCGGCTCACGACGTACGATCCGGGACAGAAAAACAGCGCAAATGAAGAAAAGTGTCCCAACACTGATGAAAACGTTCAATTTTGGGCTCCGAAAATAGGTGCAGCTGAGCAGGATTGCTACCCCTGTCGTAGAGCTCTCAGAGAGCTTTCCAACTGTATGTCGTGCGCCGCATAACTCCTTATGGACCAAAAGTTATGGGTACCGGAGCGACGGAGACTTGGTCCCATGCCCCACGCGCTCAGTTTGCGGGCTGAGCCACTACGTCAAAGTGAAGTTGTCTTGCCCAAGGTGTCGTGGGATTCGGTAATATAGATGCGATGGAGTAGGATTTCGTCCTTTTCGCAGATCACGACGTACGATCCAGGACGAAAAAACAGCGCAAAAGAAGAAAAGTGCCCTTAAACTGATGAAAAAGTTCGATTTTAGGCTCTGAAAATAGACGCAGCCGAGCAGGCTTGCTGCCCCCATCATAGGTCTCTCGGACAGCTTTCCAACGGTATGCTGTGCGCCGCGTAACTCCTTACGGATCAAAAGTTATGGGCACCGGAGCGACAGAGACCTGGTCCTAAGCCACACGCCCCTGATTTGCGGGCCCAGTCTCTACGTCAAGCAAAGTTGTCTTGCCCAAGGTGCCGTGGGATTTAATAATAGATATGTGATGGATTAGGTTGTCGTCCTTTTCGCGGCTCACGACGTACGATCCGGGACCGAAAAACAGGGCAAAAGAAAAAAAGTATCATGAAACTGATGAAAACGTTTGATTTTGGGCTCCGAAAATAAGCGCAGTATAGCAGGCTTGGTACCCACATCGAAGAGCTCTCGGAGAGCTTTCCAACGGTATGTTGTGCACCATATAACTCCTTACGAATAAAAAGTTATGGGCACCGGAACGACGGAGAGTTGGTCACAGGCCCCACGCCCTCGGTTTGCCGGCCCAACCTCTACGCGAAGCGAAGTTGTCTTGCCCAAGATGCCGTGGGATTCGATAATAGAAATGTGATGGATTAGGTTGTCGTCCTTTTTGCGGCTCACGATGTACGATCCGGGACGAAAAAATAGTGCAAAAGAAGAAAAATATCCCGAAACTGATGAAAACGTTTGATTTTAGTCTCTGAAAATAGGCACAACTGAGCAAGCTTGCTGCCTCCGTCTTAGAGCTCTCGGAGAGGTTTCCAACGGTATGTTGTGCACCGCGTAACTCCTTACGAATGAAAAGTTATAGGCACCTTTTGTGACGAAAACCTGGTCCCAAGCCCCACACCCTCGGTTTGGGGGCCCAGCCTCTATGTGAAACGAAGTTGTCTTGCCCAAGATGCCATGGGATTTAGTAATAGAAATGTGATGGATTAAGTTGTCGTCATTTTCGCTGCTCACGACGTACGATCCAGGACAGAAAACAGCGCAAAAGAAGAAAAGTATCCGGAAACTAATGAAAACGTTTGATTTTGGGCTCCGAAAATAGGCGCAGCATAGCAGCCTTGTTGCCCCCATCGTAGAGCTCTCATAGAGCTTTCCAATGGTATGCTATGCGCCACGTAACTCCTTACGAATCAAAAGTTATGGGCATCGGAGCGATGGAGACCTGGTCCCTAGCCCCACGGCCTCGGTTTGTGGCCCTAGCCTCTACGTGAAGCGAAGTTGTCTTCCCAAGGTGCCCTGGGGTTCAGTAGTAGAAATGTGATGGATTAGGTTGTCGTCCTTTTCGCAGCTCACGACGTACGATCCGAGACAGAAAAACAGCGCAAATGAAGAAAAATGTCCAAACACTGATGAAACGTTCAATTTTGGGCTCCGAAAATAAGCGCAACTGAGAAGGATTGCTGTCCCCATCGTAGAGCTCTCGGAGAGCTTTCCAACTGTATGTCGTGCGCCGCATAACTCTTTACGGATCAAAAGTTATGGGCATCGGAGCGACGGAGACGTGGTCCCAAGCCCTACGCCCTCGGTTTGCGGGCCCAACCTTTACGTGAAGCGAAGTTGTCTTGCCCAAGGTGTCATGGGATTCGGTAATAGAAATGTGATGGATTAGGTTGTCGTCTTTTTCGCGGCTCATGACGTACAATCCAAGACGGAAAAACAGCGCAAAAGAGGAAAAGTGTCCCGAAACTGATGAAAACGTTTGATTTTAGGCTCTGAAAACATACGCAACTTAGCAGGCTTGCTGCCCCCGTCCTAGAGCTCTCAGAGAGCTTTCCAACGGTATGTTGTGTGTGAGGCCCAACCCCGAATAGCGTGTCTTATCTCGATTTGCGTGCCTTAGACCCAAGATTATATGACTGACCTTGGATTATGTGCCTTGTCTTGGTTTTCGTGTATGCCTCGTCATACGTGCCTTGACCTAGAATTGTGTGCCCTAATCCTCGACTTACGTGCGATACCTAAATATATGTGTCCTAACCTTAATTTAGGTGCATTACCTCGTTTTGTGTGCCCCAACCTTGAATTGCGTGTCTTAACCTAGGTTTAAGTGTCATACCTTGATTTACGTGCATCGTATCAAATTTCATGCTTTGCATTGGTTTGCGTGCATTCATTTAGGATTGCATGTATTTACTTTGGAATCCGTGTATTAGTCTTGAATTATGTGTCTTACCTCGTAGTTCGTGTTTACCTCATAGTGCGTGCCCTAGACCTAGGAATACAGAGATAGGGAGAAGAATGAGAAGGAAAGAGAGAAGTGTGAGGAAGAAAGAAGAAAAATGACAAGAAATGACAAAAAATGATGGCTTTGCAAATCTTGAAGCAAGTGGTCGGCCTAGGGATTGATAATTCAGCGTTTTTGGTGTCTTCAAGAGCATATTTGAAATTCCTAGTTTGGGCAAAGAGGGTTTGGTCGAGCAAGGTGGGATTTTGAGGAAGTTTGAGCAA